>CM051829.1:67471284-68071284 GCA_028451465.1 Erethizon dorsatum | reverse complement strand
GCTTGGCAGCCCATGGACTCCACTCTAGACTAGTCCTGGGTATGGGTGTATGGATGTGTGTGTGTGTGTGTGCGTGTGCATGTGTAACTGGAGGGGCAGGGAGAGCTGTGCTGGTGGGGCACTCATCACCCCCCCACATTCCCCACTGGAGGGTACCACCTCCTACACTTAGCCCTCCTTTGACTCCTGCTCTCCCTGTGGGAAAGGGGGCCGCCTAGGCGTCAGGGAAGGCGGGGAGGGGGGCAAGGAAGAGGCTCCTTCCTGAAAGAGAGGAAACCTGGGAGCTTGGGAACGGAAAAGGCCAGCGTTTCCCCCCCTCGACTCATGGCTTCCTGTCCCCTCCTCCTCCTTCAGCCAACACCTGGCATGGGCATAAACAGGGACTTTGCTCTTTCTCTCCCACTACTACGGCAGGATTGGGTCCGGAGGCAAAGAGCAGGCAGCAAGAAGTGGGGACAGGAGGGCCGGCTGGGCAGCCATGACACCCCGTGGCCAGGAGGGCAGTACCCTCTGGGGTTGGCAGCTGCCTTATCCCTTCCCCCACAGCAAGCCCCAGACAACCCCTCCCCACTAGGCAATGCCAAAGAGTCAGAGGAAGCTGGCACAATCTGTTTCTCAAGGGGAGTGGGAGGCAGGCATGCTAAGGCTGGGGGCAGCTAAGCGGTGTTTTTCGACCCTCAGCTACCCAGCTCTCCTCTCCCTGCTCCACCCTACCCCCCTCTCCAGTTTTCCTGCAAATATTGTTCCCATAACTTTACAAAACTCAAGGGCAAGAACAAAGGGTCCGACAAGACAGAGCGTCTTCCTCCAGTACCATTTACCTCACAACCCTAAATCTGCCCCAGAGAAATTAACTCCCTCCTGCCCAGAGCCCTGTGTAACCTTTTTAACCCCTACCTTCTGAAGCTTTTTCGTGACCTTTTTCCCACTGTCCCTCCAGCTCTTCATATTTTCTATCTGGACCTCACAAACAGGTGATTTCTTTAACCTACCCATGCACACACCCTGTGCCTCACTTATGTCACTCCAAAAGACCCCTGATAGGGGCTCTTCAGGGGCATCTTAAATACAGAATGAATACCTAATACCCAATGATCGGGGCCTCCTGAGCCTCTTTCCAGGGTTACACTGAGCTCTGCTCATTCTGGATTATCACATCAGGGAGTGTTAGTCTAAGCAGATTCCAAGTGGCACTGGAGGAGGGCTCGGAGGTTTTGTGCCTCCGGACCTAGGACAACAGCCCTGCAGGGCGGGTACTCAGGCAGGAACGCTCGGCGTGGGTCCCTCACTGCAGAGTGATACGGGTGACGGAGGGCAGGAAGGGAAGGGCAGAAATAGCGCCCGTGCAAGCAAACACAGACAGGTTCTTGCCCGGGGTGGGGTGCTCCCCGTTTCGGGAAGAAAAGCTACAGAATCCCTCCCGTCCGCCCCGGTCACCTTCCTTAGGCTCAGGTCTAGGGCTGGCAGGGACAGTTACCCTAAAGAAGGGCCGTGCCAGTCGGGCGCCCAGGCTGCCAGCGGGAGACTCAGGGCTTACTTGGGATTTGAACTGTTCCAGAAGACGGTGTGGCGGTCGGCAGCGGCCAGACTGCAGCACAGACCCAAGAGAGGGGCCCAGAAGAACTCCATAGCGCGGGGCCGGGCCGAGCCGGACGGGGACGGGAGCTCCTCGGGCCGGGTTCCCGTTGACTCTCCACGCCGCGAAGTCAGCCCCGCGCGCACAGCTCTAGCCCCTGCGCCTGGCGACTCCGCCTTTTGGGCCGGCGCCGCCCGACGCCGCGCCCCGCCCCCGCCCCCGCCCCATCCCGCCCGGCGCGCGACTGCCCCCGGGCTGGGGGCTGGGGAGGAGGTAGGAAGGGGGAGGGGAGGTAGAGGAGGAGGAGGGGAGTGAGAGGGGCGCGCTGCTCTGCGCCAGAGGTCTCCACGGTGCCACGCGTTCGCTCCCTGGGGGAGCTGCGTGAAGCCCAATGGGCTCTGTGGGCCTCGGCATTGCCGCGCGCTGCAGAAGGGAAGAACTCGCAAGTGTAGGCCCGTGAACGCGCGAGTGCGGGACCCGGCTTTGCAGCTCGGCGCAGATGTCGCTGGGCGCTGGGTTTTGGGTAGGCTTGCACCTTTCCTGGGCCTCGCGTCTGTGGGCTCGGACGCCCGCGTTCCCACACTCTCCTCCCACCCCCACCCTCACCTCATTCCCGGACTCTGCTTTCAGCGGCCCCTCCCCACACACGCGGCTGTTTTGTTTTTGTTGGGTTTGTCAATGTTGTCTTTGTTCAAGAGATTGTGTCATCGCTTAGATGCCGGGAATAAAGTGCGACGCTGTGTGAGATCAAGTATGTAACGTGTGCGGCCGGGGCTAAGGGCGCCTGTGGCCATTAGTGCCCGTACAATAGGCACACGCGAGAATCTTCGCCCGCGAGGTGGATCGGTCTTTCTGGATGCGCCAAAGGGCACTAATGACCTGTGCGTGCTGTCACACAATGGGGTCTTGAATATGGACTGAGAATCTGGCATTAAGGATGACAAACTGTAACCAACACATGTGCATCTGCCGTGTGTGAACACGTGTGTGATGGCGCGAGTGTGAACGCATTCTCGTACTATCACAGCCGCGTGAGCGAAGCGTGTGAAACTCTTTGACATACGTATGCTGTTTGTGAGCAGTGTGTGAAGGAGAGGGGAGACGTGTTGGGGCGTGTAGTGAGGGCGGTGTGTTCGTGGGGCGTCCGGGCTGAGGTGGGACTTCTGGCCAGGTGGCCCCGGGATGCCCTCGAGCACCGGCTAGGTCCCTTCCCTGCGCCGTGTAAACAAACCCGCTGGAATTCGCCTCCCGGGGCTCATGGCGCAGCCAGGCTCCGTTGCTGTCTGGAGAGGGGTGGTGTCCCGGTCGCAGAGCGCAGGCAGGTGTTTACGGAGTTCGTGCGCAGGCCGGAGCTGTGTGTCTGTGCGTGCCTCGCAAGGCTGTGTGCGCTCCCAGGTGGTGGTGTGTGTGCACCCCTGAGGCAGGGCGCACTCTCCCGGGTAGTGGGGTGGGTGCAGCCCCGAGGCTGGGTGCGCTCCCGGGTGGTGGTGTGTGTGCGTCTCTGGCTGTCTCAGGCCCAGCTGCCTCTGCTCCCAGGTTGTTTCATCCTCCTCTTTTACTGCCAGCCATGGCGACAGCCCCTGTAATTACGCGGAGGGCGGACGCCGCGGCGAGTCCGGCGCTGACCCCGCCTGGGGGGGGGAGCCCGCGGGGCGCAGGGCTCCAGCCTCCTGCCACCCTGGCCGCGGCTGCAGCCGCAGTAGGCCGGACCGCCACGCTGAACGTAAATATTTACGGAGCGCCAGCACGGCCGATGCCCGTGACCCCGGGGTGGGTCAGCGTCCAGCTCCACGCGTCGCCCTGCGCGCACCTGCCCCGGGCGACGTGCTCCGGCTCCAGTTTCTCTGTGGCGCGCCCGCCCCACCCGCCGGGCCGAAGTCCATGCGCTGACCGGCCCGGGGCACACCTCACGCGGTGTTTGCTCACCTGGGAGGACACCTGGGTGCCCCGTGAGAGCACCCCTTTCAGTTCATGTATTCTATAGACTTGAAGCCCCGTGAGGGCAGGGCTTTTGTTTTGTTCCTTGTGGTATTGCTAGCGCCTGGTACTGTACCCAGCACATGTAGTAGATAATACGTAAATGTTTGTCGAGTGAGTGAGGTCACTCACTATTCCGTGAAGGCGTTAACTTCTGCTAGCTGCTCTGAGAAGGAACTAGCAGAAGGAAAAAGCAGGGCCTGGTGGTGCTCGCCTGTAATCCCAGCACTTTGGGAAGCTGGAGTAGGATTGAAAATTCAAGCCCAGTTTAGGTAATTTAGCAATGTAGCGAGACACTAAAAAATAGGACTGGGGATGTAGCTCAGTGCGAAGGTCCTAGCTTCAAACCCCAGTGCTTAAAGGAAGGGGAAAAAAACACCCTTGGGCCAGAGCAGATTCGAACTCGCTGGGACCACCCTGACGGGGGCCACGTCCACTCACACTGAGAAGAGGGGTGAGGGGATCTCCCTCCAACGGGCCGCAGAGCCCTCTGGCCTGGACTTGGTGTTGTTCCCGGCATTCTCACCCCACGTCGCAGGGCTTTCACTCTACCCACTTGTTTGTGCATTTGGGAAGGCTCCCAGACGCCGGATAATGTGCAAAGATTTTTTTTTTCTTTTGCAGCAGCAGGGATTGAACGCGGGGCCTCAACGTACAGTAGGCAAACTCTCTACCACTGAGCTATTTCCACAGCCCGACGATGGGCATCGCGACGGGCACCTGGAGGGAGGCTAAGCTACAGTCAGTGCTCGGGAAAAACCGCGATCGATGGGGGCTGAGGCTCGGGAACATGTTTTTCCCGGACTCGGGTAGCAGCGGGGACGCCACCAGCCCGCTGGGCTGCAGAGTGGCGGAGTGCTCCAGGCAGACCCTCCCGGAGCCGCCGCGCCGCCTGGTGGACCGCGTGGAGAGTCGCAGGCACTGTGCCTTCCAGACAGAAGACGGCAGGGACTTCCTTCCGTGCGCCGGGACTGGGCCCCTAGGCGCTTCAGCCTGCCCAGGCGGGTCTCGTCTCGATCCTTGTTTAGGGCCACCTCTCACCGCACGTTGTGTGCCTGCGCGGGCTCTCAGCGCCGCCACCCCCAGGCACACACCTGTGTTCAGAGTCGACAGAGTCTGAGGTGTCTGTCTGCCAGGCTCTGTCTGGGAAATTCCCTGTGAGTACGTGCTGGGGATTCCTGAGGGCAAGGCGAGCCCTGGGGAGGTCCTGCGCCGAAGGGAGGGGGTGCCATCTGCGGGTCACTGTCTATCCGCAGGCAGCTACGTTTCCAGTCCGGAGCTGGCCTAGCTGCGTGTTGTTAGCCCCGCCGCGGCGGGTGCCCCGTGTCTTCACCGGCTCAGGCAACTCTGGCAGCCTGGTGAGGCTGCGGTGGAGGGTTGGGGCCTGAGCCTGGAGCCACCTCTGTCGTGTTCCGTCAAGGTCATTTTGAAGAATAAAAGTATATGTTTCTCACTTTATTAGTAATATGTGTGCTTTTTTTCAAAAGTTGGAAAATGGAGGAGGCTGTAGGGGAGCCAGGGAAACACTGTCTACCTCCTTTTCACATGGCATTGGGGATTGAACCCAGGACCTTCACACTGAGCTATATCCCCAAACCATTTTTTTTTTAAACAGACTGAGCTTGAATTTGCTATCCTCCTGCCTCAGCCTCCTAAACTGCTGAGATTACAGGTATGTGTCACCATTCCTTTTCCCCAAACCATTTTTTTTTGGTATGGGGAATTGAACCCAAACAATTTTTAATTTTTAATTTCTTTTTTTTGGACACAGGGTCTCGCTTTGTAGTTCAGGCTGGCCTTCGACTCACTGTGTAGTTCAGGGTGGGATTACAGGCATGCACCACCACACCTGGTCCTTTAACTTTATGGCAGATGACATTTTCCATGCTGCAAATCAAACAAACAAACAAACATAACCCTCATATATACATTTTTGGTGCTAGAGATCAAACCCAGGGACTTGCACAAGCCAGGTAAGTGCTGTACCACTGAGCTATGGTCTCAGCCAGTGTGGGCCCTGTGCATAATGTTTCTTTGAGTGTGTCAGAGTTTGTCATTGTAATGAAGCAGGACAGAAATAAATAAACACATGCACAAAAAGAAATAAACACATTCATAAACTGACCATAGTGGTGCACACCTGTAATCCCAGCACTTGGGAGGCTGAGGCAGGAGGATAACTGTGAGTTCCAGGCCAGCCTGGACTACAAAGTGAGACCCTGTTTCAAGAAACCAAAACCTTGGGCCGGTGAGATGGCTCAGCGGTTTAAGCGCCTGCCTTGCAAGCGTGAGGGCCCGAGTTCGACTCCCGGAACCCACATACAAAAAAGGGGCCGGTGATATCGCTCAGCGGCACGGGCGCCTGCTGGCGCGCGAGGTCCTGAGGTCGACCCCCCGGTACCCACAAAAAAAAAAAAAAAAAAGAAACCAAAACCTTGGACATAGCAATTACCCCTCCAAATCGGGCATAACCTCCTTCAGGGTGTAGTATTAAATTTTATTTACTCAAAAAGCCAAAATCAAACTAAAAAAGCCACATTCATTGGGCTGGTGACATTGCTCAGCGGCACGGGAGCCTGCTGGCACGCGAGGTCCTGAGTTCGACCCCTGGTACCCACAAAAAAACAAAACAAAACAAAAAAAGCCACATTCACACAGAAAACACTCCTCAGTTGCTAAGCAATTGGGTTGATGGGTTTTGGGGGCTTAGAAATGACTGTGCAATTGATTGGCTTTCATCAACAGATATGATGAAGCATCTACTCTGGACTGAGCGAGCTCTGGACCATGGCAGGGCGAACACTGGAAGACGGGGCAACTGCCCTGGTTTCATTGAGCACACATTAGGGCATGTGCTTTTCTGGGTAGGGGACAGTTTCACAGATGTGTGAAAAAGCTTTTGCTATTGCTAAGCCAAAGCCAGATTTTTTTTTTTTTTTTTGAGGTGCTGGGGAGCCTTCACACTGAGTTATATCCCAACCCTTTAAAAATTATTTTTATTTTGAGACAGGGTCTTGTTAAGTCACTGAATTGCCCAGGCTAGACTCAAATTTGAAATCCTCCTGCCTCAGCCTCCTGAGTACTGGGACTACAGGCGTGTGCCACCGCACCTAGCTAAATTTAGAAATTTAAAATTTACTAATGCACTCACAGTATAGTGTCAAACATTGTACCAGGAGGCACTGGGGATGTGAAATAAGATACATCCTTGCCCTAAATGATTCTAAGTCTACTGATAATTATATTACATGTAATTAGAATATTAGATAAGAATTATAATAAAAGCCAGGTGCAGTGGCGCATGCTGTAATCCCAGTACTCTGGGAGGCTAAAGTGGGAAGATTGCATGTTCAAGCCCTGTCTGGGCAATGTAGCAACTTAGCAAGACCCTATCTCAAAATTAAAAATAAAAAACAGGGCCAGTGATATAGCTCAGCGGCATAAGAGCTTGCCTGGCAAGTGCAAGGTCCTGAGTTCAGTTCCCGGTACCCACAAACAAAAAAAAAAAAAAAAAAAAAAAAAAAAACAACTGGGGATGTTGCCAAAGCCCTGGGTTCAATCTCCAGTACCAGGAAAAAGAATTATAATAGGGGTATAATTGATAAACTATGGGTTTAAGGAGGAAGGAATATTTTTCAGGTTGGGGAGAGTTTTACAGAGGTGGGACTATTTGAAATGGTGTTATGGTTTATAGCTAGATGTCCCCCGAGAGCCTCATGGGAACTTTTGAAAAGTGATCAGATTATGAGGACATTAGAGCTGACTTGCTGTGAGGAAGTGGCACCTGATCTGAAGAAAGTGTGACCAGGAAGGGTCTCTCCTTCCCAGCTCCTCCACCAACTCTTCTGTTTTCCTGCCCCCATGCCCCGAGCCACTTTTCCTCTGCCAGATCCCTGTGCCATGCCATCCTGCCTTGGAGCCAGCCAACTATGGGCTGAAATGTGAACCACAATAAACCTCTCCTCCTTTAAGTTTTGGGTGTCAGGTATTGTGTCTCAGCAACAAGAAAATAAGACCCATGGGTTTTGGATGATGAGTAGGCATTCGCATTCAGGGATGCAGGAACAGAGAACACAGGCAGAGGTGTGAGGATTTGTGCAGTAAACACTGATGTAGCAAACATTATAAAATATGTCAAGGGCCGGTGAGATGGCTCAGAGGCATAAGCGCCTGCCCGGCAAGCACGAGGTCCTGAGTTCGACTCCTGGTACCCACATAAAGGAAAAAAGGGCCGGTGATATTGCTCAGCGGCACAAGTGCCTGCTGGCAAGCGCGAGGTCCTGAGGTCGACTCCCGGTACCCACATAAAAAAAAAAAAAAAATGTCTGGAGGAGTGGCAGGAGATGAGACAAAGAGAGGTGAAGGGGCCTGGCATAGTTGGCCTGTAATCCTAGCTACTGGAAAGGCTGAGGAAAGAGGAGTGCAAGTTCAAGGTCAGCCTGCGCAATTTAGCGAGACCTTGTCTCAAAATTTAGCAAAATATAAAAGGGAAAGGGCTGGGGATGTGGCTCAGTGGCAGAGTGCTTGCCTAGCATGTCCCAGGCCTGGGGTTCAATCTCCGGTACCAAAACCAAACCCCCAAGCAAAACAAACACAAATAATAATCATCATCATCATCAATAACAACAAATGGTGGTCCCAGGCCCCTGTGGCACTACTGGTTATAGAATGTGGGTGGGAAAGGGAGCCCAGAGGTAGAGGGCTGGTGGGGCCTGAGTGGCTGGAGTTCTTGTGGGAGCGACAGGGGCCTAAACTGAGAAGGGTGGGGGGCAGAGGACAGAGTCGGCCAAGGCTGAGCTGTGGATATGAGGCAGGGAGGAGAGGGCAGAAGTGGGGTTTTTAGAAAGAAAACTGAGCAGAGGAACAGGGAAGGATAAATGAAGCCTTGGGTTTGAAACATTGTATCAGCCAGGAATTATTTTAGCTGCAAATAACAGAATACTCAGCTCATGGCAGTGGTACACACCTGTAATGCCAGCGCTCTGGGAGGCTGAGGCAGGAGGATTGAAAGTTGGAGCCCAGCCTGAGCAATTTAAAGACTCAGCAAAACCCTGTCTCAAAATATAACAAAGGCTGAAGATGTAACTCAGTAACTCCATGCGAAGGCCCTGGGTTCAGTCTCTAGTATCAAAAAAACCAAACCAGACCCAGACAAAAAACCAATGCTTTCTGTTTCTCTGCTCTACTGTCCTCATGACCCTGGTTACAAGGTGGCTACCTGAGTCAAAGAGTCACCTTTTCAAGTTCCAGGTGTCACAGGAAGAAGAAATGGGCGGGAAAGTTCTGCCGAAGCTCTCTTCTTGTCTGATAAGAAAATCTTGGCTAGGGGTGTGTGGAGCACGTGCTTAGCTTGTGCAAGGCCCTGGGTTTTATCCCCAGCGCCAAAAATAAAGATGGGAAAATCTTACCTAGCAGCTTTCTAGCTAGTTTACCCTTGAGGGTCAGACCTGGCTCAAGTGACCCGGTGTTCATCAGGCACCATTGTATTGGCAAAGGTTGAGTGGATGCTCTGATTGGGGGTGGCAGGAGTCTACTTCCGCATCAGCTCTCTGGTCCGACACTGGAGCTCTGGTGGCCTGCAACAGGGGTGCACGACTTTGGGGTGGTGAACAGTGTGAGCCCTGGACATGATGAAGGGCCACTGGGACTTCTCAGAGAAGGTGGCAGTGCAGCTGGAGATGAGGGTCTGCAGCTTGGGGGTCTGAGAAGCTCAGAGCAGTTGTCACTTTGAGGGCTTAGGCTGAGGCTTGGTGCTCATGGAAGGGCTCTGCAGAGACTGCAGTGCTTCAGGCAGGAAACCCAGGGCCTGGAATCCCTTCCTTGTGATTTGGGCCAGGTTCCCAGCTTGGGGGCTCCTCCTGGAAAAGCTGGGTGAGGGGTGGGCAGAAGACCTCCACTCAGTGCAGCTGCTAAACCTCTTCTCACCTCTGGCTGTAATCTTTCACGACAGCACAGGGTAAGAGCAGGAGTTAGAAGCTTTATTTCAGAAGCATTCCTTTCTTTGGAACTGGAACCCGGGGCCTCACATGTGTGAGGGAAGTGCTCTGCCACTGAACCACACCCCCAGCCAAGCTTTACTTTTATATAACTTTTTTTTTCTATTTACGGAATTACTTGATCAGTGCAGAAAACTTGGAAAAACACAAATAAAGAGAAAAATCATGCATAGAAGCTCAGTTTCAGGAGCACATGTACTTCTCCATTCTTTTCCCATGGCTCTGTAATTTTTTATGGTAAATATCTTTGGGAGGTTACATTTTAATGCCCACATTACAACCAGAGCAGAATCCCTTACATTTGTGTAACATTTTACAACTGCACAATGTTTTCAGTTGTACGTTTTATCACATACTATTTCATCTTTATAGACTTACACACTGAGGTGGGCAAAGGCGGGAGGAAACTGAGGCTTGGACAGGGCAGGTGATGGTATTCAGAGCTCACATGGGTGCCCTTGGTGGGGCTGGGGGCATCTTTGCTCTCTTCCATCCACACCTTGCTGCCCAGCTCTCCTGGGATAGAGGAGAGGCTTTGGCAGTGCTGAATTGGCAGTGTCGGGAGAGAAGGAAGGGGTTGGAGAGGCACAGCTCCCTCCAGAACCAAAGCCCTGAGGTAGGCAGAAGGAGGAGAGGAGATAGGGTGGGAGGTCCTAGAGGCTGGGGGGCTTTGGTGAGATGGCTCTGAGACACAATCCCCCAGCCTGACCTGGCCTATTCCCGAAGGCAGGCGCAGGTGAGAGATGTCCAGAGAGTGATCCTTCTGCCTGTGCATCAGGCACTCTGCTGGGGACGTGATGCACGGATATCCAATAAGGGGACCTATAAAGATGTGCCAAGATGTCTGGGTTTGGATCCAAGCTTTGGAAGCTTTTGGAAGTTATTTAACCTCTCTGTGCTGCAAGGTTTTTTTGTCTTGCCTGTGACACAGAAGCAAGATCACCTTCTCTAAGGAAGTGTTACAGCGATCAAATGAAATAACAGATGCCGGGGGCATCCTGATGCTAGGCCTGGGGCAGTGCAGTCCCCGAGCACTGTGTGGTCCCAGTCTTCGTGGCTGACTGGAGGCGAATGTGCTGGTATTGGGGGCGTCATCAGAATATAGGAAAAGCTGGGAGGAGGAATCTCGGAACATAAATATTAGCTGTACCAGGTAGTGTGTGACAAATGTCCCAGGGACATGGCAGCCAAGAGCCCTGAGGTGCAGTGGGATAAAAGCCTTCCCTGGGTTAGAATGTGGGGTGTGGTGTCCCATGCTCAAAGGAGCCCTGCAGGCTCCCTTGCCTGGTACCTGCAGGGGTGAGGGAAGGACCTGCAGAGCTCTTCTTCCCTCCTCCCTGTCCCTTCTTCCTCCCGGCTCTGCTCTAGTCTTCCTCGTGCTCTTCCTTCCCTGGCCTTGGCATCATCAAGTTCACTGACACTGTGCCAGGTGCTGTGGGGTCCTGCAGATCCTGAGCTGGGTCTTACACAAGAGGAGAAATGGACAAATCATGGCAGGGGCACAGAAGGCAGAGAAGTGAGACATAGCTTGGGGGGACAGGAGGGGACCAGAGCCACGGGGGGGGGGAGCTGCGAGTAGCTGGAATGTAAGTGGAATGTGATACACACCCTGGGACAGGCACAGAGCACCATGGGACTCAGGAGAGGGCAGGAATCTCTGGATCCTCGAGGCAGGGAGGTCCCCGGACAGATGGGGTGCACAGCAAGACTGGGCTGAAATGGGCTGAGGGCGTTGCAAATTGGGCTGGAGAAGGGCCCTGGGGCCACCTCGGCCGGCCTCGGAGACAAGCTGAAGGGGTGCGTTTGGCTGAGGATGCCTGGTCCGGGATGGCAGGGGGATGGGAGGGGTCTGGAGAGTGGATAATGGGTAAGGTGCCCTGGGAACAGTAACAACACCAGCTCCTGTTTCTAGAACGCACTCTCCGTTCCCAGCTCATCGAAGCACTTTGTGTGCATTAACGCACTTCATCTTCCCAACCATCACAAGAGGTGGACAGTACTATTATTCTCATCTTACAGATAGGTCAGCTGAGCACGGAGAGGGTGATAATGTTCGTGAGATCACACAGTTAGTAAGTGACACTGCAAGAATGTGAAGCAAGGCACCAGGCTTCAGTCTCTGTCTTAACCACTGAACCGTACTTTCTGGCAGCTCCTCGAGAGGGATGAGTGATGGTGCAGGCCACCAATAAGAAGAGCTGGGGAGTGGCCCAGTGCGAAGTCCCTGGGTGCAACCCTTAGGACCAGGTTAAAACAAATCATTCTGGAAATGATTTCCCCAGGTGCCACAGCTTTGGATGTGGGGGAAGATGGGGTTGTAATCAGGAACCCTGGTGGGAATTAGGGTGGTAAGAGTCAAGGGTACAAAATTGATGGCCCAGGTCATGACTGCCAGAGCCCAGCCAAGTGGATGCTTCCACCCAAGGCTCCTAATGCAAGGAAGGACTCAAACAGGCACAGAGCTTAGAGTTCATTTCTTGGACACAGCCTGGTGGCACATGCCTGTAATCTAGCACTCAGGAGGCTGAGGCAGGAGAATTGCAAGTTGATTCCAGCCTGGGCCAGTGTGGACAGCATAGTGAGACCCTGTCTCAAAACAAACACACAAACAAACCCCAAAGAATTTATTTCTCACCAGAGTCTTCTATGGTCCTGCATATAGTTCTGGCTGCACCCTGTACTTTGTTTTCTGTTAATGCCCCAAGGTGGTTTTCAGCCTTCCATGTGTGAATTGCTCAATTTCCTTCCAATAAATTCTTTTTTCTGCTCTAAGTGACTTGTACCCAGGTCGTGTCACGGGCAAACCAGGACTCGAGTCAGAAATGGTACCATGGGGGCTGGGGATATAGCTCAAGTGGCACGGTGCCTGCCTGGCAAGTGTGAAGTCCTGAGTTTGATTCCCAGTCCCCCCCACCAAAAAAAAAAAAGAAGTGGTGCCAGGGTCTGAAGCCTGGGAGGTGAGAGGTTGAAGATTCCATCAACAGCCAGGGAAGTCATAGCAGACCAGCATTTGGGGGAAGGACAAGGTTTATTACATTAGGTTAAATTTTAAGTGTTTGGGAATTCCTGAAGAATGGGTTGAAAGTTGCAAATCAGGGCCTGGACCTGGGAACACTACATTTTTGTTTTGTTTTTTGTATTTTTGGGACAGGGTCTCTCTGTGTAGTTCAGGCTAACCTTGGGAACACTACTTCGAGTTTGAGGTGTGGAGATGGAGCATAGGATTGGGATTTGAGATCCTGAGGTTGCTGTGTACTGCCTGCAGGGGCCAGGCAGGGGTCAGGAGGGAGGGGGCCAGGTATATTTGCCAGGCTTCTGTCTGGCATCCTATCACCTCCATTACCAGGAAGGAAGGGAGTGACTCTCCCGGTTCAGCCGGAGCCCCAGGAGCTCATGTCTTGTCCTGGCTACAGGGCCATTCTGCAGCCAAACCCGGGGCTCGAGCTGCTGCACTGGCATTGGCCAAGCTCAGGACACGTGCTCACTACTGGGCCCAAGAAAGGGGGTGATTTCCCCCAAACCACATGACCTGAGGGTCCAGGGGATCCCCAAGGGATATGGAGCATTTTCTTTTTTGAGGTGCTAGGGATTGAACCCTGGATCTCGTGCATGCTAGGTGGGGGCTCTACCACCAAGCTACACCCCCACCCCAGAAAATGGGGCTTCATTTCCCAGAAGAGGGGATGAAAGGTAGACAAGCAGAGGAGTTTGGCGAGGTGTTGGCAAGGGAGCAGGGTACCTCAGGAAGGGTTCAGAACAGAGGGAAAGAGCTTTTATATTTGGGTGGGGAAACCTGAGCCCAGTTATAGAGGAGTGAACCTATAGAGAAAAGGCATGGAGGAAACTGAGGATCTAGGCCCGAGGAGGAACAGGAGGAGATAAGGTTAAGGGCAGAGGGCAAGAGCTCATCTTGGCTAAGGAGGAGTGGAGTTGGGGAGGGAGATGGCGAGGGAGGATGTGTTGGGAGAGTCTTGAGTGCCTGTTCCCAGATAATCTACTCCCCTGCCTCACTGACTTCAGGGATTCCAGGCCCAGCTCCATCACTCACTAGGTCATGATGCTGGGCAAATCAGTGCTACCTCTATTTCTCATTTATGAAATGAGAGTAATAATAGCAGTGCCCACCCATAAGATTGTGAGGATTAAATGAGATAATGTATGTAAAGTACTTGGAAGGGCTGGTGTGTCTGGCATATGGAGAAACCTGGGGATTAACTGTCATTATGGTAATTATTAGGATTTTCCTTGCATAGGGCTCACAGTGATAGTAGCAAATTTCAGTCCATCTACTACCATGAGACCTCCAGTGCTCTGCAAAGTCCCCTTCAGATACAGCTGATGGTCCCCAAGGGCACTTCCTGTAGGCTCATAAACGTTGTCTTATTGCTAAAGGCAGCTTCTGCTCTGCCAGGCGGGCAGGTGTCATGTGCTCCTGCGTGGGGCTGGCTGAGGATGGCTGTGTATGTTTGCCATCTTGCTGGGCTGCAGTGAGATTCCTAGTCCTTTGTGGAGATGAGGGCTTTGCCACCGAGCCATCTGGGAGCTTCCACGGGCCCTCCAGCCAGCATACACCTGTGAGGTGGTCCCCGCTGGCTGCTTGGTTTTTGACTCCAGTATGCATGCAGACATCAGGCTCTCTGTGAATGTCCTGCTGCAGCCCCTCCTGGGACACAGTCCAGCCATCCTTCTGCACAAGGTTTGAGCAAGGAAAGCAACCTCTCCGCCCTAGGCAAGGGCAGCCCAGTCCAACAATACAGGGCTGAGGACCCTGCTGGGGTCTGGCAGCATCAGGTGGAGCTGGGTTCCAGCCCAGGTTGGGGCGAGTCCTCTCTCCAGCTCTGGGCTGCACTTGGTCTCCAAAATGATCAGTCCTTGAGGCTCCAGTCCCATCAAAATCAGCAGTCTGGTTTCTGGCCCAGGCCTCTACCAGGCCAAAGATATACCCAAGTTCCTCCCTTTCTGAGTCTCATCCTGCTCTCTCTCTCTCACACACACTCTCTCTCTTCTCTGTTTGAGATGGGGTCTCACTAGGTTTTTGTTTGTTTGTTTGTTTGAGACAGAGTCTCACTTGTTCAGCCTGGCCTTGAACTCACTGTGTAACCCAGGCTGGCCTTGAACTCATGGCAATTCTCCTGCCTCAGCCTCCTGAGTGCTGGGATTACAGGTGTGTGCCACCATGCCTGGCTCATCCCGGTCTCTTACAGAAACCGTTTCAACAGAACTCTCTCCTCCTCACCAACCAACCCACCAGCCAACATCTCTGCATGTTGCCAGATATACCTGGATACGATTCCAGGTGGCAGGGCAGTGGGTAACGTCAGATCCCCAAAGCCCCACCAGAAATGGTGATTTGTAAACCAGTAAATCTAATCTATAGTGACAGAAGGCAGTTCAGTGGTTGACTGAGATGAGATTGGGAATGGAGATGGTGGAGACTGTGGGTGCCACTTGAGAGATGACAATGTCCTTTGTCTTATTTGGGTGGTGGTTACAGAGGTGTATGCATTTGTCAAGTCATGACTGACCCACATACATCATCCCTGGTTAACTGTGGGGGATCGGTCCCAGGGTTCCCCAAGGATGTTCAAGTACCTTACATAAGATGGTGTAGAATTTGTGTACAACCTATGCACATCCTCCCCATCCTCCTGTATACTTTAAATCATCTCTAGATTACTTATAATACCTAATGCAATGTAAATTGTTGTTAGGCTGTATTGTTTAAGAAACGACAAGAAGGGCTGGTGAGATGGCTCAGAGGCATAAGTGCCTGCCTGGCAAGCGCAAGGGCCCGAGTTCGACTCCTGGAACCCAAAAAAGGGCAAGTGATAATCGCTCAGCGGCATGGGCGCCTGCTGGCATGCAAGGTCCTGAGTTCGACCCCAGGTACCCCCCCCCAAAAAAATGACAAGAAAAAAGTCTGTACGTATTCAGCAAAGACACAATTTTTTCCCAAATATTTTCCATCTGCAGTTGGTTGAAGCCACAGATGAGGAACTCACAGACATGGAGGGCCAACTGTGCTTAAGATGTGTGAATAGGGCCGGGGATATAGCTCAGCGGCACAAGTGCCTGCCTGGCAAGCAAGGTCCTGAGCTCGATTCCCGGTACCAGAAATAAAAAGATGTGTGAATATTATTGTTTGAAAAGTATGCTTCAGTAAGGGTGGTAAAATACAACAAACAAACAAGAACAAACACAGTTCATTGGCGACCCAATTTGAGAATGGTTGGAGGGATGGTGGGCAAGGAAGCCGAGTGGTGTCCTGGGGCCTCCCGTGGACGAGGGGTTCAGCTCATCTCAGGCCGAGGGGGCCTTTCCTCTGTCTCCAGCTGCCCCAACTCTAGGAACTGTCCCATTCACAGCCAGGATGCCCTTTCTTTGAGATGTTTCCTCATAGGCCCAGCAGAGCCTGCCAATGGCTTCATCTCAGCCTGGTTGGGAAGCAAGGACAGCACCTCCTCTCCCCTGGCTACCGGGAGTGCCTATAAAATAAACATGATTAAAACAGCCAGTGATCACAGAAGACACCGATGAAATGGAAAAAAAAATAAATAAATAAACGGCACCCCCGCCCCCAGCCTCACACAGAAAACAGCTCTCCGAGCTGGGTGGGATGTAGAGCAGGCCTGCTTGGGGTGATATTTATGTAAGGGGCTGGGTTCCTCCCTCGGGCAAGTAAAGCAAGCTGTAAAATTTGAAGGCACATTTTAAAATTGTTTAAAATCCTCCCAGTGTGTTTCCTGTCTGGCGCTGTGTTCCGGGCAGTGGTAACACATGTGCTTGTGTGGCCTGGAGGACGTGTTAATGAGGGAGGGAGAGGTGGAGATGCTGTGTAGCCCCCAAGCGTCGGCAAGAAAAGGGGTCTGTTGTTGGTCTGGTGTGTGTTCCTGGTGTTGGAATGTGCGTAAAGGGCCTCGGCCTCGGGAGGGTGGTTTACTGAGTCTGAGAAATTAGCATCTTTTTAAAAGTCACCATATTATAAATCAGTAGCTAGGCCTTGTGGGCTAATAATGCAGGTATGTGAGTTTTCCTTCTGAAGCAAGTAGGTGTGATCATATTCAACAACACGTCATCATTAGAGTACCGCAAGGCGCAGTGGGATCTGCCAGGCAAGAAGATGGGCCTGCCACGTGGTGGCCTTCTACCTTGCTTACGCTGTTCCCGCTGCCTGGGACGCCTTCACCAGCTGTCAGAGCCCAACTCATGCCTCCTGCCTCGCTCCCTACCACCTCCCCACAGTGCGAATTAATCACTCCCTCTTCTAGGCCCCGTGACGTTTCGTCTTCTACTGTGTTTACTTTGTTCCTTCTCTTCTGAAATTCATCTGGGTATGTGTCCGCTCCCCATCACAACTCTTTTGAAGGCAGAACTAGGTGTCTTTCTGGGCTGACGCCTTCTCTGCTGCTTCGTGTGCCCAGCAGGGGGCTGGTGCTCTGTCAATGTCTATTGAATTAGACTGGGGTTTTTTTTGTTGTTGTTTTCTTTTCTTTTCTTTCTTTCTTTTTTTTTTTTGTACTGGAGATTGAACACAGGGCCTTCACTCTGAGACATCCCCAGCTCTTTTATTTTTTTTTAGATGAGGTCTCCCTGGGTCACTAAATTGCCCAGGCTGGGCTTGGATTGTGATCCTCCTGCCTCAGCCTCCCAGATTATAGATATGGGCCACCTTGCCTGGCTACTTTAGGACATTTTTCTTTCTCTCTCTCTCTTCTTTCTTTCTTCTTTCTTTCTTTTTTTCGAGACAGGGTTTCGCTGTGTAGTTTAGGCTGGCCTGAACCTATGGCACGTGTGTTACTGTGTTTTTCTTTTGAAACAAAAAATGTTAATGTATGAGTTGTTTTTTTTCTAAACTAAAATCTCAGTATTCAGGTTTAATTGCAGTGTTGGCACTTTGCAATACATAAGTGGGGTTTTGGGTTTGGGCACTTGGTCTCTAAGAGGATCGCCATCACTGATTTAGAATATAGATATAATTGTGCTGAATTTAGAGCCAGTGGAATTCAAAATGTAATTTGAAGAAAACATGGTTTTATTTGATTGTTGTTATGACACATAAAGTCTATTGTGCTAGAAAATCCTCCGGAGAGAGCATCTGTAGGGACAAGAAGATCTGTAGAGGCAAACTTGTCTTCATTATGCAGTTTCCTGGCCTCCGGCTGGTGCGGGATGGGGACAGTGCAGCAGTGGGCGCTGTTCCCTGTGGTGGCTCCCAGGGACAGGGACTGTGGAACGTGAAGCCAAGCCTGGAAGGAACACTTGATTCAGATGAATAATTCAAAGGAGTCCAAAATGTTGCCTCATTAAATGGAAATGTTAAGGGAGTGGCAATCTATAAGTCTAGTTATTGTGTTAGGTTTTCAAAAACAAATTACAGGGCCGGTGAGATGGCTCAGCGGCATAAGCACCTGCCTGGCAAGCGCGAGGGCCCGAGTTCGACTCCCGGATCCCACATACGAAAAAGGGGCCGGTGATATCGCTCAGCGGCACGGGTGCCTGTTGGCGCGCGAGGTCCTGAGGTCGACCCCCCGGTACCCACCAAAAAAAAAAAAAAATTACAGAGAGAGAGAGAAAGAGATCTACAGAGCGCTAGCATTCTGTAGTGAGCCTGTATGCAGGGCGCTGGGCCAGGCCTGCGTGGGCTCCCCTGAAGGTGGGTACTTATGCCCTTTCCTTTGCTTCCCTGCTGCCCCAAGGGTGTGGGGCATGGGAAAAACAAGTGCATAGGCTCCATGCAGAGCTGGGGTTAAAATATGAACCAGCAGCGGTCTTGAATCTGTTCCTTCCTCCATAAAGGGTAAGGACTAATAATCCCCCCTGGGGGGTGCAGATGCTCCTGCAAACTGCTGGGCAAAGTGCCCGGTGGCTCACAGCACCGGCTTAGGGTCTCAGGTCCTGCCAGTCTCTCCCACAGCCCATCTAGGCTGCCCTTCCTTCAAGTTTAGGCTGCTCTAGCAAAAGACAATATGGGACAGCCAGTTAAATCTGAGTTTCAGATAAACAATGAATACATTTTTAGTGTAGTACATCTGATGTAATATTTGAGACATATTTATATTTTTAAAAATTCATTATCTACCTGGAAGCTCTGGGTTTTTTGTTTTGTTTGGTTTTGGTTTTGGTTTTTTTGCAGGGAGGGTACTAGGGATTGACCCAGGGACTTTGCACTGAATTACATCCTATTAGTATTAGTATTAGTATTAGTATTAGTATTAGTGTTAATACTATACTGGGGATTGAACTCAGGATCTTCTAACTGAGCTATAGTATATCCCCAGCAATTTTGTTTTTGTTTTTATTTTTTGTTTTTTTTGAGACAGGGTTTTGCTATGCAGTTCAGGCTGGCCTTGAACTCACTATGTAGCCCTGGCTGGCCTTGAACTTGAGGTGATCCTACTTCCTCAGCCTTCTGAGTGCTGGGATTACCGGTGTGCGCTGCCATGCCTGGCCCGGCCCTTTAAAAAACTTTTTTTTTTTTAAATTTTGAGACTGGATCTCACTAAATATCCCAGGCTAGGTTAAAATTGTGATCTCCTGCCTCAGCTTTCCATAGTGCTAGGATCAACTGGGAGGTTCTGTGGTTTATCTGAAAGCACTATGTTAAGTTCCACATCCTCCATGAAGGACAGCTTGGTGACAGCTCCACCCTCTGAACTCCTGTGGCCCTCAAGACTTGACACTTGCTTGGCATACAGGAAGCAGCGTCACTTTTACTGATTGGTGACACTAACTATGGCCACTTAGAGCAGCTATGATGCACCAGGCATCCAGGTGCTTTGTTCAGCCTGTCATATGAACTGCCACAGCGATCCCCTGAGGGTGGAGCCGGGGTCCTCATGGAGGTACTGGAGGGTCAGTGCTCCCAGCCGACACACAGCGCCATATGCTTTGGGCCCACTTTCTGCAGGACCAGATTCTGATTCCCACACTGCTGCTCCGGATGGGCAGTGACCCGGTCAGCACACAGAGGCCTCTGCTCACAGCACCTGAGCAGCATCCGCCCAGGTTTATAGCACCAGGGGGTGTCCTTCCCCAAAGTACAGTATTGGGATTGACCTAGGGACCATGGGGTTGTAATCTGGTTCCTAAACTCTAAACTGTACAGTGGCAAAGACATGGGTGTTCAGACAAGAACAAGTCGGGTGTGGTGGTGCAGGCCTGTAATTCCCAGCACTCAGGAGGCTGAGGCAGGAGGATTGCTGTGAGTTTGAGGGTTTGAGGCCAGCCTGGACTACATAGCGAGACTCTGTCTCAAAAAAAAAAAAAAAAAAAAAGAACAAGAAAGGCACTAGGCTCCAGAAGACCCCAGGATGTCGTTCACTCAAGTGTGTGAACTCTAGCATTGCTGTGTGAATCATTGTGGAACAAAGTCCACCAGGGACAAAGTCCGCCAGGGAAGCTCGTGACTGTGACGAATGATGCGGTGTGTACTGTATGCAGTGTGTGCGTGATGTGAGGCAGAGGCTGGGCTGACTGGGCTGACTGGGCTGATGACATGTACATTCCCATGGAGTGTTTTGGTTTAAGTTTGGGAATCACATGAGTGAAACTTTTGGAAATCACATGAGTGAAGCTGTGGTCCTTTTTGGAAAGGGACTGGCCACTGGGGATGTTCCCTAGGAGATGTCCTCAGAGTTCACTTCGTAGCCCAGGCTGGCCTCAAATTCATGGAGATCCTCCTGCCTCAGCTTCCTGAGTGCTGGGATTACAGTCATGCGCCACCACGCCCAGCAGGCTGCATTGTTTAGAGAAAAACAACAAGAAAATAATATGTACGTGTTCAGTACAGACACAGTTTTTCTACTCAGGTATTTTGGATCTATGGTTGTTGAATACAAGGATGCGGAACCCACAGGTTCAGAGGCCCAACTCTCTCTCTTTCTCTCTCTCTCACTCTCTCTCTCTATATATATTCTTTTCTGCCTATTTAATATTTCTTCTCAGTAGATTATAAAATAAATGAGCAGGGACATAATTCCCTACTGCAGAGAGAATAGTGCTTTGCTAGAGAAAGATGCCCAACATAGAGTAGGACTTTAAAAAAAACCAGCAAGGGCATGACTCCACTCTCAGGAACACCCGGCAAATGGCTTTGAGGAGCACACAGGTAAAAATACCCCCCTGGGTGGTGCAGCTTGGTGGGGGAGCACTTGCCTAGCATGCTCCAGACCCTGGGTTCCATCCCCAGCGCCCCAAACCAAACCAATGTGTACGCAGAATTGTGAGACCACTGTTTCTTTCCCCTACCTGCTTCCTAAAAGCCAGGGTTACGCTCCCAGGAGTGAGAACAGAGATTTTTTTTTTCTGGAGGAAAAAAAAAAAAGCCTGAGGAATGGTCCCAGGCAAAAGATCAACATTTAGAACAGAAGGGAAAGGCACTAAATGTCCTTTTATTATTTCCTTCATGGCTTCCTCTCTTTTGCAAGTACTTACCGAGAGCCTACCCTGGGCCAGACACTAGCCGCCAGAACTCTATCTGTAAACAAAACTGACCTGACTGCTTTGCCATGGCAATGCACTCGCAGAGCTGGCTTGTCCCCATGTCTGTGCCACACTGGACTGTGAATGGGTAGCGCAGGACCAGAGAGCATTTGAGGAGGCCTCCAAAGGGAAAAAGAGAGATCAAAACACAAAGGGCCGGTGAGATGGCTCAGCGGCATAAGCACCTGCCTGGCAAGCGCGAGGGCCTGAGTTCGACTCCCGGAACCCACATAAGAAAAAAGGGGCCGGTGATATCGCTCAGCAGCATGGACGCCTGCTGGCGCACGAGGTCCTGAGGTCGACCCCTGGTATCCACAAAAAAACAAAAAACAAAAAACAAAAAAAAAACACACAGAGGAAAAAGGGATCAAAAGGAAAGAGGCCCGCCGGTGAGATGGCTCAGCGGCGTAAGCGCCTGCCTGGCAAGGGCGAGGACCCGAGTTCGACTCCCGGAACCCACATACGAAAAAAGGGCTGGTGATATCGCTCAGCGGCAGGGGCGCCTGCTGGCGCGCGAGGTCCTGAGGTCGACCCCAAGTACCCACAAAAAATAAATAAATAAATAAATAAAAAGAAAGAGGCCTCATGCTGAGAGCAGAAGAAAACTTAAAATGGTAATTAAGGGCTGAGAGTGTCACTCAGCTTATAGCCCTGGCTTTAACGCCCAGTACCTCCCCAGGAAAGGGTAATTCGTACTTTCCACGGGGTAAAAGAGAATTCATTAGATGACAAGAAGATTATATTAAAAAAATAAAATTCTTGGGCCGGTGAGATGGCTCAGCGGCGTAAGCGCCTGCCTGGCAAGCGCGAGGGCCCGCGTTTGACTCCCGGAACCCACATACAAAAAAGGGCCGGTGATATCGCTCAGCGGCATGGGCGCCTGTTGGCACACGAGGTCCTGAGGTCGACCCCCGGTACCCACAAAAAAAAAAAATAAATAAAAATAAAATAAAATTCTCAGAAACTAAATGTAGGTTATTAAAAACAATTAATCAAAGAATGGAAAGTCTAACCAAGGAAATCTCCAAAAAAGCAGATTAACTAGACAAGATTTTGGGGAATAGAGAAGAAAAACTAAAAATTAGAGAATCAGCTCGAGAAACTGAACGTCCAACTAACATAACAGAAGGAACAAGACAAAATGGGAGGAAGTTATCGAAGAAACAGTAAAAGAAACTTTCCAAGAACTGAAATTGTATTTATTTTATCTTATTTATTTTTTGAGACCGGGCCTCTCTGTGTAGTGCTGGACATGTTGACTCTCTGGAGAGGGTAGAGAGAAGTTAATAATAAAATTTAAAATCCCTAAAATAAATAATACAAGCATTAAAAATTTCAATTCATTTGAATGGGTAATATATTCACATGATTCAAAAATCAAAATGATTTTAAAAAGTGAAATAAAGCTGGGCATGGTGGCATAGGCCTGTGATCCAGCCCTCTGGGAGGCTGAGCGAGGAGAATCTCAAATTCAAGCTCAGCCAGGCAACTAAGGGTTTTAGCAACACCCTGTGTCTGTCTTCCCCCCAGATAGGCAACCATTTTTTATTAGTTCTTTATATATACTTCCAGTGGATTGTTGTTTTTGTGATTTAAAAAAGACAGATAAAATTTCCCACCTTAGCCACTTGAAAGTGTGCGGTTTAGTAATGTTCCCTACACTCAGTGTTTTTCTACCTTATTTTTCCTGCATGGTGCACGCTTCGTTCTCCGCCTCACGGTCTTCCCTTTAGAACACACCGTGGAGCGCCTTCTTCTAGAGCTTCCTTGTTCTTCTGTCCGACTGCCCCACTGGGGGAGCACAGTAGTTTATTTAACCAGTCTCCCCCAGAAGGACTCTTGCGTTTTTTCAATGCTTTCCTGTTGCAAATGCACGGCACAGTGAATCACTGTGCACACACGTCGTTCACCTGCGTGCAGAGTCACAGGACAGAGCCCCAGCAGCTGACTGCCAGGTTAAAAGCAAACGCGGGGGCCGGGGGCGTTCTGTCGCTTCTCCAAGCCTCCCTCCCCGCAGCTCCCCGCTTCACTCCCCAGGGCGGGGTGTGAAGATATCTGTTCCCAAGAGCCACCGCGACAGACTGTGTTGTAAACTCCTGGATTTCTGCCAAGCTGATAAATGAGAAATGCTATCTCAGTGTAGTTTTAATTTTCATTTATCTTCTGTGTGAGACTGAACATCTTTTTAAAAATTTAAAAGCCATTTGCATTTCCTTTCTGTGAACTGTTCGGGTTCTTTGGCCATTTCTCTACTCCTGTTGTTGGTCTTCTCGGTTAATTAGTAGCTCCAAGGGAGATAAAATGTTTTTAAAGAAAAAGAATGAATTATAGTATAGTACACAGCTCAACTAAATAATTGTTACAGTGTCATAACCATCCAAACGCTAAACAGTGATTTAGCCCAGATTTTGCATTTAACTCTATTGAGAGGATTGGGAGTAAAGGTTGGGGGAGTTCTGTGCATTGAGGTTAGGACAGAAAGAACTAAGTCCTCACCACCCAGGGGGAAGGCAAGAAACTCTAACTTGGAAAAGAGAAAAAAGAAAAAGACATAAAAGCTAGCAGCACAGCATCTTATCTAGAAATATGAAGGTAAGTGTCAGAAGAAGCAACGAGGTTTGAGGTGGTGTCCTCTGTGAATCAGACTGGGAGCTGGGGAGGAGTGTGGTAGGGACTATTATTTTCCCACCAAAGTTGCTTAGTCCCAAATCCCAGTACTAGGGAGGCTGAGGCAGGAGGATCACTTTGAGTTCAAGGCCAGCTGGGGCTACCTAGTGAGTTCAAGACCAGCCTGAACTATGTAGTGAGACCCTGTCTCAAAACAAAAACAAAAGAATCCCAAAGTTGCCTAGCTCCATTTGGCTTTTAAAAACTATATAATGTGCTGCCTGGCATGGTGGCACACGTCTGTAATCCCAGCACTTGGGAAGCTGAGGGAGGAGGATCGCTTTGAGTTCAAGGCCAGTCTGGGCTACATAGTAAGTTCAAGGCCAGCCTGAAGTGATGTAAGATCTCCAAATAATATAAGGGAAATATTATAACTCCCAACATGCTAGATGTCAGATATGCTGAGTTCGTGTTCCCCAAAATCAAAGAATGAATTCTAAGGAACAGTGGAGGTCAAGAGTAGGAAAACTATATTGGGAGAGACAACTCCTGAGGGACAGGAGGGGGCCCAAGTGGGTTGCTGTGGGCCCCATTTTCCAGAGGAAGTTTTATAGAGAAAAATCACGAAGTAGGTACAAAATCATTAGGTGGGTACAACATGGGAAAAAAACTATGATCAAAAAAACAATAAGATTACAAGTATAGCCACTTAGGTAATGATCCAGTAGGGAAGCAAGTCACATAGCAAGTGTGCATGGAAAGAACAAGGGTCTTTTTTGGAAGAGATGAGTCGGGAGGTCCTGGTCACCTACCTGGGTGACTGATGTCTATCTAGACTTTATTGGACCAGGTGATACCAATTATAGTATATTGCTTATCACTTGGCAAGGCATGTAGGCCTGATCATTCTCTCTTTATCTTGAGGCCTGGCCTTCAACAGATGCACCTCTAGCCACAGTTGTAATGCATTCTCACCCTCTGTACTCACTCCCTCGGGGGCCTAGCCCTGTCTGACCGTCTATAATATTTCTACCTCATTTAGCTATCTATAACAGAACTACATAGTGAGACATTGTCTCAAACAAAACAAAACAGAAAACAAGAGAAAAACTATAATGTGCCACTGTAATAAGTTATACATTAATTTTATAATAAAATTAAGTTAATTGGGCTGGGGATATAGCTGAGTGGCACAGCGAACTCAAGGGTCCCGAGTTCAATTCCCAGTACCCCTCCCAAAAATTAAGTTAATTAATAATTAAGTGATTATATAAGGTAAAAGAGATGGTGTCTCCCTCTTTTTTTCTTTTTCTTTGTTTTTTTTTTCCCTTGATATGGGGTTCACTATATTGCCTGGGCTGGGCTGGAACTCCTGGGCTCAAATGAATCTCCTGCCTCAGCCTTCCGAATAGCTGGAACTGCAGCTACATGCTACTGGGCTGGCTCAGCCTCCCCTTTGTAAACAGAGGGACGCTACAGAAGGTGGTATACAGGAGAAGTGTTTGCTTGCTTGCTTGACTGATTTGTGGTGCTAGGGATAGAATCCAGGACCTTGTTCCCTCCTTCTGAACTGAGTTCCATCCCCAGCCCTACAGGAGGGTTTATGTCAGTGATTGCAGGAAGACTGAAGACGACCCAATAAAGTATCTTTGAAAAGCAAACAAGATCATGTTGGGAGAAAAGTCTCACCCAAAATCACAGGTTTTGTGTTGTTTTGTGTTGTGTGTGTGTGTGCACGTGTCATGCTGAGGACTGAACCAAGGGCCTCCAGTGGCCCTGAACTCCTAGGCTCAAGCGATCGTCCTGCCTTCTGAGTAGTAAGATTTCAGGCACACCCAGCAATTGCTATATTCCTTTAGAATTCTGTTGACTTCTTACTAGCCAATCCCTTAGGACTCTAATCCTTTGTTACAGTTAATAATTCTTCACCTTAAACTTTCCCTGTTCAAAGTATCATGTGGTTTCTGTCTCCTGCCTTGACACCGGCTGACACATAGGGCAGCAAGTGGAGTCCTTGGAGTGGAATTGTGTCAGTGGCGAAACTGAGTTAGGCCTCAACCAAAGGTTGTTCTACTTTTGCTAAATGGCACTTGAAAGCAAACCTTAGAAGGATCGATCTGTTTCCAAGTAACTTAACTATGTTCCTGAACAAGGCTCAAAAATATTCACAAGAATACAAAGAAATCCAGTACCAAACAACATTAAATTCACAATGTCTGGCACCCAATCTATGTTTACTAGGCATGCGAAACACGGGAAAATACTACCTCAAATGAGGAGAAGAATTAATCAAGGAAAAACAGATCCAGCCCAGCATTCAGGAGGCTGAGGCAGGAGGATTGCCACAAGTTCGAGGCCAGCCTGGATTACATAGTGAGTTCAAGGCCATCCTGAACTGCATAGTGAAACCCTGTCTCAAAAAAGACAAAGCAACAACAACAACAAAAACAGATCCAGAAAGATAAGCTTGAGACATTCCTAGGTAAAGGGATGCACCTTGAGACCATACTCTTAAGTAAAATAAATCGGACACACATGTGTAAATACTGCATTGTTTCTCTGGTGTGAGAAACCGAAAGTGTAAATAAGGATCAAAATGTATAATTGATATTGTGAAATAGGAAGAAAATGTTCAAACGGGGAGGGAAACAAGGGAGGGAAGAGGGGGAAAGGAAAGAAGGGAAAGGTAAAGTAAAAAGTGAGAAAAGAAGGAAAAAATGGAAACAAAACTTTAGTAAATGGGGAGGGGAGGAGGGGTTTAAGGGGGGTTAGGGGAATGGGAAAAAAAAGAATCAAGTTATATCATGTACAGCCACATATTCTCTATGATGAATGTGATCATTATGTACACCTAAAATGTACCAATAAAATCTGATAAAAAAAAAGATTCAGAAAGATCACAGAATTAGTAGGCAAAGGCTTTGTAGTAGCTATTATTAACTGGACATGGTGCCACGGGCCTGTGATTCCAATACTCTGGAAGGCTGAAGCAGGAGGATCACAAGTTCATACCCAGCCTGGGCAACTTAGTAAGACTCTGCTTTGAAAACTAAAAAAAAAGGGGGGGGTGTTGGGTTCAGTGTGAAAGCCCAGAGTTTACTCCCCAGTGTCACAAAAAATCTATTATTAAACATATTCAATATGTTAAAGAAGATGAGGCATGAATATGCTATGGAGAGATGTGAAAGACATAAAATAAAACCCCCACTGAACTTCTAGAGATATAAATGACAATGTCTGAAATGAAAAATGTACTGGATGGAATTAAAAAGCAGATTAGAAACTGCAAAAGAACAAAAGATTTGTGAACATGAAGACTTAGCAATAGAAATGATCCAAAATGAAACACAAAGGAGAATGTATATGTGTATATGCATACAGATATAGATATAGATATGCAATGATGAAAGCTAGTAGTCCCAGCTACACTGGAGGCTGAGGCAGGAGTTTGAAGCTAGCCTAGGCTACAATTGCAAGACTGCCTTGAAAACAAAAACAAAACAAACAAACAAACAAATCAGAAAATCAGTGAGCCATGGAATAACATCACACCTATATACTTGTTTGGAGATCAGAAAGGAGAAAGAAGGGTGACAGAAAAATATTTGAAGAAATAATGGCCGAAATTTTTTCCTAATTGGATGAAAACGATGAACTCACATATCCAAGAAGGTCAATAAACACTGAGCCCCAAAAAAGATGAAGGACACTCCACGAAGGTGCGTCTTAATCTGTCTTTATCACTGCCGAGCACTGGTAGTAGAGAGAAAACTTTAAATGTGGCTAGAGGAAAAAAAACCCACATTCTGTACAGAGGGAAAACAGAAGCAGACTTCTCGTCAGAAACAACATAAGCCTGAAGACATTGCAGTGATGTCTTTAAGGTTCAAAAAGATGAAAACGGTCAACCTAGAATTCAGTGGAGATAGCTTCCAAATATGGAGATGGAATAAAAGTGTTTCAGACGTTCAAAGCTGAAAGAATCCATCAGCGGCAGACCTGTGCTGTGAGAAATGTTTTAAAAAGTCCTTCAAACAGAAGAAAAGACGACACCAGATGGAAATCTCCATCTACACAAAGCAGCGAAGAGCCCCGATATGGCAAATCTGTGGGTAAGTTTTTTTCTTATTTTAAAATTCTTTTTAAAAGATAGCTGTTATTGAAAACAAACCTAAAAATGTATTGTGGAGCTTACAGGCTATGTAGTAATAAAGTATACGGGAACGGCAGCACCCCGTAGGGGAGGCGGGGGATGGAAACAGGCGCTCCACCGGGTAAAGATTATGTATGCTATTATTACTTGAAGGAGAGAGACGGGTTCAAATTCGGTAGACCTCAAGGAACCACACACACCAAAAATGTAAGTGTAGCTTTAAAAGCCCATAACGGAGATAAAGTGAAACTGAGGTCCCGGGACCCTCCTGGGGGCTTATGGCTGCTCACGCTGCAGACCGAGCAGTGGGGTCAGCTCCCCACTCCAGCTGCTCCCCTGGACCCTCTCCGTGCTGGGGACGGAGCAGGGACCATCAGAAAACAGCTTCCTCTCCTGCCACCTTCTGGCGGTAACTCTAGCCTTTTTTTTTTTTTTTTTTTTGTGGGTACCGGGGGCGACCTCAGGACCTCGCACGCCAGCAGGCGCCCGTGCCTTTTCTTCATCACCGGCCCTTTCTTCGTATGTGGGTTCCGGGAGTCGAACTCCTCGCGCTTGCCAGGCAGGAGCTTACGCTGCTGAGCCATCTCACCGGCCCCCACTCTAGCCTGTTTTTAACTCAGGCCTCTGTTTAAGTGCTTCTGGTTGGGAGATTGGCGGCCTTTGAGACTCCGGGGCGGCCTGGCAGGGTCCCTGGCCTCTGCCCATGCAGCCTAGGTCGTTTTAGGGCCCCCAGCCACTGGTCCCAGAGAGGCAGCCGGGCTGGCGCTGGTGGCGGAGGGCACCTCCAGGGGGCGCCACACGCACAGCTCCAGTCGGTGAGAGCGGCGCTGGGCTGCGGTGCCAGGGTGGCGGGGGGGCTCCGGGCAGGGCTGTGGACTGCACGTTCATGTTCATCGAGGGTGTGTATGTGTGTGTATAGGCTCCATATGTGATGTGAAAAGAGTGCTCTGCTGTGAGTGTCAACGTGTTTTTGACCGTTCATGCTTGGAAACGTCAGCACAGCAGTCCTGCCCTTTTGATTATGCTGCCCTCTCTGCTTGGCCTGAGGCCCTGCCTCATAGTGCTCCCAAGGGACACCCTAGCTGGCAAGTTGCCATCATCCTCAGGCCTCTGATCCCTGACCCCTCACCCTCCTCTGCCACAGGCTCAGCAAAACAGCTGCCTTCTCTGGGCTACGAACCACCAGGTTAGCATTTGGATGCTCTCAAGGTCGCCTGTGGGGGTCTTTCTAGGGTGTAACTGAAAGAACCCCTGGACCCATGTCAAGCCCAGAGGGGCATGCAGGTGAAAGACCTCAGTGCACACAGGGGCGCTAGGACTAGCCTGCAGGCCAGGGAGCGCAGTGGTGCCGGGAGGCCGGGTGGGGGGGAGGGTGGGGGTGGGGGTAGTGCTGCGCCCCGCATGGGAAGTTCCAGGTCAGGAAGGCAGTCGTGCACATGGCCCCCACATGCTCGGCTTGGGCCCCTCTGCAGGGGCTTCAGGTCTGCCATGTGCGTGTGCAGGCACATCCATGGTGTGAAAGAGGGATCTCCAGTCTCATGCTTAGCTCTTCTGTCCCCAGTCAGCCCCCCATGTAGGGGGCTCAGCACAGGGGTGGGCTGGGAGGGGGCCCATGTTCCTGGAGGAGCCGTGCAGGGCACCCAAGTCTGATGTTGGGCATGGGCTCCTGTCCCTGCACATGGATGCAGGCAGGAAGCCTCTACTCTCCCTGGGGTGTGTGTGTGTCTGAGAACATCCTTGGGATCCTTGGAGTTGTTTTTGTGTCTCATGTTGCTGCTTCTGTAACCTATAGGTTCCCAGAGGTGTGAACATGGCACTGCCTTGTCCTGTGTACCCCCGCTTCCCGGACTTCCGACTGTGCCTGGAAGGTTTGGTTGCTGTCCTTCCTGGCAGGACACACTGTTTGTTTAGTTCAGACTGTCAGCTGGTCTGTGTTGGAGAATTGTGTCATCTGTTGGATGCCAGCCTCAAGTGTGCTGCCCTGTGTGACCCTGAATGCCAGTGTGGCACAGGGCACCTGTGAGGCCCTTGCTCTGTGCATGAGTGGGGTGCATATGAGCACGCTAGGCAGCACGACATTGGTGTGTGCCTCACACCCTGGGAGGCGTGTTGGATGTGCACACCTGGCCGTGTGTTGAAGTGTTGGGTGTGTGTTGGTGCTCCTGCCCGCGCGTGCCTGAGCCCTGTGCTCTGGCCCTGTGCGAGGCCCCTTCCACCTCAGCTGTGTAAACAAAGCCCCTGCCTTCCTTTCTGAGGCCCCTCAGGGCTGTCGGCTGTCCCCACCCCCTCCGCTCCAGCAGTGAGTTTGAATGACTGTGTGGGTCACAGAGTTGTGACATTAAAAGAGTGGATGTGACTCGAAGTGTGTGGAGCTGTGTGGGAGTGTGACCGTGAAGCCCAAGTGTCCCCAGCAACACCGGCCTCTCGCAGGCAGGTTGGGGACCTCTGGCCAGTTAAGCCTAGCTCTCCCAGCCTCCTGGACCCATCCAGTCCTGCTTTTACAGCCAGGCTGGGGTGGCGACAGTCCTGTAATTGCCTGGGGCCAAATGCTGTGGTGAAGATCTGGAGTGTGAGCTGACACTTGGCGGAGGGGCTGCCTCTGTCCCCACCAGGCCAAACTGGAGGAGACAGGGTGGGGGCGGCAGACCGGGGGTCAGGTTGAAGCCTGCAGTGTGGGTTCTGGATGAGCTGCCCCTGCTGTGACCCAGGTGTCTTGGGCTCCTGTCTGGACTGTCCTGTGTCAGTCAGTGTCACATTTCCCATCTGTTATAGGGACTGCAGCTACCCTGCCTGTGTCCCCACCCCCTCCACCTGGATCCTCCATGCCAGCCTGGTGCCCTGACCCAGCTTATGTCCCTCACTCCTGTCCGTGCCTTCTCATCCCCCTCCCCTGTCCATGACTCCTGGTGCCACCTTGGTTTTCATCCCAATCCAGGTTCCCTCCAAGCCCTCCGAGCACCACATCCAGTGCACATCCCCAGCCCGGCACAGCTTCCCTGGGGCACCAGCTGGACAGAACAAGGACAGTGAGGGAGAATGGATAGGGTTTGGGGACTGAGTCTCTCTGGGCCAGGCAGGTGTGGACAGGCCCGAGGTCTGCTCCCAACCCAAGAGCAGCTAAAACTGGGGGGAGGGAAAGAAGGGAACAGGGGGGCCGGTGAGATAGCTCAGCAGCATAAGCGCCTGCCTCGCAAGCTCAAGCTCGAGGTCCTGAGTTTGACTCCCGGTACCCACAAAAAAAAAGGGAACAGGGGCAGGAGAAATTCAGGAAAGGGGAGTAGACGGGTCCTCGTGGGCTCTGCCGCAGACCTGCGCACAGGGGATCCTGCAGTGCAGCACCCTGCTCCCCCAAGTGGCCAATACCCACTCTCACACTTTGGGGTCCACAAACCCATCCCAAGCTCCACTCACACACCCGGCGCTCCCCGGTGCTGTCACCTGGTGGACGTGGTGCAGAACTGCAGTCCCCGAGTGGCCAACCCAGCAGGCTGGAGGAAGGCTTAGCCCCCAGCCCAGGGCAAAGGCCTGCTCCCTCAACCCCGTCCCCAGTACGCAGAGGACAGGGCCTGGCTGCTCCAAACCTCACTCCCAATCTCAAATCCGGGTTCAGTGTTTGTTGTGGCACTTGGTTTTCACCCCAGGAGGACAGCAATGGGAAGGCTGGTGTGAATTTTGGGAGATTGACCAGGGAGAACCCAGGTCCTGGCTGTTGAGGGGACCCTCTTGATGTCCTCTCCGAGGTGGGTGGATGAGGCAGAGGAAGGCAGGAGACCCACTCCTCGCGGGCAGAGTGGGTAGGTGCTGGCCCTGGAGCTGCTCTCCCAAGCTGCTGGTGCCTCTCCCTGACTTGCACTTTCCTTGCCTCAAGGCCCATGCTTCGGGGTGGGGATGCTGAGGAGCAGAATGTCCTGGCCTTGGGCACCACTGGCTGCGAGGGCAGATTCCAAGGGCACCCGGGTGCTGGGGTAGGGCAGTTGGAAGCAGGCACTCGGGCTTCCCCTTCAGCAGCTGTTGCTCCGTGGCTGTTCCCGCCTCCCCCACTCTCTCCCCAGCTCCAGAGCTACTCTGTGTGGTTCAATGTAGTCCTAGCCTATCGGTCCCTACATACAGGGTCTCCTTCCTTCCCTCCCACCAGCTCTGGCCTTGGGGCCTATTGCTATGCCCTCTTGCCACTACCTTGGCCGGGACACCTTGGGGTGTGTGAACCTTCATGTTGAAGGCCCGGGGTCACTGGTCTCTCTCCCCAATGATCCTACTTGCTTCAGGCTCTGCCTACTAAGGCTTTGCCTGAAGGGCTCTGCAGCAGGATCCCGGCTTCTGGGAAATGGGATGGGATCCTTGTGGGGAGTGGCCCTTCCTCCTTGCCCTAGCTGTGGGGGTAAAGAGGTTTCAAGTATCAGCTTTCAATTCCCAGGAAGATGCCTTCTGGGGAATCGCAATATGAGAGAAGAAAAGATGGGGGCTCAAGACCCAACTTCCAGTCCTGGCTCTGCCATGGACACCTGGCTGGCTGTGGGTGGGTCACTTGTGTCACTGAGCCTCAGTTGTCCCATCTGTAAATAAGGGGTTCAGATTGGCTCATTCAGTCCACAGCTGAAAAACTCCAAGTAACGTGGGAGGAGGGGGTAACAGGCGGTGGGCATTTGTGGGAAAGGATTCCAGGTGCTACAGATTTCAGCAACAGCCAGACCCTCCTTTTGTTCTTGTTCATCCCTGGGGATCGAACCCAGGGTCTCACTGCATGCTAGGCAAGTGCTTCACCTTCATGCTACATCCCCAGTCCTTAGCCCCACCTTGAATGCCAGTCCTATCATTTGCCAGACTGTTTGACCTTAGTCAAACTGTGCTTTGCAGAAGGGAGGATTCAGAGGGCACAGTACTTAGCCCCTGTCCCCAAATGTCAGGCCCTTTCACAGTCTTATCATTCCTGGATTTTTTTTTTTTTTTTTTTTTTTGGGGCACTGGAAATCAAACTTATGACCTTGTACTTGCCAGGGAGGCGCTGTGCCGCTGAGCTATATCCCTGGCTCCCTATTCCTGGAATTTTGAATCTACAAAGCCCTCCCCAGCCCAGCCCAGCCCTCTGCCCCTATTCTAGCTGGCCAGGATCCGAGGAAGCCTACCACATGGGCTTGCTGCTTTGCCTCCTGATGGGATAAATCCCCACTCCGCAGCCTTCAAGGCCTTCAAGCTCCTTGATAGGGTCCCAGCTCTGTGTACCTCCTCCCTGAAGCCATCTCCCTCTGTCCCTAAGGAAGGGTGAGCCCCCACCCCGTGATCCCGTAGCCCCTGGCATTTAACTGTGTAAGACCTGGTTATATTGCCGCGTGTGTGTGTGTGTGTGTGTGTGTGTCTGTGTGTGTCTGATTGCCACTTACACATCAACACTTATTGAACTAGGAACATATCTGAGGGCAGATGCTGTGTCTTCTCTGTATCCCCAGGCCCCAAGATAGAGCCTAGCACTCGGCAGGTGGATGCCCAGTGGGTATCAGTGGAACACGTGAACAGTCGGATGTAGGAGCCACCTTCTCCGTCCAATCTCCCACCAGGCAGCCTCAGACCAGGCCACCGGCTGCCCTGCTTCTTTCCCCACCTGCCCTTCGCCCCACTCACCCCTGACCCACCACAGGGAAACCACCCACTCCCAGAGTCCAGCTTTCACACTTCACCCGTCCTTCGCCTGATTCCGCCTTCTGTCCCTGCGCTCTCCTGATCGGCGCAGGATGCTGTAGTTGAGATCAGCTCGGCCCCAGCAATGGGCACAGTGTTTTTAAATGAATACAAGGGGTAATACAGGAAGCCGATTATATTGAAACAGTTACCAAAACAGTCACAGTTTCTGGTATAGTAATATATATGTTTCTTTATTAACACATTAAGAACATGGAAGGTCTAACAACTATGATCATTTCAAAGTAGTGATGAGCATAAATGGTATTTCTGAGATAACTTTATCTTTGACAACTCTAATGCAGTCTGAAAACATCTGTGATTTCTGCTGGTTACAAAGTCACAGGTACTGTTAATACTTTCGTGGCTTGTTGTCCAACCACATAAAAAAATGTTAAATTTCAGTTACAGGGAAGTGAAAATAAAGATGTAATTTTCTTCCTATCTAGGTTCACAAATCCCCAGAAATCCATAGACCCCAGCCAAGAACCTCTGATTACACTGTGGAATGAGAAAAGGAGAACCCCTTCGGCAACTGAGGCTTTAACTCCCAAGTCGTTTAACCCTTACACCAACCCTGAGAGATATAGATTACAGCCCAGTATTCTGATGGGACACCTGCAGCCCAGAGAGGTTAAAGGATTTGCCCAAAGTCAACCAGGCCCAGCATGGAGCCAGAGAGCCACCTCTCTCAAAGGGGACAAGCCCCAGAACAAGGGCTGTAGTGACTCTGGCCCAGAATCCCCCCCCAACAGGCCCAGACTCAGGCCCTGTGGGGTCTGATCAGTGAATGCAAGGCTATGGCCCCTTGAAATCACACACACTAGGTTATTTTTATCTCCAGTTTATTTTTTTAGACTAAGAGCAGAGTATGAAAGTCACAGCCAAAGCACTTGAAAAAGGCCCAGGATGGGCGGGGACCACATAGGGTGGGCAGGGCAGGTTCTAGGAGCTGGTTCCCAGAGCAGGGCTGGGAGGGAGGGGTGTTGTTGTCTCACGGTCTCCGGAAAGTGTCTGTGCGTTGCATAGGTCCCGTCTTCACAGAAGACAAAAGAGGGGCCAGGGGTCCCCTGGGGGGCCTAGCCTGGTGGGGGGAGGGGTCTAAAGCTGGATGGGGAAGTCAAGAAAGGTCGGGGTTAAGGAGGGAGAGGGACTCTGTCTGTCTGTACATTATATATAGAGATATAGAGTCTGTACATGCCTGCCTGGCACCCCAATGCCCACCCCCTTGCCATCCCTGTCCACTGCCTGCCTCCCCAGGGGTGTCTACTTGTAAACTTGGATTTAATCCAAACCACAATCCTGTGAGTGGGAGGGGGAGGAGGACATGCTTATTGCTGTAAACAGGGGGAGGGGGCAGCAGGTGATGCTACCCCTCCCCTATCTAGTCCCCTTCCCATGCTCTGCCCCAGGAGGAGGGTGAAATGGCACCTCCCATGCTTCAGCTTGTTGTCTCTGGGGCACATCTGTCTTTCTGAGGGGACAATGGGGGAGGGCACCAGGGGGCAGGGAGAGGTACAAGGGGGCAGGGAGTCCTTAGCACTTCCCTTCGTGGCCCCCGGTTTGGTACCAAACATTCCAGAGGCACAAGTCCACCTCGGACCTGTAGCTGTCCCCGTGCCTGGTCCATTGCAGTGCCCTTACTGGAGGGGGGGCAGAGGGGGCGGGCACAGATGTACGTGCAGACCCCACTTTCAGCCGTGGAGAGGGGTACAGGCCCCACAGCTAGGCGCCCCTTGGACAGCCCACGGCTCCCTGCTCCTTCTCAGCCCCACCCATCTCTCCCTGACAAGGAGGGGGTAGAGCTAGGAGGCCAAGAGCGTCATGAGGAAGAAGGTGATGCCCACGGCCAGGGGCAGGTGCTCCCGCTTGGGGCTGGTCCCGCTGATGCTCTTCTCCAGCTTGGGTACCTGGGGGCTCTCTCCCTCGAAGTCTTCTGCGGACAGATGAACAGACAGACTGGTGAGGGCTGGGCCACGTGCCGGAGCAGGGGCACGCGGCAGCAGCAGCAGCAGTGGAGCTGGAGACTTGGCCACCCACGGGGGCAAGAAGGACCGGTGTCCCAGGGAAGGCACGCGAAATGAGCAGGCACCGGGGAAGGGCTGCGGTCCCAGCAGTGGCCACCAGAGGGCGCTGCGCAGACTCACCCAGCACGTTGATCTTCACATTGGGGCCCATGGTGAACTGGGGGAGGGTGGGGACCGGCTTCTCCCCGGAGTGCGATGCTGCGGGGTGGGGTGCGGGTGGGGAGAGAGGAGGGGGAGAGTCAGGGCCAGGACCCCCTGCCCCTGCTACAGCTAGGGAGCAAGCTCCCCTCGCCTGTGACCTCCGCCCCCGCCCCCAGGAAGCCAGGGGAGCCCCAAAGCAGGGGAGCCGAGGATGGGGCGCGGTGGGAGCCAAAGACACTCACTGGAGGCGCAGCAGACGAACACCTTCATCCTTAGACACTTCCAGTGCAGGTTGTGGGTGGGCGCGGCTGGGGAGGAGACGGGGCCTGAGTGGTTGGCGCCCCATTTATGCCCAGCACCTGTCCTCGCCTGCTGCGAGCTGCCCCCTTGAGTAGCTCCCTGCCCTTTGGACACTGGTCCCTGTGGCTCTGCTGTCCTCCCTAGGAGCCCCTTAGTCCCACCCCTCCAGAACCAGGGCTCCAGAATGTCCATCACAGAAACTCTACGGCTCAGACCTGGGACTGTCACCAAAGCCCTCTCTCAGCATCATCACCTCGTCTGACCTGGAGCCCCGAGGCCCCAGACCCTTGTCGCCTCCGGGTCCTCACTGTTAGTTACCGAGGGGACCCCCCCCACCCCGCGCCACTGGATCTGACCTCGGTCCCCACCCCGCCCGCACTCACAGATGTAATAGTACTCTTGGCCGGCGTGGAACTCGTAGCCCAACGAGAAGGCGCTGTAGCGCTGGAACTTCTCTGAGAACTTGATGGGGCTGTGCGGGGCGTGCGGCCGGTTGCACTCCCAGCGCTTGAAGCCCTGGCTGGCATTGCAGGTGCGGTAGCCGCTGCGGCTCACCATGTACAACACGTACTGCTCCGCCCCGCCGCCTGGCCCGGGCCCCGCCCCCGGGCCTGCCCCCGAGCTGTTGTAGTGCGGGCAGTAGATGTCCAGATAGTCGTTCACGTTCACTTGCACTGTGTAGCCCTCGCGCCGCAGGCTGGGGGAGAGCAAGCGGGTCAGGGAAAAGAAATCCCACAGTCAGCCCGCTTTCCGCGCCGCCGCTGAGCAGACCGGCCCCGGAGCCTCACGACTTTGCCTCCGCCCTTCCCAGCCCTGTCTCTGTGCCCAGGACCCTGCTGCCGCCAGTCTGCTGTGCCCCAGCCCTCCGTGCCCTCGCCTTCTAGGGCTGTCCTCCTCCTGGTGACCACCAGAGGGCAGCAGAGGTGCAGGGAAGCCCAGCGCCTCCAAAGGAGCAGAGGCAGAGAGAGGGGCGGGGGGAAGAAGGGAACTTACGCTTCGGTTGCCACAGAAACGGCGCAGGCCCCAGCGACTCCCAGACCCAGGCCCGGATTTCCTCCATCCATCCCCCATAACGCGCCGGCCGGGATGACGGACAGAGGGGATGGTAGCGCAGCGGGAAGGCGGCAGGGAGCCCTCCATAGGACACACAACCTTCCTCCACCGCTTTCCAGCATGCTTCCCTGCCGGTCCAGCCCAAGGCCAGTCCAACAGGACCTGCCCTCCCAGACGCGCGTGGTGCTTCATGCATATACATGCACAGGTTCCATAGCACACACAAATATGTCCACCGCCCACTCAAAGTGCATACTCGGAGAAGCGAGGCTGCACGTGTGCCGAGCAGCTCGCCAGTATTGGCTGACCCGGGCAATCTCAGGGTCGGATCTCGCCACATAGCAGTATTACTGGTCTCTCCACCGTGAGTCCCACCTACCTCACCCTGAGGCCATGGACCACTAGGTTCCCAATATGACAAACCAGGGGGCCGAGGGACTCAGCACCAAGCCCCCTTGCAGCATCGTGCCAAGCGGCCAACACTATTGTCTCATCACGCTCCTCCCTCCTCCACCTGGGTGGCACTGCCCCCATAACCAGGCTAGGAAGAGTAAGGGGCACAACACCCAGACAAGATGGCTGTGCCTCTCACTTCCGTATTCCTCTCTGGGACAGAGCAGCAGATGCTGGGTCCCTCGTCATCCCCACCTGCCTTGCTAGTCACCATCAAAGTATTGGTCCGAATACCCTCAGTGGTGGTACAGAGGGGTGTAGGGATGGACAGAAACTCGAAGGAGCATTTCTTACCCCTACTCTCCTGGGATAAGAATGCACACACATGGGTAGTGAGAAGGAGGATGGTGGACACAGGAAGGCATGGGGTACCTGGCAAAATGTCAAACCACTGGGGTCCCTAGTCCCTGGGAGCTGGTGGGGGATTGGCTCTCCGTGTCACCAGAAACCACCCAGTTTTATAAACAGTAATTAGACCCATTAGGGAGATGAGCTTGGAGGTCTCTGCATCCCTCCTTGCCTTACCCTACTTCTCTAGCTTTACATGTGCTGTCCCTTCCCAAGTACCCCTTCCAAGCCTGACAGCGAGGCAGATGGGTGGGAGCTGGTTTTGGGCACCCAGAAAGACGGGCACAGCCTCCTTGAGTCATTAGGCATGCCACCAGTCCCACTGGGTTCCCATGGGAGTGACGGGTCACTCGGGCCCCTCCCTGGCCCTGGCACCCAGGTGGGCAGGAGTCTCAGCCTGGGGCACTGGGAGCTGGTAAACGGGTTAGACCAGGCCGGGCTCCCAGCCACCACCCCAGCATTGCCTGTCCATCCCAACTCCGTATTCTCCAGTTCCACCCTCAGGCTTTGGGGAGGGGGTTGCCTGCATTACCACGCCAAGCCTGGAGCAGACACACAGCCACACTGTGGCCTCCGTCCTGGAGTCTGGCCCATGATTCCAGTCCCATTCTGAAGCAGCCTCTCCCTGCTGCACCACCCAGTTCCTCCTACCACACACCCTATAGCGAGCAGACCAACTCCAGAGATTCCTACAGGTATGAGTTCCCTCAACAGGGTGGGACCAACCTTATAAAAAGGTGGCTGGATGACCACAAGGAAAGAGAAGCCACCTCATCGATTCCTGTGCTCATTGGCAGAAAAAGCCCGAAATGCACCCCGAAGCTGGGCATGTGGGAGGAAGACCTACTTGGAGGGGTGGCTGTGCCCAGCTGGTACCTGGGGGACAGGGGTCAGAAGCGCTGGGTGCCAGAAGTCCTAGCCACAACTCCTTGGAGACCTTGGCTCGGGCCCTTTAATTGAATCTGTCACGTCCTTGCCTGGCAGGGCAGAAGCAGGTGCCACTAGGCCTCTCCGCAGCTCGCCCGCCCCGGCTGCACCCTTGAGGCGGTGGACTGGGCTGGGCCCTGCCCCTCAGACAGCTCTATTCCTCCCCTACTTGCCTCCCACCTCTGTGCAGAAAGGCTGGTGTCAATACACCTGTCTAGAGCGCGCCCCTCGCCCATCACCCTGTTGTTTTGGTCTCTCCTGGGTCTCACCGCCCCAGGCGCATCCCGACCCCTCTTCTACTCTTCACTCTGAGTGGAGAGGATGCGCGTCGGGGGAGCAGGGAAGGCGCAAACTTCTCTCCCCGGGGCAATTTAGGGGGCGGTAAACAGTGTCTAACAAGACCAGGGAGTAGGGAAAGGATCCCAAGCGGCCGAGAACTTGTTAAATCCCAGCCCCCGCCTTAGACGCAGGATGAAGAGTTACGCGAGTGGAAGAGAAATGTAAGGAGACCGGTTCTTCCCTCCGCGCGCGCTCCCGAGGCTGCGCGCCGCCCGCCCGAGCAGGCGAGGCCCGACCACGTGTGCGCGGCGTGGGGCCCGCGCGCCAGGGCTCCGAGTGGCGGTGGCGGGGACCATCCGGGCGGCGCGTGCACGTTGACACCCTGTGCCCCTCAGCGCCCTCGGCCACGGCGCCCCGCCGGCCCCAGCCCTGCCAACCCCTTGCTGGGCCTGAGGCTTCCTCAGCCTGCAGGGTCGAGCGGTGAGAACGGCGCGCCCGATACCCCCGCCCCTCGCCCCTGCGACAGCGGCGGCGGCGGCGGCGACGGCGGCGGCGGCGAAGGTTTATTGATCTGCAGCGGCGGAGAGAAGCGAGAGACCCGCCGAAGGCGAGACGCGCAGAGATGGGGTGGGAGAGACACCCAGAGCGAGGAGGTGAACGGAGAATGGAGTCACTGCGAGAGGGAGAGGAAGCCAGAGACCGGGAGAGGGCGGGAGAGAACGAGAACGGAGACCTGGAAACCACCGAGAAGACCTAGAGGCCGACCCAGAGGCCCACAGACAGCGGAGGACAGAGACGCAAAGGAGAGGAGAGGAACACGGAGGGCGCAGAGTAGAGCTTGGCGATTGGGAGAGAACAGAGGGAAAGACCACCAGGGATGCAATCGAGCCTCAGCAAATATTCGTTGAATGAATGTGTGAATGAAAGCCATCAGCAACAGAAACATTTCAGAGGTAGAGACAGGTAGGGAGAAAGGTGTTCCCGAGGCTTCCAGAGACAGGGGCGAGTGGCAACGCCTTTGCCCAGTTCTGCAAAGAAATCAAACACAGGCAGGGGCAGGTATTTGGCTGTCAGTGCCCCCTCCGAATTCAATTTCAGGCTCAGGGGACTCCTCGTCCTCACACTCCCATGCTTCCCTCCGACACAGTCCCCCCATCCCTGGTTTCTGGGCCAGGTTGGGAGCAGGCCTCGCCTACTCCAGGAGAGTACACAGAGGGGCCGAATGGGGGCCAGGGCTAGATCGCTGCCCTTGCGCGGGGACCTGCCCCGGGTCTGTCAAAGGAGGCTGCCGCACGTGTCCCACCAGCACCCTCCCACGTGACCCCGGGGGGTGGGGTCGTAAGGACCCCCCACGTGACCCCAACGGGAAGAGACCCTCCGCACGTGACGGGAGGTGGGAGCCCGGAGCCCCGCTCACGTGACAGGGGGGAGGGGCGCGGAAGCCTGTGGCTGGCCGGGCCCCGCCCCCAGCTCCCCGGCCCTCTCCACTCCCGGCTCCAGAGCACGTCGCTCTCACGATTTATGGGGCCGCGGCTGCCGCAGTGAGGGAGCCGGGAAGCCGGGCGCAGCGGCAACAAAGGCCCGGGGAGCGAGGCGGGGGCGGCGGCGGCTCCGGCCCGGTGCGCGCCCTCTCCTACCTCTGCCAGCCCAGGCCCGCGCGAGAGTAGAGAAAGCAGAAAGGAGGCACCCGGAACCCGGCTCCCCACCCCCTTCCGGAGCTGTCACCTGCGCCCAGGTGTACGCGGGGGAGGTGGCCTGATTGACACCCTCTCAAGGCGATTCCTGCATCCCCGAGGAACATGGGGTGGCCCGAGGGTGGTGGGGAACCCGGCGCCCCTCACCTGAGAGCTCTCCTTGCTTGCCAGGCTCCAGCGGGGCGAGGGTCGGATTGTGGGTCTGGGGGCGGAGGACGAGCTAAACGGAGCAGGAGCGTGAGCCTCAGCGTCCCCCCCCCCAGATCTCGGAGTCCCGCTCCGGGGGGGAAGGGCTGCATCCCCACCCCCGTGGTTTCCAGGGAAGCGAGAGGGGGGCGTCGTTGGCTCATCCCCACCCCTAGTCTGACACTCTGGGCGCGAGGAAGGAGGAGGCGCAGAGCCCCAAACAACAAAGAGCGGAGCGGCGAGCGCAGCCCCTCCCCTGGAAGGTTGGGGGTCGTGGCCGTCAGGCCCTCCTGGTTCCCTCCCCTGGGGTCTTGCCATTTGCTCCCTAGCCGACCCCAGGCTGGAGAGCCAGAGGCAGAGCTGCTGCCACCGCCCGGGCAGGTGTGACAGTGACCCCCGCGTCCCCAGGGATCCCCACCAACGCGCAGACACACGCGAGTCGGCCAGGGTGATGCCCACGGCGGCTCGGCGGGGAGGAGAAGACAAGGGCAGCGCGGACTGCGCGGGGGGCACCAGGCAGCCGCGCCGCACACCCCGGGAGCACGGCCGCCCTGACACCCGCCCAGACCGCGGCGGCGCCGACAGCCACCCAGCCAGACGCGGCCGGCCACGCGGACACCGGCGCAGCCCCCTCCCCGTCGGTGCCCGCTCCCACCCCAGACGATCGCCGACGCAGACACACAAATCACACACTCAGACACACGCGCACTGACAGCCGCGCACGCCTGCTCACACTCGGTGCCACACGCCGTCCCCAGCCCGGGTGTGTGTGTGCGTGCGACACGCCGATATCTCCCTGCCTTCTTCCCTCTCCTGGCTCCCCACGTTCCCATCCTAACCGAACAGCACACCCATGGCCCCCCAACTCGGCGACCCGGCCACAGCGCATCGCAGCCGGATTTCCCCACACAGCCGGGCAGCGCACCTCCCTCCATTCTGGGGAGGCGCTCGTTCAGACTCCCGGCCTCAGCTCTGGACCCCACTTTTAGAACCAAGAGTCCAGAGCAGAACCCCTGGAAACCCTCATAGCCAAAAACAGGTCATCCCTGGGCCCCCTTATGCGGCGGCCCATCCTTAGGACACTGGTGTACCCCAGACCCCAGCCCAGCCAAAGAGACTGAAGATGGGGGGCCGATGGGTCAGGGGAGCGCTGTTCCAGCGGCGGGGGTGGAGAGAAGCCAAGATTGGGAGGGGGCCCCAGCGCCTCCTCCGCACGGCCCGAGCGCTCCTGCTGCACCTCAACAGCCTCGCTCAGACACCCCCCGAGTTTCACAGACGCCCACAGAGTGCATTCCCCCGCCCCCCAATCTCCAGCTCCGCTCCCCCAGGACTTCCTGGGCCCCAGCTCCCCCTCACGGACCCGGGACGCGCGGGCTCCCGGGCCCCCGACTCACTGCTGGTTGGAGCTGTTCCAGTACACCGCATGCCGGTTCCCCAGCGCCCCCCCGGGCCCCTGGGCCAGCAGCGGCAGCAGCGGCACGGGCACGAGCAGCAGGAGCAGCAGCAGCGGAGCCGCCGCCATCCCCGGAGCCGCCGCCGCCGCCGCCCCCCGACTGAGCCCCGCGCTCCCGGCTGCTCCGCTTCTCAGCTCCCCACCGCCGCTACCTCCAGCCCCCAGCCTCAGGCCACGCCCCCAGCCCGGCTGTCCGCCCTCTGGGGCGCGCCCCGAAGCCCCGCCTCTAGCGCGCTCCCGCCAGGCCACGCCCCACTGAAGCGGGGAGCGCGCCCGCGCGGAAGATGGGGGCCGCGCTGTCCCTCTGAGACTACCGGTTCGTGCCTCCCCTCTCTCCTAGGTTGTTTGCTACAGCTGATCCCGGGCCTATCGCTCCTGAGGCTGGAGATCCCAGGAGAAGGTGGTGGGAGCCCGAGACTGAATACGGGCCCATTCATTTCTGGGACAGCACGAAGAAAGAGTCTGAGGAGGAGGAGGACTAGACGCCTCCTTTTTGAATACGCTGGCCTTTTCTCCCACGTGCCTGAGGAATCAGGTGGGCACAGAAGGCTGGTGGAGAAGCCCTTAGCTGGCATTGAGGACCTGAAGCCCCCAGCTGAGGCTGGAGGCTTGTTTTTCTTGGCGGTGGAGTGGAGGCGCTCAGTCCCCCAAGAGTGTCAGTACTGTGTGCAGGAAGGGCATTTAGCTGACCAGGGCCCCAAGCAGGAGCGGGGGCATCAAGGAGCCAGCTGGAGCCAAGTAGGCTTTGCAAGACTGCCCACCTGCAAAGGGCTCCTCACTGCCTCTGGCAGGCCCCTCCTGGAGCCACCACTGGTGTTCCCAGGCATTCTCTGTGGAGTGTCTCCTATTCCCATAGACGCTGACCCAGAGGGCACAGGGCAGGCACCTTGTGTTCCAGCTGTGCCACAGTCATTGTTCTCTGGGGACAGCCAGCCCCCCCCACACACACTCAGAAAAAAGGCACAGACACCCAGAGGCAGAGAACACAGAAACATGGGCACTTGTCACACAGCCAAAGAGACACACAGGTGAAGGTGCTTCCAGACAACTAGAGATCAGTAGAAACAAAGGCCCATAGACAACACAGATGTAGAAGCACACACCCAGTCCTACACACACACACAATGACTCACATTGTAAACCTACATGCACCTTCTGACACTCTATTCACAGTTCTTTTCCTAGGAAGTAGAAATTCCAGGAAGGGTTCTGAACCCCGACCTAGTAGGTATTGCCTGTCATGGCTTCTCCTTTGGAGAGGCTCAGACTAAGAGAGACCAGGCAGAATCAGGCCTGACTGGGTCTCAGCACCCACACCAACCAGCTGTGCCCCTGGAGGCAGACACGACACTGTTTGCTACTGTGCTTCACTCGAGAGCACACTCAGCACTCTCCATCTGCTTATCAGGACAGGGGCCTGGCCACAAGCTGGCCTCAGGTGCTGGGCTTGGGAGAAGGATGGTGTCATCCAGAACAGGCTCTACGCCCAGCTGCTGCCAGGCGAGAGCAGGCTCTGTCCTCTCTGGGCTCCTCTCCACCCCAGGAGATCTTTCCTCTCTTCTCAGGAGCCAGAAAATAAATTAGGCCCCTTGGGATGGGAGAGGGGGACTTTGCAAACAGCTCCCCCTACCCCCAGACTCCTCATCCCCAGGGAGATTGGCTTCACCCAAATGATGCTCACCTGCCTACTTCAGGGACCACTAATACCAGGTCTGTCCCCTCCTACCCACACACCCTGCTCCCCAAAGCTTGCCTCTTTAAGGCCCACAGTTGGCAGAGGAACTGTGCATATTTATATATTGGGTGAGGGCTTGAAGGTTTGGTTCAGGACTTTAGATACCAGCTTTGAAACTTTCTATCCCTGCTTACAGAAACTGGGTCCTGTTGAACAACATGGGCCCCTTTCTGTAGAGCCCAGATACACCTCTTTATTTTTTGTTTGTTTTTTTGAGACAGGGTCTCACTGTGTAGTCCAGGCTGGCCTCGAACTCACTATGTAGCCCAGGCTGGCCTCGAACTTGCAGTGATCCTCCTGCCTCAGCCTCCCAAGTGCTGGGATTACAGGCATGCGCCACTACGCCTGGCCCAGATATACCTCTTTAGAATTGAACCCTCTCAAGCTCCCACCAGTAATAACTGAGCCCTTCTGCTTTGAATCTGGAGCTCTCCCTCTAGAATGTAAGCTGCTCTCTATAGGATCTTAGTCTAGTGTTTAAATTGTGAGGCCCAGGCCTGTCTGGATGGGATCTGGTTAGTGCTGTTTAGGCTCTGTCCACAGTGCTGCTGGATGATTTGGGCCTTTGTGTGGCTTTAAAAAGCACCCCTCTGTGTACCTCAGTCCCTAGGGTGCATCTCTTGGCAAGCAGGGCCTTTGTGCAGAAACAAAGGTGCTGCTTCCTTCAGTGGGAGGTGTCCTGTGTCTCCCCATCTTCGTGAGGGAGTTTGGGCTGATGTCAGCCTCTTGTCGCCCCCTGTGTGGCCCCTTTGTGCTGTGTACAAACTGCACAGCTGTATGTGGCAGTTCTGTCTACATGGTATTCACCTCCAGCAGTACTGCCTACACCTGTCTATAGGCCTCTCCCCGTGGGGCCCAGGCTTCTGTATGGCCCAGGTCTCTGTATAGGACGCAAGCCTCTACCCCTCTGAAGGCCCAGGCCTCTCTCTGTGGCATTTGGGTCCTAGAAGGACCTAGGCCTTTGTCAGTGGTGTGTAGGCCTTTGCTTGTACCTGGGACTCAAATCATTCGTGACTGTGACTTATGGTAGGACATGGATTTGCACTGTGATCCAGTCTGTGCATATGCACACGCACACCTATGCACACAGTCACTGAGTATAACATGTACCTGAAACAGTAAGCTTCATGAAGCAATACTTACCTTTGTTACAGAGAATGCACTCTTGTTTTTCTTCTGTTTTTACATTAAAAGGAGAAGGAGAAGAAGAACTGGTTGAGGCTCATCCAATTGATTTCTTTCTTTTTTTTTTTTAATATGCGGGTACCGGGAGTTGAACTCAGGACCTCGCACTTGCCAGGCAGGTGCTTATGCTGCTGAGCTATACCACCGGCCCCAACTGATTTCTTGACTTCCCCTCCCCTAGTAGCTCTTGACCTAGCCTATTACACCTGGTGTGTAAGGCCTGGCCCAGATCTGCTCTTTGGGACAAGGGTCACTGTCCAGGTTGGAGTCCTCTCCATGGGGCTGGTCTGCTCTCCAGGGCCTCAGGCCTCCCTTCTCCTCACCTGCAGGCTTTGCCCTGAGCTTACAGAACACACTGGCTGCCATGAGGGCACCGGGAGCACTGAGCTCGGTCCCCTTGGGAGCTCACTCACCTATCCCCAGGGCCCAGGGAAATAGGGAGCTGAGCAGGTCTGGGGCAGAGGGAGCTCTCAGGCTGTGTGGCCCCAGGTGGCTCCTGGGACAGCGGGTGGCAACCACAAAGCTGAGCTGTGTTCAATAAATCATGGAGGCTAGGGCCTGAGGGAGGGGGAGGCTGGGAGGGAAGAGGGGGCCATGGATAAATAATTCATTAAACAAATAAACAAGAGCCTGTGAGATAGAAGATCAGGCCTTGTGTGAGCAGGAGAGGCAACTGCCAGCTCCAGACATGAAATATTCACAGGTTCTGCACCTTGCACAGGGCCCATGTGTGTGTCCCACCCCAAGCGGGCCGTTGGTGCCCTCCTAACATGGGAATCTGGGTACCAACAGAGAAGGCAATGCATGCCTTCTGGTTTGCTGGGGTGCTGACCTCCCTGAGCTGACATGTAACCACACACATGACGATGCGGGGACATGGTGCACTGGAGTGGTCCAGGACACAGGCGATTAGGTTGTGGGGCTTGGCGGGAGAAGTCAGTGTATAATAACTAGGATTCTAGCCATGCCCCGATCCTCTACTGAGTCCAGCAAGCAAGAGGCCTGGAGCAGGGCTGGCATCACCTTGGAGGAGTGTGGGAGTCATCTGAACCTGCTCGGAGAAAAGCTGCGAGGGAGGCTGTATGGCCTCATGGCACAGGCTTGGGTTCGAGCTGCAGTTCCACCACTCACTGGCATGCTCTTCACTAACTTCTCTGCCTTCCCACCTGTGCAATGGGGATAATACTACCCCACCTACTCGAGAAGTTGATTGTTATGAGTAAGGTCTACAGTGTCTGAGGATGTAGCTCAGTGGTGGAGTGCTTGCCTAGCATTTGTGAGGCCCTGGTTCCATCCCCAGCACTGGGGAAAGAAATCCACAATGTCTGGGAAGCACTTAGGACAGTGTTTTGGGCCCAAGAGTTGGCTGATTAATGGCGGCTTCATCATCATCATCAAGAGGTTATCTCTCTAGCACTGGTCACCTAGACCAGCCCAACTCCCTTCCGCCTTTGCTCCTCCTCATTTCCAAGCTTCCCTAACACTACCACAGAAAGAGCTGACCTAGGGCTTGGAGAGTAGGGAAAGATTAGATGGACTGAGGGAGAAGGGAAAGTTTATCTTTTAAAAAGGTCCCGCCCTGTGTGATGGCGCACAACTGTAATCCCAGCACTCAGGAGGCTGAGGCAGGAGGATCACTGCAAGTTTGAGGCCAGCCTGGGCTACATAGTAAGTTCAAGACCAGCCTGAACTACATAATGAGAACTTGTCTCAACAAAACAAAACAAAACAAAACAAACAAAACAAAACCAACATAAGTACACTTCCTTGAGACTATGGAAGAAGGGGTCCTTGACATCTTCCTCAGATCTTAGAGCCTTTTCTTAAACTCCTAAAGCTCTCCCTAGATGCAGACCTTCACAGAGATTTTGCTGTGTAGACAGAGATGGAGCAGAGGTGTCTGAGCAGTGTTGTACCCCCACCCCACTCCATACTGCCTTCACCGCCAGAGTCCTGGCCTCTGCCCTCTGCTCAGGGTTAAGCGCTTCCCTGGCAAAGGCAGCTATGCCTGGGCAAAGCCCAGAAAAGTGGCATCCCAGTGTGGGTGGGGAGAATCTAGGCTGGAGTGAATCTCACAGGGCCAGGGTGGAGTATCTGGCACCTTCCCAGTAGGCCCCAGCATTCCCCAGCCCTCTGTGTCCCCTGGAAAGGATCCCTCCTGCAGGAGAGCCAGCAAACAGGTCTGAGCCGGCCTGCTCCTCCACAGACAGAAGAGGGCTGAGCTGGGGGAGGGGGCCTGATGGCCGTAGCCCCCTGCCGCCATCTCCTCTGGGGGTCAGGGACAGAGGGGCCTACGGCCTGGGCACCCCTACCATGCCTGGGACCTAGTCTTTTGCCTCCCTTGGCCAGCCTGCTGCCACCTGGGAGCCAGGGGCCTGGGCCCCTAGCTGCGAAGATGCCTGCCCACTCCTTCCCAGGGAGCCAACATCACTTTCCACTTCCCCTCCCCTGGGCTAGGCAGGTTCAGGCCAATCTGCACAAGAGCTTCACAGCAACATTGATCTGTAAGAAACCACAATCTGTGTTCAGGAGAAGGGATTCCAGACAACCAACATCACACACACACGTGCACACATGTACGCAGATACGAAACACACAGCTTTGCCAGGGCAAACACCAACAGTCCTGAAACACTTCTCAACAAGGACTCACACCGTGTCAAACACCCAAACAGGGAGGTTCACATCTCCTCCCCATCATAAACTTTGTCCTTCAAAATAAAACTCTTCTCTGATGGCCCATTTTCCCTGTGTTCCCATAGTATTTTGTATATAACTCGATGTTAGCATTTGCACTTGGCATTATAATTATTTGTTGCCCAGTTTGTCTCTGAAGATTCCTTAAGGGAAGGGATCTTATGGATCTTATGGATCTTAAGGGAAGGGGTCTTATGCAAGTGTGTATCCCCAGCATGCATCGTGCAGCCTAGTATTTAGTTAGTGGGAGTAGGTGAGATGCTTAATAAATAATTGTGAATCGATGAACAAAGCCATAGATGCATACAGACAGTAGACATCCATTCCTCCCACCCTCCAGGAGCCCACAGAGCATAACTAGTGCGTTGTACAAAGCCTCCAGCCCTGCCTTCTTATCTGCAAGGGCCCTGACCTCAGTGCCTCTGTCCCTCAAGGGCCCTCCTTTCCCCTCCTCCCACAGTGCCAGCCCATGAATTTGAATTCCACCTGAGGGCCAGTAGGCAAGGTAAGGGTTAATGACACCTCATTAGTGTTTAATTGGAGGAAAGAAGCTGCAGGGCACCAGACAGGTGGGCAGGCCTGCCTCTTACTGGAACCAGGCATCTCTGGTTCCAGCACCCCACCAGGCATGTGGGTGATTTGGCCCTGGAGACCCTCAACCCAGCTGGGCACCTCCCCCTACCACTTGCCTTGCCAATTCAGTCTCCAGGCAGTACAGACCAGCACTCCCCATCTGTCACTAAACATCCAGAGGGAGAGACAGCCTCCTTATCCTTTCTCCTTCAGCTAGGCTTTGCCCCTCCCACCCCAGGAGACACTGGAGAATGGGAGGAGGGGTAGGGTGTGGAGTTGGACAACTGAGGAACAGATTAGAGGGTCACTAAGGGATGGATTCCAGGTACTGACAAGCAACAGGGCTGGGGATGTGGAGATGTCTGCCAATTTGACCTTAAATGAAGAGAATACAAATGAGATGCTGACGATATGCAGATGAACACAAGGATTTCAGAATTGACATTCCTGGGTGCAACAGCTCTGCACCCAGGACCCCAACGCACTTGCCAATACTCCCCTCCTAACATTTCTGGGTTGAGGTGGGTTGACCATTATTTTGAGTAAGAAAAAGACCTTTAAAAAGATAAGAGCTTGGTTGGGCTAGGGCTGCAGGACCTGGGAATCTGAGCTCCACCCAGCTTTCTCACCCCACCCCAGGCACTCACCTAAGCTACCACAGAAGCTCGGGCAGCGGCCATCCTTACTCGATCCGAACGCACCGTCGGTTGCTATGGGGAGCCCTCTTCATTTCCAGGCCTGGGCCAATGGCCACTACCGCTGATGACCTCATGCCCCAGGCCCCGGGATTCTACTGGCTCTTTGGAAGCCACAGTGCACCCTTTTCAACTTCGTCAACGCTGGGAATCCCCCGATGACCCCAGCTAGTGGGGCTGACTGAAAGAAGAGCGCTAGAGGAACTTTCAGTGCGCTGAATGAGTGAATAAGGAACTAATGAAAGTGAAGAAGGAGAAAAGGACAGAGTCACAGAAAAAGATCCCTTCAAGGAAAAATCAGTGATCTGCAACCCCCAAAAGGACGGAGGGAGATCCGGGTCGCAGAGACTCAGGCCAGGGAGATAGGGCGAGGTAAAGACGAATGGAATTTTCGCTGTTTCTGGGAGAGACCAGGACAGGCCCAGCAAATTGAGGGCCACACCTTCAGCCGCCTAGCGCCGCTGCTGCCGAGTTTAGGGGAGTTCGGTGACGCCCCAAAACTTGCAGGCCTGCCTATCCTCCTGGAACCGCGCCCCGGAACACGCCTCAGGGACTTCTCGTGGGTAGGGCCCGGAGCCCGGAAGGCCGCCCAGCCTCCTTCAACCTGTCTAAGCCCCAGGAGCGACTTGGTCCTCCGTCCCGGTGGGGGAGCGCCCCGGACCTGGGACAACCGCCCGTGTTGTGAGGCCGGGGAATGTAGGAGGGCCGGCTCGGCCTGAGCGCTGGCGGCGGGTAGGGCTGGAGTTTGCGACCCCAGCCCGGCTCCAGCCACCGCCCAGGTTTCCGCCCTCGCACCTGCAAGGGAGCAGGCGGCTGGCGAGGGCGTGCAGAGTCTGCGTTCGGTGTGCGCGTCTGACCGACAGCGAGGGCGTGTGGCCCAACGCGCCGAGGCCGCCTGCGCCCGCGTCCCTCGCACATGCGTTTTTATCAGCGGCGGATCCGCGCGCCGGCCCGGCTCGGGAGCGAGCGCGCCCGCCTCGGTCCGCGACAAGGGGGTGTCTGGCGCAGCTGGGAGCAGGGTGAGACCCCGACAGTCCCGAATCCAGTGCAGGGGCTTGTCACCCTTCGGCCCCCTCCCACGCCTGCCTCGCTGATGGTTTCTCCGGTGAGGGGCGGAGGTAGCAGGAGAGTTGGTTTCCTTGGCAACATATAGACACCCTCCTGGATGATGGTATCGACGGAACTTGAGCCCTGGACCAGAGGATCCAGCCTGTAGTTCCGCCTTCGCCCTCCCGCGCAGACTTCACCCTCCCGCGCCCCAGCCCCTCGCCCCCGCTAAAGATCTAGGTTTGGTGTGAGGGCCCTGACACAGAAATCCGCAAGCACCCGCGCTTCCAGACACGGCATTTTCTCAAAGTGGCCTCATGCGGACGAAGGAATTGAGCAAGTCTCCTCTGCCCGCCGTGCTGCCCGCCACTCTGAGCCTCAGCCAGAGCGGTGGAATCAACCGTTGACGGCCGAAGTGGGAGGGCGTTGGTGGTAGGGGAATGGACCCCACCCCTTCCAGAGAGGCAACGGGTCTGACCTAGGAGTGCATGGGGGCGATTTTGCAATCTGCAGCATCCTGGTGCTCTTCAGTCTCTGGACCCCCGTGCCCTCCCCGCTGCCCCCTCCCCCCATGTTCACACGCTGCCTCCCGCTGCCGCAGCCAGGCCGAGCTAATCAGCACATCCACCTATCGATCGCTGGCTCAGTGCCAGGCGGGCCGGCACCTTGCCAGCGGAGGCTGCGGGGCACCAGGGTGGGTAGGGCACAGCTGCAGGGGAAGGGACGCTGCTTCCCCCGGCTCCACCCAGGACACCATTCAGAAGAAGGGTCCCACTTGGGCTCGGGGGTATCATAGCCTCGCCAAGCAGAGGTGTGAAGAGGCAGTGTCTGGCTGAGAGCTAAGGGGGCCCTCCCTCCTCAGCCCCACCCCTCCTCCTTATAAAAGCGAGGAACAAAGAGGCCGCTGGGGAAGGAGGCTTTGATCTGACCCCACCTTCCTACTTCTAGGCCAGGCATCGCCCAGAGTGCCCGTGGTGGGGGGGGGCGCCCAGGCGTTCTGAAACCCAGGTGGTGTCTTTTTGCTACCTCTTGCTTTTGCCTCAGCACCCTGCTAGGTACTGCCAGGGCTTGGGCAGTGCCCCAGGCGGGTGGGCTGTCAGGAACATCTGCCCCTCCTCAGCACAGGAAGCTGGGGAGGTGGGAGAGGGTGCCAAGCTCCACAGCTGCTCCTGGCACCCACTCTGCACTGCCCAGAGGGGTGCCCACTGAGGCCTGGCATGGATGGCCTGGGCACAGCTGGCATGGAGGTCAGGCCAAGCCAATCTGGGACCACAGGCTGCAGGGAGTCCTGGTGTCTTGGGCAAGGAGTCTTAGGGCAGTCAGTAGGCTAGGGACGGCGATACAGAGGGGGTGGTTTATTGAAGGTTTGGTCCAGACACTTATAAAAATACAAACTGGCATGAAATGCAACCTCATGGCAAGTCCGTCTTCATAGAAGACAAATGAGTGACTCCCCGGGGTGGGCAAGGTGCTGCCCCAGGGAAGAGGCCCACTGGGCAAGGTGGCAGGGCTTCACCTTTGCCCTGAGCCAGCAATCCACCTATCCCCATGTCTTCAGCCTTGGTCCCTGGTGGCTCAAGGATCTGGTCCAGTTCCACCAAATCCCAGTTTTCCTGGGGGAGGGCGTGAGACCATTTAAGCAGCTGACAAAGCCCTTGTTTGTCCTGCCTCTGCTTGGGTGCCCCGGACGTCTTCAGCTCCCTCACAGTTCCTCTTCAGCCTGTGATGGGGGCAGGCAGTCGCTCGGGGTCGCTCGGACCTTCTGACTCCCCATCAGTGCTCCATCTGGCCTGCCTGGCTGGGCCTCCCCCATGCAGGTAGCAGGCACCTGTCCTCCAGGTGGTGTTGGAGAGCTCTGGCTCCTTGGGGCTACAGGAGGGTCTGCCTTGTTCACAGAACTCGCAGGAGACGCAGGATTGGGAGCAGCAGCAGTAGCAAGAGACAGAGGGGGCTAGGAGTGTGCACCCCTCGCCATCCGGATGTGCCACTCTCTCCAGGGCTCCCAACAGGATGGGCTGACTCGGACCCTATGAGGGGGAGGTGAGCACTGCTGGGTCCCCCATTTCTTCAACAGGTCCTCCCTATCCTTCCCATTAATAGTTCACTTGAGTCTCCTCCAAGGTCTTCAGATGAGCCACTGCCTTCCCATGATCAACTTCTTAAGCCTCTACTTCCCAGTCTCCCCCAAACAGAGACTACCAACAGTCTCCTCAATTTCAAGGCTCCTCCACTAGAGACAACCAGTCCAGCTCAGGCCTTGACCGACCTTGCCACTACAGACCTCTTTCTCCGGGCCCAGCTTAAAATGGGGTGCCGTGGAAGCTCCACGAGAGTGGGGGAGGAGAAGCCACAGCTCGAAGCTCCACCTGGACACCTTGGAGCCCGATGCTCTGGATGCTCCCCACCGCTTCCCTCCTCCCCAGGGCTCAGACTGGCCAGAGGGTGGCTCCCGTCCCCCCACCAACCCTCCCACTTACTGCTCTCCTTGCAGCAGACAGACACCTGGAGCCTCAAGCACTGACCAGAACTCTCTGGGGTTGGCACAGCTGGTGAGAAATTGGAAAAAAGAAGTTAGCAAGGGGAGTCACCCCTTTGTATGCCCCCAATGGTTTCACACCCTCCCAGCTTCTCTTCTCTCCAGGCCCCGGATGGCTTTTCCTTACTTTGGGGCCACGGTCAGGTACCAGCTGCATCCATGCCCCTCATCTCCCTATCCCCTTCCTAGCTCCATTCTACATGACTCCACTCTACAGACTCACTCTGGCCAACCCCTGCTCAGGCCTGGACTCCATAGGGCCCTTTCCTGCCCAGCCTCTCCTTCCATCTCTCCTCAGCCTCTCCATTCTTCTTGCCTTTCCCAAGAGGCACACAGTGTACCCCACCACTCACAGATATAATAGTAAGTCTCTCCAGGCAAGAACTCAAAGCCCAGGGAGAACGGTGTGAAGCGCTGAATCTTCTCTGAGAATCGAACAGGGCCAAAGGGAGCGAAGGGCATGGAGCACTTCCAGCGCTGGAAGGCATTCGCCCCCTCTGCCTGGCAGGCCTGGTAGCCTGCCCAGTCCACCATGTACAAAGCAAAGGTCTCGGGGCCCTCGGGGGGCCCTGGACTTTCATAGTGTGGGCAGAAGATGTCTAGGTAATCGTTGAGGCCCAGCTCCACCACAGCGTCTCCACGAAGCAGCCTGCAGGCACAAGGTGGCATAGGTTGAGGGGTTTATGGCCTGGGGGTCAGGGGCACATCTCTGCAGAGCTCCTGCCAGCCTCCCTCCTGCCCACTGGGAATGGAGCAGATCTGAGTTCCCCAGACTGACAGCCCCTGAGAGACAGAGTTCAAGCAACAGGCTTGATAATCAAGTCACAGGTCCACAGCCACCAGGGACTTCAGTGCCTGTGCCACATGGCTTGCTGATAAAGGACAAGGCTGTCACCACTCCTGACATTCCGGGCTGGAGCCGCCCCCTGCCCTCCTTAGTTTGGCACAGCACCCATGCTCGATAACTGTCAGGTAGATAGATGTGCAAAGACAAGGGGCAGAGGGGCAGGAGACAGACATGGGCCCACAGAGCAGTTAGAGACTGAGTAGGACCCTCGGTACCAGACCGCAACCTTGATTGATGGTGCTAGGAATGACATGGGAAAAGAGAAGTCAGGAGTGGGTACTGCATTCTCTCTCTCTTCCCCCCCTCCAGAGTAAAGAAGTGCCAGGCATGGAGGGAAGCCCTCTCCACACACTCCTGAGTCTCCAGCCTTCTCAGGATCCCCTTCCTTACCCCTGGGTGCTGCCTGTTACAGGTGGGAAGGAATGGGCCAGGGGCAGCCACCACAGTACCAAACACTGCCCTCCCCACTGCACACACAGCAAAGTCTGCTGAAGCCTGGTTAAGGAGAGGCCCCCAAGTGTCCCTCAGTGGGTGGTCCTGCCTCAGGAGTTAGGATTAGAGAGGAAGATGCTGGGGCTCAAGCCAGACCTCCTAGAACACAGGCTGAGCAAGGGCAGGGCCTCTGGATTTCCTTCCACCGAATCCCAGGCCCTGGAAAGAGGCAATCGCAGTAAGTATCCATGGCCCCTCAGTAAGTATCCTGGGGTGAGAAGCCAGAAGTTTACAGGTCTAGAGTGACTCAGAGGCACTGGTCTGGAACAGAGGTAGAGGAATGCAAAGTCTGAGCACAACAATAACTCTCATCACTGGTGTTGGAGCTAGTGACCTCCTCACACCTGCCCTCTTGGCGTCTGTGGCCTCTTAGCCAGCAGGGCCGTGGTCTCCTCACCTCACTGATCCCAGCAATCCAGCACAGGTCCTGGCACACAGTATGTGCTTATTAAATGCTAGTGAACAAAAGAGCAGAGTCACAGATTGAAGTAGAAAATCAGAAAGGAAAACAGATGGGAAGGCAGAGAGGCAGGGAGAACTGGGGAGGAGGAGGGAAACAGCAAAAAATACCAAGGTTCAAAGGCAGGCAGCTCAGGAGAGAAAGAATCCTTGCTATCTGTAAGGTTTGCATCTCTTTTCACATACATGACCTCAGTTAGCCCGCCTGACTTCCCAGGGTGCTAGGTATTATTAGCCCATTTCGCAGATGACATAACTGAGGTTAGGGAGGTCAAGCGACTTGCCCAGAAGTGATTCAGCTTCGAAAGGCAGGGCTGAGACCGAACAGAAATAGAAGGACCATAAAGAGCGAGATGGAAGCAGATATCGAATGAGATCAGGACAGCGAGCGCCCGGGGGAGGCCCAGCAAGCCGGACAGCAGCCCACGCTCTTCCACAGCTCGAAGCCCCCTCCTCGGCCCCAGTCGGGCCGGCTGCTCCAGCTGGCGCAAGGCTGGGTATCCCCAAAAAGTGGCGAGGGGCGGGGCCCGGAGCGCGGGCGGAGGCCCCCAGCTCCACCGACCACCCTCCGGCCGGGGTCCCCTGCCCGCCCCCCAACACGTGCGGGCGGGGGGGAGACCCAGGGCGGGCCTCGCCCCTCCCCCTCCCTTCCCCCTCCCCCCGCCGGCTCAAACAAAGGAGCCCCGGCGCGCGGCCGGGCTAAGGCGGCGCCGCGCAGAGAGCGAGTGGCGAGCGCGCGCACAACCTGGAGCGTGTGGGCCCGGCTCGGCGCTCTCCGGGTTCGGCCCGGCTACCTGGCGTTACTGGAGTTCCAGTAGATCGGGTGGCGGAGGCTGGAGGCCCCCCGCAGAGGGGACCCGAGGAGCGCGGCCCAGAGGACAGTCCGCAGCAGGGGCAGCAGCCGCATCGCCCCCGGGGTCCGGTCCGGTCTGGCTTGGCGGGTCCTAGCCCGCTTCGCAGCCGGGGCGAGAAAGGTACAAAGTGGAGGGGGGGGGTTGCGGAAAGGGGGTGGGGTGCGGACACTCCCGGGCCACGCCCCTGGATAACTTTCCACCAATGAAAACGCGTCTCCGCCTCTTCTCTCTGAGCCAACTCTGTTAACCCTTGGGGCGCCGCCGCCAGTGTCAGGTTCACCCAAGCCGCAGCGCACTGCGAGGGGGCGGGGGCAGGGACGCATTCCTCCGAATGCTTTTAAGGGAGTAGGTCTTGTCTTTCAAGTCCGAGTTAATAAAAGGTAGAAAGACCGTATTAGAAGTTTGCGGGGGTGGGGGCGGTGCACGGTGGCCGGAATCTGTAGTCTTAACTACTCGAGAGGCTGAGGCCGGAGGATCGCTAGAGCCCGAGTTCAAGACTAGTCTAGGCGAGACTCCGACTCAAAAAAAAAAAAGTTAGGGAGACTTTCAAATTAGGGGAGCCGGGCGTGGTGGCGCACACCTGTAATCTCAGCACTCAGAAGGCCGAAGTAGGAGGATCGCCGGGAGTTCGAGGCTAGCCTGCACTACATACGATACCCTGTCTCTAAATAAATAAATAAGTAAACAAATAAAACAGGGGACACTGAGGCTTGGGTGAGGTTCCACGACGCATGTCCAGCCGCCTACACACATTGCCCCTTTTCTTTGCACATCTAGGGAATAGTTCGAGGGAAGAACGAAGAACCTTCCGGATCACCCTTGCTCCTAAGGAGCCTTAGCTGGCGTGCCAGGTGCCCGCCTTGAGGTTGGCGCCTGGCCCTTGCCACCCCACAGCTTGGATCTGGGAGGGGGCCCACGCGGCCCCAGCCCCAACGACCGGGTGAGGAGGTGGCTGCGGCTGGTACAAAGCACCTTTGTTCTGCGCCCTGTGGTGGGGGCGGGGAGGGCGAGGAGTCAGGTGCGCGGCCTTGGAATCGGGAGAGCCGCGCCCCGCTCCGCCCCGGCTCCGGGGCTCTGGGAACACCAGTTAGATCTACTTTTCCCAGCCACTGGTCAGAGGGTGGGGAAGCAAGTCTGACAGCTTGGCCGCTTTGCCGATAGCCGTACCTGGGTACCGGCCAGCGTTGGGGGCGAGGACTTGGACACCGGGGGGTGGCAAGGCGCGGACAGTTCCCAGTGGCACAGGATTGCACAAAGAGCCACTCCAGCCTGGACGGGAACAACCCGCGAGCATCCCCGGACAAGTGCTAGCTGACCCACTCGGGGACTCCCGCTGTCCCCGGCTCGCCCTGGTCTGAGGAGGCAGCGCTCCCTGGCGGCCAGACCTGGAACCGCAGCAGGGGCGACCCGGCTTCCCGCCGCAGAAAAACTCTGAGGCGATCAGCAAGCTCTCAAGACCTCACGTTTATTGCAGCCTCCCTGGGCCCTGTTCAGTCCCAGGCTCTCCCCAAGCCCGAGGGCGGGGGGAGTCCCCTATGGTGTCGCTTGACACCCTCACGGCGTCCAGGCTTGAGCTCCTTCAGTCATCCTGGAGGACTCCAGTGGGGACTCTGCTTCTTTAAGTCCTAAGTCCGAATTGGAGGCAGCGGAACCATCGCAGGGGTCAGAGGTAGAGGGACGACGCTGCTGGGGGCGGTGGCGCTGGCCTGGAGTCAGGAAGCCGAGAAAAAGGTCACAATCTCCCTTCTCCAGATCACTCGCCCCACCTTCCACACTTACCTAGAGGGGACCACTAAGGGAATGATTCCAGCTCCTGAGGCAGGCAGGTCACTCGAGGGGCACCGGCCCTGGGGATCTACAGGGAGTGGCTTCCGTGGGGGTGGGGGCTTGGCAGGGCCCTGAGACTAAGGGAGAGAAGGCAGGAACCAATTTGGGGAGCCATTAGGCTGCCCACCCCCAATGCACTGGTGCTAGGGAGCACCACCTTGGGGGCAGAGCTCACCCTTGTCTCCAAACAAACCTGTCACACCACACCATTAAAGGCACCACCGGGATATGTGCTCTCAGGCACAGAGGGGACATCTTGCCACGGCCACCAGCACCAGAGCCCTAGGTGGGGGTGTGGAGAGGCCATGCCCTTCTCTCCCCCACTGTTACCTTCGGGCGCCTCACCACCGGGTCAGCGGGCAGAGGGCGGGTGGGGGGATTGGGTTGGTCAGCCAGCTCAGCCTGGACAGAGAGAGGGGCAGTGACGGTGAGAGCACAGCCAGGGCCCGTGGGCATGCAGAGGTTCCCCACAAGAGTTGGGGTCGAATGCAAAGTCAGCCAGGCAGGAGACGAGAATGGGGACATGCGCAGGGGGCCAAGGTGCGTGACAGCAGATGCCTCCCGGGAGGAAGGGGTGGTTCAACCGTGGAGTCCCTGGCCGGCTGCAGTCCCGCCGCTGACCACCAGATGGTGGCAGAGACCAAGGCAGGAAGCTCACTCTTTGCTGCTTCTGGGGCTGTCAGAAGGCTGAGGGGCGCCCTGGTTCACCTAATGACGATCACCACTGGCAGGGAGCAGGGATGAGAACGCAGTTGGGTACCAAGCCTCCCCCCTGTCGTAGGCCAGGGTAGGGCCCAGACCAGATTTACCTGGAGTCTCTTGGGCACAGGGTCAGGCGGCAGCGGCCTGGAGGGGGGGGCCGGGAAGCTGAGAGCCTGCTGAGAGGGCAGGAGGAGCAGACAGCACAGAGGGGCAGGGGGGAGCAGAGACACAGATGTGGGCACAGAGGGGTTAGTGGTGCCAGGCAGGGGAGGCCAGGGCCCAAGGGGCAGTAAGGGCAGGGCATGCATTAACCAGCTGCATGCAGGGGGTGACAAGTGGTGAGGTGGACATGCAGGCCAGCCCCCAACACACACTCCTGTCATCAGAGCCAGAGAGCTCAGGCCAGGGGCACTCACCAGCCCTTCTACACATGGTGACCTGGCCTTGTCAGGTCCTGGCACACTGAAGGCCCTTTGCCCCCCTTGTCCCCTGCACCAGTCACTGCAAGGGGCACGGATAGACCCACATCTCCAAGCCACCAGCTTGGCAGCTGAAAGAGCTCAGCAGAGCCTCCTCTAGGTGATGGCCCCTCCCTGCTCCAGGCTGCAGTCTGAGCCTCTGCTGCAGCCAGGGTAGGGGGTGGGGTGGCCCTGACTCTGGCAATGCCAGCCTTTCTCTGAGTCTAGAACCTTCAATGCCCACCTTCCTTTAGGGCCCAAGCTGGATGCCAGGCAAGGTGGGGCCCCTTTCCTCTGGCATCTGGGACTCACCTTAGTGCCTGGCATCAGCTGCGCCCTCTGTGGGGGTCCTGGCCATTCTGGGGGACCAGACTGGGCTGCCCTGAGCATGAGGAAAGGCAAAGAGAATAAGAGCCCAACCTGAGACCCTCAGGGCCACTCATCCGCTGCCCTTGGGGCAGGTTAACCCTTTGCAGTCCTTTGGAGAGCAGCTCTGTATGGTTTAGGCCAATCAAAGGGGAGGGAGAAGTTGATCAACCTGAGGGAGGGGTCCAACTCTGCACTGTACTAGGATCCTGAGGGAAATGGCCCCAGCACCCCAGCTTCCCCACCGGGATCCACACATTGGACATGTGTAGGGAAGGGAGGTGTGTGGGTGTGGTCCAAGGAGCTTGGGAAAACAGGTGGCAGGGGCTGCCCAGGTGACTGTGGGCTTCGGAACTGTGCCCAGCTGAAGGACATGGCAGCAGGGAGGGGATGCCTATACCTGTATTGGCAGCTGGACCCTTTGAGCTGGCAGAATCGCTGGTGCAGGCGGGCACGGTACCAGTAGCTGGCACCAAGTAGCACTAGGACCAGCAACAGTAGGAGGCTGAGGAGCAGGCCTGTGGTCAGGGAGCTGGTTGCTGTGAGTGAGGTCAGATTTGAAGGTAGGCCGGGGCCAAGGAGGGAGCAGTGGGCAGGGAGTGAGAGGAAGACTCAGAGAAAGGGTATGGGGGTCACAGAGTCAGGGAACACAGCAGTGAAGGGGTGAGAAAGAGGGATGGTGGGAGCAGGAGAGTAAAGGATAAACCACTTTGCCCTCCTGGCCCCCTAGCCCCCTACCTCGGAGTTGGGTGATGCAGTCAGGGGGTGCCCAGCCCTCCTCGCAGTGGCAGTGTTGGTTGCTGTCACAGACCTAGAGGTACAGGGTGGGTGTGGAAGGACTCTGCACTCTGGGACTATGTCCCTGTCTCCAGCTTTCCAAGGCCTCAGATTTCCAAGACTGGGCGGTATGTTGGGAATGATGGGCAGAGAGAGCCAGACTGGAAAGAGCCATGTCAGAGGAAATCAGATCAAACTAACACATATGCAGAAGTGGGGCACTGGGCTAGGAGCTTTTGCACTCTTCTCAGAGACCCGAGAAAGTGGGTACTATTATTATGCCCATTTGGTGGGTGAGGAAACTGACCTTGTGGAGGTAAATAACCTGCCCAGGCCACACAGCTAGGAAGTGGCAGTGTGCAGGCTGGACTGCAGGCCTCACGTCTCCAAGCCCCTCATTCTGTCTCTCCCCGAAGGCCCCTTCCCGCTCCCTGGTACCAGCTCTTACCCCATGCCCGTGGCATTTGTGTCGGCATTCCTGTGCCCCCAGGAGATCCACAGGCTGGCATTGCTGGCTGATGCACACCTGTCCCAGGGGAGAGGGGCAGAGATCACCCTTCACAGAACCTGACTGGGCCTGGGACCCTAAGGCTCATGTGGAAGATGAAACTGCTCTGCCTGCGATCAGAGCATAGCTTCCTACAGAGACTGCGTCTTCTACGCAGTGGGCAGTGAGGCCTGGACACTGCTTCCCTTCCCAGCTGGCCTTGCCCACCCAGGCTGCTCACCAGGCCAGGGCCACAGGTGGTACCAGGCAGAGTCAGCAGGGGTTGGGCTACATCACTGCCCAGGTCCAGGTGCACCCAGCTGCAATTGATCTGTGTCCCATTGGCTTCCAGGGTCTCCCAGAGCAGATCTTGGACTGAGCCCAGCAGAGGCTGTGTCCTTCCCCCCTGGCACTGGAGCTGCCCACAAATGGCATCTCTGGGGGTGGGGAGGAGGGCAAGGAGGGTTGGTGAGAGAGGACAAAGGCTCCCACAAACCCAGAGGCGGAGCCAGGTTTCTCACTCACCTAGGGGCACAGGGCATGTAGCTGCCATTGGGGCTGCGCCCACAGCTTCCATAGGCATTGCCCCGCATGTTGGCTGTATGGAGGCAAAGTGGTGTGGCGGGCTGGGCCCCAGGTCCCCAGAGCGACTGGCACTGCTGGGCATAGGAGGCACAGCGGCCATGCATGCATACAGCTTGCCCGCCAGCGCAGGGCTCACCATCCCCCAGGCTGATGTCAGGGGAGCACTGGGAGCTGTTTCCTAGGCAGAACTCGGGCAAGTCACAGTCACCTCTGGTAGGGCGGCACTGCCAGCCAGCTGGGCGCAGCTGTGGAGGTGGATGAGCATCAGTGTGGGTACCGGGCAAGTTCAGCCAGGCCTGCAGGTCAGAACAACCTTTCACCATGGCCCCCAACAGGTGAGCTTCGACCAGCCAGTCGAGTCTGTCCCCACCTGGCAATTTTCACAACAGGGTCCATCAGATGCGCACTGTGCCCCTGGCCTCAGCTGGCAGGTGTCAGGATCGCAACAGGGATCAGTGCAGTCCTGTGAGTGATGGCACCGAGGGGCCAACATCAGAGTGGGCTGGGCCTGAGAGCCCCCAGCTCTGTCCCAGACAGTAAACCCGGAAGAGGCTGCTCAAAGCCACCCAGCAAGCCAGAGCTTGAACTCCCCCATCCCCATCTCTGTGCTGTCCCTGCAGACAGAGAGGTGCTCAGGGGGCTTGGGGAGCCTACAGAAGTAAGTGGGCAAGGCTGTAGTGAGGGGCTCACATCTGAGAAGCCACAGTCACATTGCTCGCCTGGGTCCACAAACATGTTTCCACAGGAAGTGTCCACAGAGGGCAGGCCAGGCAGCCTTTCGAAGAGGCAGCTGCCCATCCCTGCTAGGAGGGCTTTCTCCAAGGCCTGCCGGCTGCAGTTGCTGAAGTTCAGGCCTGGCAGGAAGCTGGGGAGGGTAGCAAGGAAGGTTGGGCTGAGGACCCCTCCAGGCCACCCGCTTTCTCCTCTTTGTCCTGCAGTCACTTACTCCGTAGAGGACTCCATGATGCAGCTCTTGGCAGGGGCCGGGCCTGGGCAGGGGCAACTACTCCCAGGCGGACTGTGGCCCAAGCCCAGGCTGTGGCCCAACTCGTGGGCTATCGAGGAAGCAACTCCCAGGATGCTGGTGGAGTGGTCCTGTCATTGGGGAGAAGATGTCCTAGGTCCAGCCCCAGACTGACTCTACCGCAATGCCCAGCCTACCCTAATGGCTCAGGTCCCTCCTCATCTGAGCTCTTGGGGACCTAGTGGACACTGCCTCCCTTCTTTACTGCTTCTGAAGTGGAAGTAGGGTCCAGGCCTGGGGGACAGGAAACCTGGGTTCTAGCTCTGTCCTCCTCCCATTATGTGGCCCCTGGAGATCACCTTTGTTCTTTGGGCCTCAGTGTACCCCACCCCCATTCTCTCAGAAATGGGAAGCCCTCACTGGTAGAGACTGTGGAGACTGTCACCAGCTGGCCCTAGTGAAGGGTCACCTGACAAGCAGAGGCCACATTATGTACCTCCCCTTTCCACATCTGCAGTTTTGCAGCTGGTCAACTTTGTAGGGGAGTTTCAGTGAATAAATGGCTCCACACTTGGGAGGAACTGAGTTGGGAATGGGGAGGAGACCTGCACATAACTCACCATGTTCACACCTCCTGAGAAGTCCGGGGAACAGATGGAGTTCTGAATGGCCATGCCCACCATGGGCCCAGAGAATGAAGTACCACTGTGAAATAGAGAGGTCAAGGTCATGGCCCAAGGCCATGGTGCTCAGGCCTCAGGATAGAGATAGAGAGTTGAAAGGGTATAAATGTGGCCAGGACAGGGTAAAGCCAGGCCCCCCTGCCTGAGCCTGGAGGCCTTACGTCACCAGCTGGGCACTGTCATGGGGCAGTCGAGGCAGCAAGTCTGCCTGGCGCCAGTGGAGGAAGTTTTCTAGTGTGATGGCTGGGTTTGAGCTTATCTCCACCAGGTCACGCTGGGTCCAGGCCTCCAGGCCCACTAGCGCCACCCGCACATTCAGGGGCTGGAAGAACTGAAAGAGAGCTGAGGCTCAGAAAAGGGGTTGCTACAGGCAGGGGGCTGTGGGGCTCCCATCCAGCCCCACACTCACTGCATCTAGCAGGTAGGCCACCTCCAGGGTGCGGTTCAGCAGGCGCTGGAAGTCAGGGAACCTCCTGACCTGTGGGCAGGGACAGCTACTGTGAAAGGGGGCAGAGTGGGTCCAGCACAGGGCAGAACTGTAGGGGCCAGCGGGCTCACCTCTGAATGGTCAGCTACAATCACCAACTCAATGATCTTGGTTTCTGTGAGCACATCCCGCTTCTGCTGTGGACAGGAAGGAGAAAGTGTCAGCCAAACCTGCCTCTCGGCCAGCAGCCTCAGGGCTGGCCAAGCTGTGGCCACTTCTCCCCATGTGGTCAGACACAGGAGGGTGATAAGCCCATTTTACAGATGAAGCATGGAGAGCCAGAGAGGCCCAGGACCTTCCCAAAGTGGACCTAGAGCTGGGAGTAGGGCCCCACTTTTCCAATTCCAAACTCAGAAATTTTCCAATTTTTTAAAAATAGTAAATAATAGTGACACTATCAAAAACCATATGGTAGCACAATTCTAGCACTTTACATTTTTTTTTTTCATTTAATCTTCACAGCAGTCCTGTAAAGTAGTACTTTTTTTGGGGGGGGGTCTTGTTTTTTTTTGGTACTGGAAATTGAACTCAGGACCTCATGCTTGCCAGGCAGGCACTGTGCCGCTGAGCTATATCCCTAGCCCTTGTTTTTTTTTTTTTTTTTTTGTGGGTACCGGGGGTTCGACCTCAGGACCTTGCGCGCCAGCAGGCGCCCATGCCACTGAGCGATATCACCGGCCCCTTTTTCCGGGAGTCGAACTCGGGCCCTTGCGCCTGCCGGGCAGGCACTTAAGCCGCTGAGCCATCTCACCGGCCCTTGTTTTGGTTTTTTGAGACAGGGTCTTACTATGTAATTCAAGCTGGCCTTGAACTCACTGTGTAGTCCAGGCTGGCCTCAAACTCATGGTGATCCTCCTTCCTCAGACTCCCAAGTGCTGGGATTATAGGCATGCACCACCATGCCCAGCCAAAGTAGTGTTATTATTGCTATTTTATAAATTAAGAGATTGCTTTCTGGTTGGTAACTATGTATTTTCTATCCCCAAGTTAGCACTTTGCAAATGGAATTATAAGGCAGATGAGGAGTTTGAGTTGAACAACTGCTTCTGGATTCTGGACATGCCACCTATTAGCAGCATGGCTTTGGGCAAGTCGCCTAACCTCTCTGAGTCAGTTTCCTCACTTGAAATAGAGCTACTGACAACAACTCCTTCCTAGGCTTGCTGGGAGAGTAAGGGCAATGTTTACAGAGTGCCTGACTTATGGAAAAGGTTCCATCAGCTTGCTGTTATCCCTGTGAACTATGTTCTACGGGCCGGGTCAGCCCTGCAGACAACCAAAGCCCAGCCCTCCTGCCATCCCTCCTTACCCTGCGAATGTGTCGCTTTTCCTGGGGGAGCTCTGGTGGAGCCAGAGTGGGCAGAAGTGCATACCAGCTCAGGGAGCAGGTGTGACCTGGCAGGAGGAAATCTTGGATCCTGAAGACAATGGGAGGCCCCTGAGGGTCCCCAGGCCCCAGCTCCAGAGCATAGCTTCGCTCTGGGGACAGGACCACCAAGCCCCTAATGAAAGAGAAAGGCAGTGAGAGCATATTTCAGCTCCACATCTGTGTCCCCTCTCCATGGTCACGGACTCCACCTACCATACCTAAGCCCAGAGCAGGTGCAGATGGAAACCCAGGAGCCCTCATGGCCACACACCCTGCCCTGGTAGCAGCAGTTCTCCTACAGCAGAGAAACAACAGGTGATGTCAACTCTCAAGGAAGAGCAGCACTTGAACCCAGGAGCCCAGCTTGCTGGTAAAGACACACAATGTCCTCCCACTTCCTCCAACGCTGCCCCCTCCAGTTGCCCATCCCTCCTTCACCCAGGCCAGAAGCAGGACATGAGAGGGCCTGACTCACCAGAGTGTGTCCCTTGCTGACCACCCGAGTGCCACTGGGCTGGTACCACACTGTGGTTGTGTGGCCTGGGACCAGATCCCTGTGGAGTGAAGGAAAAGGAGCGCAGTGTCCAAGTTGGTTTGGGGAGTAGTGCAGTGACAAGCCGAGGCCTGAGATGGTAGAGGGGAGGCTAGGGGGCCAGGTAACACCCCCAATCTCCCCATTTTCCTCAAGGCAGCAGAGCAAAAGGGCTGACCCACAGACTCTGCCAAGCTTTCTGGGTTTCCATCTGTTTTTTTACATGCCCTTAACTGTGTGACCCTGGGCAAGTTATTTAGCCTCTTTGTGCCTTGACTTTGTCATGTGTAAAATGAGGACACTAATACTTATGGTTTCTACCTTACAGGGTTGTCATGGGGATTACATGAGTGCCTGTAGTTCATACCTGGAGCATAGTAAATACTATGTGAGCTGTTAGCCATGTGGTTATTATTATTTCTGTCATCTCACCTGTCCCGTAGCAGCTCCAGGATGTGACTCTCACCGTCCAGCTCCAATTTGACCCTCAGGGCCTCAGGCAAACTTGTCTGTGGGCACCAGAAGGCTTGTCACCTCCCTCGTTCCGCCCACATCCCTACTGGCTTAACCAGAAAACCTCAGGCCCTCAGGAGAGCACCAGTGATTAGGTCATTGGTGGGGGATCCCAAGGGAGGGGTCAGGAAGCCCTGCCTGGCCTGGGTCATTGTTCTGGGGGGTTGTATGGGGAGATCAAGGAAGGTATCTGAGCCGCCCCTTCTCAGCTTCCTGCCCAGAGAGGAAGCATCCTAGAGGACCCAGCACAGGCTCCAGCCCTTCCTCTGACTCAGCTGTAGAAGGGGGGGCGTCGTGAGGATCTGCCTGACCTTTTCCAAATCCCCTCACCAAGAAAACAGAACATGAGGAGAAAGAAGCAAGTTTGGCCTCAGATTCCTGTGTCTATGGATAGGTTGGGTGGGGCTAAGGTGGACAGATGTGTGTGTAGAGAAGGATGTAAGTGAAGCCAGGTGAGGGGGGTGGGAGAGAGAGATGGCCGGACCTGGAATGGACCTGCTACCATGAGGTCCATTTGCCGGCTCATCAGCCAAGCTTTGGCTTTGAGAGCCCGATTATGCTAGTGGGAATGGGTGGGCCTATTTGGTATTGGGGAGAGGGGGGCTCACCTGAAGCATCTCTGCTAGGCTAATCAGGGGGTGGTCTTGGAAGACTTGAGACTCCAAGGGTCCACTCAGGGCCCTCTCTGGTTTGGCCTTCTGCTCCTTGGTGCCACCTGTAGGGCCTGAGGACACCCCAAGAGAGTGCTGAGGGAACCCTACCAGGGCTAGTGTGACTGCCCTTGTGCCGTTCATGCTGAGACTCAGTGCACAATACCAGAACGAGAGGGCTTCCCTCTGTGTGCTTTCCACCCACCCACCCAGCTAGCAGTCCCCAGAGAAGTCCAGCCTGCAACCCTTCCTTGTCCCCCTCTGGCCAATGCCAGGTTCTTTCAAGGACTCTCCCTTGTTCCCCCCCATTAGGAACGCCCTCTGCCCTCTCTTAGGCCTGGGCGAAGCCTTGTGGCTAGGTGCCCGCTCGCCCTCCCTTTCCCTCACATCCGAGATGCCGGGAACGCCCATCTCTGGGTGAGCAGTGCAAACACCCCCACCTCCCTAACACCCCTCATGCCCAGTCAGATACGCCAGCTCCCCACAGCCTCCGCTTCCTCCCCAGCGCCCCCCCCATGCCCCTCTCTGCTCCGGACACTCCACCCCCGCCTGCTCTCGGCCCCCCGGCCCACGGCCCACGACACCAGCGGCCCAAGACAGCAGCGGGAAGTGAAAGTTCCTAGGAGGAGCTGGTGTCCCAGCCTCCTTCCTGGCCGGTGCTCTGTCCCTCAAGGCTCCTCCCAGGCCCTCCCGCTCAGTCAGGCTGTGGAGGCAGCAACACCAGGGTGAGGGGTGCCTGGCCGCCCGGCATCGGGATGAAGGGCTGGAGAAAATCCTCTTCACTCAAGCCCGCAGCCGTGCCCGTGGCGCCCTGGCACCGGCTGGAGCGATCAGCTAGGCCCAGAGGAGCGCAGACGTCAGTCCTGGGGGCTGGGGGGGGCTCTTTCCAGCACTAAGCGGGGGCGCTGGCAGGCCCCTGGGGGTCTGGCACCCGAGTTTGAAAGTGTGGGGGCAACACGGAGGACGACCGGCGGGAGATGCCAGCATCGCGGCTCCGTCCCTATGCGCTCCATCGCCAGGCCAGCCCCCCTAGGCCCGGGCAGCACATCCGGCAAGCCTCACTCCGCAGGGCTCTCCGCGACCCCAGAACCTCGTGCCCCACCCCCTCGACTTCCCTGCACCTCTCCTCCGCTTGTCCTCCAACCACTCCTAGCCGGGAACTCACCTGTATTTGGGATCGGCCGGGAGGGCAGAGGGCTGCCCGCACCTAGGAGCCCCAGGGCCCAGAGCAGGGCCAGCCGCATGGCAGCGGCGCCCGGGCGGTGGGGGACAGCAGGTGCTGGCCGGCGCGCGGGGGAGCGGCGGCCGCCGGGTCTGCTAGGAGCCGCGAGCGGCGCGGCGCAGCCTCCAGGCTCCGCCCGCCCTGCCCCTCCCTCCGGGCCACGAGCCAGGCTCCACCCCCGCAGCGGCCCCGCCCCCGAGCCAGGCTCCACCCCCGCCGCGCTCCGCCCCCGGAGAGGCCCCTCCCCGCCGGGTCCTAAAGGACCGGGCCCTTGCCCACGGCTTCCCCCGCGCGGCTCAGCTAGGCTGCGGAGAGCCGCGTCCGACTGGCTCGGGCGTCGCGCCTTGCCTGCCCTCGCCCCTGTTCCGCACCCCTCCCTGGGAGCTTCGCTGCCTTCCCGCCCTGTGGGGGTCAAGCGGAGGAAGCTCTCGGGCAGCGCCCGGCCCACCCCCAACTCCCACGAAGCAGAGGCGTCAGGGGCGAACAAGCTTTATTAAGCGTGTAGCTGGGCGGGAAGCGAGCCACAGCCCTTCACTCCGCGTAGGTGGTGTCGTCGTTGCTGTCGCTGAAGGCGGAAGAGGAGAGCTCCTCGCGGGGCGTGCAGACCGGGCACTGCTGCCTCATGTCGTCCCAACACGACCCGCAGTACACGGCCTGGCAGTCTGTCGTCGGGCATACGTAGGATTCGGGCGTCTCGGGGGCCTGGCACACCACGCAGCGCCGGCACAGCCAGGGGCGCAGGACAGGGCAGCGGCGGTGCAGGGTGTCCACCAGGTGGTGGCGCTGTTGGAGATGGGGTGGGTGATAAGTGCCGGTTGGAGAGCGACAGGCGAAAGCACAAGCTACCAAGGGCACTGGACAGCACTTACTGTCTTAAGTCCCCAGATCTGACAATGCCCACAAGTTGGAGGGGGCTGGGTGGAGCTACGGAGAGCACTGGAGAACAGGGGTGCTATGAGTTCTAAGGCCTCCTCCTGCTCTCTCCCTCAGTGACGATCAGCGTGGGAGGCTGCAGCTTCCAGGCCCACCCTGGAGCTAGATCAGCAGCAGATGTCATCTGCACTTATAAATCATCATCTTTGTGTTTCACGGTGAGACTGAGAAGTGAGTGAGGCTGTGGACATAGACAATGACTATTGTCCCCCCTTTGCAGATGAGAAAGGTGAATCGTAAGTCAAACCTGGCCAACCAAGGTGCCCTGATTCCACATCACTAGCCTTGTTGTCATTATGTCCCCCCTGCCACCATACCCTCTGTCCACATGATTGCAAGGAATCGTTCTTCAAGGCACTTTATGAGGCCCACACTTTGCTGATGAAACTCCAGGGGCCCATTGCCTGCCCAACAAAAGCAGTAACTCCTGGCTTGGTCTTCAGAGCCTTCCAGGGGACAGGCCTTTCCAGCCTCTGCTCCACTACTGAATACTGCCTCTTCTGGGGCCGCTTTCTTCTTGGTGTGGCCCTGGCTACTTGGCACTCCCTGTGGACTCTGTCCATTTTGTTCCTTCAGCTTAGCACGCATGTCCCTCACACTTCTCTCTACCCAGTCAAATAGTTTACTTCAGGACTAAGACAAGGAACCCCAATATTTCGTTTTTCATTGGACATTCACCCATCCTTTATTGTGTGTCATGAGGATGGAGAGGTCTAGGTACTGGAGAAAAAGTTAAGAAAACATGGTATCACTTCTGTGAACTTCATTAGATTTGATTAAATAAGGATGACAGCCATTTGTTCCATTTATAACGTCTAGCCCTGTACTAAGAGACTGTAGGTAAATTAATTCAATTCAAAAAACAACTCTATGGGCTGGGGGTGTAGCTCAGTGCCAGAGCTCATGCCTTTCATGAGGCCCTAGGTTCCATCCCAGCACTGTGCACACACATGCACACATACACACACTCACACATGCATGCATACCCCAACCAAATACTGCAGATATTATTATCATCTTTTTTTCAGGTGAGGACACAGATGTTTGGAGAGGTGATCACGCCCAGGAGTGGACAATGGCAGCACACAGATATATAGAACTTCACTGTCATACCAACACCATGAAAGAAAATTCATTCAATCCTTACAAAAAGGAGATGGAGTAGTTGGCCCCATTTTAGAGAAAGGAAAGACCAGCCAAGGCACAGCAGTTAAGGTGCTTAAGATCATACAGTTGTCACACTAAGAGGAGGAGCAAGGATTCAAACCCAGGCCTTCTGATTTCTAGTGAGAGGGCCTTACATATCAGTCCAACCTCCCCAGGCTTTGGAGAAAAAAACTGAGGCCTGGGAGGACCTTGGTCAGGGTCACACAGCTTAACAAGAGAGTGTGGACTGGAACATGGTTCTCCTGACTGTGCCTGTGTGGAGCCTTCTTGGCCCAGCCCACCTGCCTCCTTCCTCTCCTCTGAGCTGCCCTGATCTTGTCTGCAGTGCCCTCTGAGAATCTGTGGCTGTGCTATGTGCCCCCTCTTTCTGATAAGCCCCTTTTGTTTCCTTGGCCTGACTGTATCAAGTCAGTTCCCCTTTCCTCCTATTTCCTGATGGTCCACTGAGTGTCTCAGGCTAAGCTGCACCCTGGGGCACAGAGGTGAACACTGCCCTGAGCTCTGGAACTGGATGCCCAGGGCCCCTGGCATGTGTCGGGCCAGACTGAGCTCCAGTAGGCTGGGCCCATAGGTGTGTGCTGGGCGATGCCCCTTTCCCACAGTTCACACAGGCCTGGACTTACTGGAGCCCTCTGCTGCTGGGCCCGCCTCAAGATGGCAGCCCGCCTCAGCTTGGTGAAGGCTATTCTCTTCCTCAATAGCTCGTTGTAGAGGAACAGGACCCGCTTCTTCTCTCGCTGGGACAGAGAGGACTGTTCAACAGCAGTGACAGTGCCAGGGAGGAAAATGGGGGTCGTAGGAGCTATGTGTGTTCAGGGCGGGATATTCTGGGGGCACACCTTGGGAAAGTAGAAGGCTGCGATGACCCTCCGGAGCCGGTAGCCAAAAGCCTGGGCCAGGCAGAGACACAGCAGCAGGCTGATGGGGAAAGTGGCCCTCCAGTAGGCCCTGGCATCCAGGCCCACGGGCTGGGGCAGGCAGGCTGGGGGCAGCCAAGCCTGTGAGCAGGCTGCTCAGGGGAGCCCTGGCTGAACTCCCAAGCACCCCAGCTGGAGATGCAGGGTATACCTTGATTCCCCTGCTCACTCCCTGCCTGCCTGTTAACCCTGCAGAGCTGTGAAGCCAATACTGCAGCCACCAGGCTTTAGGTGGAACACATCTTGAAAATTATCATGGCAGGAGGTTCGGTCAGACAGTGCTGCTCTAGAAGACTTCGACGCTCAGATGTCAAGGCCCCAGGCCCCAGACTTCTCTGACCCAAACTGCTCCCTGATATATTCTTGGCTCTGATTTCCCCACCTCAAACAGTCCAGGCACCATCTCCCCGCACCAAGGCCTGTACCCCCAACCCTTTACCTCGGACTCCTCTAACGTTAGCCCCCGGTGCTCAGTTCCTCTAACCCAAACTTTCAGGATCACTCACGCATGTTGTCTGATTCCACCCCTGTGTCTGAAGAAGTGTTCAGGGCTCCAATGGTCTTCCGAAGAAGCCGGGCGAGCATGGAGTCTCCCTCGACCTTCACCTCCAGTTTATGACTGCCTGGGGTCAGGATGGGGGTGGAGGGGTCAGGAAAGAGCTGGAGTTAAGGGGGGCAGGATGGAAGCTGTCGGTGGAGGCAGGGTCAAAGTCAAGCTACAGAAATAGGAATACTCAGCTGTACAGGTCTTTCTAGGGTTTTGCCCAATCCTAACCCCTCCCTTTTGTAAAGGTAAAGGGGTAACTGAAGTCCCCTGGTGACAGCTGTCCAGTTGCCTGGCTGAGACTGGACCTTGGGGAGGGCAGGGAGGGCTGTCACAGGAAGGGGAGCAGGAGAGGAGACTTGGGAGGGGGGCTGCGAGGGCTGGAGTCTGTGTGGGGCCAGGCTCACTGCGGAAGGAGTACTGCAGGAAGGAGTGCTGGCGGATGGTATCGAAGACTGAGTAGAGGGCCCAGTCGAGCCCACAGAGCACCAGCAGAAGCAGCAGGACAGGCAGCGTCTCCAGGAGCTCCCATGCCTATGAGAGAGCCCAGGTGGTCTGGGCCTGCCGCCCTCAGAGTCACACCTGCCATTGTGCCCCAGGCCTGCTGCCCACACCATCCTCACCAAATTGCTCATTTCTGAGGCCTGGACAGTGGGCTTGCAGGGGAAGATGAGGCCCTTCTTCTCAGCCTTGCGGAGTGGCAGCAGAGTCCGTTTACCCTGGAGAAGAATTGTCCACATAGGGCCCCCAGGGGTCCCGCCCTTTCCACTTGGCCCTCCTGGAGCATGAGTCCACACAAGGCACCCTTAGGCAGAGCTGTGCCCACTCACCAGCTTCTTCCTGCGCTCATCGATCTGACAGAAGTAGGTGCTGATGTAGATGTTGTCAAAGCGAATGTCCTGGTTGTAGCTGTCCGTGTAGGAGAAGGACCTGGGAACAGATGGTGGGGACGTCTTCATCTCTCTTGGCAGGGCCTGCTCACCCACCCCAGCTATCAGGCTCCTGGGGCACAAGACCAACCGGGACTCACTGCACACCCCATGTCCAAGGGACAGTGCCAGGCAATGGTAATGACAGGGGCCCAAGCCTCCACCCCTGCCTTGCAGCTGTGTGGGGGCAGTAATGGAGTAAGGGGATGTGGATGGAGGCGTGAGGCCAGGGCCAGGAAATCCCTTCAGGCCACGGGAATCTCCTCCTAAGCTCTGACTCCCACTTCACCTCTCCAGTCCTGGCCTTTAGGCTGTGCCTGCAGCACATGGGGTAAGGGGATCAGGCAAAGCTCATCCCAAGCCACCATCTCCCGCCTCCCCAACAGCCCTGCCCCTCCCTGAAGCACAATAGTGGTGTGTGTGTGTGTGTGTGCGTGCACGTGCGCACATATGTAGCTATATCTTCCATGTGTTTCCCAAAGTCCCACATAATGCTTCAGTTTCCTAAGGAAAAATGTTAATTGTTGGAAATGTGTTGAAAACTGTAAAAATACATTAAATAAACTCTGTAAAGTGTGAAACATAAGTTCCAATGCTATTGGTTCTGGGACCCTGTAAAAATCCACAGCTCTGCTTGTAAGAAATAACCCAGAATGCAAAGATAGACTAGGAGCGCCCCCTTGTGGAAAGGCCTACTGCTGCCGTGCTACGGCTTCCTGCCACCTTTGTCCTTTCCGTGTGTAGTAACCTTACCCAGGCAGCAAAGCCTGGAAGTAGGTTTTCACTCCGTGACTCCTTCCTTCCCTCTCCAAGCTAACTCTGAGACCTGCTGCACTTTTCCCCTTCCTCCTTCCATCTCAAGCCATCTTCCTGCCCTGCCCCACCCTACCACAGCCAGGCTAACTCTGACCTAGCCAGGCCTCCTTGCTTCCAGCAGGCCACAGTCCATCTTGTAACTACCCCCAGGTCAGGGCCCCCCTGCATGGCTTTCCAAATCCTTCTGGTCATGCCCACTTTGGCCCACCCTACCCTCTCTTTCTCCACCCTGCAGATGCCAAGATCCTTGCCCAAGATACTACCCTTCCTTTCCTTGATCATGGCGCCCCACTGTAGCCTTTTGGAGCCTGGGTATGGCCCTCCCAGGGGAACTGCCTCAGCTTCACACCTGTCCTGATGGCCAGTCCATAGTGTGGCTCTTGGACGTCTCTGACTGTGGGTGTCTCCCTCATCACCCCAACTAGACCAGGAGTATCTTGTGGGCATGAGTGTGGTTCCTTCTTCTTTCTCCTCCCACAAGGCACACACATATCCACTCACTTGAAGTCATGCTAGCCCCACAAACGGGCTGACTGACCAAGGGCCCTGTGGCTGCCCTGGGGCAGGCCCTACCTGGCATTTGGAGTGGAAATGGCATGGAGACAGAGATTCGGGGGTCCAAAAAGTCAGTGGGGAAATGAGAGCAGAGTGAGGCCGAGGCAGCCCAGCTGGACGCCGGACTGGGTGGAGTTGAGGACTTTGTTCTAAATGGAAGGAAAGTAGCTGCCAACACAGCAGGCAGGAGGGAATGAAAGCAAAATTGAATGATAAAAATGGCACAAAGTCAGAGCCAAGGGGAATATGAAGGGCAAGAAAAAAATCAAAAGTCAAAGCTAAATGTAAAACAAAAAAGTATTAGGATAAAGGATGGAAGGAGGTAGATAAATGGAGACCATTGCCCTTTTAAGATTATGGGAACATGAGTAACGTTTCTTCTAAGGAAATGTCCACGCGTCCTGTAACTTTGTGTAAAAAACAAACCCAACTTAATAAAAAGGCCAAGTTAAAGGCAAATAGCATTCAGATTCAGAGCTGGTGATGGGGTCTGCACTCTGCCTTCCAGCCTCCCTCAAGGTGGGCCAACCCTGTGAGGGCAGGGGCAGGGGCAGGGAGACAGGTAGGGGTGGGGGGGCAGCTCACGCTTGGAGGACCAGCAGGAAGGTGCAGGACAGCAGTGCATGCAACAGCCCCAGCGCCCACTCCAGCCGGGCCTCCTGCCGCTCCACGTAGTCCCTCACCTCGATGCTCACGTGCTCCCAGCTCGTGTTGAAGCCCAGCACCCCAGCCTGCTTCTCTTCCTAGGAGACACACGTGTGCACTTAGGTGCCAGACTGGATATCCCATTCATGTCCCTGGGTCCCCCAGGACCTCCAGAAGGTGTCGCTCTATCTGCTGACCACCCTGGTGCTGGTCTTGCTCCCTACACCTACGCTACCTTACACCTAACCATTCCGCCTGCAGGCTCGGCTGATCTCCCACATACACCCTCCTACTCCCTACTGCCATCCTCTTCTCCCTACTTTCCCCTCACCCCACCCATGCCCTTACCTTGATGTCAATATTGGCTGAAAATTCCCCATCCAGGCCATGAACAGACTGGTTGAGGGAATCATAGGTCTGCCCAAAGTTGCCTTCCACTGGGATACGGCTGCGGCACCAAACCTCCATCACTGCAAACAATTGGGCCAGGTCAGGGCCATTGCTTGGCAGGCTGCATGCTCTCCTGGGAGTCTCCTCATCTTGCTCTTTTTTTCCTCCAATACTGGGGATCAAACCTAGGGCCTTTGCAGTGAGCTCATCCTCAGCCCTTATTTTTTTTAATTTTGAGACAGGGCCTTGCTAAGTTACTGTTTCCCAAGCTGGGCTCGAACTCACAATTGTTCTAGAGTTCTGGAATTCCATGCGTGCGCCGCGAGGTCCAGCTTCATTCTGTCCTTTTGTCTCTCTGCCCATGACTTTCTACCATAATGACGTCCCCTTATCACTGTCTCTGGAGTCTTCCTCCCAGAAGCAAGGCCTGATCTCTGCTTCCATTTTTTCACCTGTCCTTAACCACAAGAAACACTAATAACAACAGCCAGCATTTATGGTGTGGATCCTCTGTGTGCCAGCTCTATTAATTGCTGCACAAGCATCATCCTCTGAATCCTCCTAAATGGATAAGTCCCATTACTCTGCCCATCTTCAGGTGAAGAGCTGATGCTGAGTTTTGCTACCATTCACCGGGGTCACACAACAGCCCTAGATGGGTGGCCTCAGGGCACTGTGTTCACAGAGTCTAAGCCCTCCTGCCTATAGCTTTCCTGCATCACACCTATCATGGTCCCCAAGGACTTGGCTCCCTAACCCTGGTGTACCCCACCCTCTTGCCACTGTGCTGACCCTTGGCAATGCCACAGAAGAACTTGAATTTCATCGGCAGGCAAAGCAAGTGGTTCAGGAGCGGGACCCAGATGCGTTGCATGCACTGTTTGTGCTTTCGGTCAAACCAGCGACGGCAGCTGAGAATAGCCTTGTTCACCACGTCTGCGGCAAGAAGCAAGGGTGTCTGAGGTCCCTGCACCCTGACCTGGACCCTGCCCTTAGCTTGCCCCACCCTGCCCACCCAAGGACGCCCCCTCACAGGAGCAGCGCAGCTTGGTCTTCAGCTCGAACATCTTCTGGGTTGACAGGTGGAGCCTAGTGCTGGGGGCCTTCCGGGCCTCTGCACCTTGGGCTGTTTCCTCAGAGTCCATGGTATCCTCGGGTGCGTAGCCAGCCTCACTGCTCACCTGGGCATCCAGGTCCTTAAAGGCAGTGGAGATGTTCCGAGTCTCTGCTTTCAGTGATTCTTTGCTGCCCTGGGTTGGAGGGGGCAGGGAAGCAAGAAGGGACGAATGGGGGAAGAGGGTGGAAGGGGGAAGGATTTCTGTTTAGAGCTGCTGCCCCCACTCCCAGCCTGTTCTCTGCCCATGCCAACCTTTGGGATCTTCCCTGGGCTTAGAGGGAGCTAAGCCACAGACACAGCCTCTCCCCTTCAGTTCCCCGCCATTCACAGTGTGGGGCCAGTCCAGTCACCTCTCCCCAGCTGTCACACTTCCCTCCCAGGCCCCCAGTTTCTCCTTGGACCTCCCATCCCAGTTCCTCCCTAGTCAGTCAGTGCTTCCCCAGACCCTTGGATTTCACCCCAGATCATTGTGCCTTCTGAATGTTTCCAACTCCCAAAGCCCTCAGCCCCATCTCCCAACTCCCTACCTCTCCAGTGCTCCCCTGCCTGCCAGTACCCAATCCCAGCTTTCAAAGCCCAAGGTCCCAGCTTTCCTATCACCCTCCTTCAGCTGCCCAGAGTACCACCCACTCAGGTATTTGGAAATGGATGTCAGGCATGTCCCAACAACTTGGGGTGCTCTCCTGGCATTTGGCACCCCAGGACAAGGGCATATTCTGCAAAAAATGCCAGTAGTGTCCCCATTGGGAAAATACATTCAGGGTTCCAGCTCCCAGCTCAAGTGAACTTGGCCCCAGGAGAGGATCTGCAGGCCCTGGCCATGCAGGGTCCTGACCAGCAGGTCCTTGAACACTGCCCGGAGTGGGGCTGTGGAGATGCGCCAGGCCGCACGGGTGTTGTTGATCTGCAGCTCCACGGTGCAGCCCAGTGATGCTACCACTTCGTTGAGGTTGTGCCTCAGATTGGCCACTGGCCCTGGAGGAGGAGGCTGGTGGTCACTTCTGTGTAAGGCAAGTACTTTTTCAAACCCTTTCTCTGCATGCAGTGAACACCTTCCAGGATTGTACAACAATGGGGCTGAGTAAGCTTGTGAGAATTCTTTGCATTCAACCCTGGACTTTTTCACCTGTATAAACTAAGGAGGCCCAGAGATGGGGAGGAGCTCTCTTAAGGACACGCAGCAAACTGGAGCAGCTGGGATTAGATCCCCACCTTTTCCACCCAGGGTCACTGCTTCAAGGGTGACTAACCAGCACTCAGGGACACATCGACACACTCACCTGCATAGATGGCAGCCAAGGCGTATCCCAGGACAAAAAGCCTGCCCTCTTTGCCCAGCATCTTGGGCATGAGCAGGAGGCTGGCACAGCGGATATGAGGGGAGGTCCCCCAACTGATGGCCCCTAAACCTGTCAGGAGAGCCCAGGAAGTAGATGGTGAGGCAAAGCAAAGAAGCTGCTACTTACCATGTTTACCAGAGCCCCCTGCCCCGTCCCCTGCCGACCCCTCGTCCCTGGTAAAGAGGGCCATCCATTCATACATTCAATAGCCACATTCCAAGTTCGACTGTGTGCCAGTCTTTGGACTGGCATGGAGAAATGGCTACAGATGGAAGAGTCATGGCCAGTGCTTGGTGCGTGTGTGAGTGTATGTGTGTGAGTGCACATTTGTGTTAGGGAAGGCAGCCAACACTTCCCATATCGAGGTTGGATTCATTCTTATCCTAAGTAATGAGGTAGCAGAGTAGGCAAGAGGAAAATTCTAGAAATAGGCACTGGTGCTCAGGGGGGCCCACCTTGACCTTCCTAGTGCTCTGACACTCAGTCTCCCCCCTCCTCTTAGCCCCAAATCATGTGCCATTGTATGTTGTGACAGTTTCATGTATGTCTTCCTGTGCTCTCTGCAAGGAGACAGTGAGCTCCTGGAAGTCATAACCCAGAAAGAGAGACAGACAAGTAAACAGATGACTACCACACCACGTGCACAGGGCACCAGGGAGGGGCTTATGGGGAGCCGGGAGCTGAGGCAGGCATGGGGATTTGTGCAGGGAGGGGTGGGGCTGGGAAGGCTGGACAAAGAGCTGATGTGTCAACCTGGCCCTGAAGATGAGTAAATGTTGTTGAGAAGCGCAGATGGCATCCAGGCCAAAGGACAGCATGAGCTGGTCAGGGAGACTAGACAATGCCTGTGTTGACAAACCGTTCGCTCAAGGATTGCCACAGCCTCTCGAATCCTTCCCCTTCCCTCCATCTCACTGTCCTTGAGAGTCCCCATCATCTCTCACTGGGACTAGAATGTTGTTTTTATGGTGGCAGTGCTGGGGGTGGAACCCAGGGCTTTGCACATGCTAGGCAAGCACTCTACCACTGAGCCACACCTCCAGCCCCTGGCCTAGAACTAGTCTCCCTAGCTTTTCTCTTGCTACCTTGCAATTCAATTTATACAAAGCAGCCAGAGTGGCCAGGTGTGGAGCCACACCTGTAATCCCAGCACTCGGGGAGGCTGGGGCAGGAAGACTGAAAGCTTGAGCCCAACCCAGGCAACTCAGTGACTGAGTGAGACCCTGTCTCAAAATAAAAAATAAAAAAATAAAAAAAAAAGGGAGCTCAGTGCTCCCTGGGTTCAATCCTTGGTTCTGAGAAAAATAACAAAAACATGGGCTGCCACTGCGATTGTGTAAAAGCACAAATCAGGTCACGTCCCTTGCCTACTTCAAACCATCTGGTGACTTTCTACTGTACTTGGTGGATAAAAGCCAAACTTCTCTAACAAGGCCCACCTACAGGTCCTGGGGATCTGGCTGCTGCCACCTTCTGAATGTGTGCTCCTCGCCCTTGGTCCCCCATGTGCCCCCTCCAGGCCCCGCAGCAGTGTCTGCAGCATGCCAGCCCCTCTTCCACAGCCCTGCTGCACCTCAGGCTGCAGGCGGGAGGGCTCCTCCCTGATTCCTGGGCCCAGCGGCTCCACCCAGTCCTACAGGTTTGTGGCCAACCCTGTCTGGTGCCACCCAGCAGTTTTTTCTGCCTTCTCTCTCACTAACACAACTTGGGTTTTGTTCAAGGGCAACAGCCCGGTCCTGCCCCAGCCCTCGGGGGTGAGTCTGGATCTGTCTAAACCAACCATGGTATTATAGGACTTTGGAAGGGACTTGTTCTGTGGTCTTGGCCTTCTGGCCAAAGACTCCTGCTGAGGACAATAGTTGCCCTACATTCTAATAGCGCCCCATGGAGCTTTGGGTATCTGTTTTAGGCTGAGCAAAACAGCAGAAAGTATTTCTCTTCTCTACACCACCAATCTACACAAGCAGACCAGAAATGTGGACTTTCTGGAAGAGGAGCAAAGTGGTTGGCTAGGCAGGCACAGGAGGAGGTCTGTGGAGAGGAAGGGTGTCATGCGTTAGTGAGACACCCCAGGAGCCTGTGCTGCAGAGCCTGCTAGCCACCCCAGCCTTCCCTCCATGGAGCCCACTTCTCATCAGGCAGGGGACAGGTGGCTCCTGTGGCTTTGCAGGCAAGGATGTGTGCATTTTCTCTGGAACAAGTTGGCACTTTGAAAGGCATCAGGTCTGGAGCCACCTGTGTGTCAGGCAGCCTGCTGGGGTGGGGGTCCCAAAGGAAGAGGCTATAGTCACCCACAGGAGCTAAGGGGCTTTATCTGCCCTCTGTGGGAAACCGGGGGCTGAGGTCCACAGAGAGCCTCAGAAGGGACAGCCAGGCTAAGTGCCTGTCACATGGAGAGTACTGGAGGTACAATTAGAACAACAGCATCAGTGACTTAGGTCTTTGTCCCTTTTCTTCTCATTCTTCGAATCCCCTTTCAGAAGAGCCAGAAAGGGAAGGGAGTAGAGGAGAAAGTGAGTGAGCAGGCCAAGGCTTCTCCACTGCAGGCCCCAGCTGAGGCCGGAGAGCTGGGGTGAGAGGCAGCAAGGAGGGAGGTGCTGGGAAAGGTGCGAGGTTGGAATCAGGTGCAGTGGAGATTGGGCCACTTCACTCCCAAGTAGGTCACAATAATTGAAGGGAGGCCCAGTCTTCCAGAGGAAAATGGCCAGAAAGCTAAGGGTTTATGTGGAAAGTGGCAATGGGGACCACATGTGAGTCCTGTGGCCAGAGAAAGAACCTTCTGTCCCAAGACTCCAGCTTATTCCTATAATAACTGGGGACACTGCTCACCCCATGTCCCTTGCCTGGAACAGGTTCAGGGAAGGGCATATTGATGCTGCTCTGGCCAGAGATGTAAAAGGAAGCCTGCTGAGGAGATTATAGGGAAGTGTCCCCTGTTCCTTAAAAGGGACAAGATGAAGGGACGTTCTTTCCTTTCCCTTCTGGTTTTTGACACTTTGTAGGTGAAAATGTGGTACCTGGAATCCAAATCAAAACAGCACTGACTCTTTACTCCAGTAAGAATGGCCATTATCAAGAACAAAAAACAAGCGCTGGGGGGTTCTGGGGAAGAAGAACCCTTCTGCACTGCTGGTGGGAGTGCAGACCAGTGCAGCCACTAGGGAGATCAGTATGGAGAGTCCTCAAAACACCAAAACTAGAAATTCCATTTGACCCAGCTATACCTCTTCTGGGTATCATCCTGAAGGAGTTAAAGTCATCATATTACAGTGACACAAGCATACCATGTTTATAGCAGCACAAACACAATAGCTAAATTATGGAAGTGGCCTATATGTCCATCAACAGAAGAATGGTTAAAGAAAACGTGGTGTTTACACAATGGAGTGCTACTCTGTCATAAAGATAAATTTGAGTCATTTGTAGGAAAATGGATGGATCTTGAGATCATGATACTAAATGAAATAAATCTAATAGGAAGGGGACCAAGAAATGGAGGGAAGGGAGGAGGAAAGGGGAAAGGTATATAAAAAGAATTAAGATGTGTTATGTACATGTACCAACTCCCCACAATGAATGCAATGATTATGTACCACAAACTCGTACTAAAAACAAACAAACAAATAACAACAACAACAACAACAAAAACAGGCCAGGCATGGTGGTGCATAGCTATAATCCCAGCACTTGGGAGGCTGAGGCAGGAGGATTGCCATGAGTTCAAGGCCAGCATGAGCTACACAGCAAGGCCCTGTCTCAAAAAACAAAAACAAAAACACCAAAAAACCAAAGAAAAAAACCCCAAGAATTAAATCAGACACAAGGTTAAATATCACATGGTCTTTCTAATATGAGAGACCCAACCTATAAATAATTTAAAGACAAAAATAAAAGAGAGATGGTAAGAAACAGGGAGGCTGACTTTGTGGAGGTAGAAAGGGTATCTGGGAAAGGAGGGGGAGAGGAGAGTGGGGTAAATAAAATGATCAAGATTCCATATGTATATGTACCAACTCCCAAGATGAATGCAATTATTACATATTGCAAAGATATACTAAAAAAAAAAGATGTGATGTTTGGAATTGCTGCAGTCAGTTTTTGACCTGAAGTGGAGTGGTTGACGGGCTGCACTGCAGGTGGCAGAGAGAAAAGACAGAAGGAAACTGGCTTTTTATGGGGTTATTGGGCTACTGAATTATCAAACTCCAAAACCACCCTACTTTGATTTTTGTTCTATGAGATAATAAACTTTCTCTATGGTTCAACCACTTTTAGGTGGGCTGTCTGATCTTTCAGCCAAAGATCTCCATTCAAATCTCATCTTTGGCTGGGGATATAAATCAATGGTAGGTGCTTACCTCACCTGTGAGGCCCTACATCTCCCTGCCACAAAGTTACCTTCTCTGAGAAGACTTCCCTAATCACTCAAGCTAGCCCCAGCCACGTTCTATCACATCCCTGGTCATTTTTCATACATTTGTGGTCATTAGAAATTTCTCTCTCTCTCTTCTCTGTTTTGTGGTTCTGGGGATGGGATTGAACCCATGGCCTTGTGCATGCTAGGCAAGTACTCTAACTCCAGATCCAGAAATGCTCTTGCTTATTGGTTGTTCATTGTCTAACTTTCTCCCCCACCCCCAACTCACATGTAAATGCCAAAAAGCCAGCGCTTGTTAATCCTGTCATGCAGTGTCCTCAAGCAGGAGGTCAGTAAAAACTAAATGAATGAATGAATGAATGAATGAATGAATGAACTGAATTTCTCTGGAGGAGCAGAAAATGAACCAGAGAGATCAGGAAGGGTGGTGGGGTTTGGATTGTGGGGTGCTCCTCAAATTGGGGAGACTCACTGAAGACAAGGCCTTTGCCACCTTAGGCTGGGGCCTCTTCCCCGTGGATTTCCCCGAAAGCCCAAGAGGTGCTGATGTGCAAAATGACTGAGCTCTGATTCCCCCAGGGACCCAGGACTGGGCCACGCTCCACAGGCCTCACACACCCCAGCCTCAGGCTGTCACTAACCCACCAAGCCGTACAACACCACCATCTTCTGCTCTTCATAGATGTTCATGGGGTTCACCAGGAGCTGAAAGAGACCTGAGGGCCTGGGGTGAAGCTGAAGGTCTATAGCTTGGCCCCAGCCCTGGTCCAGCCCCTGCCCACCCAACCTTCTGCTTCCACACTCACCTATGGCCAGGAGCCCCCCAGTGCCAGCCCCCAGCAGGAAGGCAGTGATGGGGAACTCTCCTGGTTGGCGCCACAGGAACCGGCTGCAGAGCTCTGGCAGCCCCCAGCTCAGGAGCTTCTGCAAGGCTGAGAGGTAGGCAGTTAGGCTCATGGCTCTCTCTCCTGGATGGGTTAGGCTCACTAGGGTTAGGGGCTTGTAGGGGGATAGAGGCTGGGGGAAACTGGAGGATGGTGCGGGGAACTTGAGGGACCCTGGAGGAGAATAAGGGATCTTGAAGAAGCAGGACAGGAGTGAGGAAGAGAAGGCCAGGTGTAGTGGTGAACACCTATAATCCCAGTACTCAGAAGGCTGAGGCTGGAGGATTGCTGTGAGTTCAAGGCCAGCCTAGACTACATAGTGAATTCAAGGCTAGCCTGAACTACAAAGCCAGACGCTGTCTTAAAAAAATAAAAAGACCCTGTCTCAAAACAAAATAATAGTCAGGTGTGGTGGTGTGGGCCTGTAATCCCAAGGAGTTGGAGGCCAGCATGAGCTATATAACGAGGCCCTGTCTCCAAAAGAATAAAACATTTAAAAAAGGAGTGAGAGAGGCTGAAAGGGGGGGTGTGCTGGGAAGGGGTCTCTGGTGTCCATCTCACTGGTATGAGGTGGTTTCCTTCTTTGCTTTCTTGCTCCGCTCTGATGGTGTTTAATGTCCTGAGGTCTGTTCTGTGGAACCCTCTCTGGTCCCAGAAGTCTCCTGAAGGCTTTCCTCAGAGGTGCCATCCTTGGAGAGAAGGGAGGGGCCATCCTGCCTCACTCCTGGCCCCTCTCTGAATCTGCGTCTTTCAGTTCCTCAGCTCTGAGATGTGGGAGAAGACTGGAGACCCACTCTCCCTCCCCAGCCCTCAGAACAGATAAGGGATTCTGAGACACACACAGCCCAAGCCCTCCGGAATCTCTGGATAGAGTGAGGAATTCCAGGACCCCAGAACCCGGGGCCTCTCCTAGAGACAGGGGCCATTGTCCCGGCAGCCATGCCCAAAGCTATGGGGGATTTCGTGCTGCCCGTGGGGGCAGAGGAGCCTAGCATGGCCCGGGCCATGGTCCGCAGTGTGGGCGGCTTCACCCTGGGATTGTCCTTGGCCACAGCCTATGGGCTTCTGGAGCTGCTGGTGGAGGGGCACAGCCCCTGGGGCTGCCTGGTGGGCACCGTCACTTTGGCTGCCTTCCTTAGCCTGGGCATGGGGTTCTCCCGCCAGGTCCGAGCCACTGTCTTTCTGATGCTGCCTCAGGCCTTCTCCAGTGAGCCTGGCATGCGGGGCAAGGGGCAGGTCCTGGGGCAGGGGGTAGCTGCTGCAAGGGCCTTGCTGCTATGTTCACGGCTGTCTCCCCAGGGCACGGCCGGATGCTGCTGCTGGTAGCTGCCTTTGGGTTGGTGCTCCAGGGGCCTTGTGCCAACACTCTGCACAACTTCTCCCAGGCCAGTGAGGCTGTGGCCTGTGGGGCAGAGCTGGCTCTGAACCAGACTGCGGAGGTGCTGGAGCAGGCCAGGCAACCCCTTGTCAGTAAGCCCCAACTCCATCTACCATGGGCCCCAGTGTCCTCTCATCCTGCATGGTCTGGAGTCTTTCGCCTCATTCCTGTGTCTTAACCTCAAAGCACCCAGCCTTGAAAGAGACTTTGGAGCCCAACTAAACACTCGTGTCCTTGCTCCCTGGTCTCTTCCAGGCTCCCCACCTCCTTCTCCCTTCCCTAGCAGGGGCAATGGTGAGAATTGGCCCTAGAGCCTGGAGGAGGCCCCACAGTGTCCTTGCCCCTCTCTCACAGGTGCTCTGAACAAGATTAAAGCTATTGCCTGGAAGGCCAAAGTGGTGGCTGACCGGATCCGCAAGTTCTTTCGCTCAGTCATGGATGGCGTGAAGCACGTGGGTGAGCTTATGGTGTGGCTGGATTTGGAGGTCTCTGCCCTCACTCCTGTCCCCGCCTGCTTAGGCCTCCTGGGTGCCGACTGTTCCCACTGGATACAGCCCAATGGGACCCCAACCTTGCGTCTCTCCAGCTCTGGGTGCCGGCTGGTGTTCCTCAGGCCCCAGAGAAGGAGAGGCTGTAGGACTCTGTCCCTGCATACCAGCCCCACAGCTGTCCCCAGCCAGGGCCCTGAGGAATGTGTGGTATTGGCTGCTCCACATCGGTGACGTCTGCAACTCAGAGCTGGGCAACCCTTACTCAAAGTGCGCGCGGGTTTTTGATGACGCCAAAGACAACTGCATGAAGATCATACCACAAGCCTACCACCTGTGTTATGTGCTTATGCCCTTCAAATTGGCACTGTGTGGACTTGCTAGCCGTGAGAGAGCCAAGGGCTTGTGGTGGGGAGGAGTGAGTGGGGGTGGGGTGGGGGGAGAGGGCAGAGTCAGGTGGGAGGGTGAGCCATAAGGATGCTGGGCTCAGGATGGAGGGAGGGACAAATGTTGGGGGTTGGGGGAACAGGAAGAGGCCAGTAAGAAGGAGGTCCCAGAGAGGGCTGGGGCAGCTCTCTCTCTGCCCCTCCTCCCAACACTGCAGTCTCGGCTCTCAGTGGTCCAGGTGTTCTGCGTCATCCCCAAGTACATCCAGCCCTTCTTGCGCAAGACCATTGGCACCCGTGAGTGGCCCCTCCCAGCCCCTGTCAGGCCATAAATGAGAAGCAAAAGCAGGAAAGGGCCTCAAGAGGTTACCTCCATCGATGTCCATGCTGTCCAGATTAGGAAACTGAGGCCCAGTAAAGGAGAGAGAGGTACCTGAGCAAAGCCAGACTTTAGATCAGGAGCTGAGAACAGGACCAGGGCCACCACCCGCAAGCACAGGGCATACAGATAGATCCTTATTTGCTTCTGTCTCATGCCAGGTATAAAGCTGGGCACTGAGCATGCACCGGTGGTGGTGCTGGTGGAGGTCCCACCCTCTTCCCAGTTCGCAGTAGGCCCAAGCCCTGAGGGTTCTGGCCATCTGTGAACTTTGTGACCCCTAGGCTGTGACAGCCCCCCACACCTGCAGCTCAGCCCTGCTAACTCTCCCTGTTCATATCTCCTGCTGGCCCCAGCCGTGATGAAGTTGATTAACCGGGTGCGTAAGGAGTTTGAGTTCAACATGACAGTCACCCACTACTTCTCTGTGGACCTCGATGCCTCTCGGAGCCTCTCCCAGGTGGCTCTGGATCTCCACGAGGCTGTAAGCCTGAAGCTGCACGGCTTCCGCGAGGTCCTGGTTCTGATGGGCTACGCCATGCCTCTGCTGCTCATGCTCCTCTACCTCCAGTGAGGGCTGCAAGGCCAGCTCGGCCTGGGATCCCGGAAGGCTGAGGGCCAGGCGGGGTTCCCCAGGGGTCTGACCCAGGTGCCAGAGGCCTTCTGTGTGTTTTCCCCCTAGAGCCCTGTTTTATTGGTATGCCTACCTGAACTGGGATGATTTCGACAACATCTACATCACCAGCCGCTTCCTGCGCATGGAGGCTGTGCGCTCCCTGGCAGGGCTGCCCACAGTGCTGCCGCTCAGCGCCCATGAGGCCAGGCATTACATTCAGCCTGGTGAGGGCCTGAGGCCAGGTCTCCCCCTAGCCCATGCCTGACCCTAAGTGCTGGGCACAGGCAGGGAAGATCCTGGACACTGGCTGGGCTGCTGGCTGGTCCCAAGGGGAGCTGCCAGGTCTGTACCTCCAGCCACAGAGGCCCCTGCACTGACTAAGGATTCCCAGCCTTGTCCACGGTCCTCACAGCCTCTCTTTTCCATCTTTTGCAAGAGCAAACAGGCCCAGGAACACATATCTTGGTCAGGATCTGGGCCCAGTATGTGGGAGAACTGGGGACCATCCTCTTGATCACCCCACCTCCCTAGGCTCCATCTTCCTGTCCCGATGGGAACAGATTTTTTACATTCTGGAGCTCTTCGGCCTGATGCGCCACCTTGTCCTCATGTTTCTCCTGGTCTTCCTGGACTACGCTGTCTTCTGGGTGCTCGACTTGGCCCGGTACCAGCTACAAGGGGAGATCGTGGCCCGCAGTGAGTGCTTGCCATGTCTGAGTGCACCCTGCTCCAGCCCTCCTGTTCCCGTGTCCTCCCCCAGCCTTCTCCTCTTCCCCACACTCTGTCCTGGGGACTACCCAGATGTTCCCATGTCTCTGCCACTCGACCTCTTCCAGCTCTATCCTCTGTCTGGTAACATCTGTACCCAGGTCAAGGTCATGACAATACAGAGCAACTGAGGCCAGGCCTGGTGGGGCATGTCTGTAATTCCAGCACTGGGAGGCTGAGGCAGGAGCAGCCCTGCAACTTCAAGGGCTACATAGTGAGTTCGAGGGCAGCCTGAACTACAGAGCAAGACCTAATCTCAAAACCACTCCCCAAAACACAGAAAACAAAAACAAAAACAAAACCCTCAAAACAGAGTACAAAGACATAAGCTCTAGGTTAGACTGCTCTGGGTTCAAATCCTGGACCTGTCCTCCATCACGCAGTGACTTCAGGCAAGTTGTATGACCTCTCAGAGCCACAGTTAGCTCATTTGAACAATGGAATAACAAAGGGGGCGACCTCTCTGGGTCACTGTAAGGACAGGAGACCACGTGCTGGGTGCTACTAGGCCATGATCAAGACTGCCACGGGCCAAGGAACAAAACTAATGTAAAGCTGTGCACCAGAAGTAGGACAGAAAAAGTAAAAAACAAAACCCTAAGCCCAAAACAAACATCCAGTTAGTTCAATGCCTGGCACACAGTCAGTACACAATGTTGTGTGTGTGTGTGTGTGTGTGTGTGTGTGCGTGTGGGGACTGAACCTAGAACTGAACTACATCTGAACTACTACTGAACTAAATCTACATCACACTGAACTACATCCCCAGCCGGTTTTTAAAAGCCCACCCAGTTTGGTATCTTTTTCTTTTTCTTTCTTTCTTTCTTTTTATTTATTTATTTATTTTTTTGAGACAGGTCTTGTTATGCAGTTCAGGCTGGACTTAAACACACTAGGTAGTCCAGACCGGCCTCGAACTCATAGTGATCCTCCTGCCTCAGCCTCCCCAGGGCTGGGATTACAGGCGTGCACCACCATGCCCGACCTCAGCCCTTTTTTAAAATTTTATTTTGAGACAGGATCTCTGTAAATTGCCCAGGGGCCTCAGACTTTTCATCCCCCTGCCTCAGCCTCTCAAGTAGCCATGATTACAGGTGTGCACCACCACACCTGACTCAACCGGTGCCTTAACGTAAAGTGTTTCTGGGCAGGGTGGGGTGAATCTCAGATCTGGCAGCTTGGCCAGGCAGGCCAGACACCAGTGCCGCTCAGCTGGACCAGGGAGCCAATCGCAGGGTCCAGAACTGAGATCAGGCCTTAGGGCAGCCCAGGGTGCTTGGGCATCATAGGCCCCTGGGTGAGAGTGCGGGCCATGCCTATGATCTGCGTGGTCTGCCTTCCACCAATGAACAGATATGCTTGTTTTCTGTGGAGTGGAGTGGACGCCTGTCATGTGTGCTCCTTACCCAGTGTCTTTGTGCCAGGCCCCGTGTTAGTGTCCATAACCGTGGAAGGGACGGGATACACAGGGAATATTTACCGCGACCTGGTGTCAGCGTTTGACGTCCTGCAGCAAGGCAATGTCAGCATCTTGTCCCGGCGCTGCCTCCTGCAGCCCTCAGAGCCAGACTCCGCCAGTTACATAGTCATCGGTATGGTCACAGCCACAGGGCCCTGGGGGCTGGGAGCAGGTGGGAGAGCTACAGCCAGCGCCAGGGCCTGAGGCAGTGCTCACTGGGCCTCTGTGCTCCAGGCGCCATGTACGGCCTGTGCTTCTTTGTCACTCTGTGTGGTGGCTATGTCAGCCGACTTCGGCGGGTCATCTGCGCCTCCTACTATCCATCCCGTGAACAGGTGAGGGGGCTCTGGCCATGTCAGTCCCTGCCCCATCCCAGGTGCTGAGCTAGGCTGTCTTGGCTTTGGGGAGCTCAGAGGACTTTGGCAGCTGAGTCCTCTCTCCTCTGGTTGAACCCCAAAGCAAGCGACCTGAACTGTCCAGAGGTGGCTGGGGGAAGTGGTGCCACTTGGGGCAGGGCTTCCTGACACAGAGCTCACCTCCAAAGTCTTGAGAAAACCAGGGGGGACGGGGCAGTTTTGGCATGTGGGGGGTTGGAGGGAAACTCACCCTCTGTCTACTCATTTGCTAATTGTGTACTGAGCACTTACTGTATGCCTGTCACTGTGCTGGTCACCGAGGATGCCAGGATGAACCACATAGGCTGAAGCTCATCTCAAGGCAGGCCACACTGGCTTTTAAGGAGACATCATAATTTTTAAAAAGAGCTTATATTAAGGAACAAATAAAGTGCTATGAAAATCCAGAGGAGGGAGTGGGTAATTCCACCCAGGGAGGCCCAGAAGCCTTCCCAGAGGTGGGGGCATTTGAGTCAAGCCTGGAGGGATCTGTAGGAGTTGGATAGAAAGAAACAGGGGAGAGATGTAGAGGCAAGCCAGGCAGATGAGACAGGGTCAGGTGGGACCTGTCCCCAATTTCCCCCATCAGGAAAGGATCTCCTACCTCTACAACGTACTTTTAAGCCGGCGAACTAACCTGCTGGCTACACTGCAACGAGCGGTGAGGCGCCGGGCAGCTGATCAGGGCCATGTGAGTGCTCTCCAGGTGCTGGCCATCTGGTAAGCCAACTGTCCTTCCCCCGTGGGTGTGGCAAGAGTGGACAGAAAAAGAGCCAGCGGTCAGAGGGCCCACTGTCCTCCCTAGGTGACCAGAGGATTGGTTGAAGAGGGTGCCCGTTCCACACCTGGTGAGGGAGAATTTAGGATGAGAATTCTTAGGAGTGGGAGTGAGGGGAAGAAGGAAGACAGGACAACAAAGTGGGTGCTGCTAGAGGCGGAGAGATGGAGGTTAGGCTACAGGAAATGCTCTGATCTTTCAGAGGTTGGTGCTGGTGTGGGGAGGGTTAGACTGGCTGGTCCTTGTGTGTGGTGCCTCTTCTCAGGTGCCCATGGCTGAGATCATTTATCAGGCAGTTTCAGCCGCACCAGGCCTACTGCTTGGGCTGTGGGCGGCCTCCAGAAAAAGGGGACATGGAACGCTTTGTATCCTGCAGTACCCCAGGGTGCCAAGGTGAGCCCACCAGGGTAGGTGCCCCTCTGCGATGGCACTCATATCTGCATATGACCATCAGCCTCTCCCTACCTCATCTTTTGTCCCTTCCCTTCATGGCTATGCATATTTTCACCAGCATGAGGCCCTCAGGTAGCCCATCTCCTCCCTGCTGTCCTTGGTTTTCTGGCTGTGAACAGGATTTCTATGCAAGGGGCATTGCAGCAGCTCCCTAGCAAGCACACTGGACAGGCTGGTCCCTCCAGGGGTGGGGCAGGGGAGGGGCTGGGAAGCAGGGAGCCCAGGGATGGTGTGGGTAACTCAAGTTCCCCTTCCCTCCTGCCTCCTGCAGGTCGCTACTGCCAGGACTGCTACCGCCTCCTGGGCAGCACCTGCTCTGTGTGTGCTGCTCCCCTCTCCTACCAGGGGGACGTGGACGTAGAGCTGTGAGTCTTTCGGTGACTGTAGTCTGTGGGGGCAGTGGGAGTAGCCTCTGCAGGCCCTGAGATGAGGCTTCTCCAGGGACTCCAGCGAGGAGGAGGGCCCCCGGCTCTGGCTGGCTGCGGCTGAAAGGAGGGCCACTGAGGAGGAACCAATCCTGTGGCAACAGCTCCAAGAAGCGCTGGACAGCAGCCACTCGGAGTCTAGCTCTGGGCCCAGGTGAGGGGATGCAGGAGCTGGCACCTGGGAATCGGAAGCAAGTCTGTCACATTTACAGCGGGCTTCGTGGTACCTGGACCTGAGCTAGGGCTGAGCACAGATGTGAGGAGTGGGGAAGGAACAGAGGTTTACTGAGTGCCCACTTTGGGTCTGCACCCCACCTGCAGGGGCTCACTGTCCAAGGGGTAGAGTGGCATCACACAGACAGCACTTGTGTAGAGAGCACTCCAACAAAGGAGAGACGTACTATTGGATGGGGGTATATTAATGAAGGCTTCAGAGAAGAAAGGAATAACAAGCTTGATTTTGTGGCAATCTGAGTGTTGTCAGGTTATGTGGAGGAAAGTGTAGAGGGGGAGGCCTGTGGGAGTTTGGAGAATGAGATATTCAGGAAGGTAAATAAAACCTGGGGTGTGTAGGGGGTTGTGTGCTTAGGTGGAGACCTCAGAGAATGTTGGGAGATGAGGCTGAAGTCAAGGTGAGGAGAGAAAGACAAAGGCCTTATTTGCCATTTGTAAATCAGGTTGGAAAGTGAAATATATTTGTCTTTTAAGTCCATAAGCTGAGAAGGCAGAGTGGAGGCTGGGCAGAGGCTGTCACAGTCTGGGAGAGGGTGGTGACAGCCTGTGGTTCCAGGTCCTGAGACTGACTGGGATCCATGCTTGGGACTCGGCAGGTGTGGGGGCAGGAGGAGAAATGGGCTCTGGGCAGAGAGGACTGGCCCAGCTGGAGACCTGTGAAGTGTCTGCAGGGCATCCAGCTGCAGAGGCCCAGGGCACAGTTGGAAAGGAGCAAGGCTGGGGACAGAGGTGTTTCTTCTGGGGTCGTCGACAGACTGTTGTTACCCAGACTGTAAGAGCATGAGCTAGGTCATCCTGGTGAAGGGTACAGCAGCAGAGAAGGGGATGAGGGTCAAACTCTGAGGAGCTCATCACAAACCTAAGGGGGGGAGGGGCTCAAGAAAGCAGAGAAGCAGAGTTTGAAAGGCTGAGGTGATAAGCAGGCTGTGGACTGGGGATGGCCACTGGATCACTGGTGTGGCCAGTGGGGACACTATTCATATGCCACAAAGGCCAAAACCAGATCAGGACAGGTTGAGGGGTGACTGGTAGAGAGGACCCAGAAAGAGGGGACGTGTGCCCTGCATCACAGGTGCCAGAAGTTTGAAAATTCCTTTTAAATGATAATTGATGTAGTTACAAACAGGAAATTTGATGGTGAATAGAGTTACACACAAGAGTAGTTTGCAAGGGACCCAGTATTAACAGATTTCTATACCCAGGACAGGAAGTGGAAAAGGAGAGCATTGATGAGGGAGGGGGTCTCTAAGCCAGGTGGACAAGGTGGCCCTAGACAGGCACAGGCATGGCCGAGGTGGTGGAGAAAGGAGGTCCTCCGGGCAGAACTGAGCCTCTCCAGCCCGGTGCTTCACTTTTCTTGGGGGAGTGGGAGGCCAGGGCACGTGCCGAGAGAGAAGGGGTGGCTGGGAGTGGCATAAAGGTCTCAGGAGTTGGTGCTGCAGGCTGAAAATACCTGCCATGGGCAGTGTACTAAAAAGTCACCTGGGGAGTGAAGGGACTTCCAGGTAGTGTCAAAGGCCTAGTGATGTTGAAACCCTAACCTGTAACAGCTGCTCCAGTGTCCCCGCTTATTTGGCAAATGTGGTGGCAATGACTAGTATTCAAGGGCTGAGGGCTTTTTTCTGGGCAGGTCAGGGCAAGAATGAGATGAGAAGTGGGGTGTCTTCAGCTGACTGAGGTGACTGCCCTTGGAGAAGACAAGGAGCCAAGGCCCAGGGCAGCCCAGGGGCTGTGTCATTATGAGATGTTAGGGCAGGGCAGTGGTCAAGAAGAGTTGGCAGGACAGAGGGGCTCAGAGCTCTGGGATGAGTCTGCTGAGTGGCCATGGCTAAGAGGGACATCTGACCAGGGCAGGCTGAGGCAAAGGTCACTGGGGCCAAGGCCATTAAGGACTGAAAGCCAGGGAATTAGGTCCTCCTGTGAGGAGGCTGCTGGGCCACACAAGCAGCCCAAGTCCAGTACTGGCACCCTGGATGGATGTGGCAAGGCGTCTGAAGGATCAGCTGTCACAGTGCCAGTGATACCGCTGTTGTATTAGCTAAGGGCTTCACAACAAACACTGGGGCATGAGAAGGCTAAGCTGCCTCCACTTGGGTACAATGCAAAGGAAGCTGTAGGGTGCGCGCATTCCCTCTGAGCAGCGCAGAGGCTGTTAACGAGCCTAAGGATGCAAAAGGAGGCAAAGCTTTCTATCAGTGGTTACAGAGGCCCAGGGAAATTCAAAGGCTGGGTCAGCAGGGGGCAGCTGAGCCTTGAGCATGGTGACAGCTGAGGTTTTGCCCTTACTAGCTACGTGACCTCAGGCGAGTCACTGCCCACCCATCCCTCAGCATCAGCCTAAAATAAGAAGTTATCTCCAGCCTAGTGCTGGTGTGCCTCAGGGGCTAGGAGAGCAGGAGTAAATAACAGGAGCTGGATCTGAGCAGATGGGGCAGGGGCAGGGACACCTGTGAAAACAAAACATTGGTGATAGAGCCATCCCTTCCCTCTCCTCCCTAGTGACCTGGACGAGAAGAGGGCTTAGCAGAGGTAGGACATGGCCATGGCTCCTGCCTGAACCCCACCCAAGATCTGCCAGGATTTCTCATCCCCTCAGAAATCCTCTGCACCCCCCAGCATCCCCCTCCCCAGCCTCAGAACTCTCGAACCTTCTGTCTCTCACCTCCCTCTGCTCCTGATCCCTCCCATCCATCCCGAAAATAAAGGAACCAAAAGTGGACACAAGTGTGAATCTTAAATTATTATTTCTTCCTGTCACTTACACCCGAGGTGGGGGGAGCAGGGCTAGGGGAAGGGAACAGGAAAGGGGGGGAACACCTCCCCCCCTAAGGCACTGACTGGGAAAGCCGCAAGCAGGGAGAGGGGAGGCCACGTTGACCCACTCTCTGGGGCCAGGCCCCAGGTCTCCCCTGCCCTGGGCTCCCCTCATCACCTGAAATGCTAAGGTGAGGCCCAGGGCACCCGACCTCCCCTCCCACCGCAATATATTACATCATGACTTTTTAAATAGATACAGGGACTGGTTCCACTATCCCCTCCCTGTGACCCCTCCCCACTGTTGGGGGTACCTGGGCAGCTGTGCAAATGGGCATAGGGGTGCATGGGAAGGGGGAGAGCACCGGGCCCCTGAACCTGACCCTTTTGAGGAGGAAGGGGGCCACCAGGCCAAGGAGGGAAAATAGTGCAAGGTGGAGCCCAGGCCGCAACGGGGGTCCAGCACCCAGCGAAGAAGGGGTTGGGGACACTCCCCACCCCAACAGAATGGGGTAGTTAAAAATCTGAAACTAGATTTCAACAAGACCAACAGAAGAGGCTATGTACAGATGGGGGTGGATTCAATCCTAGGGGAAGAGAGAGGATTATTCTCCTCTGCCCCATAGGAAGGCCAGCTGGCAGGATCTGAGAAGAGGCCCTCTCCTACAGGCCCGCAACACACCACCTCGGAGAAGGGGGCGCCAGTCTGCGGGCCAGAGCTCCTTGGGTGCAGAAAGACAGCTGGCACCCAGCGGCCGCGGGGGGCGCTCGCTCACTTGCGCAGGGCTCGACCGCCAGGTGGCGCCGGCTCGCCCGCTGCCCGCCAGGCTCCCCAGCCCCTCACCCGGTCCCACACCCGGCGCCCCGCCAGCCCGGGGGCGTCGTGAGTCAGGGGCGGCAGCGGTGGCGGCTCCGGCTCGCACCTGGGCGGGGAGGAGGTGGGGAGAAGAGGGGAGACGCCGCCCGGCCCGCCCTGCCCTCTGGCCCCGGGGAGGGAGCGGCGGGAACAAGACATTCCCTGCCCGAGGACGCAGAGGAGGGAGGGAGCGCTGCGCAGCGGCTCCCTAGGCTGGGCGGGGCCCTCCCGCTGCCCCCAGGGGCGGGCGAGCTGATCAGGCCACCCCGCCCCTCTTCTCCAGGACCCCATGACTCAGCGCTGGAGCTGGGCGGAGGGTACTGGGATGGCTCCTTCCTTACAGGCCCCGTCCCCCACCCACAAGCCTTCAAGCTTCTACCTTGCTTTCCCCACCTACCCTTCCTTTGCCACCCCTTTTGCATAATTCTCTGCTGGGAAAAGGGAACAGAAACCAGGAAGGAGGGGCAGTCCTTCACCCCCTTACATAGCCAAAACCCCCAAGAGGCATGGGAGCAGGGGCAAGGCTTTGGTCCCAAGCCCCTGCCTTCTAGAAACCCGCATAGCCGAAGTGGGACCCCACAAATCAGAAATACATTATTGCTTCTGCTCCCCAGGAGCAGCTGGAAACAGGGAGCCCACCTTTTACAACAGAGCTGTAAATATATACATAATATCATATATATCACTTGTGGGGATCGCCCCAATCCAGGGAGCCCCTGGCCCAAAACCTCCTCAGCTCCAAACTGGAATGAGGGCTCTGAGGCAAAGCGGCTGATGTGACTCTGATGGCCGCAAGCCTCGGTGCTTCTGAGCTCTGCTCTGTCTGTCCTTTGTGCTCCCACTGCTTGGCATGGTGTCCCCAGCCTTTGCTGCTCCGGCCTAGCCACTTATGCCTCTTTAAGAGGACTCCACGGCACCTTCAGCCTGGGGTGTAGGGGGTGCCCCCTCCTCCTCATCATCATCAGGGGGCCCCGGGGTGGAGACTGGGGCCCCTGAGGGGGCTGACTGCTCCCAGAATCGAGCCAGAGAGAGGCGGAAGGTGTCCAGGTGGCCATTGGAGAGGTCAAGACCGGCAGGAGATGGGGTGGCGGTGGAGGATGGTGGGTAGTGGGGCGGCGCATCGTCCTTGCGGCGCCGCCGGGTGCGCACCTCCAGGCAGTTTTGGCCTTTGAGGTGGCGCTGCAGGTGGTCCTCCTTGGCGAAAGCCTTGTGGCACAGGTGGCACTCATAGGGCCGGTCCCCAGTATGCAGGTGCATGTGGTTCTTGAGGTCGTAGCTGTGCAGGAAGCGGGCTGGGCAGTGTGGGCACGAGTAGGGGCGCTCTCCTGTGTGCTTCCTCATGTGGATCTTCAGCTTGTCATTCCTGGCATGGCACGGGTGGAGGGAGCAAGGGCGGTGGTCAGGACGGGATCCCAGCTGTCCCATTCGCATCTCATTGCCCCATTCTTGCCCCTGATACCCTACCACTTGTCTCCAGTTTAACTAGGCCCTGCCATTGTCACTTTCTGCCTCCCTTGTGACCTTCTTAGGCACTGGACCACCCCACCACACACATTCTCCTGGTTTCTCCTATCACTCCACACACTCTGTCATCTCTCTAGGACCACCTGCATCCACTCAGATCGCACACCCCGACACTCTCCACCCCTGCTGGGCCATACCCCCTCGATGCTCACCTGGTGAAACGGACGCCGCAGACCTCACAGACAAAGGGCTTCTCACCCGTATGGGTCCTCATGTGGCGCGGCAGTTTGCCTGCTCCATGGATTATCTTGTGGCAGACTGGGCACTCCTGGGGCATCTGGGAGCGGCGTTTACGAACCAGCTTGTCTTGGCTATCCAGGCCCGGTGCCAGGGCATCCTGGTGCAGGGAACTCAGATAGGCCATCAGGTCAGGATCAATGGCATCCTCATCAGAGCCTAGCTCCTCTGGGGACAGTGGGGGCCCACTGCCCTGTGCCAGCCCGTAGGCTGGGGGATAAACCAGCTCCTCCTCCTCTTCTTCACCCTCATAGCCCTCGTAGCTCAGGGGCCCCTCAGGAGGTGAGGCAGTCCCTATGGGAGGGCTGTAACTGTCGCCCAGCCCACTGCCCCCACTGCTGCCAACTCTGCCCACTTCTTCCTCCTCGTAGGTCAAGGGGTGGGTGGGCACTGAAGCAGGCACCTCAGGTACTAGGTGGTTCGCCCGGGCCCCCTTGGTTTGCAGGAAAGCTTTTCGAGGCTTTCGGCTGCGGCGGGCAACAGGCCGAGGTGGTGGCAGTGGTGGTGGTAAGAGCGGCACCTGCAGAGGGCTATCTTCACCATTGGGAACTCCTGAGGCTGTGGCAGTGGCAGTGGCAAAGGCCTCCAGGTACTGTCGGGCTCGCTCACAGTCATCCTCATCTGGGCTGGGAGCTTCCAGCCCACTGCCTTGCAGAATCTCCATGCAGGCAGCGATGACACAGGGGATCTCTAGCAGCCGGGCAGCCTGGAGCACAGCTGGCATGTTGGCGCTGCTGGTGGTCAATGTGGCTGTGTAGGCAAATTCAAGCAGGGCCCCCAGTGCCTCTGGCCCTACGAAGTCCAGCTCACACACGCCGGCCCCGGCTCCCCCAACAGCTGTCCCACCACCTCCTGCCCCCATGACGGCCCCGCCACCACCCTCAGTGAAGAGCTTCTTGAAGTAGTGGCTGCAGGCAGCCAGCACAGCCCTGTGTGTGCGGTACTCAAGGCCTTGCGTCCGGATGGTGAGGTCACATAGGTGGCCCAGCTGGCGCTGCTCATTGAGGCAGCTCAGGAGCTCACTGCTGTGGTCCGGAAATGGAATCCCAATCAAGTCGTCCTCGGGGCTCCCCATCTTCTCCTGCAGGGTCAAGCAGAGGGGGAGGTTAAGATGGTTCAGCCCTCCACAGGCACTGGGGAAGGGATGCTGACACTGGCCGACACTTACTGAGGGATGGCTACAAGCCAGACGCTCTTCTAGGTACTTTACATCCTTACAAAGTATGATTATCACCCATTTCACAGACAAGGAAACGAAGTCCAGGCAGATGAAGTGACTTTCCGAGTCATAGGTGGCACAGGGTTTAAGCCCTGTGGTGGTCCCAGAGTCCATGTCTACATCACTGTACCATTATGAGCCACCTCTGGGAGAACAGGAGCCCTCCTGTTCTAGCTCTGCTCTAGGGACCTGTGCTTCACCTGCCCCCCCTCCCCATCCCTTCAGAAGAAGCACTGGGCTGGCTTACGCCTCATGAAGTGTTGGCTGAAGGACTCTGGTGACTTTAGCACCTGGCCTCAGTTCACCTGAAAACTGGGTAACCATCTGTGTGACAGAGCTTCCTCATGGTTCCTCATAGCACAGGAGGGGCCGATGAGGGCATTTAGATTCACACTGGACCAGGTTCTCTCCCATAGGGCTTACAACACTGTAAGATACTGTGCAAACAAGAGGCCCCTCCAAGCACCATCCTCTTCCTCCTTGCCACCAAAAGTGCATCTCCCCTTCAAGATGCCCCCTTCTAGAGGCCAAAGGGGAAACAGCTCCCAGCATCCCTTCCCCCACACCCTCCCCTCCCCCAAGGGGCCAAGGAGCAGCCACCCTTTGCTGGGGTGTCACTGGCGAGGGTGCTTCCTGCCCCGCACAGATAAGCATCGCTCCCGCCCCCTACCCTACTGCCAATAGGCCAAGTTCCAGTCCCACCCCCGTCCCCCCAGCTACCAGCTGCCTCTCCCTCCCCATTCCAGGACAGCCCCTCCCTCCACACAGCTGTAGCCCCCCCCATGCTCCCCTTACCAGGGCCCAGCCACAAGAGGCACAGAGCAGCAGCAGCACAGACTAGGTCGGCAGGGTGGGGGACAGGGCTTGTGGCCTGACTCTGGCCTGGAAGTGGGGAGACTGGCTTGGAGTCCTGGCTCTGCTTTTCTATCTTGCTGAATGACCTTGGGCAAGTCATTTCTCCCTGCGCTTGACTTCCCTCAACTGCACAAGCAGGGGTGGGAGTGGAAGCCCTGAGGGCTTGGCCCTTCAGCCCTGATGTTGTGTGGGTCCAGAGTAACTGGAGACGTTTTGTTGGGTCCTGGAAAGAGCTAGGTTCTAGGGTTAGCCTGGCTGGAGTTTGAATCCTTGCTCTGCCACAGATTAGCTCTGCGACCTTAAGCAAGTGACTTAATCTTCAAGGCTCTTTCCTCATCTTATAACATGGGAGAATTCCAGCTGACTCCTGGGGTTGTGGTGAGGGGTGAATGAGACCAAGTATAACACAACTTTGCCTAACACACAGTAGGGATGCAATAAGTGGTCTGCCTTGGCCTTGCCTGGGGCAGATTCCACTACACAGATGGCCTCCCTCCCTCCCTCCAAGCACCCTGAGGGAGCCTGGTTACCTGACCTTGGACAAGTCACTTCCCTTCCTGAGAAGGCCTGTTCTTCATCTATAATATTAAAGACAGTCCAGATGATCTCAGGACAATTGTCAGTGTCCTCTCTGACATGCCAGCAGCTGTTCTGGCCTGGCCATTGCTGGGGAAAGGTGTATTTTTTTTTTTTTTTTTTTTTTTTTTTTTTTGCAAGGTGAGGGGAGTCAAGGGCCACAGATTTCCTCTTTGGGACACAAGAACACCATTGTCTCTGTCTGCCTCTCTGCCTGCCACCTTCACTGCAGCACCAGGACTCCTGTGAGGAAGCCTTGAGAGAGCAGTCCCCATGTGTCTGTTTATGCTTGGAAGCCACACCTGGGTACCTCTGGATAAGCCATCCATTCCCACCTTAAGCCCCCAAGCCACTTCTCTCCCGGGGGCCAAGCAGTCTGGGGGTTCTCCCTGCTCCTTTTGGGTCTCCTGCCTGTACTTTACAACTAGAACAAGTGGCAAATGGCCCCAGGACTTAGGAACAAACAAAAACCAGGTGGGCGGCAGCAGCAGCAGCAGCAGCAGCAGTGGAATTGGTGGCCACCTAAGCAACAGTGGACAACCTCCTGGGCCCAAGTGGATCCTCTCCCTCCTAGGGAGATGGGCGGGGCTGTCCTCAAAGTTCATTGGCTAGGAGCTGGGCACCTGCAGGCATGTGGCTCACCCTAGCCCTCTCTCTCCTTCCCTACCCACCCCACCCATTCCTGCTTCTAAGCCCGCCTCCTTTCTCCCACCCCAGGGCCAGTCTCCGCAGCAACTTGGTGTGGCGGGGTGCTGATTGGCTGACCCTGCTGTCAGGTCACAGACTCAGGCTGGTTCACAATGCAACTCACATAGGGCTTGGGTAAGGGTGGGTGTTTAACCCCTTAGGCCCAAATCCAATGCCCACGGGCAAAAGGTAGCAAGGAAGGAGAGGCCAAGGGCACAAAGGGAGGAGTGGGTGTTCTATGACTCTCCAGATTCTGGGAAACTTCCCCAGCCCTTACCCAGGCTCTAGCACCCATGACAGCAGAGGTGCCACCTGGAACTATGCTGGTGCCAACCAGGCCAAGGGGGCACTCCTAGCCCCATCATCTCAGAGGGGAAGGTAGAGGCCTCCCTTTTTTTTTGGCCAGAGTGGAGCCATGGTGTCAGGATGCCCACCCCATCTTGTGTACCCTTCCTTCTTCTGCATCCCAGAGGGCCCAGTCTCTGGACCATGAAGGTGGCCCATCCCTACCCAGCCTGGCATGCCCCCTCTTGCTAAGACCTCATGGGCATGGGTGTGTGTGGTAGTTGGGGGGGGCAGCTGTGCCAAGGAACCAGGCAAGGTCTGTTTGCCTGGTAGGGGGAAGAACTGGGGGCCCCGCCCCATCATTCCCCTCTTTCCCGCCACCCCCCAGGCTCCCCTCACTGTCAGGCCTGCTAGACCGGCCAAGCCGGTGGGCAGCTCTCTTGAAACTGGGCCCTGAGTCAAGCCTGCCAGTCTTTGGTTGGGGGAAGACTTGAGGGTGAGAAAGGTGGGAAGGGACAAAGGTGAAAGTCCCTGTCATCTACCCCTCAGTGTCCAAAGGCACCTGCCAAAGTGGGTCCACCACCAAGAAACCAAAAGGCAGAAGACACTGGCCCTATCTTGGAAAGCAAAAGACAAGACTGGAAACCTTTCCCAGGTGCTACTTCGGGCAGTGTCCAGTGCTGGGTAGGGGGCACCAGGGCCAACGCTACTGGCTTGAGCCAGCTGAAGGGCAGGAATAGGAGGCCCTGAACAGGGCAGCTGAGTAAGGCTGGCCCCCCTTCCCCCCCACCCTGGGGATTAGGGGAGTGAGGCTTAGTGTGGGGGGCAGCAGGCGGAACCAGGATTAGCAGTAGAGAAAATAGATATGGGCCTGAGACACAGGCACAAAGCCCCCCCCCCCCAAGGCTCCAAGGCCCCTACTCTTGGCTCTGCCAGGGAGCCTGAGAGGGACCTGGCCAGGCTTCTTCTGGAGCAGCAGCTTGGCTGAGGGAGGATGAGGACCAGGCTGTGATATCCTCCTGCTAGGGGTGATGGAGAGACCTAAGATTCTTTACAATGCTCCTAGTGCCCTGTGGCTACCCACCCCCCTTTACTTCTTTCTTCTTTCTACCCCCACCCCAACTCCAGCCTCAGGTTCTCTTCCTGTTTTTTTGGCGCTGTTTGCACGAAGCCAGGGTTTTGGCCTGTGGCTGGACCAAGGGAGTGAGGAAATTGGGTAGCCAATCTAGAATCCTCAGAGACTCAGGAATCCTTGTTCCTTAGCTTCCACCACCCTTTCCCAGGGACTCTGTGGCCCAGGGCCACAGCCATCTGGATTGCCCAGTTTGGGGGGCAGAGTGAAGGGGCTGAGCCACATGTCACTGAAGGTCTAGAAGGGCTTCCCAGGAGAGGTCTTCTGCGTGGGGGGGGGAGGGATGTCCGAGTTACTTGGGGAGCCTTTTTCCTCCTGCCCCCCAGCCCCTCCAAGCTTGTACATGCCTTCCCCATCCCCCATGTGACGCTTCCCCCCTCCTAACCTCACCACCCCCAGCACTCACACTTCCTGGGGGCCGAGGCGGGGAAGAGAGACCGCAAGCCACGAAGGGGGAAGGAGGCGAGGGGAGTTGGCTGCTTCCCGGTGCCCAGGGGGTTAAGCCTCCCCCTGAAGATCCCCCAATCCTGGTGCAGGGGCTCCTGAATGAGGGAGACCTTATTGCTTCTCCACATTTCTTTTCATGATACCATCCCTAGCCTACTCTTAGCTGCTTCAAGGGAAAGGGGAGGAAGATAAAAGATGGCGGAGGATGGAATGAAGGCAGTTCTCCTTCCCAGCCTTCCACCTGTCCACGTCTGGGTACCCGCTTACTCATCAGCCACCCTCATTCCTGGCCCTCTTCTTGGACTCCTCTTTCTGTCTCCTTCTTACCTTCTCTGACCCTTGTCTTCCCTCCACGAGATTCATCCTTTGCTTTCCTTCCTTTGACCTTTGCCGGCCCCTCATCTCTTCTCTACTGGATCAGTCCCCTTCTGCTAAAAACCATCCCTACCTCTCCTTTCTTTCCCCCTTATCTTTGCTTCTCTCACGCAAGCCTTTCTCACTTCTCCATCCGCTCCCTGTCCCTAGCATCCCTTCTTTTCTCTCTGGGAATATGTGGAGAAGAGAGGGCAGAGGAATTAAACCAAGGGCCTGCCTTCCAAGGTCTGGTCTTGCCAAGACATGGTTGCATTTAGAGAACTCACACTCTCTTTCTGGATGAAGCAGGGGACCAAAATATGGGGGCCAGTTGGGGAGAATAAATGGCGGAGGGGGTGTGCAGAGAGAGCGGATGTGGGGTGAAGGGGACAACAAGTGCCTCTCTGCCTGTCAGAGTTTCCAGCCTTGGAGCGGCTGGACTTTCCCCAGATGGTGCCCACCATGGCCCAGGCAACTGCCCACTGGATGGACCCTGCTCACCAGGGTTCCCAGTAGGGAACCCTGCCTGGGCCATGCCAGCTCCCCTCAGGGCCAGAGGAGACAGCACAAGGTGCCAGGGTCTGCCCTGTGCCCCCCTCCCCCAGCCTAGTGTCTCTGGCTGGGTAACCGAGCTGCTTGGTAACCCCACACCCGCCAAGCCGCAGGCAGAAACCTGAGCCCCCCAGCCCCAGAGGACACCCCAGCCCGATCCTCGGAGCCCGGCTCTCTGCCAGCCTGTGCAACCTCCTAGGCTGGCCCAGCAATCACTCAGCTCCTGTAGGCCCTTCTACCTCTCCTACTCTTCTTGGGTCTCTCAGACTCTGAAGACTCCCCAACTTCAGCTCCTTAGACCCTCAGTTCCCTACAGCCCCCAGTGAGGTCTGGGAACCCTCTTCCCAGCCTGTTTTTCGGTCCTTCTCTGACCCTTGGCCAATTCTAGGCCTCGGAGCCTCCCCTGGGGCCTGACCTCTCAAGCCAGAGCAGGCCTACTCACCTGGACGCTGAGGGGCCTTGCCAGCAACTCCTCCTGGCCCCTGGGGGCAGCACGCTGGGAGGGGCAGGGGAGGGCTAGGCTGGGGGGAGGTAGGGTGGCTGTTCCCCGCTCCAGCTCTCCTTCAAAGGGGCCGCCCACGACCTGGGCCAGCCCCTCCCCCTACAGCCTTAACCCTCTGGGTGCTGTCCCCCTCCTTCCAGCTTGGAGGGAGGGGTTACCAGAGGGCTGGCAGCGTGGGAGAGGGCCCAGAACCTCTGCCCGCAATGCCCAAAGCCCTAGCTGTCCCCACCCCCGCCTGTCCTTATTCAGTCCTAAAGGGGAAAAAGGTGAGGGGTAGGAAAGGTAGAAGCTGGGACAGTCCAGGAGGACAGAGGTGAGGAGGAGCAAGTGGAGAAGCTGCTGGAGGTGGGACCAGGAGAAGGAAGAAGGGCGGGGTGGGGACAGGAGGTGGCAGTGGCCAAAGAGGGAGGAGGGGAACACTGGACAGTCATTTCCTGGGTGACAGGTGCCCAGGTCCCTGGGTCCCAGACCCTCAGGGCAAGTGGGATTAGGGAGAAGGCCCTCCAGATCCCAGTGGCCCCTCAGCTCCCCTGGGAACTGGCCGAATTCTCCCCACCCTGTACTGGGCTGGGGCCCTGAGGGGTTGGGCAAGCCAGCACCCCGCCCTCCCAGAGCCTCACCCCAAACCCACTCACATACCACAGTTCCTTGCCTGGGTGCCAGCCCCTGCCAACCAGGCCAGGGGGCAGCACGTATGCCAGCCCCCAGTGGCCAGGAGGATCAGGGGGACAGAGGTGGCCTGAGGGGGACAGACAAATGGGGGAGCTGTGGGCACCGAAAGAGGAAGGAGCTGGGAGGGGGCATCTGCTGGGAAGCGCCTAGCCCCACCCCTTGCGCAAGCCACTGCCACCCTGGCCGGTTGGGTGGGACCCGCCTGGGCCTGAGGGGCAACTCAGGAGGGCTCTGAGCCCAGAGATGGGTGGACCTCAAATTTTCACCCGAACAACTCCTAGGGTCCTTTCTGCCCAGAACAAGGGGTGCCCTAGTGTCCTCTAGACACTAGGCCATCCCAAGTCCTGCTAGGCTTGGGAGGACCACAGAAATGCCCCTGAAGTATCCCCTCCCCTTTCCCCCCAACAGCTGCTGGCTCAGTGCCGCTGGCCTGCTGCCCCTCACCAGCTCCCGGCCCGGTTGGCACCTACCCACCAGGATGCTGGCAGTCCTGCCCTCCTCTCCCTTCTACCCCCCTGCTCCCGGTGCCCCATGCCAACTGTGGGCCTGGGGTGGGGGAGGGTCACCCCTGTGCCTTAGTGCCAGCCAGGCAGGCCCAGGCCCCTAGGCCCTATAGATAAGGGCTAAGACCCTGTTGCCAAGCCACCTCAAGAGACAGCACATTGGTCAGGGCCTATACAAGAGAGCTGGGGAGGTATGGACGGTCCCATGAGCAGTTACCAAAGACTCCATACCCCAGGGTGGGGGCCAATGTCTCTCCCTGCCACCAGGTGCCAACCTCCCAGCATTTCCCCTGGCCAAGCAGATGCTTGGGCACCAAAGTCCCTGCAATTCCTGAGTCCTAGTCTAATGTCTGCAGTCTACAAGGGAGTGGGGTGGGGCTGCTCCCTGCCCTTTGATCCCCATAAAGGGAGGGAATCAGCCTGGAGGGCAGGGGGCAGGGAGGGAGTTCATGGGGCCCCTCATCCCACTCCTGCCAGGGACAGCAGGGCAGGGTGTGGGCATCTCTTTGGGTAAGGCCCTAAGGTGAGAATGGGTAGTGTGTCTCAGCAGGGGACAGGAATGTCAGTCTTAGGTACATGGTGTCATGTGGGTCTGGGATGGCAAGAACAAAGTAGGGGGATGCAGAGGGTACCTGTGTTATAACCCATCCAGCCCTGGCTTTTTACCCTCATCCAAAAACACTTTCAGACTTTGCCAAAATGAGAGCTCAAGGACTACAACTCCCAGTATGCATCACAATTGCTTTGTGTAACTTGGGAGTTGTAGTTCCCTTGAGAAGCCCTGGGTTCTCTTCCCAGGAGCCTAGCTGAAGTGCTGGGGAGGGCAAAGGACTTGGGTACAAATCTCCAAAAGGAGTGTTAAAGAAGAGCTAAGAGGTCCATGGTGGGGGGAGAGGACCCCAGCTCCCAGGCAAAGGAGGAGGAAAGGAGGAAGGAAGGAGGAGAGGATGTCTGTTGAAAGGGGCATATGGGTGGGGAGGAGTTGGGGGGGCAGTGGAAACAGGAAGGAAACTGAAGCCAGAGACATGAGGTTGAAAGCAAGGGCTTGGGGGAGCCCCACTCTGAGGCCTGGCAGGGACTGGGAAGGCATTTCCCCTGCCATTCTGGTGACCTGGGGAGGCAGAAGAGGAATCAGTGATGTCAAGAGGTAGCAAATGATGTATTTGTGGGGGTCACCTCTCTGTTTATTTTCTATTAGCCGTATTTTGCCCAGGGGGCCCTCAACTCCTGGATCTGGCACAGATATTTGCTGGCTAGGAAGCTCTGAAGGCTGACCAGTTTTTGTGAAAAGCTAGAAGGCAGAGGAAGCACTTGGGGGAGGCAGAGGCAGGCCCAATGGGAAGTATAGTGGAGGTCTGTGAGGGGTTAGGTCCAGGTGTAAGGTCAAGGACAGGGCAGGGCAGAGATTATGGGAGCTAGGGAGAGGGAGGCTCGGGGAAGAGAAGGCTAAGATGCCAAGGTGATCTGCCTCCTACCAATCCCAGGCCGGGGGACAGAACCTAATGGGCAGCCCTCTTTTTCTTCCCTGAGGAATTTGCTAAAGGTAGCTTTTCCCCTGGGTCAGGCAGTCTGTGAATATTAAAGATGGCATCTCAGGGGGCTAGGCAGCAGCTGGGTGCCTTTCCTAGTACAGGTGGAGGTCAGGAGTCGGCAGAGGACTTGCTTTGAGGACACTTTTTCTGGGCTTTCTAATGCTCTGGGACAGATGCTGACAGGCCTCAGCCAAGACTCCTGCCAAGACCTGAGCCTGGCTGGGTGGGCGGGTGGGGTCTTTCTTGCCCTCCCCAACCCTTTGAGGAGAGATGACAGTCAGTAGCTTTCTCCCCTTCCCCCCAGTCCCCCAGTCCCGCCTTGGCGCCTGGCCGCTTGTGTGTTGGCAGCACTGGGGGGGGGAGCACCGAGGCAACTTCAAACTGTCCGGGCAAAACGTCAAGTTTACTCACGAGTTTACTCAGCAGAAGGAGGGGGAAGAGGCCAGAGCGGGCACACCCCATGCCAGGGTCCTATCCGTCTGCCTGTCCCCACCTTCCTCCCCCACCCCCACAGGCACAGGCCCCAAGGCCTGGTGGCAAGAGCCTTAACTCTTAGGAAGGTCAAGGAGCCAAGCAGGCTAGAGGCAGGAAGCCCCAAAGCAGACCCATAGGCTTCTATCAGAGGGCAGTGCCCTGCCTGAAGCCCATTCACTCCCCATCTTGGGGCTTTAGCCCTGGGCCAGAAGAACTGGGTCTATCAGCCACCAAGAAAGGGGCACTACCATGCCAGGCCTCCTACATCTGAGCAGTCCCCTGGGCAGTAACGTCTGACCCTGAATGCCCAGTCCAAACTGTGTCTCAGGCTCCAGTGTGATGCCAACCAGGCAGCCATAGGATCCGAGACTGGTTCTCTCAACCTTGGCTTGGAATGGGGGGCCGGCACCCTATCTGACCTACTTCCCTTTCCTCCCCACCTGCTTTCATTCTCTGCTTCTCTCCCCCAGTCTTCACTGTCCCCACCCCAGAGGCGCTCCGCCCCCCATGCCCACTGGGCCCCCTCCCCCACCCTTCCCCAGGGTGCCAAGTGCAAGCACACAAAGGGCCCGATGGTGCATTGTTAGCCCAGCCCCCGCTGCCCGCCGCGCCCTCCTGGGGCAGGCACTAGGCCAAGGAGGAGCTGGGGGCCCTGGGTGCCAGGGGGCACCATGGGAAGGGGTAAGAGGACACACCTGTCTCCCACACACTGGGGTCCATATTGGGAAGGACTGAAAGTAGGCCTATCTTCTTGACACCTGAGCCTAGTGGGCACTGCCTTCTTTCTTCCCAAGAGCCCCTTTCTGATGGTATTAACCCCTTCTTGACCCCTGTGCCAAGGCTGGGGGGGTGTGGTACCCAAGGGAGTGGACAGTGTCTGGGGGTGCCAGCAGGCAGCCTCGTGCCCACAGCAACCATGTAACAGAGGCACGCTGGGGGAGCCAGGATCCCGGGGGCCAGGGACAGGAGGCACTGACAGAGATTTCTCCTTGTTTCATCAGCTGCTCCAGGGGGAGCCCCCTGCCCTTCTCCCCAGTTACCACTAAGGAGGAACACTAACTACCACCCAGAGCAGGTCACAAATATGCCCCTCTTCTGCCCAGCACAACACTCCTTATGCTCAGTATCTCCTCCCAACCTGATGCCTACTCCATGCCAGCTCTACCAGTAGTGCCAGGAGGGTACAGGGGTGACCAAACCAGTTGGTGTGTGGGGGGCAGCAGGAAGCAACTCCATAATCCTCCAATCTTCAGGCCAGCCCCCCCCACACAGCACACACTCCCTCAGGGAATAGAGTCCCCATCCTACTTTAACCCCTCACTGCCCAATCTGGCTCCCCTCACCCCTGATAAAGGTCTCCCTTCCTAGGAATAAGTTGGGGGAAGGGGGAATAGCTGCGCTGACTCATTCCGGTCCTCAGCTGCAGCTAGGGGTCTCCAAGGCCTTTGGGCGGGGGTCAATTCAAGAACACCCTCCACCTGGCCCGGAAGCCAGGACAGCCTGTCGGTCTCCCCCTCTCCCCGGCACCCACTTCCGGTGTCCCAAACTAGGTCAGCAGTGCTCGTTTCCTGTGGGTCAGCTAGCACCGGCGCCTCTGCCCCTCCCCTGCTCCGGACCCAGGCTCCCTGCCCCCCCGCCCCCCAGGGCGCCCCGAGGTCTCACCACGTCTCAGCCGCCCTTTGATACATGGGGGTTGTGCGGGGCGGGGGGCAGGTGACCCGCCCTTTCTCCAAACACTAGCAGGGCCGGGGCGCCTGGGCAGGCACGTGTCCGGGCACAACCCGCTGCCCACGCTGCCCCCCCACGCCCCCCCCGCTCTGGCCGGGACACGTCGCTCTCCTACTTGGGGTGGGGTGAGAGGAGGGGAGAGAAAGATGGGAATTGAATGCAGAGTCCCCCCCACCCCTTTGAATGGAAACCCTCTGCGGACGACACACACTAGGTTCTACAACACAGTAGCGACCCTCACTCGGTAGGGCAGGTGCGCCGGCGCCACGACGGGTGCTAGGTAGAAGTCCTCCCAGTCACCCACCCGCGCTCTTGGGTCTGAGAGCACGAGCTAGCTCGGAAAGGCGGCGGCCGGGCCGAGGGGCGCTGGGGGGAGAGGGGTCGTGCCGCGTCGTTCCAAGGTTGTCGCCCAGCCCCACCGCCGCTGGAAAGTGCGGCTCTGGGAGCGCAAGAAACCAAATAGTCCGGCCGGTAACTTTCCCCCAAGCTGCCGCTTCTCCGGCGCCCCCCCCCAGCAACTGGCCGGGATCCAACCCACCGCGCCAGGGGGCGCCAGGGGGGCGCGCTGTCCTAGTTAGAGTCCTTCAGTGTTTCCATTCCCCAAACTCGGTCGGGGCTGGGGTCTCCCCCCAAGTCACTAAGCAGCCTAGGGGAACGCTCGGCGCAGCCTCACCCTCTCTCTCCATCCCGGAGCTGACAGTGTCTGATCTCGGGAGAAGTGCAGAGAAGTTTCTGGGGACCCTCCGCCCAGGGTTGGGGGGCGGCCGTAGTGCCTTCGGTACCTTTCCTCCCAGTTTAAAACCAATTCCAAAGACCTAGGAAGGCACCAGGAAGGGGACTGGTGAGAATCTGGTCTTCATGCGTGTGTGTGGGGTGGTCCCAATTTCAGGACAGACGAAGGACACTGCAGTAGTCGCGAGTCTAGTGGACCCCGAGCCAGGAGACAGAAGTGGGGTACACTCACCTCTCGGCCGTCGGGTCCGCGGGCCGGAGCTGCTGAAGCAGAGGTGGGGGAGAAGCGCGTCTCCCCAGGCCCGGGGGCTCGGGGCCCTGCTCCGGTCCTGGTCAGAAGGCCGCGGTCAGTCGCTCGCTGCTCGCTGCCGGGGGGCTCCTCCTCCGCCGCCCTCTGCCTCCTCCTGCCGCCCGTCCCCCCTGGGCGGCCGAGAGCCGTACATTCACCTGGCTCCCACCCGCCCCCCCCGGGCCCGCCTCACCTGTCCTGCTGTCTCACCTGTCCTCCTGCTTGCTTTCCCCCCATCCCTCCCCTCCCTCCCCCCGCCCCCTGCCACCCCCAAACTCCCCCCCCACCCTTAGCAACACCCTCTGTCACTTCCTGGTTTTTCACCCGCCCCCCCCGGCCCCCTCCCTCCGCCCAATAAGGACATAAACTTCAACCCCTCGGTCCAGCCAGTCCCTGCAGGGCGCAGATGAGTCCCTCCCTCCTCTTTTGACCCATTCCTCCAAGCTCTTACTTTGCTCTCCGAGCCTTTCCCACCCTCCTCCTTTCCCTCCTTTCGCGCTCCCTCTCTCTCTCTTTCCCTCCCTTCACCTGCCGCGGTGTTCCCCCCGCCCCATCTCTCCCAGCCCACCTTAACTCGAGCTCCGCCCCGCCCCGCCCCGCCACTACTCTGCCCCGCCCACTACACGCCCCCGCTCTGCCCGCCCATTAGCCTGAACGCCTGCCCATCCCAGGCGGGTCCCGCCTCCCGTTCGCCCAAGGAGGAGGCGGGGCCGAGGGGCTGGCTTGAAACCCGGAGGGGAGGGGGAAGGGGGCAGTGTTCGCAGCGGCCGGGGAACGGAACACCCGCTTCAGGGACTGACTGTGCTTCAAGAGGGGCTGCTGTAGGGTCAGCACCTCGGGAGGGAGGAGTTTAAGAGGCTAAGGATAGGCTGAGTGGGAGTTAAGACCGAGGATCTTCAAGGAGGGGGTCCGGTGAGGGGGTATAATCAGTTCAGGGCCCCGGGAGGGAGGGGCAGGGGGCCACTAGGCCTGCAGCTCCCCTGGCCCTCCTCCCGAAGAAGCGGGGGAGTTGAGGCTGCAGCTCCCCTGGCCCTCCTCCCGCGGGGAGGGATCGGCACCCAAGGCGATGAGCATCCGCGCTCCAGCCGGTGCCCGCCGCGGCCTTGGCATTGTCGGAGGGGCGGGGCCGGCCGCGGCGGGCGAGGGAGGTGCGCTCGCGCCAGGCTCCTGCGCTCCGCCTCCATTTGCCAGTGCCCAAAGTGGAGAAACTGAGTCTCCAACGAAGGAGGGACGTCTGGACGAGGATTCGCTCAGAGACCCAGGTGGCGAGGGGGGCCCAGGTTTCGAAGGATGTGTGGGGTTTAGTGAGGACCGGCCCGGTACTTCAGTGTCCCCCAAGTGAGAAAGGTAGCTTGTAAGGGACACTTTCAACTGGGCCTGCGGTGCTACATACCCCAAAGGGCCCCTCCCACTGGTGTCAAACGGAATCAAATCCGGCTTCCTTGGGTTGGTTCGGCCTCGCTGCAGCTGGCCTAGCCGAACCGGGCCGGACTCGCTCTTCCCCAACCATCCCCCTCCGCAGGGGGCCTCCCTCCCTTTCCAGCAGGTGGCTCCGCGGGACACCAGCTCAACCTGTTGGACCACAATGGGCGGCGCCAGGGGGGCCCTGGCCCTCACCCGGGCTGACCCGGGATCCCCGCGCAGGGGGGAGGGGCGGAGGATCTGTCCCTCCCTCTCTCGCTCTCTCCCGGCCGTGACTCAGCCTCGGGGCCGCTGTCCTGCGCCCCAGCCAGGGGCGGAAAGTGTGAGGCGCCCCAGACGGCCCAGGCCAAACCAAACAGCCCCCCACCCCAGACATTATCTCACTGGAGAATTAGGGGGCTCTAGGAAGGAGGGGGTAGCAGCAGGCATAGGGCGCTCCGGCTTGAGGAATCCGCTCCGGGTTTTCCTATCGTCCCTGTCCCCCTCGGGTCCCGTGGCTGGTCACTGCTCCGGGTTTTCTTCTTGGCCCCACCCGGCTGATGATTCTAGTCCAGGGGGTCGGGAGCGGGTGGAGTTCTGGCCGTGGTTTTCTCTTTCCTTCTGCTGTCGGGGTCGCCCTGGCCAGGGGAAGGTCTATGCCAGGGGCCAGAAGGCAATGCCAGAGGCACAATGGAGAGGGGGCTGCTTTAGGGAGGAGGGTGCTTGGTCAAGGAAAAGGATGAGGGACGGGCAGAAAAGTGGTTCGGGGCCTCCAGAGGGAATAGAAGGGCGGGCACCTGGCACCAGCCCTTGGAGACAGCGACGCGAACGCCCCCCCCCCTTTCTGGTGGTCGCGTCTGGCGTCTGGCTGGACACCATCCTGATCTTTCTGCGTCTGGATTGCCACTCCTCACTTCAGTCCCAGCAGTCCTGGCACCTACTACTAATTCTTAAGCGCTCCCTTTCCATGTTAATCTTTTTCTTCTGGTACGAATATCTCCCCTTCTCCGAGGGGAGAACCCCGACTTGAAATTCCCGCCTACCCCCAGCTCTGGGCCGCTACCGCACCAAACCACCGAGACTCCAGCGGCGGAGAAACACTGACGGAACACCGGCCCCCTCCTACCGAACCTCGACCGGGCCCCCACCCCACCTCGGCTGGGACCGAAGCTGGGAACTAGAGGAAGAGTGTGGGGCCCTCCCGGGGACAGAGGAGGGCCCCAGACTCAAACTTTTATGACTTAAAATCTTTAGGCGACCAATTTGGGGAAAGTCGCAGGAGATGGGTAAACACCCAGAGTGAGGTTCTTGCCCAGAGAAGGATAAAAGCCCCAGTCGAGAGGACTGTATACCTGGGGCTGCGGAGCGGGACTCGGAAGGGCGGCCAGGTGCGGGGATTGGCCTGGCTGGCCACGTGCGCTTAAGGGTAGCTTCCGAGAAGCTAGGTGCTTGCAGAGCCTGGGGGAAAGGGTTTCTGGCGGCAGAAGGGGCGAGGCACTGCCTGGGCGGTGTCTTGAGTGGGTCGGGGGGCCTGCTTCGGAATGTGGGGTAAGCTGTAAGCGGAGCTTCAGGCAGCGCCAGGCGCCCACCTCTTTCCCGCTACCCTCCTCCCCTTAGCTGCCTCCGCTTCCCTCGAAAAACCCGCCGCCCAGGAAACCGCTGGGGGCGCTGAGACCGCAGCCCCCCCGCCCGCCGCCCCCCAGCGCCCCCACCGCGACCGCCCAACCCACCTGAAGGGGCCGTGGCTGCCGGGGGTCCCCCCCGCCCGCGGGGCACCCTCCCCCGCCCTCCGACTCCCCCCACACCTGCGGGCAGCACTATTTATAACTCTGCGCCTATTCCGGGCCTCTCGGCTGGAGCCGACTGCAGTGCAGCGCTAATCGACGCCGGGATCTCTGCGCCCCCCAGGGCCGGGGGAAGTAAATTTAGCTTCAGGAAGCTCTGGGGAACATTTTCCAAAACTCCACGTCCCGCGGCAGGCTAAACAGACCCCTCTGCGCGCAGCCTTCCCCGGCCAGCCACCAGGCGGCGCAGGTTTTCTGGCTCGTAGGACCCAGCCTACCCGGAGTTAGGGTCGCTGTGTGTGTGTGTGTGTGTGTGTGTGTGTGTGCGTGCGTGCGTGCGTGTGTGTCCTGCCAGGATTACAGGCGTGCGCCATCACACCCGGCGAGGGTCGCTGCTTTGCAGCCGTAGTAGGTAAAGGGCGGAGACCTGGCCCAGTGAAGGACAGCTGGAAGAATGAGACTGCCCCAAAGCTGAAGAGAACTCTGGGATCTGAGAACCACTGAGAAAGAGGGTGGGGACTTCTGTGTATCGATCGGGAAATAACTCACATTTAAACGAAATTCAAACGAAGCCTCTGCTCTTGGTGGTCTGTGCTTGGTACCAACAGTGATTGCCGCACCCTTCCTCTCTGCGTGCTTCTCGGTGTTGCTGGAAAAACGTGGGACCCTGCCGCTCCTCTCCCGATATTGTTATCATACCCAGCTTACTGCACCCCCCTCTTCAGACCCCTTGACCTTGACTGCTGTCTACTGCTTGCCTCTCACAGGCCACGGAGGGTTCCACGGGCGATGTAATTCGCAGGGGAGTCCTGGATAGCAGGCCTGGACTCTTGCTGTCCTACATGGGTTCCCTTCCAGCTCTGCTACCCGGTATGCTCCACTCTTACCCTACCCCTTGTAGCCATGAGAGGGCCCCGGGGCGCTGAGGGGTAGGTATGAGTTTACCCACAGCTCCTTGTGACATCTGCTTTCCTACAGGCTGCACTCTCAAAACCTGACTTGCTCTGTTTGGGGAGATGACACTGTGGGGAAGCTTCAGTGTTTTGTTTTTGTCCCCCCTCCCAGAGGAGTAGAGAGCTGTTGGCCGGGAAAGATCTGGTCTGGGTGGATTAGGTGAAAAGGACAGAGGTGGGGCCTCCACATAAGCGAAGAACAAGGGAAATTTAGGGTTGAGAAGTAGGTCCATTTGGGGGGTGCCCTCCAAACTTGCTTGCTTGGCTCTGCCTGCCAGCAAACAGGCCACCATCTGCGCTAACAAAAAAGGAAGACAGGCTAATTGAAGCCCTGAATTTGATTTTTTTTTCTCTTGAGGCAAGGATTCACTGTGTTCCTGCAGGCTGGTCTAATTACTGGGCTCATGAAATCCTTCTGCCTCAGCCTTCTGAGTGGCTAGAGCTACAGGTGCTCAATATCACACATCAAAGGTAATTAATTACCTTTGTCCTGCCCACTTCCCAAGTGGACTTTTGTGAGGCTCAGAGCACTCTGCAGTATGAAAAGAGCTCTCAGATTGTGCATGAATCTTTTGCTGTTCTCCCGATCCTTCTCTGTCTCTCTACCTCTGTCAGGTATTTCCTTCCAGCTCTGACACCCTCCTGGGCCTGTGGCAATCTCTACTTCTCTCTCCCGCTCCAACTCCCCACCACCCATCCTACCACAGACCACAACCCTGGGCTCTGCCCTCCTCTGCCTTCACTCTCCCTGCCCTGGCAAAGGCTGGTGTGTCCAGACCTCAGACCCCAAGACCCACCTTCAGGCACTGCCGACCAGCTTAGTGGGAATAGGGCCTCAGAAAGGAAAAGAGGCAGGAGGCCAAGACCTGACTCTGGGAAGAGCTGGAGCCAGCCAAGCAGGGTGTAGGCTGTGAGGCAGAGGGAGAAGTCATGATTTGGACAGGAAAGTGAATTCTCTGACTGCTTCCACACTAACCTCTCCCTGGCTGGCATCAAGACCTTAGCCGTTCTTACTGCTGTGCCTTGGGGTGAGGGCTCTGAAGGAGCCAGACAGGACGTAGACCTTCATGTGGTGAATGTCCAAAGAAAGTCACTGAGCTGCCTAGTATAAGAAACAATTTGGAGTTCAAATGCTATAGAGTACTAGGCTGCCATGAAAAGGACAGTCAAGCTCTAAACATACTGCTGTGATATCCTGGATGCTATATGAAGGGAGAAAAGGCAAGGTACAGAGCAGTGTGCAGAGTATTAACAGCTACGAAGAATAAACATACCCAGAATCCAGTCACTTCTCATATTGCTAATGCTTTAAACCTGATCTGAGGCACCAATGTGTCTGGACTATATTCATTACCTCCTAATAGATCTCTCTCTCTCTCTCTCTCTCCATCTCTCTCGATTTCTGAGACAGGGTCTTACTATGTAGTTCAGGCTGGCCTTGAGCTCATTTTGAAGCCCAGGCTGGCCTTGAACTTTCATCAATCCTCCTGCCTCAGCCACTGGAATGCTGGGATTACAGGCCAGCAGGTTTCTTGTATTTAGAGTAACTCTAAAGTCTGTTCCCAGAACAACCGCCCCTATGAGCCTTTCAAAAAAAAAAAAATCAGCTCTTGTTTGACACCCTGTGCTAGTTCCTCATTAACTCAGCATAAAAGCTCAAATTCTGGGGCCGGTGAGATGGCTCAGAGCGGCGAAAGCGCCTGCCTGGCAAGTGCGAGGGCCTGAGTTCAACTGCTGGAACCCACATATGAAAAAAGGGCCGGTGATATTGCTCAGAGGCGCTGGCGTGCGAGGACCTGAGGTCAACCCCCGGACCTCAGGGGGTCAAAAATAAAAGCTCAAACTCTCACTTAGCTGTCCATACACACCCCCAGCTCACCTTCTTTTCTCAGAGTACCTATCACCTAATAATATCTATATATTTTATTTTGTGTTACTGTGGATTAAGGCCAGGGTCTTCATACTGAGCTACATCCCCAGTCCTTTTTCATATTTGTTATTTTGAAGCAGGGTCTTGCTAAGTTGCCCTGGCTGAGCTTGAACTCGTGTTCCTCTTGACTCAGTCTCCCAGAATGCTGGGGTTACAGAAGTGCACCACTACACCCAGCTCTATATACTTAAAACAAAACAAAACAAAACAAAACAAAACCCTACAGTTTATCTTCCCACTAGAATGTAAGCTCCACAAATCAAGGGATCTGTTTTCTTCACTGCTGTTTCCATAGCACCCAGACTGGCATATAGATGCTTAATAATATTTGAATTGAATGAATGAATAAAGGAAGGAAGAAAGATGCAGTCTTTGCATAGAGTATCTCTGGAATGGTCTCCAAGAAATTGGTAATCATACTTACCTCCGAGGAGGGCTAGGGGTTTAGGGGGTAGATGTAGGAAATTTCATTTTTATTTTCTTGCAGTACTAGGGGTTGAGCCTAGTTACATTCTACTACTGAGCTACATACCTGGCCTTTTTATACTCAATAGTCACACTCTGCCTGTTGCCCAGGCAGGCCTTGAGCTTGTGATCTTCCCACCTCAGCCTCCCTAGTAGCTGGAGTAGCTGGGATTACAGGCATGTACTGTGGAACCCAGCTGAAAACATACTTTTTACTACTACTTATTTTAGACATACTGTATATTACTTTTACAAAAAGAAAAAAGCCAATGCCAGGTGTGCTGACACATGTCTGTAATCCCAGCATTCTGGGAGGCTGAGGCAGGAGTTTAAGCCCAGCCTGAGAAATTTAGTGAGACCCTCTCTCAAAATAAAAAATAAAGGGCCGGGGATGTAACTCAGAGCACAGTGCCTGCCTGGCAAGCGCGAGCCCTAGAGTTCAATTCCTGGTTCAAAAGCAAAAATAAAAAACAAAAAAACTAGGATTTCAAAATAAAAAATAGGGGCCGGTGAGATGGCTCAGCTGCATAAGTGCCTGCCTAGCAAGCACGAGGTCCTGAGTTCGACTCCCGGTACCCACATACGAAAAAGGGCCAGTGATATCGCTCAGTGGCATGGGCGCCTGCTGGCACGCGAGGTCCTGAGGTCGACCCCCGGTACCCACACACACAAAAATAAAATAAATAAAGGGAGCCAAGTGTGATGGCTTCATGCCTGTAATTCCAGCACTCGGAGGCTGAGGCAGGAAGATCGCTGTGAGTTCAAGGCCAGCCTGGGCTACATAGAGAGTTGCAGGCCAGCCTGTACTATAGGCTCATTATGTATAATGAGACCCTCCTCTCAACAAAACAAAACAAGACAAAACAAAAAACAAAACAGAGCTGGGCATGGTGGCACATGCCTGTAATCCCAGCACTTGGGAGTTCAGGCCAGCCTGGGTCACATAGTGAGTTCAAGGCCAGTCTGAATAACAGACCCTGTCTCCAAAAACAAAACAAAACAAAACAAATAAATAAAGAAGGGCTGGGTGTGTAGCTCAGTGAGAAGGCCCTAGGTTCAATTACCAGTTCCAGAAAAAAAAAAAAAGAAAAAGAAATAGAAAAGAAAAGAAAAAGCCCAGAGGAAAAGAAGTTAACTAAGAAGGAAGGACTGGTCCTGGGAAGGAAGGGAGGGAGAAAGAGGCCCCCATTTACCATCTCCGGGCCCCAGTGCTCCTGATAAGAAAGGGAGATGGGCCATAGCTGGGCTTCCAGTGGGGCTAGGGAATGCTGGGGTTGACCCCAGGGAGAGGTTGCACAAACCCATGGCTGTCTTTGAGGTTATGGGGGCTGTGTTTGGGCATGGCAGGAAGTGTGAGCAAGGTGACATACATGTGGCCCTACCCTTGGGAATGACTCAGGGAAAGCATGGGTTGGTGGCTGCCAAGGAGAAGCAAAGGGTCGGGCTGTGTGTATCCTGACAGAGCCACACTGTGATCAGCCTGAGGGGCTGGGTGGCCATGCAGGTGCTTTTCTCTCTTTTTTTTTTTGTGGGTACCGGGGGGTCGACCTCAGGACCTCGCGCGCCAACAGGCGCCCGTGCCGCTGAGCGATATCACCGGCCCCTTTTTTGTATGTGGGATCCGGGAGTCGAACTTGGGCCCTCGCGCTTGCAAGGCATGCGCTTATGCCGCTGAGCCATCTCACCGGCCCCAGGTGCTTTTCTCTTGTTTCATGTCTGAGCTGGGAGCTCTTGAAGCTCACAGGCCTACTTCGTTTGTGAGCTGCAGACGAGCTGTGCTTCCCCAAGCTCCTCAGAGGCAGCGAGCTGCCTAGACCAGGTCTCCTATCTGGGAAAGGGTTGAGTCCTCACACCCTGGGCCTCCCAGAAGATCCCACCCAGACTGACCCCCTCCTCATACACAGGTTGGGAGGAACTTGGCCCTTCTGCTCCTCATGCAGGCCCAGTGTATCAGGAAACGCAGCCTTCAGTGTCACTTCTATCCCAGACAAGCTCCTTCCCTCCTCTGTTCTTTTTCTCATTCCCATTTAGGCATTTGGAACTTTTTGGCCTCAAGGCCTATTTATTTTATGTATAGTCCAGTAATTCTCAAACAGAGATCTTAGGGGCAGCCCTTCCTGAAACTAAGTGGCATGGTAAGATTAACCCTCTGGGCTGGTGGGCTTGCTGTGCCACCTTGGAGGAGAGCCGAGTCCTGCCGCAGTCTTGCCGGGGTCCTGGCCAGCAGGCCCACCAGAGGAGGGGGCTGGGAAGGGACGCCCAGAGTTGAGGCAGGTCTGACAGATGGGACAACTCAAAGCCGGATCCACACTTCACTCTTCACTCGCTCATGGCCCGTCCTTAGTCAAGCACAGCTGGCCCCGGGGTCTCGATGGGACTAACAGAACAGAATGGGGAGCTGAGAGGCAGGTTCTGCCACACATGCTGCAGCCATGCCTCCTGTCTGTTTACCCTACTTCCCACCTGAGCGATGCCAGCCATGGTGCCAGTGGGGAGAGGTGGCGACAGTTCCCGCTGCCATTAATCCAGCAGCTCCTTGATACACCAGCAGCAGAGGAGGATGTAGGCAACTTCCTTCAGGGTCCGCTGCAGGCCCTCCCACCCTGTGCCCATCTTAATGACAGGAACCCGGAGCCCCGCATCTCGCAGGACTCCTCCAAGGGACAAGGGTAGGGCCTGGGCTAGGGGCTGGGTCCGAGGCTGCATGTCAGCGGTGGTTCTGAGCAAGGATGTGGGAGTTGTCTTTGCTGCCTTTTATCAACAGTCCCCCTCCCCCTCAGGCCTCATGACAAGAGACAAAGGCACCAGGGTCTAGCAAAGGAAGGTTCTGGGCCTGGGAACAGGCTGAGTCAGCCCCTGTGGACAGGGATGGGGGTGGGGTTAGCAGGAGGCCTGGGCACTCCCATCTTTTGTCCTCCATATCCAGCAGCCAGCTTAGCCTCTCTTCCTCCACCTTGGTGGTGCCCTGCCTGGTTGCCCCCTTCCCAGTGGTTGGCATGACTCCTGTTCCCACTGTCTGATGGGCTCTGGCTTAAGCTGATGTGGAGAATCACCCATGTGAATACTTTCCAGCTGGTTCTACCCACCCCACCCCCCAAGTGGGCATGGCCAGAGCAGCTCAGAGCTGGCAGGGTCTGGTCTGGCCCACTTCTGCCACCCTAGTCCCCTGAGCAGGAAGACACAGCCAGGGCAACAGGCACAGAGAAAGGCTTGGTTTATTGACAGGCTGTACCCAGGGCAGCCCCCAGTGGGGAGGTCACATGCGGGAGTTGCGCTCCTCCTCTTCATTCTCTAGTAGGTATGCTGGGTGGTAGGTGGGGTGTCCTTCTGGGCTCAGGCACTTCAGGGCTGGGTTTTGCACTGTGTTCTCCCGACTCCCCAGTGACGTGTACCTGGAGTAAGGAAATGGAAGGCCAATGTATGCTGGGTGGGCTTCCCTATTCCAGCACCCCACTGTCCCCCCATGCTCGTTCTCCTGCCCTCACAACCTACCCTTGGTCATACAGGATACAGTATGGGACAAAGAGCTGACGCAGAAAGTCCCAGATGTTTCTGTAGGTCCAGTCCTGACAGGTCAGAGAAAGAAGAGTCACAAGCATTCCCTCTCCCACACCTCCCCCTGCCATCTCGGGAAAGGGCCCATCTGAGGATCCTCTGTTCCCTGGGCCCCGGAGGGAGGCTTGCTATCTGGTTCTCAGGGATATCTTGCTCTGTGCAGGCTAAGCAGTGAGACCCTTCAGTCTCCACCCCTCTCCACTCCCAAGCCACCCTCCACTGGGGTATAATAAGCTCCAGGACAGGGAAGGGCTGTATGTGGAAGCCAGGCTGTCAGGTAGAACATTCTCCCATGATGGAAATGTTCTGTATTTGTGTTATTTACTATGGTGGTTGTTTGAGATATGACTAGTACAACTTAAGTTTTTTTGTGTGTGTGTGGGTACCAGGGGTCGACCTCAGGACCTCGCACGCCAGCAGGCGCCCATGCCGCTGAGCAATATCACCAGCCCTTTTTTCATATACGGGTTCCGGGAGTCGAACTCGGGCCCTCGCACTTGCCAGGCAGGCGTGTACGCCGCTGAGCCATCTCACCAGTGCCCCCCCTTTTTTTTTGATAGCACTGGGGATTAAATCTAGGTCCTTTGCTAAGCTATACCTCTAGTGCTTTTTTTTTTTTTTTTTTAATGTGGGTACCGGGAGTCGACCTCGGGACCTCGCGCTTGTCAGCAAGCGCTTGTGCCGCTGAGTGGTATCACCAGCCCACCTCTAGTCCTTTTACTTTTTTTTTATTTTTTATTTTGAGACAGAGTCTTGGTAAATTGCTCAGGCTGGGTTCAAACTTGAAATCTTCCTGCCTTAGCCTCCCAGAGTACTGAGACTATAGGTGTGTGTTGCAATGTCCAGTTGCCCAGCCCTTTAAAAAATTTTTTTATTGTGCAAGTGTTATATTGCCCTTGCTGGCATAGTGGCACATGCCTGTGATCTCAGCACTTCGGAGGCTGAGGCAAGAAGATCACCATGAGTTTGAGGTCAGCCTGGGCTATATAATGAGTTCAAGGCCAGTCTGAACTACATGGCAAGACTCTGTCTTTTTTTTTTTTTAATTGTGAGACAGGGTCTAGCTAATTGCTAAACTGCCCTTGTCAGGCACGGTGGCACGTGTCTGGTAATCCCAGCACTTGGGAGGCTGAGGGAGGACTGCCACAAGTTTAAGGCCAGACTGAACTACATAGTGAGCCCCACCCCCTTTTTAAAAAGCAATTGCTAAATTGCCCAGGCTGAGCTCAAACTAGGAATTCTCCTGCCTCAGTCTCCCAGAATGCTGGTGTGCACCACACCTGGCCCTGAACTTTTTTTTTTTTTTATCTTTTTGAGACAAGAGTCTCACAATGTACTTTAGACTGGCCTCAAACTCACAGTGATTCTCCTGCCTCAGCTTCCCAAGTGCTGGGATTACAGGTGTGCACCATCATGCCCGGCTTTTCTGAATTCTTAACTGTATTTAGAAACTGACATATAATTCACATGCCATAAACTTCATCCATTGAAAATATATTGTAATTTGGTGGCTTTTAGTAGTTCCTATTTAAGTATGAATCAATGGCCAATGGCCATGATACTGGACAGTATAGGTCCAAGTCATTATCTTGTTCACAGTAGAAAGCACAATGCTTGCCACTGAGTTAGCGCTCAACCAGTGTTGGGAAAGGGATGAGTCAGCAGATGGCACTGCCTCCCTTGTGTGATGGGCCCCTGCCATGCCGCAGACTCTGGCCTTCTTCCCTGGGAGCCAGGGTGTACTGGCTGACGGAGTACCAGAGGCTGAAGGCGATGAGTCCTTGTTGCATTACCAGCAGTGGGTTGATGCGCATGAATGAAGGCCAGCCAGGGTCAGTGGGACTGAAAGGGCAGAGGCTACGGGAGTAGGGGTCAGTCCTGCGGGTGCCCATCAAGACAGCTTCCAGCTGGGGGTGCCATCTCTGCAGCTCGCCCAGGGCCTGCTTCATGTCCCCCTCGGCCTCCAGCACCTGCAGTTTGTACCTTAGGAAAGAAGAGTGGTGTGGATCAGAGCTGGGTCTGCCAAGCCCCTGTTGGGGCTCCAACCTCCAGCCTCTCATACCTTTTGATGGTGTCTTGTAGAAACTGTTCCAGCTCAGGGAAAGGGGAGACACTGCGGATATACAGGATCTGGAGGGGTTTTGGAACATCAGGAAACTTCCTGGGGAGGGGGAAGAATCCATAGGCTCACCAGCATGGGCAGGGGAATGGCTCCCCACAGAGCTCGCTATTTGACCCCTGGGATGACATCCTCTGCTTTTCCCCTTTTCTTCTCTTTTTAGTCCAGCCGACCCGCTCTGACGGGCAGCCCACTCTGGTCTCTCAGCTCTGAAACCTGTTGCTAGTGTGGGATTTCTGGTAATCTCACCTCTCTCACCAGGACAATGATGTGTCTGTGGCCAAGGATAGTGGCAGGCACATCTCTAGGAGGGCCAGACACATGTTGGATGTCAGTAAAAACGGTGGGGAATGGAACTGCGAGTCACCATGGCTATTTTCCTTCCCCAGCCCACCCATGGACTCTCCTTTTCCTGGCTTGCTGAGACAGAGAACTGGGGAGCAGAACAGGTGAGGGGTCTCTGGGGACCCACCTCCCAGGGTGGGCTCACCTCTGCACAGCAGCATGGAAGAGGTGCAGGAGGGCGGTGCAGTCCTTGCCCCCGTTGAAGCCCAGGCAGAGGTGGGTGAGGTGGTACCGGGCCAGAGCAGCCTCAATGATCTGGAGGGCACTCGCTACCTTTTTCCCCAGAGAAGACCCTGTCACGCAAGCAGAGAAGAGGCGCCAGGTAGGTATACACGGCTATTGCGTGGGCCATGCTGCCCTGAATGAAAACCCTCTGGTCTCTCCCGTGTTCTCTGGATTAAGTCCGAGCTCCTTTGTGCAGCCCACTGTGCCCTGCAGTCTGTCCCCTGCCTGCCACTCAGCTACCCCTACCTTGGGTTCAGAGTTTTTACTCTGGGGCTGAGGCTGAGGGGTGCTCTGGTTTCCTTCCATTCCCCTAAACCCTATGTTGCTCCCTTCCAGGCCTTCTTCATACTCTTCCCCACCTCCTGGTCCAGCCAAATCCTCCTCATGACTTGACTTTTGTCACTAAGCCCTCAGAGAAACGTTCTCTGATCCCAGATCAAGGCTGACTTCCCTGCTGTGGAGTACTTTTCATCACTCACATCTTTTTTTTTTTTTTTTTTTTTGTGGGTGCCGGGGGTCGACCTCAGGACCTCGCGCGCCAACAGGCACCCGTGCTGCTGAGCGATATCACCGGCCCCTTTTTTGTATGTGGGTTCCGGGAGTCGAACTCGGGCCCTCGCGCTTGCAAGGCAGGTGCTTATGCCGCTGAGCCATCTCACTGGCCCTGTTTTTTTTTTTTTTTTTGAGATAGGGTCTCACTATGTAGTTCAGGCTGGCCTTGAACTCAACTATGTAGCTCAGGCTGGCCTTGAACTCATGGGTGATCTTCCTGCCTCAGCCTCCCAAGTGCTGTGATTACAGGCTGGGCCACCACACCCGACTTATTACTCACATCTTATGCACAATTACCTTCTTTTAAACCATTGGTTAAAAAAAAGCAGGGTATGTATTTATCTTGTTAAGCTTCTTCCCAACTCCTAGCACAGGGCTGATTAAAAAAGGGAGGTACTCAAAGAATATTTATTGGTAGAATGAATGAATCAACAGCACCTATCTTCTACCTTTTCCCAGATTTGTGGGAATCCAGAACAGGCCCTGTATTACTAGGCTTAAAGGGGCACCACTGGACCGGGATGTGCTACCCTTTCCCCAGGAGGCCCCTACCTGATCTGGCCAGTTTGTACACAGCCTCGCTGGCCTGCTCCACAGCGTTGGGCACATAGGGGACCAGCGACCCCTGGGGCAGACGGGCAGTCAGGTAAGCCAGGCATTCCTCCAAGGGCCCTTCTTCCTCAGAGTCCAGGGTCAGCTTCACCTGATAATAGTTGCTGCCCCAGTCAGGGTAGGAACCCAGGTCAAGCTTCCCCCCAAAGTGGGCCTGGGCCTCAGCCAGGATAGGAGCAATAGAGGCCTCAGCAGCAGCCACATACAGCTCCCTCGAGTGGAACTGAACAGCTGTGTTCAGGAACAGGCCCTTCAGCCCCTCCAGCACCCGACGCAGCAGCTCTGGAATGCCTGGGAAGAGGTAGACATTTCGGACGGAGACCAGTGGGAATCTGAAGAGACGGCCGGTGTGAGGATCTGTACCATAATGCAGACGGGCAGAGGAGGGCACCAGCGACAGCTTCTCCCAGCCCTCCCCTCCTAGGGCTCTGATGGCCGCTTCCAGCTCAGGGTGTGGCTTGAGCTCCTCCCCAAAGGCCTGTGCCACCGCCTCAAAGGTGACGTCATCATGAGTGGGGCCAATGCCCCCTGCAGTGAGAACATGGGTGAACCGGCTGGAGAAAGAGGTCACCTCAGCTGCAATGGTGTTTACCTCATCGGGTACAACAGAGACTCGGCAAACCTGGACCCCCAGGGACCGCAGTGTCCGGCACAGGAAGTATGTGTTGGTGTCCTGAGTGTATCCCTAGGGGTTGGGGGAAGGACGAGACTGTCAGTGCTGTGCTGATAAAGGGCAGAGGGGAGATAGGTGCTTCTGTCTAAAGATGGGGTGCTCTGCTTTTTGGGGGATACAACTTCAGGCTGTCAAGGAGCCTTGGTGGACACAGAAGTGGGAAAATCATTTGAGTGGAGTCAGGGATAAGGTGACTCACCTGGGTCCCCTTCTCACACAACCCAGGTCTTACATTTATGGGTTCAGTCATCAGTTCTGTGTGGATGACTCCCACTTCCTCACCAGCCCTGACAGCTTTAGTCCCCTGGCTGCAAGTGCTTATTGCATAGCCTCACCATATCCCTGGCTGTTGTCACTTAGGTCAAGGGCATCCCAGGTGCTGTCTGCAGCCAGTCAAGCCTTTCTTCTTGTCAACTCTGCTTTGGAAATCTCTCTCCATCTGCTCTCATCTGTCCCCACTGCTACCAAGCGGGTCATCAGCACCTTTTACCTGCACAATGGCAACAGCCTCCTGGCCGGGCTCCCAGCCTCAAGTCACCATGCTTTGCTGTCTTCTGAGTAACCTCCCTAATGTGTCACTGTGGTTACATCACTATTGGCCCTAAAAGCCTTTTGTTGTTTTCAACTGTATACAGAATAAAGTTCACATTCCTTTGCAAATATTTGAGGTTGTCTGTGACATGTACTCTTATCTTCTTTTCCAGCCTCAACTCCTTCCACTTCTCTACAGTGTCTTAGTGGTTAAAAATTTATTCTAGCTGGGTGTGGTGGCATGAGGCAGGAGGATCGCCACAAGTTCAAGACCAGCCTGGGCTACATAGTGAGATCCTGTCTCAAAAAAAAAAAAAAAAAAATCTAGAGTAAGGGAGAATCAGGCTGGAATCTCATCTCTGCTACTTCCTTGGCCAAGTTTCTCAATGTCTCTGAGCCTTAGTTTTGTAATCTATTAGTTGAGATTTATAATGAAAACACCAATTTGATGGAATTGGGTTTTTGTTTTGTTTTGTCTTTTTTGATAAGATTTCGCTAAGCAGTTCAGGCTGGCTTGAACTCACTTTGTAGCTGAGGGTGGCCTCGAACTCCTGATGATCCTCCTGCCTCAGCCTCCTGAGTGCTGGGATTTCAGGGGTACAACACCATGCCTGATGTTTTGTTTTGTTTTTTGAGACACCATACAGTTCAGGCTGTCCTTGAACTCACTATGTAGCCCAGGCTGGCCTCGAACTCACAGTGATCCTCCTGCTCTCAGCCTCCCAAATGTTGGAATTGTGAGAACTGGTAAAGTCCCATCTGTGATGTAATAAGCACACTGCCAGGCTCTAGTAAGCACTGAAAAAGTAGGGGTCAATATGACTATCATGAACCTGATGCCTGCCATGTCTCCTAACAATACCTTTGATCATTAAAAAGGATTCCTCCCTTTTAGTACTTTCCTTTTAGCTCACTTATCCACTCTGCTGAGTTCCTTGAATCATTTCCAAATAGGCTGGATATAACTTTTTTTCGAGATGGGGTCTCGCTATGTTGCTCAGGCTACCCTCAAAATCACAATTCTCTTGGTTCAGCCTCCTGACTGGCTGGGATTACAGGTGCATGGCACCACAACCAGCTTTGGATATAACTCTGAGTATCTGTACCTCTTCTACTTACAGGGCTTCCAGTTGTTGCTGTGTAATTCCTCCTCCACCTCTACCATACTTCTTGCATTTTGCTACACATTTTCCAACAGGGTAATCAAAAGAATGAAGGTTACTTTTCCTCCCATCTGTTGGACTCATTCTAGGATACTACTGCAACAGGCAAGGGGGCTCCCACCCTCCTGTGCAGCAAGCCCCTAAAGTCAGAACGCCGAGCCCTCCCCCTCGTGTCCAACACACCTTGAGAATCTCATCTCCAACAATGATGATGCCCGCTGTCACGATGCGCCCCTGGGGAAGTTCCGAGGTCCCAGATGCCATGGTCCTGCCTTTGCCCCTCTGCAAGGCCCTCCGGTAGCCACCCAGACCCCTAGACAGGGGCCGCAAGCACAGGGGCCCCGCCAGGTCTACGGGGCATTGAGGGCCATAGCCTGGGAACAGGGTCGAGGGGACCTGGAGAAACCAGAAAGGACAATGGAGGACGGCAGGAGGGCATGTTCCTCCTTGGAGGAAGACTTGGTCTTCTCCAACCAGACCCTGGACAAGGAACTCCTTTATTACTGTCTCTTTAATACACGTTTTCTCAAGTCCCAACCCACACTCTCATAAGTGTTTTTTGCCTGTTTGCTTTTTTGCGGTGCTAGGGATCCATCTCACGGCCTCACACATGCAAGATAAGCGCTGTATCACTGAGCTACACCCTGGCCCCTTATGTCTTTTAAGCTTTGTTCTAGGTTTCCTAAATATCCTGCGCTCCCGAGAGCCTACCACTTTAAATGTCTTCTATCTGCCGATCCGATCTCCTCAAGATTTGCTCTATCTTGGGCATTGCACCTTTAAATGTCTCTTCTCTTCAGAACGTGTACCTTTAAATGCCCACTTGATCCCGGGGCTTGGCCCCTTTAAACGCGCTCCGCCCTCCCCATCCGACCAGAGCCCAGTCACCTTCCCCTGCACCCTTTCTAGCCCTGAATCCCTTTTTCTACCAAGCTTCACACTACTGGGCTCTTCCAAGATCTCACCTGCCTAATTTGTCCCTTCACCGGGTCTTTCCTTTCCTCACGTCCTGGGACAGCTTCCTACTCAAATCCCACCTTACTCGTACCACCCTCGTATTGATTGATTATTTTGGCTGTCGGTTAGACTCTTTCCGAAGGTCCTATTGGTGCAGCCGACTGTCGCTCTCGGACTTTGTCCTCCAGGCGGGAGAAATACTACATTGTTATAGGCAACAACCACGTGGTTACCCCTCATCCGGAAATGTGGGGGCGGGCTTTGTACTTGGGGGCGGGACCTAGAAGGTTTGGGTCAAGTAAGGCGCTGTAGGTGGGAGGTGCACTAAGGTGTTTGGGGTTCTGCTTTCTAATGCTGAAGGACAGGGAGGCTTGATTCTAGTTTCCGCTGTTTTTAAAGTCTTGTAAGGCATATGCCGTCTGTATCAACTATGACTAAATTTTAGGTTAAGGAGTCAGGGACTGGTACTGGCGTCAGAGGCATTTAATTAATTAATTTCGTTTTTGGACTAGGGAATAAACCTAGGGCCTCGTGAATGCTAGGCAAACGCTGTACCACTGAGCTACAGTCCCAGCCCTAGTTATTTTCTAACGTGAGGGTGTCGCATACTATGCTGCCTAGATTGGTCCTGGCCTTAAGCGATCCCCTTGGCTAACCCTCCCGCTCCCTCCCTGTAGCTGGAACTACTGGCGCACTGCACCCTAGTGCCAGGCTCGCCGTCGCTTTTTTTTTTTTTGGCGGGTGCCGGAGGTCGACCTCAGGACCTCGTGCGCCAGGAGGCGCCAGTGCCACTGAGCGATATCACCGGCCCTTTTTTCGTATGTGGGTTACGGGAGTCGAACTGGGGCTCTCGCGCTTGCCAGGCAGGCGCTTACGCCGCTGAGCCATCTCACCGGCCCTCGCTTTTTTTTTTTTTTTGTGGGTACCGGGGGGTCGACCTCAGGACCTCGCTCGCCAACGGGCACCCGTGCTGCTGAGCGATATCACCGGCCCCTTTTTCGTATGTGGGATCCGGGAGTCGAACTCGGGCCCTCGCGCTTGCCGTGCAGGCGCCTATGCCGCTGAGCCATCTCACCGGCCCTCGCTTTTTTTAATAGAAGGAAATTGGAGGGAGACAAAATGTTTATCAGCATCGCCTGTGGGGAAGGAATTTCTTGGAACAGGTCAGCAGTTAATGTGTGGAACCTTCCTCTAGTGTAAATGGAAACGATCAAATTACTTAAATCTCTTTGACAGATAAAAACACAATAAACCTTCCTTTAGCTGGGTGTGGTGGTGAACACCTGTGATCCCAGCACTCTGGGAAGCTGAGGCAGGAGGATCACAAATTTGAGCCCAGTCTGGGCAATTAAACTAGACACCATCAATAAATAAATTTTAAAAACATAATTTTTTAAAAAGGGTTGGGGATGTAGCACAGTGTGAAGTCCCCTGGACTCAATCCTCAGTACCACACAAACAAGAAGAACCCCACCTCCTTTGACCCACAGTGCTCCAGATGATGCTTAGTTCAAACACCACCTCTCTCAATTGCTGGTCTTGTAAGGAGAGACAGTAAGTAGGGAGTGAATCGTGTGTTGGCTTTGGATTCCCACATCATCCTAATCATCCTGGCTTACTCTCATTTCAATTGTCTTTTGTCTAAAAGTGCCTTTGGGGATGGGTTGGGGTGTGCTGGGTGGAAAAATGCTTGTTGAATTTTAATTTTGTTGTTGTTTTGAGACAGGGTCTCACTGTGTATTTCAGGCTGGCCAGAAACTCAAGGAGATCCTCCTGCCTCATTCTCCCAAATGCTGGGATTACAGGCATGTGCCACTTCACCCAGCTGAACTTTAATTTTATACTAATCCTCCAGGGCCTTTTTTTGTGTGTATTTCCTTTGAGACAGGATCTTGCTGTGTAGTTTACACTGGCCTCCAACTATGGATCCTCCTGCCTTGGCAGGAGGGATTGAGGATTTATACCACCACCACCACCACCATACTCAACAATTTACTGACTGGGGTTTTTTTTTTTTTTTTTTTTTTTTGGAGACAGGGTCTCGCTATGTAGCTCAGGCTGGCCTCAAACTCGTGGTGATCTTCCTGCCTCTACCTCCTGAGTGCTGGGATTACAGCCAAGTGCTGGGATTACAGGCATGCACCACCATGCCAGGCTCAGGGATCTTTTTTTTTTTTTTTTTTTTTTATTTTAAAGAGAAGAAAAAAACAAAACAAATCAAAAGAAGAACAAATTTTCAAAACAACATAATAGGAGGGTAACAATGGTTAATACATTACGTATTACTATCTTTAAGTTAGTTATTCAGGATCTTTTTAATATTCAGGTTATGATTTTGTAGGTTTGGGTGAAGCCTGAGAGTCACATTTATCCTGTTCCCATCTTAGGCTGATTTGTGGGCTACATTTTGAGTAGTAAGGTTTGAAGGAATGCTGCATCACACCTGGCCTCATCTTATTCTACAAAAATCCTGTAAGAGCAATATCATGCTCAGAAAAATGAAGGGATGCTATACAACCATATAACATAAAAAATCATCAGCCATAGCTGGATGTGGTGATGCATACCCATAATTCCAGCATTCTGAGAGGCTGAAGCAGGAGGAACCCAAATTCAAGCCCAACATTGATAATTTAGTGAGATTGTGTGTCAAAAAAAGGGCTGAGACTGTAGCTCTGTGTGAAGGTCCTGGGTTTAATCCCCAGTACCAGGCGTGGGGGTGGGGGTGGGGGTGGGGATACACCTACCACACCCATCAGCTCTAAAAGCACTTGCTCTAAAAAACAAAATGAAGGGCCAATGAGATGGCTCAGCGGCATAAGGGCCTGCCTGGCAAGCGCGAGGGCCCGAGTTCAACTCCCGGAACCCACATAAACGGAAAAAAAAAGGGCGGGTGATATTGCTCAGCGGCACGGGCGCCCACTGGCGTGTGAGGTCCTGAGGTCGAACCCCCGTACCCACACACACACAAAAAAAAAACCACCACAAAATCCACTTGCCTAATAACATAAGCCACATGATCCAACATCTTTATTTTAATAAAAATCATATTTGACTCCCTCTCAGAACAACTCTGCTGCAATCCTTTACCGTGTTAATATTCCCAAGCTTCAGGGTATAGCAGAACCACTTGGAAATCTTGTTACTAACATATTGCTGGGTCCATCCCTCAGTTTATAATTTCAACAGGTCTAAGGATGGAGATAAGAATTAGCATTTCTAATGAGTTTTCAGGTGATGTTGATGCCTCTTGATCCAAGGATGACACCCAAAGAACTCTTTTGTTTTTTGGTACTGGGAATTGAACTCAGTACCTTACACTTGCCGGGCAGGCACTTGTGCCGCTGAGCTATATCCCCGGCCCCAAAGAACTCTTCTAGGAGTAAGTGGATAGAAGACAGGATAAAAGGGAGATTAATCTCCCTTTGTACTAGTTTTATTTTTAGAGGGTAAGCTATTACTTGGTGAAATGTTAAGGATCTATAGTTTACTTTTAAGTAGATCCTCTTATGGATCTATCTTTTCTTTTTCTTTCTTTGAAGACAGTCTTGCTATCCAGCTAGGCTGGCCTCCAGCTCGAGATCCTCCTGCCTCTGCTGGGATGATAGGTGTGCACAACCATGCCCAATTTACAACTGTTTTCTCAGAGCTTAGTACTGTAACTAGCTGCACAGGAATATTTGAAATTACTATACCCAGTCTATGCTCCCTACCAACTAAGTCAGAATCTCCTGGAATGAGTTGTGGGTGCCAGTACTTGCAAAGCTGCCCAACTGATTCCATTGCTCAACCAAATTTGACAACTACTGAAACTGACCCCCTACCAACAGGCACCGTGAACAGGTCATGGGTGTGGTGGTTGTAGGCAGACACAGGAGCACCCTCTGTGACAGCCTCCTCCCTTAAACCTTGTTGCCCCTCAGATGTGAAAGGCAGCACCCCTCACTGTAGGAAACAGTTCATTTGTTGATGAGATGAAGCTGTCCTTATGTAACCTCAACCTCAGGCTAGTCATTACAGTGAAATATATTTCAGTAGGTGTTTGACAGCAAGTCTGTTTAAAGTAGATTAAAAACCAGAGCTGGGGATGGTGGTGCACATCTATAATCCCTGTACTCTGGGAGGCTGAGGCAGAAGGATCACAAATTTGAGCCCAGCTTGTGTAATTTAGCAATTTAGTGATATGAAGCCTCAAAACTTAAAAAAAAAATTTGTTGTTTTTTAAGACGAGCTCTTGCTATGTAGTCCAGGGTGGCCTTGAACTTTTGGTGATCCTCCAGCCTCAGCCTCCCAAGTGCTGGGATTGTAGGCATGCACTGGGATTACAGGTATGCTGGTATTAAAAAAAAAAAAAAAATTAAAAAGGGCTGGGGATGTAACTCAGTGTGAAGCCCTTGCTTCAATCCCCACTATCAAAAAGCTAAACAAAACAAAAAACCAAAAAAACCCAAAAATCAACCAAGTTCAAATAAACTTCATTATCCCAAATAGCTGAGTTTCATTATCAAACTGAAGGGTATATAATTAGAACCACAATATTAAAAGTGACGGTTGGGCCGGTGAGATGGCTCAGTGGCGTAAGCGCCTGCCTGGCAAGTGTGAGGGCCCGAGTTCGACTCCCGGATCCCACATACGAAAAAAGGGCCGGTTATATTGCTCAGTGGCACGGGTGCCTGCTGGCGCGTGAGGTCCTGCGGTCGACCCCTGGTACCCACCAAAAAAAAAAAAAAAAGTGATGGTCACCTTGCAAGTAGGGGAAAAAAATCCTTACAATCACAGAATCAGATTATAAAAACTTCTTTAATGAAGGCTTTAACATTGAACAGATTTCTCAAATAAAATGGAAAATTTCCAATACATTGAAACACAAATCCATAAATCACCATACAGATAATACCCAGCAGGAAAACACAAAACGGCAAATTTACACAATCCCCGTAAAAGCCACGATCTGCTTCTCAGATGCTTCTTCCACCTGTCAGGTGTGTTCTACTGGAAACAGCACCGTGGCTTCTAGGGTCACACTCAGCTGAGGCTGCAGACTCACGTGGCAGGGCCGTGGTGGTGGTGGCTCTACTCAAGAAGCAAGGCAGTCACCAGTACATTCAAACAGTGTATTGAACATCCTTTAAATATAAAAGTGAGAAATGAGAAGGCAACATAATCGAATTATCAGAAAGATGTCAGGCAGGAAGGACAGCTGTGTAAAGCTTGAGGCTGAAAGGCGACTTGCCAGCTTCATTTGTTTGGCTTCTTGGGTAGTGGCCGTCGGAACAGCAAGATATGAGGTTCTGAAAGAACGAGGGAAATGTAAAAGCCAAGCTCAAATCATCTATGGACAACCTATCGCATATCCCGCTGCCCCGCCCAGCTATCACTCACTCAGATCTTTATAACCTAATTAAGATGTGCGCATATGGCCTTAGAAGCAGACCCTATCTGTCAAGTACAGAATTGTTACTATCAGTTCTTTTGCTATGTTGCTACAGCCCTGGAGTGTCCTTTATTAGTTTTGCCTGGTAGCTGGGTGTCTGGTGTCTTATCAAGGAATATAATTTCCTTTGCTTATTTGGAACACATCCAAGAATTTGCTTTCTTTTTTTTTTTTTGTTGGGTACCAGGGGGTCGACCTCAGGACCTCGTGCGCCAGCAGGCGCCCGTGCCGCTGAGCGATATCACCGGCCCCTTTTTTGTATGTGGGATCCGGGAGTCGAACTCGGGCCCTCGCGCTTGCCAGGCAGGCGCTTACGCCGCTGAGCCATCTCACCGGCCCAAGAATTTGCTTTCTGATGGCAAACAAAGCTGGGTCTATAATCAGTGTTAAGAAAACATACTCTCTGGCTAAACTGAAGATTAAAAGGTTTTTCAGTAATAGGTTATCCCTGAACTTCCCAGACATTTTACTTTTATTTTTGGTCACTCTCATCTGTTTAGATAGCAGGTATATGGTGGGAGAACCCAGTAAATCATTTCCTCCTACCCATCTATTGTTTTGGGTTATGCACTCTTATTCCTTCATTCCCTCAGTGTAGCAGTGCTACCCGTATTTGCTTTTAGCTATTACACTGACCTGGTTCATGGATCATATAATGGACCCATCCCTGACTCTGCTGAACACCAAGATTCCTCCATTCAGATTCAGACATCAAGTGGGTTTTAGGGACCAGCTTGGCTATATCCTTGGGCAACATGACATGCCTGTAACAGAAACATGGAAAAGTGGGGAGTTTCTGTCAGTACTGGGTACCATTTGTACACAAGTGACTGTGTCAAAGACAAGCAAACTTGCACCTTCTGGGGGATGGAAACTAGTTTCTGATGTCAGGGAGCATACACAAGCTTACCTCAGAGTAGAGGCAGCCAGAAATACAAGCCAAATTATGTAAATTCTTACAAAAGTATATTAAAAAGTACAAATTAATGAATAATTCCAATGTTGGTGCCCAATTTCCAGGCATGGTTGATGTTTCTCTGCCCTTATGGGTCTCAGAGTTCTGGTGGAATTCACAGAATTCTGTGGATTACCCACAATACAATGGAAACCCCAAAAAGCACACAGTGAGTTTTAATAGCTAGAGGTGAATTTTAAATAGGATTAATAAGAAAAGGAGAGAAGTTATTTTTTTGTTTTGATTTTGTTTTTTTTGAGACAGAGTTTTGCTATGTAGTGCAGGCTGGCCTTGAACTCATCGAAATCCTCCTGCCTCACCCTCCCGAGTGCTGGGATTACAGGTGTGGGCTACGATACCCAGCGAGAGAAGTTATTTTGTGGAGCAGAAGGGCTTGTTATGGAGTGCTCTGTGGAAGAGTCACTATAGAGGATGAAATGTGAACGTCTACCTTGAATCCCACTTTCCTAACTCTGAAGGGATGTGCCATGAGACTTGGGAAATTCCACGCTCTCCTAACCAAGGGTGTCTGTCTTCATGGCAAAGAAATGATTACTGTCACTTGAGTCAGACTAATGCAGATAGGCTTCATCATGGTCAATGAAAATGTACTAAATGCTCCTTCTGTGCTGGTAAAGAGGCGTTTTTCCCTCAGATAATTCCAGTCTAAATTTCTGAAAATAGCTTAATTATAACAAGCCCTTGACACAAAATTTGTCTTGAACACATTAAAAAAAAAAACAACTCTTTTTTTGGGGGGTACTGGGACTCGAACTCAGGGCCTCGCTCTTGGCAGGCAGTGGTGTACCACTAAGCTACATGCCTGGCCCCCCTAAAAAAACCCTCTTAAACCAACTTGATATTGGTAAGGTGAGTTACACTTTCTAGAGGACGAAACTAGTGATTTCTCCCTAGTCATTCACATGTCGTAAGCATATATTTTTAGGTAGTAGTTCTCACGTAGAGGAAAAAGCTGAGAATAAGAAAGTTAATTCAGTTATATCGGCAAAAAGAAGGTCATGTGTTTGTCAACACACAGCAAGTTACCCAGAGTGCCCAAAACTCTGAAAAAGTTTGGGAGAGACACAGAAAAGCAAATCTCCATTTTATGTTCCCCAGAAGAGGAGATAAGATACAAATGAGGACGCTGTCTTAAGCATTACAATGAATACAGAGTCATGTAATAACATCTGTAGAATCTTTCATTTTCCCTCAGTTTCCAATCTAGAGTTATTATGGACTTAGAATTTATCAAATTCAAATGCTGCATCCAGTGCAAGGATCTTTTCTTCACCATCCCTGGCAGATGGTTATCCAGTATCTTCCAAACCATTTCAATCAAGAGGTGTTTTCTCTTTCTGACGCCTGTCTGGTTAGAGTTCATCGCAGCCAGTTTCCTGTAGAAGCTGCCCTAACCTTCTTCCCTCCTCGGCAAGTCCGGCCTGCCTGTCACACCCTGTACATAGCTCTAGTACAGCATGTGTCACGGCCTTTGTCAAGTCTGTCGGTATTTTCCACAGATTAAGTGTGTGAATAACAGAACACCTGAAACCTATAACCACCCCATAATTGCTCCAGTATTTGAAGGGCATTTACTGGGCCTATACTGTTTTCTCAGGGTCCCTGGCCACCTTTCATTCCACTCCAATTCCTCCAAACCCCTTCCTAAAACAAGCCAGACAACATGCCCCTTTTCTTTTCCATAAATCAATAAACAACACTCAAACTCTCTCAGAACCTCCCTAACACTGAGGACAGTAAATTTCAGCTCCGCTTTTTCCACCCCTTCCAGTACGCTCTGTGGGATTATTGTGATACTAGCAGTCTCCAGAAGGCAAGTTTAACTTGTTCAATAAAGTTGTGAAAATGATTCAGAAACCCCTAAGGATGGAGTTGGTTAGTGCAGTACTCCACACTTCAATCAACCGAGGGCCGACTTCAAATTCCACTTCATTGTTTTGGGATCACCTCCCACCTCCGCGCAAGCGCTTTACACTTTCAACTAATCTCGCACCCATCTCGTTAATCTCCCGCGCATGCGCCGATTCTGTCGCCTTAGTCCCGGTTACTAACGCCTCTGTGCGCTCTTGTTGAGGCTCACGACCTCGCTATGGACCCCGCGCCGGCACTAACCTGTATTCAAACTCCTCGTCGTCGTATTTGTCCGAATAATAAATTTGTTTATGCGACATGTTCGCTCTGCCTGCGGGCCTTCAGCCCCACACCACCAGCCTCCAAACAACTCCCAGCAGCACGCGTCCCCACCCTCTTTGGCCTCGCTTTCAAACACACCGCCCGCACTTCCTATTGGTTCCTTTGGCATAAGGCGGGACAGCTCCATTTTGAAGCCTTCGATTGGCTCATATTTGCTTCTTCTCGAGTCCTTATTGGATTATAGTTCTTATATTTCTCAAGAACCACCCTGGCTCAAAAATAGGCCTCTTATTGGCTATTAATAGTCCTGTGAGCGTCCTCGCGCTGCCATTGGGTGGTTTGGGAAAGTGGGCGGGGTGAAGGAGGGACGGTGAGGTAGAGGGTCAGGGGTGAGTGAGGCCGGAAGTGAGTGTAATAAAGTTTCTCCAGGGAGGCTGGGCCCAGGGAGAAAGTTGGAGCGGCGACTTAACCAAGCGGAGGCGTGATCCGGAACCAGATTGGCCCGCGGTGCGGTGCGGAGACTCCATGAGGCCCTGGTGAGTCTTGATTTTTTTTCTCCTTAGGCGACCCACTCCTCCACCCCGGAACCCCTCTCTCGGGACCCCACTTCCGGTCTTCATTGATAAGCCCCGCCCCTGAGACCCCTTCCCGGAAGTCCCACCTTCCAACTTCAGGGGGCTCCCCGAACCCCGACTTGTCTTTTATTGTCGTGACCCCGCCCTGTTGCCTAGCTTTCCTGGAAGCCCCATCCCCAGACATGCTTCCAAGCCCTACTACAAGAAAGCCTTCCTTAGTCCTTCTACTTCTCTGGAACTGCGCCTCCTCGCAGTGATTCTCTAACTCCTGTCTGTCAAAAGCGTAGCTTCCTAAGGCGCATAGCGTTGCTATTCAAAGAACTACTCGGCTTCGCTGAGGCCACGCCTCCCTAGGGGCTCCGCCTTCCCCGGAGCCCCGCCCCTTCCGTAATCCACGTCTGATTGTCCAGAAGTCTGGTCTGCACTGCTGTACTGGTTTTAGGGGACCACGCCCCATTAGGAGGTTGATTTATCCCTGAGGGACCCAGACCATCACCTCAGAAATCTTGTCCTTATTTGCAGACATTTCACCTGTGTACATTTTCCTGTCCTTTCTCTCTTTGGGCCTTGGGCTCAGTTTTTCTGAGCTCTCGTGCACCACCAGGTGGGAAGTTCAAGTTCCCATCTCTGGCTGTGAGGACAGTTTCGAAGCAGCCGTTTTCTTCTTTCACCCTCTTACTTGGTTCGGCACGAGAGTGGGAGAGAGACTTGATCAGAGAGATTCCCAGCCTCACTCACAGAGTTTTCCTTCCTGGCACCGATCTCACCCCAGGAACATCTGTGGGTCAAACCTGTGGCTAGATAGGGCCGTGGACTTGTATGCCTTGTGGACAGGAGCGAAAGTTTTCTCCCACCAGAAAACGTTGGTTTGGAGCCAGGAGTAGGGATTAGTGTCCCTTTTGTTTTTTAAGGAACTCCTCAGCCCCTCCTCCCCCTTTCTCTGGCTCTTCCCCTTCTCCTAACCAGAGCTCTCTCTGGGCATTCATTCTGGCCTTGCTGGAAACATTCCTGAAGCTTTCGCCATTTCCTCCTTTTTCCCGCCCCTCTTGCCCACTCCCTGTAGTGCTAAGAAACAACACATGCTTCCCACCACCCTCACCTGGTCTTCCAGTAGGAATCTCCTTTCTCCCTCTGCAGATATGAAGTCATACTTCCTTGCTTCCACATGCCCACACCTGTTGGCCATTTCCTGCCTCTGGATACTGCAGGCACCCACAGTGCCATTTCTGAAGATGCGGGCATTGTGATGTGTTTTTGTGTGTGTTGGGAGTGTGAGGCTGGCAGAATCCTTTCTTAGTTTGTCCATGCTGAGAGCTGAGGCCTTAGTAAGTGGGGTAATAGAATTCCTTCTCAAGTGTGGGCTGCACTGACAAAGCTCTGCTGGAATGAAGACTAAGGGGAGGGCCGGTGAGATGGCTCAGTGGCGTGAGCGCCTGCCTGGCAAGCGGGTAGGGCCCGAGTTCAACTCCCGGAACCCACATACGAAAAAAGGGCCTGTGATATCTCTCAGTGGTGCTGGCGCGCGAGGTCCTGAGATCGACCTCGGTACCCACAAAAAAAAAAAAAGACGGAGGTGGAGTAGGGAAGGTATTTAACACATTTTAGGTGTTATTATTGTTAATCACTATAATACAGATTGTTTTAGTTCTCTGAAGTAAGCTAAGGGTAATTCTGAGGTGAACCTGAGAGATATATCTTTTACTTGTATTTTTGTCACTTTCTAACTTCTTCTATGGCCTCCTCAAGCAGAGCTGTGGCAGGAAGCTGTGGATGGAATGGGTTTGGGACTATTACTTGGATCCAGCCTCAGCCCATCTTCTGGCTCCTCTTTCTTCTGTCATTGTCACAGACTTCTCTTGTGACCTCTCTCTCTTTTTTTAATGTTTGTTTTTTTTTTTTTTTTTTGGTACTCGGAATCGAACTCAAGACCTCACACTTGCCAGGCAAGCGCTGTGCCGCTGAGCTATATCCCCAGCTCTCTCTTGTTTTTTGAGATGGGGTCTTGCTATGTCTCAGCCTCCCATGTTTAGGCTCACAGGCATGCACCACCACTCCCAGCATGATTTCTCTATCTCTTACTGGCCTGTGGTCCACAGTTCTCTTGGGGAGTTTTCTTTCTTCCATCTTTCCTATCTAGACCTCTGCCCTACTATGAAGGACACTGTCTTCTTTGGTGGGGCTATAAGTGTACCTGGTAGGGCTGAAGGTTGACCTTAGACTTAGTGCCCTGACCCTTCTTTCTCACTTGTATTTTTTTTGAAATGGAGTCTTGCAGTGTTGCCCAGGCTTGTTTTGAACTCCTAAGTGCAAATCATCTTCCAGCCTTAGCCTTCCAGAGTGCTGGGATTAAGGCATGAACCACCATGCCTGGTGCTTTGTCACCATTAGCTTCTTGCTTTGGTAACTAGGCCTGTGGGAAGGGCCACTACAGTGCCTGACCTAGGGCTGTTGCTCCTTCCTTGGTTGGTAGGTGTCGCACACAGAGAACAAGGCTTGACTCTCTTGCTGCAGTTCTGCCTGCAGCTCCCTGATGCACTGCCTAAATTGCACTTTGCTCCTCTTACTTCACCAGCTTTGCTTTTCCTCTTGGCCCTGCTTTACATCCACTGGGACCATTTTCTTCCCGTTCCCATTTCCCCTCACTCCGGTTCACAGCTGTTGTAGCACAGGGTGCTAATGGCCCAGGCTCCCTGAGGCCACCAACCCACCATACGTGGCAGTGGTGTGGGGGGGTTGCCTGGGTTGGAGGATGGAGGAATTCGAGTGACAGGAAGGGAAATGTGCCGAGCTCTGGGATCCCCTCCCTTTCCACCCCCTGCTGCCTGTTTCCTCCCTCATTCCCGCTAGCCTCTCCTGGCTTCCTGATCTCTGTGGCCTGCCCATGTCCGGTTTGGAGTGATCTAGACCTTCCCTTATCTCCTTCCTTTCTTTCCTACTGCTCCATCTTTCCCCTCCACCCCCACTTTCCTGCTCTCCAGATTACTAGTTGTTTATGTAGAGCAGGGGAAAGGGGCACAGCCAGCTCTACCCCTGCTAGAGTTGGAGGTTTGGGCAGCAGTAGCAAGGGCTCAGCCCCTCTGAGCCTGTGAGTCAGCACTGTCCTTGGGATTGGTCTCTCTCTTTCGATCCCCGCCTCTGGGGAGGAGTCAGGCAGCTCTAGGTCCAGCCTGTTCTCTTCTCAGCCAGAAAAGAGGCTCCACGTTGGGTGGGGATGGGGCCTGAAACTGTCTGGGTCTGACGTGGGGGAGCAGAAGCCACTGGTCCTTCTTCCTCCCCAAGACCTCTGTGACTTCTGGGCTGCAGAGGTCGAGCCAGGCTAAGGGCTGGGGATGCCCCCTGCCTGGCCCCCTTGCCAGAACTGGCAGGGGGGCCGGGCTGGGCAGCAGCCCCAGTGTCATCCCCAGTCATGGATCTCCTACCCCCCAAGCCCAAGTACAACCCACTTCGGAATGAGTCTCTGTCATCGCTGGAGGAGGGGGCTTCAGGGTCCACCCCACCGGAGGAGCTGCCTTCTCCATCAGCCTCGTCCCTGGGGCCCATCCTGCCTCCTTTGCCTGGGGACGACAGTCCCACCACCCTGTGCTCCTTCTTCCCCCGGATGAGCAACCTGAAGCTGGCCAACCCGGCTGGGGGGCGCCTGGGGCCTAAGGGGGAGCCAGGAAGGGCAGCCGAGGATGGGGAGGGGATAACAGGGACAGCTGTGCTGGACTCAGGCCCCCTGCCCCTCCTCCAGGACATGAACAAGCTGAGTGGAGGCGGCGGGCGCAGGACTCGGGTGGAAGGGGGCCAGCTGGGGGGCGAGGAGTGGACCCGACACGGGAGCTTTGTCAATAAGCCCACGAGGGGCTGGCTACATCCCAACGACAAAGTCATGGGACCTGGGGTTTCCTACTTGGTTCGGGTGAGTGAATATCCTCCTCCCTTCTACTCCCGCCCACACCCCCTGTAGTTCCTCTGCTTGCTCCAGCTTTGCTGGGATCTCTTCTTGCTCTTCCCTAACAACCCCTCTGTACTTTTTTTTGTTCCTCTCCAATTCTGTGCTCCCTCTTTTCCAGGCTGGGGAAATTTCTGCCTGCGTCCCTTTCCTTTCTTTGGGACCCCCTCCCTGCAATTTAGCACAATGCCTGGCACATCTGAGGCACTTAGTTTTGGAATGAGTGACTTCTTGATTCTCCTCTCTAGATTTCTCCCCTTTTCTAGAGGTGTCCCTCCATTCCCCTCAGTGTGTCTTACTCCTCTCCATATTCTCCCGGTTGCATGAGGTCCTCTCAGCTTGCCCTTTCTCTCTCTCCTCATTCCCTGTTGTCTTGCGCGTGTAAAGACAGAGCCATGGCAGTGGGTCTTTCCTTCCCTCTGGGACCACCCAGGGAAAAATCCTAGGGCCCTCTGTGATGGGGGGGAGAGGCAGCTAACCTGTTGTCCCCACCCCTCCCCCAGTACATGGGTTGCGTGGAGGTTCTGCAGTCAATGCGTGCCCTTGACTTCAATACCCGGACTCAGGTCACCAGGTTAGTGGGCATGGGGTGGACTGTGTGAGGCCACGGGAAGGGGGAGAGGGAAGTGGGTCACTTGGTGGTGATGCTAGGGGTGGCTCCTTTTGGGGTGTTAAAGAGGATTCAGAGAAAGTTAGAGGAGTCAGTCTAAGTCTGAATGGAAAGAGGCGACTCTGGCTCTGAGCTGCCTGACCCATCCAGCCTTAGTGGGTGTGAGGAAGGTGGCAGAAGCAGCTGGCTGGGTGTGTGTGTGTGTGGGGTGAGTGTCAATTAGGGGTAGGTAGAAGGTTGCTGTTGCCTTTGGGATGGGCGTGTGACATTTGGTAGCTAAGAAGAGGTGGGGCTATACCCATTGAGGCCCTAACCCAATCAGCCAGGAAGCGGTCTCCGTGTCATCAAATATTAAAGGGCCTTAATTCAATCCACCATGACAAAGAGCCTGGAGTACCCTGGGAGTCTGGCCTGGCCTTCCCCTCCCCCAGCTGAGTGGGAGGCAGGCTGTGGGTCTGAGTACCTCTCTTTCCCCAGGGAAGCCATCAGTCTGGTGTGTGAGGCTGTGCCGGGTGCTAAGGGGGCGACTAGGAGGAGAAAGGTACGTGGGGTTGATGGGACTGGGGGAGATGTGGAGGGGTAAGGGGAGGGCAAGTGTGGGACAAGTAGGTGGAAGGGCAAGGGGCAGGAGTGTTTTCCTGGTGTGGGAATGCTCAGGTTCTGAGACTCTGGGCCCTTCCTTAGCCCTGTAGCCGTCCTCTCAGCTCTATCCTGGGGAGGAGTAACCTGAAATTTGCCGGAATGCCAATCACTCTCACTGTGTCCACCAGCAGCCTCAACCTCATGGCCGCAGACTGCAAACAGGTTGGTTGGGTGAGCAGGGGGACCAGAGGCACGGATGGCTAAAGGGAGATTTAGTTAGGAGGCCATAACTAGGAGAGGGGACTTGGGAACAGCAGGGTAGTAGAAGGAAGACATTAGGAGGACATGGGGTAAGAAACCAGAACAATGAGACTGGGACTGCAGGGCTCTGGGCCAAGAGTGGGAGGTATCCATGAAGGCTCCGAGGCTACCTGACACTTGTCATTCCCTTCCTTCTTCATTGCCTGCTGGATCCTCAGATCATTGCCAACCACCATATGCAATCTATCTCATTTGCATCCGGCGGGGATCCGGTGAGTTGGGGGAGACAATTAAGTGGCTGGGGATTGGGAAGACACTGTTAGAAAAGACACTGGGGGTGCCAGGGTTGCAGGAATATCTGAAAAGGGCTGGGCCTTAGGGTTAGGAGGAAGATAAAGCTGTAAAATATAACTAACTGGCTTCTTCTGACTGTCCATCCAGGACACAGCTGAGTATGTCGCCTATGTTGCCAAAGACCCTGTGAATCAGAGAGGTGAGGCACAGTGGGGAGCACTGGGTGGGGGCAGCTGTGCATGAGGCAGGTGAGCAGGACCTGGGGTTGTCTCTCCCCAGTCTTACTGAGCAGAGCTGATAGGAGCCCCTGTCCACACCTCCTTCCAGCAACCCCACCTCAGACTCACTAATAGCCTCTGCTATGCCTTCAGCCTGCCACATTCTGGAGTGTCCCGAAGGGCTTGCCCAGGATGTCATCAGCACCATTGGCCAGGCCTTCGAGCTGCGCTTTAAACAATACCTCAGGAACCCACCCAAGCTGGTCACCCCCCATGACAGGTGAGCAGAGGGGAGACTGTGGGGCAGCCCTTGGGCTCTAGAGGAGATTGGGAAAGTAGGTCTGCCGTTCCCACATTTGAGCTTGAAGAGGTTCAGGGAAGGAGATAATCTGCGTGTCCTGCTTCCCACTTCCTGCTATTCTTACATTTCCGGTGGCCCATGGGGGAGTCTTGTGTGCTATGTTGGAGCTATATTTCTGTGCTTTCCAGTGGTAGCTCTTTCTCTGGCTAGATGGGGTTTTCTGTTCATAGCATCCTCACTTCTAGCTCATCCTCTTTCTTGCCTATATCTCCATCCTTTGGTCTATGTTCTGCTTCTAGAGGTCATTGAGAATTTGGGTTGGGAAGATATCTTTTCCCTGAGCTCCCTACCTTTCCCACCTCAGGCCTCATGGGATAAGCAGTGGTGCCAGTGGGCACTGTGTATTTTGGAGAGGTTAAACCATTCTGGAGGAGCCCCTCCCCACTACCTGTGCTTCCTGACCCTGTTAGGAGACAGTGCAGCAATCAAGGACATGAGCTTTACAGTCAAACCCAAATTTAAGCCTTGGGTGAATTCTCTTTTAGGTGTGAGAATTTGGGCAAATCTTTTCACATCTGACTCATTCTCATTTGTAAAATGAGGGAAGGAAATAGTACCAGCCTTAGAGTTTCCAAAAGGATGAAATGATTGCGCATGTACAGCATCCAGCCTCAGGCCTAACCCACAGTGCATGGCCACCGTTCCAGTCCCCTCCTGCAACCTCTTGGCTACCACAGTTTGTACCCACCTCCTTATTCTGTGCTGTCCCTCTCAGGATGGCTGGCTTTGATGGCTCAGCTTGGGATGAGGAGGAGGAAGAGCCACCCGACCATCAGTACTATAATGACTTCCCCGGGAAGGAACCCCCTCTTGGGGGGGTGGTAGACATGAGGCTTCGGGAAGGAGCCACACCAGGGGTTGCTCGACCCACTCCACCCAGTGCCCAGACCCCTAGCCATCTGGGAGCTACACTGGTAAGTTGCTTGGATGGAGGTGACTGGGGCTAGGATGGGAGTGGCGTAGGGGCTCTAGCCTCAGCTGATTTTTTTTTCTTTTTTTTTGGTTCCGGGAATCGAACTCATGACCTTGCGCCTGCCAGGCAGGCACTGTGCCGCTGAGCTATATCCCCGGCCCCTCAGCTGATTTTTATTCCTATAGCCCGTAGGGCAACCTGCTGCGGGAGACCCAGAAGTCCGCAAGCAGATACCGCCTCCACCACTCTGCCCAGGTACGAAGGGAGATCTGAGTGGGCAGAGTTAGGTGTGCAGGGGGCAGGGTGAGTACACTGCACAGCCTCCCTTTCCTCTGCAGGCAGAGAGCTCTTTGACGATCCCTCCTATGTCAACGTGCAGAACTTAGACAAGGCCCGGCAAGCAGGGGGTGGGGCTGGACCCCCCAATCCTGCTGTCAATGGCAGTGCACCCCGGGATCTCTTTGACATGAGTGAGTGCATCTCTTTTTTTTTGTATCCCACCTTCTTGCTTGGTTCCTTCTCTTTTGCCTGTCTCCCCTCTCCTTCCTGGCTTCCCTCCTGAAAGGTCTGGGTTGTGGGCATCAGTTGGGCCAGCTGTCCCTCTTAACTCTCTCTATACCCCCAGAGCCATTCGAAGATGCCCTTCGGGTGCCTCCACCTTCCCAGTTGATGTCCATGGCCGAGCAGCTCCGAGGGGAGCCCTGGTTTCACGGGAAGCTGAGCCGACGGGAGGCTGAGGCACTGCTGCAGCTCAATGGGGACTTCCTGGTGCGAGAGAGCACAACCACACCTGGCCAGTATGTGCTAACTGGCTTGCAAAGTGGGCAGCCTAAGCACCTGCTTCTGGTGGACCCTGAGGGTGTGGTGAGTATGGCACAGGTGTGGGTAGGGGTGGCAGAAAGGAAAGTACAGCACCCTCCTGTGCATCCTTCTTCCTTCCCTCATTGCTTTTTAGACTTTGCCCCGCTGGCAGATCTCTGTTCTAGGTGCCTGGGGTCCCCCTCCAGTGGCTTAGCAGTCCTTCCCCTCTCATATCCCTGAGCCTGAGCTGTGTGCCCTACAGTCCCAACCAGACTTCAAATCCCCAGAGGTTATGCCCATCAGAGCTAGAAGGTGCTCATCTCATCTTGCCCTCCGCCTTACATCCCCAGCCCTTTTTCTTTTGAGACAGGGTCCTGCTAAGTCACTAAGTTGCCCAGGCAGGGCTCAAATTTGTGATGTTCCTGCCTTGGCATCCCAGAGTGCTGGGATTGCAGGCATGCAGCACCAGGCCTGGCTTGTGCCCCTTTGGACAAGTGAGGAAACCATCGTGCCCAATGTCAGCTGGTTAGAGGCGAGACATCCAAGTCTCCTTGTGCAAGAGGAGCCAGGGGCTTCCCTAGTGCCCTAGACCCTGGGCTCAGATGACATCCTTTCTCTTACCTGCACTGTCCCACTGCTCCTCACAACCTGGGCTTCTTTTCCACAGCAATCTCAGCCTCCATTCCACATTTTGTTCACACCGTGATCTTCCTCTGAGACATGCCAACTTTCTCTGAGTCAAGAAAACTGTTATTCCCCAGGCTTACAATTTTTGGGTTGATGTCTCCTTTTCCTTTCCTCAGTTCACTGACCTGCCTATTCCTACAACTGTGCATATCTTCCCTTTGTAGAGAAGTCTCAGTAATCAGGGCTGACACCTTCTCCCCACCCCATCCCCCCAATCTTCTACCTCAGCCCTCTTGACTGTGTGTCTTCCTCAACTGTGGGACAGAGGTTTCACGGAACTCTTCACTTGAATTGACCTTCTTCCTTCCCACCTTCCCAGGTTCGGACAAAGGATCACCGCTTTGAAAGTGTCAGTCACCTCATCAGCTACCACATGGACAATCACTTGCCCATCATCTCTGCGGGCAGCGAACTGTGTCTCCAGCAACCTGTGGAGCGGAAACTTTGATCCATCCCAGCATCTCTCCAGATGCCCTCTGGCCCCTTCCACCCTCTTCCTTAACTCTCAGGACCTCACTTGGGAGTATTCTGTGGGCTTGGCCTTGGGTAGGAGCTGGGAGTAGTGTGGACACTGGTGTCCAGCCAAATGAGAGGATTTGAGTCAGGAGCCTGGGGTAGAAACCTACTTCTCCCCAAACCTCACCAAAGTATTAATGTACAGAGTGGCCTGCTTGTCTGGGCCTTTCCTGTGCCAACCTAATGCCCCCTTCCCCAAGAGGGGGTGCTTGTAATGGAAAATGTTCCATGGTGACAGGCCCAGTGGAGCAGTTACCCTTCTGGGTAAGGGGGAATGAATTCCACCTCTGGTCTACTCCTGGGCTTCAGGGTACCCCAGACCCCTCTCAACACTCCCCCATCCCCCAAGTGTTTAAACTTTGTGCCTTTGACCATCTCCTAGGTCTGAAGAGTTCTCAGGCTCCTGAGTTCAAGGACAGGGGTACTGACAACTTCCTGGTTTCTGGGACCCTGTCCTCTCTGCTCAGCACTCCCTCTGGTTTGGGTTGGGAAAAGAGAGGCTGGAGTGACAGCTGTCCCCTATCCATGGGGTATGCAACCCTCAGAGATGGCCCCAGAGCCCCCCTCCCGGCCGGGGGGTAGATGGATGCCCCTTGCTCAGTGCCTCCTGGCCGGGCCCCTTCCCCAGGGGTCTGTATATACATTTCTAGGCCCTGCCCCTCCTGTGATGCATGCATGTTGTATCCTACAGCCAAAGTGCAGCCCTTCTTCCTGTCGCTGGCCCTGCCGCCTCTTCTGGGGCAGTGGGGTGACTGAATTTCGGCCTCCCCATAGTTAACTCCCAGGTGGGCTTTGTGGAGGTGGGATCAAGGGCATTGAGACTTAAAGCAGTAGACAATCCCCAAATGCCATCTGTAGGTTTGGAACTGCATTCATTTTTTTATATGCATATATTTTAGGGCTGTAGATTTACTGTCCTCATTTTGTTTTCCATGGCTTTTGAGCACAAAATGATGATAATCGATTACATTTATACATCACCTCTTTGACTTTTCTGAGCCCTTTTACAATTATGGGCATTTCCTCACCACCGGGTAGCATTATCTTTTTTACAAGAGAGACCTAAGGCAGGTAGTGATTTTGCCCTAGGACTGGAAAACTTGGGCCTTTTAGGGTGAGGCTAGGAGGCAAAAGTCTGGCTGGAGAGTGTTACAGTGTGGCGAAGTGGGAGCTTAAGCCCCACCGGTATTGAGGACTGGCAAGGGTGGCCTGGACAGACAGACAAGCCTTCCCTTGCTGGGCTTCAGGCCTGGAGGGAGTGAGGAAGGGAGGAATGTTTCCATCCTGGCCACCTTTTTTGTTTGGTTGTGTTCACGGGTCTCACTTATACCAAAGGGAAATAGTCTTCATTAAAGTCCATATTTCTTCTACATCCGCCTCTTAGCCCCTGTCGCGAGCCTATTGTCCGTCGCGGGCCTTGGGTGGCGGGAGGTCGCCGCTGTGGGCCGCGCACTGCCGGGTTGGACTCCGGAGCTCGGCGGAGTGTGGGCGGGGCGGGGCCGACGCCAAGCAGACCCGCAGCTCAGCTTCCCGCGCCGACCCCGGGCCCTCGGGGCCTCTCAGGCGCGCACCTCAGCCCGCGCGCTCCCGGCAGCGGCCCCCGCCCGGGTGGTACAACCCGGCCGCAAGGCGGACGCGCGGGCGCCGCTGGTCGGAGCCGAGCTGGGCCGGGCGACGCCCGTGGCACGAAGCCGGCCTCCCCTGGCGTGGCGAGAGACAGTCTCTTCCACCGGGCTCCCCCGCGTCGGGTCGCGCCCTGTCCTCGCCTCCCCTCTGTGCGGCGCTTGGTGGTGGTGGCCCAGCTGAGTTCCGGTTCCGGTTGCTGCCACCGCCGCCGGCGGTCTTGGGTGTCCCCGGTGAGCGCATAGTTTGCGCTCCGCGCCGCACTGTGCCACGCGCTGGCTGCAGCTTGGGGGCTTGTGGTGCCCCTGACTCCCATTCTGGGCGATGGTGCAGCTTGAGGCCGCCTCCATCCCCTGCCGCCGCTGACCCGGGTCCTCCACTCCATGGCCGCCTCGGCGCCGCCCCCACCGGACAAGCTGGAGGGAGGTGGCGGCCCCGCACCGCCCCCTGCGCCGCCCAGCACCGGGAGGAAGCAGGGCAAGGCCGGTGAGAGCGCGGAGGGGCGGGGGCTGGGGAGGCCAGGGCTTGGGAACCTCTGAGGGAGGGTTGGTGGGTGGGGAGGGGGCCTTGGGCCGAGGGGAGGGGCCTGAGGGGGACTCAGGTGAAAAGGCTAAGTGGATGTAGCCCTTCAGGGGTTAGGGGAAGGTGTCACAGGTTGACTTTAGGGTTTGGAGCCACGTGGAATTAAGGAGACACTTGGACTCTGATAGTGTCAAGAGATAGGCTCGCTGTCATTTCAAGGAAGACGAAGTTGAGAGTATGGTTCATTTTGCATATAACACTCCATGTTAGTACCGTATGTGTTAATTAAGTAAGCCAGTATGCAGGCGAAGTAATTCCTGGGAGAAAGGAGGTTGGAGAAACCTTAGGGAAACATGCCTGCGTTTGCTTTTTGCTGCTCTTCCAGGTCTGCAAATGAAGAGCCCAGAAAAGAAGCGAAGGAAGTCAAATACTCAGGTGATTGGCTGTTCGGTGGTGGGAGTAATTCCTAGCAGTCCCTAGGTGCTCTGTGTAACAGCTCTGCTGCTTGGTTTGTGTCTTCCATCAGGTGCAGGGAGCAGAGAAAGTGGTCGCTTCTTGTGTTTCTAGTTCTTTTTCTCAACCTTTTGATAAGTTTATTTATGATTTGTCTAAAGGACTTATTAGGCAGGGTTAGTCTTTTCCTTCATGTCTCCTGTCCTGGTTCCCTCATAATGATAAACACCTACAAGGACTGAGCCTTTTCTAAATGCCAAGATGGTGCTAAAGTGCTTTTAAGAGTTTTGGGCGGTATGCCTTGACCCTATTTTACAGGTGAGAAGTCTGAGGCTTTAAAAAGTTAAATGAACTAGCTGGACCTGTGGTGCTTAGCTGTAATCCCAGCACTCTGGGAGGCTGAGGCAGGAGGATGGCAAGTTTGAGCCCAGTATGGGCAATTTAGAGACTTAGTGAGACCCTGTCTCAATAAATAAAGAGCTATAAGACTGGGCGTGGTGGCGCACGCCTGTAATCCCAGCACTTGGGAGGCTGAGGCAGGAGGATTGCTGTGAGTTCAAGGCCAGCCTGAACTGCATAGTGAGACCCTGTCTGAAAAAGACAGGGGGAAAAAAAAAAAAAGCTAGATATGTAGCTTAGTATGAATGCCCTGAGTTCAATCTTCAGTACTGGCCCCCAAAATAATAAAGTTAAATAAGCTGAGCTTGGTGGTACCCACCTGTAATTCCAGCTACTCAGGAGGCTGAAGCAGGAGGATTTCAAGTTTGAGACCAGCCTGGGCAACTTACTGATGTTCTGTCTCAAAATAAAAATTAAAAAAGGGCTAGCATTCCCTGGGTGCTCAGCACTCCCTGGGTTCAGTGCCCAGTACTGCACCAAAAAAAAAAGAAAGAGAGAAAAACCTGCTTCAGGGTCAGAGCTGGTATTTCAGTGTACTTTTACCTGTTTTTCAAAACATTGATATTGTACGATGTTGGCTTTGTTCTCCCCGTCTGTTTCTCTGTTGCATTTCAAGGCCTTCTTGATTTTAGATGTGAGCTGGACAGTAGCAGTCCCCAAAGTGTGTATTGTGTTTGTGGTGCTGTCCTAATTCAGCTCCGTGACCCTCTTTTCCTCCTCCATTTTCCACTAGGGCCCTGCATACTCCCATCTGACAGAGTTTGCACCACCCCCGACTCCCATGGTGGATCACCTGGTCGCATCCAACCCCTTTGAGGATGACTTCGGTGCCCCTAAAGTGGGGGGTGCAGCCCCTCCATTCCTTGGCAGCCCTGTGCCCTTTGGAGGCTTCCGTGTACAAGGGGGCATGGCAGGCCAGGTACCCCCAGGCTATGGCACTGGGGGTGGAGGGGGACCCCAGCCACTTCGCCGACAGCCTCCCCCATTCCCTCCCAACCCGATGGGACCAGCTTTCAACATGACCCCCCAGGGCCCTGGCTACCCACCCCCTGGCAACATGAACTTCCCCAGCCAACCCTTCAACCAATCTCTAGGTCAGAACTTCAGCCCTCCTGGTGGGCAGATGATACCAGGTCCAGTGGGAGGGTTTGGCCCCATGATCTCACCCACCATGGGACAGCCTCCCAGAGGGGATCTGGGCCCCCCTTCTCTCCCCCAGCGCTTTGCCCAGCCAGGGACACCATTTGGCCCCTCTCTTCAGAGACCTGGGCAAGGGCTCCCCAGCCTGCCCCCCAACACCAGTCCCTTCCCTGGCCCTGACCCTGGCTTTCCTGGCCCTGCTGGTGAGGATGGGGGGAAGCCCCTGAATCCCCCCGCTGCCACTGCTTTCCCCCAGGAGCCCCACTCAGGCTCCCCGGCTGCTGCTGTTAATGGGAATCAGCCCAGTTTTCCACCAAACAGTAGTGGGCGGGGTGGGGGCACTCCAGATGCCAACAACTTGGCACCCACTGGCAAGGCTGGTGGGAGCTCAGGGCCCCAGCCTCCCCCAGGCCTGGTGTACCCATGTGGTGCCTGTCGGAGTGAGGTGAACGATGACCAGGATGCCATACTGTGTGAAGCCTCCTGCCAGAAATGGTTCCACCGTGAGTGCACGGGCATGACTGAGAACGCCTATGGGCTGCTGACCACTGAGGCCTCTGCTGTGTGGGCCTGCGACCTCTGCCTCAAGACCAAGGAGATCCAGTCTGTCTACATCCGCGAGGGCATGGGGCAGCTAGTGGCTGCTAATGATGGGTGACACTGGCAAGGTGGCCTGGGGAAGTGCGCATGTCCCTCCTGCTCTTCCAGGGTGTTTGTCTGGCTCGTCAGTCTTGTTTCCACTGGCTTCCCATCCCCATGGAGCAGAAACGTGATGGTTCCAGGGCAGAAGCAGAACTGAGGTAGATGGGCAGTAGAGCCCATATCCTCGCTTTTCTGGAAACTTGTGCATTGAGATCTATAGATTCAGGAAACCAAAGCCCTGCTGAGCAGAGCCGCGTTTTGTGGCTATACCTGGAGGCCTAGGGATGTGGCTGCAGGAGAAAAGAAGAGGAAGTTCCTGGAGGGCAAAGGTGTCCTAACAGCAGATGACAGATGCCCTAACACCTGTGCCTAACATCCCCATCTAGCCGCACAGCTCCAGCCTCAGGTTTTGGAGTCAAGGATTCAAAGTTTCTTGGGTAGGAGAGTTGGATCTCTTCCCGTTTCTACCACAGCCCTTTTGCGGGCTCTAGGAGACAGCTTTAGGGAATAAATGGGATTTCTCCCTTTTTCTGCCCTCCCTGTTACCTCTCCCAGACCAATCCAATTCCTACCCCTCAGAGCACCAAATAGCTGGAAGAGGCAGGAGTTCTTGGCTGCGACAGTTTCTTGGTGACTTGGGGAGAGATGCTGTCAGGACATATCTTCCTCATACCAAAGTCACTTGTCCTTTCTCAGCTTGCTTTTTTTCTCCTAGTGACTATATTTTTTTGCCAAAAATTGGGATATGTGGTCTGGCAGAGCGGAATATTTGACGTTGGGGCTGTCCTGGAGGCCTGGACTCTGGTGGTACAGCCCTCCCCTTGTCTATCTGTTGCACATTATACTCAGCTCTGTTCTTCAACTCTTGGCGCCCTTGTTCCCCACCCCCCCTGGCTGCACTGAAGGATAACTTGGAAGGGCACAGAGCCCTCATACCTCATTTCCTCCCAGATAAGAGTCCAAGTGAAACCCTACTGCAGCCTTGTGTAAGTAGGTGGTGGCAGGATCCTGCCATGGTACTAAAAGATAGAAAAGCCTCAAGTTTTTTGCTTCTCTTTCCTTGCTATTCTTTAGTATCATCTCCAGGTTGGCGATCTAGCATTTTTCACTTTCAGCCAAAATCCTGCACTGGGCTTGATTTGTTTTTATTTTTGAAGCACTGCCTGCCCGTGATGGGCCTAGGGCCTGCTCAGAGCCTCTTTTTCCTTACAGCTCCTGTGCACATTCCTCAGAGGGGTGGGGAGGCAGTCCTAGGTGTGGCCCTCTGCCCTGGGTGTGGTGGCCAATGCTACCCTCTGCAGTTCCCTACCCCCACTTCTCTCAGTTCCTGCACGTGGAGAGGAGACCCTGCATGCGGAGCCAACAGCCTTTGAGGCTGTGAGAAGGAAGCGGGCAGCCTCTGGGCTCTCTCCTGGTGTCCCCCACACCAAAACAGTCTAGATGGCAGCCCCCCTGCTCAATTTTGTGTTGTGTTTGTGCTTCTCTTTGCCCCCCTTTTATCTGTTCTTAAATTTGTGTTGTGTTCCCCTCCACAGTTTGTAAAATGCTCCTGGGGAGTGTCTGTCCCATCTGCCCCCTCTTGCCCTCTCCACTACTTTTTGGAAGAAAGTGGGGTGGCAGAGATGTGGGATCTTTTGTATGGTTGGATTAATAAAATGGCTTGAAAATCCACACGTGGGTCCTTGCTGTTTATCGGCAAAGAGGCTAGAATGAGCCACAGTCACTGCTGGGAAGAATGCTTAGCAGGTGAGGTTATCTGCTTTCCAGGGTCCCTGGAAGATGGATGGTAGCAGGAAGATTGAGGCCCTGCAGCTGATGCTGCTACAAGCTGCTGTGTTTCCTCCTCCTCCTTTCCAGCTGTGGGAAACCGAGTTTCCTTTCTGAGCACATTCCTGGGCTAGGCTTGGAGCCAGGCAAATTTGGCTCTGAGTCCCCTGGGAGACCAGTGCTGGAGCTCTTCTGGGTTTAGTGCCTGTCGCTTGGGGTCAAGTGTAGCTCCAACTGTGAGGGAGGCACTGTCTTCCCTTGAGCAGATTTAATTTTTGGATGCTTTTCAGGCCCCCTCCCCGTCCCCTTTTAAAGTGGTAGTGGCACCCTCGAACAGCCTGAGCTGGAATGAGTAGAAAGGGTGCCAGGAGGGCTATTTCTAAACACGATTGCCACCCATCTCTCTCCCCTCCCCCATCTTACAGCTGTCCATGTCTGTCCCGGGGCCAATGTGGCCCGTGTTCTTGTTTTGGGAGACACAACCCTTAGCCTTTCAGTTTAGGCCTTCCCTCTATAAGCGCTGGACGATGGGAAAGGGGCTGAGTTCACTCAAAGTCCAGTTTGCTAAGACCTCAGTGGCCCACGAGCAGGTAAACCCGCGTTTAGTGGCTGCGTAGATCTACCCTTTCTTCCCGTCCCCGGCTCTCAATTCCAGCCCTTATCGGCCAGAAGTTTCCGCCCCCTTGGGGGGAAGTCGACTTTTCATTGGTCAATCTTCAGTGACGTGGCCACACACTTCCTTGGGCTGGAAACCTGGGGAGGCAGCAACAAGTTAAACTGAAGACGGAAGGGAGAGCTGGGTCAGGTCAGGTAATGCCCTGGCTGGGAAGGAGCCCACTGACCCTCTGTAAGAAGGGATAACTGGAGAGCAGGGGGGAGCTCTAGAAGGCCTGCCTGCCACCTTGGGTCTACAGAGCGGCTTTTCGAAGGACGTAGGGCTGGCGGAAGGAGGGGCGGGTATTTGCCAAGCAGGAACTTGCACTGGGTTCCCCAGGCAAGTTCTTGTGGCCCTAGGTCCTTTGCATTAGAGTTTGGGGGAACAACTATTGGAAGGATTAAAAATAGTTGGAGGCACGATTTCCTAGTTTTGTGCAGAGTGGGAGAGCTCCCCCTTTAGCTGTTTTTTAGAAATAGCAGAAGTTGGTGGTGATCCTTACAGAATATTTTTGTTGAATCCTGCTGAATGGAAAGGAAGGGGATAGTAGAGGGAGGGAGTGGGTTTTCTTCTGAGACATAGATGAGAAGTAAAAGCTCTCAAAACAGCAGGGATACGGGGAGATCAGACAGCAGACCGGACTTCCAAATAAGGCAGTGAGATGCTGGCTTGGGAGAACAGGGGTATATTTTGGAATCTTGTATGAATACAACCAAGAGAAAAGTCTCAGGGTTTGGGACTCTGAGTGCAGAGGTTCCAAACTGTCCCTTGTTTGGGTTTCAGAAGTGTTTGTCTTGGTGACCCAAATACCATTGCTGGTTTCCATGGAGACAGTGGGTCTGTCTGACATCACTCTGGTTGCCATGGTACCTGGTCGTGGAGGACCTGAGCAGGCTGTACACAGCTAGGGATAAACAGGGACTTCAGCCCAAGCTGCTGCCACTTCCTTCCTGCCACCACCTGTTAACAGTTATACGCAGCAACTGTGCTGTGTAGGGGAAGATGACAGAACAGTGGGGGAGGGTCCAAGAGCAGAAGCCGGCACAGTGCTAGCTCTGTGGGTGTCCATAGACGCATGATGAGCGTCCTATTGGACTTGGTGTGGAGAAAGGCATTGTACATCCCTGGCTCTGTGCGATGGGTGTGTGTGCGGGAGGCATGAGCATAGGGGATGGTGCTTTCAGGTGTCAGTCACCTATCCTGGGCTTGGATCTTGAGTGGCAAGAGCCACAGGAGGTTATCAGGGCACCACAAAGGCTTAAAACCAGCTCAGACAAATGGCAGTGTGGCTGTTTTCTAGGGTAGAACTGCTATCTTCCTCCTTTCTCAGCATTCCTTACTTGCTGCCTTTGTCCCTCGGGAGGCATTCATTTATCCCCTTCTAAAGGATCACAGTCTCAGAGGGTTCAGTTTATCTGTCACTCCACCCTTGTGCCTGCTTCTGATCGCAGCTTCCCAGCCTAAGGGCACAATCTTGGCCTTTGTTGAAGGAGGGGTCCCTCTCTTTTCACCTTGCTTCATGCCCCCACCCTGCCAAGACAGAGCTAATTAGCAGTGGGTAGCACCAGAGTCCTTATTTTTGTCTATTTTTTGCAAATTATGAATTGATTTATACATGATAGTCACCATAAATCCCTTTTCCTGGTCACCTTCAAGTTCCCTAAGACCAAACTCTCCAGATTACGAAGAAGGGAAATTAGAATTTAGAATGGAGAGAGTGAAGAGGAGGTTGGCCAAAGGTGCATCCAAGTGGATCTGTTCTGTGCCAGTGGCTCTCAGCCCTGGGTGTACTTGAGAATCATCTGAGGGGCTTTCACCCCACTGAATCAGTCCTAGGAAGCCAGTGTGCAGTGAGAGTTGAGAACCCCTGAACCAGATTGTACAGAGGACCAGCGGTGTGCAGGTTGTAGGAGGCCATCACATCTTTTGTCCAGGCCTTGAGAGAAGAGGTGGTGATTTTGGAGGTGCCTGATGTTATAAAGGGAGCCACTTATTTTGTTTTCCTGCCTCTTTGCTGATCTTTGGAAAGTCAAGTCAGTCAGCCTTCCTGGCCTCTTCCCTGCCCATAACATCAGGGAGTTGGACTGGATATTCCCCAGGGCCTTTCCAGCCCTATGTGCCTTTGACTTTTCAAGGTCTGTTCAGTTTTCCAAGGCCTTTTGGATTCCTGAAGAGGCAGCTTCTCTGTGGCTGTTGGCAGGTGCTGCTTTGCAAGGTAAATACTGCTCTGAAGAGCTGAGGTATCAGGGTCAGAAGGACTGGAACCGGCCTGGGTTTGGGTGCTGCTGCCCAGCCCTTGATCTTTGGAACCCAGCCAAGACTGCTTTACGTGTCCCCTCTCCTGAAGGGAAATCTGGTCCTTAAGAGAGCTTTTTTTTCTTTTTTCTTTTTTGTGGGTAATGGGGGTCGACCTCAGGACCTTGCGCACCAGCAGGTGCCTGTGCCACTGAGCGATATCACTGGCCCTTTTTCTAGTATGTGGGTTCCAGGAGACGAACTCAGGCCCTCGTGCTTGCCAGGCAGGCACTTATACCACTGAGCCATCTCACTGGCCCAAGAGAGCTTTTCTTTGCAGGTGGCAGACACGGCAGCCTCAGGAACCTCAGCAACTATGGCCTCCTGCCCCGACTCGGATAATAGCTGGGTGCTTGCTGGTGCAGAGGTAGGAGGAGCAAGCCTGGGAACCACATGGGGAGGGCGGTTCCTCCAGGGCTGGGCTGCTTTCTGGATGTGTCTCCTTCCTTGGTCCTGATGGTCCCCTACATCTCCTGTCTCCTGTTGGCTGTTAGAGGAATTCCAGTAGCAGAGAGGAGATCTCTTCTCTGGCCTCAAGGGCTGACTATTGGGACTTGGATCATACCTGAAAGGAGGGTTATTAGCTGGGTCAGCTGAGAGGAACAGGGAAAAAGTTCTGGTGAGGAGACCAGCAAGAGCTAATGTCACTAAGGTGACAGTGGGAGAGGCATGTGGGGGAAGACTATGAGGAGGCCATTGGAGACAGTGTTGGAGTGAGGGTGGGGTGGGCCTGAGAACCCCTGGAAGAGGCCTAGGGGCCTGGTGAGGCAGCCGGTCCTCCTCATGGGCAGTCTAGTGAAGGGTCCTGAGTTAGAGGACAGTGATTGCCTTGGAAGAGGGCCAAGCCACAGTGTGGGAACAGGGATAGTGTTTTGAAGGCTCCTGCAGCTATGCAGGTAGCAGTTGGTGGGGCAGGAATCCAGAGGGCTCCTGTGCTCTCGAAAAGAAAGGGAGAAGCTAGTGAGGTGGGGGATTAGTAGCTGGAGATGGTGGGGTGTTGGCAATGTGTCAGGGCCCAGGGCCTGTGTCACAGCCCAGGCCCTATGACTGCATAAGTTGGAGCCACCAGGAGGGGAAGAGGAGAGGAGCTGATTTAGATATGCTGGAAAGGAGGAGTTGACCTCAGCAGTGACACTGGAGAAGAATACCTGGCCTGGAGCTTGCTGGCAGAGGGGCAGGCAGGTAGTCACTGGACAGGCACAGTGCTCTCAGGCAGCCCTGACCTGCTGGGGTGCCCTTGCTGACAGCTGAGGGACCTGGGGAAGCCACTTCACCTCTCTGTCCTCCCCTGTAAAGCAAGGATATGAGTCTTGCATTGTAGAGATAGCCATGAGAAAAATGTAATTTGAAAGTGGTGAAGAAACATACGAAGGTCAAGAATTATTCTTGGAGGGGTTACAGGAGCCATGGATGGGGCGGCCAGCAGTGGGAACACAGAGAGAAGAGAGGCTGAGGCCATGTGGCCAGGCTGGAGGCTGGGCCATGAGCACCACAGGAGTCAGGCAGCCTATGACTGGGCACTTGGGCTTCTGCCAGCAGCTGCTGGGGAGTGGTTGTGTCTGTGGGAATGTTGGGCCAGAGGGAAAGGCCAGAAAAACTTGGAGGATGTAAGCAGATGGGCAGCTGGAGGAATGGCCCTGGGAGCCATTGACCTAAGCCTCTGACCCTTGGGTACCCAGGAGACTTTATCTTCCCACCCCAACCAATACCCTGGCCTCTGTGGGTTCCTCATAGCAGCCATGAGGTTAGGAAATGGCTGAGCAGGGCTCGCTTGGGATCAGCACACTACTGAGTGATCATTTCTTTCGAGATGTGAGTGGGGGTTCCTGAGTGTGCAGCTGGCCCCAAGGACCCCAGCAGAGCACCCCTGCTCCTGGTTTTGTTCTGCTGTCCTTCCTCTAAGTAGCCCTGTGCTTATTCCCTCCCTCTAGAGCCTGCCTGTGGAGACCCTGGGCCCAGAACCCAGGACAGACCCTGAATCTGAGAGAGCCCCCCAGGTGTCTCGAAGCCCGTCCAAGGAAGATGGTGAAGAATTAGCTGGGGCCTTGGATGGAGAAGGTAATGGGGCTCTGTGGAGAGTGGTAGTGTAGCTCTTCTTTAGGGGGGTTCCCATTTCTGGGGGGATGGGGTGCTGCTTAGTCTTCAAGCCTGCTAGGGGTATGTGGGAGCCAGAGGCGGAGCAGGAAGTTCAGCTGGTGGCAGTGTTTTTTCCTGGGCCTTTTCTCTCACCACAGAGAACTTCTTCCAGACGGAAAGCCCCCAAACTAGTCCCATTGTGCCTGAGGAGACTGAGGCCAAGGTGAGGACCTCCACCCGGGACAGGGCGGGAGGTGGGCAGCGGTAGATCCTGCTCATAGCTGTGTCCCCACCAGGCTGCTGTAGGAGGAGATGGTCCTGGTGTGGAGCCCCCTGGCCCAAGAGACACAATGGTCCAGGGAGACTTGCAGGAGACTTCCATGGGAACAGGCCTGGGCCCAGACACACAAGACCTAGAGGACCTGCAAAGCCTGCCCTCCAACCCCAAAACAGGTGAGAGTTGCGTCCCTTGCCTCCTCTTGGAATGTGTGAGAGAGGGAACAGCCATCGATATGGATGGGGCATGTACTCAGGTCCTTTCTCACCACACCACTAAGGACACTGGGCTCCGAGATTTGACCAGTATCACATGACAGGGCCCACATCTGGTTGACTCTTCTCCTCTGCCCTGGGGCCTCCTTTTTTCTTGCTTCCAGGACTCAGTCCTCATCTTCAGAGTCCCTTCCTTGTGCTGGCTCTGGGCCCAGGAGGAGGGAAGGCAAGTGCTTCATGGACTATAAGAAGTAGACCAGACTGAGCCAGGATGCCAATCAGACCTGGGAGGGTACAGAAAGTAGATGTAATGAAGGGGCTCCCAATGGACAGGGGAGTAGTCCAGTCAGGAACAGACTGAGGGCAAGGGAGAGGCAGGGTAGTTGGAGGTGCCATTTGAGTGGATCCTCAAGCATATGAGAGGGAAGTAGGGAGGGCAGGAAGAAGAGAATGTTCTGGGCCAAAGCTGCTGCAGCCACAGAACATGGGTGGGGGCCGTGGCTGTGGGAGAGATGTGCAGGAGTCGCCTCTGTTGCAGTGATCTGACCTGAATCAAGGCAGTTCTCTGGGGTTGTGAGGAAGGTGGACTGGAGGCTTCAAGGACACAAGTGTTAAGCTTCTGGTGTGAAGAGAAGAGGGAAGGCATCAGATAGCCAGATGGCCACAGTGGTGCCTTTCCCTGAACCAAGGGACCCAGAGAAGAGACAGTCTGGTCCTGAGGAAGATCTAGAAGGGAGTCCCTAGGCATTCAGACACACAGGTCTGGATCTCCTGGGAGGCCGGGAAGGGTTACAGGTCAGGGACCTGTGTGCTATAGTCGGGGGTCAGTGGGATGGGTGAGAGGGTTGTGACCCTGTGGATAGAGAGAGAAGCAGAGAACCAGAGAAGGTGCCAGGAAGACCACTGCTGTCTACAGGAGTGGAGAAGAGCTGGGGTGGCAGACTGAGGAGGCACAGCTGGAGGGTCTCCAGGGGTTCCAGAAGGATGGCAAGCACTGTACAAACTTGACATGAGGCACACATTGGAGGAAGGAGGATGCTTTTAAGGATGAAAGTAGCTCTTGTTTTCTTCTTTTTTTTTTGGCAGTACAAGGGATTGAACCTAGGGCCTTCGGACTGAGCTATGACCCCAGCTCTTTTTATTCATTTTTCATTTTGAGACAGGGTCTCACTAAGTCACTAAGTTGCCTGGGCTGGGCTCGAACTTGCAATCCTTCTGCCTCAGCCTTCCAGAATGCTGGGATTACAGTCATTCACCACCATGCCCAGATGGCTTTTGTCACTTGTAGATTGAAAGGACAGGTGTCCTATCTCCAGTCTGGGCAGGGGCAGTGATCAATGCCCAGCAGGAAGGGGTAGGGTCCCTGTGTGCCCTCTCCGTGGTCAGGCTGGGGTTCTCTCTGTGCCTTCTTCCACTTCCTGCCTCTCCAGTGGCTTCGCTGTCCTATTCCCATGCCTAGCTTGGATTAGGGAGGAGGGCCGCTGCTCCACCAGTGAGGATGACACCGATGTGGACATGGAGGGTCTGCGGAGACGACGGGGTCACCAACTCAGCTCACCTCAGACAGTGGCGGCCTTGGGAGTGGAGGACCAGGCCAGAGGCGAGGTTGCCAGCGGGGAGCTCGGCATCTCGCTCAACATGTGCCTTCTTGGGGCCCTAGTTCTGCTGGGCCTGGGGATCCTCCTCTTCTCCGGTGAGTGGTACCTTACCTGTCCTCCTGCCTGCTCATGCCTTACCTCACCACACCCCTCCTTGACGCCTTACCAAGCTTCCCTCTCCATCCTCAGGTGGTCTCTCTGAGTCGGAGACTGGTGAGTGGGGAGGGGCCCTGGCTTGTGCTTGTCTGGTGTGTATGTGCATGTGTGTGTGTGTGTGTGTTCTCTGGGTTGGGAGCAGTGTGTTTGGGGTTGCACATTATTTCCTACTTTCTAACCTTGTCAGCTGTTCCAGTGACACCTTTATGTAGCTGGACCTGGGCTGTAGGGTATGTTCATAGCAGGAGGGGGTGATTGGGAGTGGGGGAGGGGGCTAGATTCAGGACCTCATTTTCCTGCAGGGCCCATGGAGGAAGCAGAGCTGCAGGTCTTCCCTGATACTGGCTCAGACACCAAGTTGGTGGATGCTGTGGGAGACAGGCAGGTACGTGCAAGGGTATGTCTCCACAGGTGTGGAGCCTGGTGGGGAGAACCCAGGCGACTGGGCTATGGGACAGCATGAGGTGGCTGGTTCTTCTGTCCTCAGGATGGACTAAGGGAACAGCTGCAGGCCTCAGTTTCTACTGACAGTGTCCCCAGCCTGCAGAACATGGGCCTTCTGCTGGACAGGCTGGCCAAGGAGAACCAGGACATCCGGCTGCTGCAGGCCCAGCTGCAGGTAGGCACAGGAAGGAGGGTATGGGCTCAGTTAGCTAGCCCCCTACCCCAGCCATGTGTCTGTCATAGTGTCCATCCTGAAAAAGTTCTGCCTTCCCACCCATACACCTTGAGCTTTCCTAGTGTGTTCGCCTTTCTCCTGTGAAGATCTGCACCAGGGCTGGCATATATGTGTCATGGCATTTCACCTCTGACTGACTGGTATGCTCTTCCTTTGAGTGTTGTACGAGAAGGGTTTGAAGAACATCCAAGGCTTATGCCAAGTGCTGTGACCAGTTAACAGTGTTGGCTCTGGGTGTGGGAGCTGGAAATGGGCCCACTGGAGCTACACATTGGCTACCTTTAGGGGAACCTAGGAAGTATGCTTATATGAGGACATAGGTGCTGAGGCCCAGGGTGGAATTTCGGGATTCCAGGATCTGGTTTAGGGTGGGAATGGCACTGGGAAAAGACTGAGAATCAAATCCTCTGGGTGTCCCAGGCAATAAAAGGGCATGATTGCCTGTCCACTCTAATGGAATGGAATTGAGATAGAATGCATTGGGCCCATCCTGACAAGGACTCTTGATGGTTTCTTCCATCCCTTACCACATTCTAGGCCCAGAAAGAAGAGCTTCAGAGCCTGATGCAACAGCCCAAAGGGCTGGAGGAGGAGAATGCCCGGCTCCGGGGGGCCCTGCAGCAGGGCGAGGCTTCCCAGCGGGCCCTGGAGTCAGAGTTGCAGCACCTACGGACCCGGCTCCAGGAGCTGAGGGCTGACTGTATCCAGGGCCCAGATGGGCTGTGCCTCAGCTGGGGCCACAGCCCACAGGGTGGCAAGGCCACCACAGAGCAAGGCCACCGCAGGCAGGAGCTGGGGTCTGACTTCCTAGAGGAGAAGGTGAAGCTGGAGGCAGAGGCCCAGGTGCTGAGGAGGGAGCTGCAGAGACAGCGGCAGCTGCTGGGCTCTGTGCAGCAGGACCTGCAGAGAAGCTTGCAGGACACTGGCCGAGGGGACTCAGCTCATGCTGGCCTGGCTGAGCTGGGCCACAGATTGGCCCAGACGCTGAAGAGCCTGGAGAACTGGGGCCTGGACTCTGGGGTCTCTGTCAATGCCTCAGAGGCCTGGCATCAGAAGCCCCAGTGGGCTGGAAAGGAGAAGTGGCACGATGGGCAGAGGGATAGGAAGGCTGAGCACTGGAAACATAGGAAGGAGTCTGGCTGGGAGAGGAAGCAGAGCTTTGGGGGTGAGGACAGGGAGCTGGCAGGGAGGTGGAAGGAGGACAAACCAAGGGGGGAGCACTGGGGGAGCCGGAAAGATGGGAAACAACAGGACTCCAAAGAACCTGCATGGAAAAGTGGGAGGCACCACTCGGGAGAAAGGCAGAAGCATCCCCAGGGGAGAGAAGGGGCTAAAGACAGTCAGGACTCCCTGCCCCCCTGGAAGGAGCTGTTGAGGCGCAAGTACAAGGCACCCCAGGGCTGCTCAGGTGTGGCTGGATGTGCCCGGCAGGAGGGCCTGGCCTTCTTTGGCACAGAGCTGGCCCCAGTGCGGCAACAGGAGCTGGCCTCTCTGCTGAGGACATACCTTGAACAGCTTCCCTGGGCCGGGCAGCTGGCCAAGGAGCTACCCTTCTTACCTGCTTACTTTGGTGAGGATGGCATCTTCCGGCATGACCGCCTCCGCTTCCGGGATTTTGTGGATGCCTTGGAGGATAGCCTGGAGGAAGTGGCAGTGAGGCAGACAGGTGATGACGATGAGGTAGATGACTTTGAGGACTTCATCTTCAGCCACTTTTTTGGAGACAAAGCACTGAAGAGAAGGTGAGCAGCTGTGGGGGACCCCAGTCTTTCGGGACAGAATGGGTACATCTGGGAGGAATGTGAAGGAGCAAGGGCCCTAAGTGGGGGTCTTTAAGGACTTCTCCTCAGTTTTGGTCCCCAGCTTGCTTTCCTTTGAGAAGGTATCCAGATATATTTCCTGCCTTCCCTTGGGGACCACAGGTCCTGAGGAGTTTGGGGGGGGGCAGGGGGTTCTCCTGAGTTGTTCTCTCCTCCCTGTACCTGCTGGCCTGTGGTGTATGGAAGACTCCATCTTCCTGCCTCCCCAGCTGGAGCCTCCATTCTGGGAAACCAGGTCTTCCGTCATGCTTGGTGGTGGCCACCTGGGCTGGCTTCATTAGGAGAAACAGGGTCCCCTCCTTGGGAGTCCATTCTTAACATGGTATTGTCTCCTCAAGGCCTCTTTCTCCTCCCACTCCATGTCCCCCCACAGGTCAGGGAAGAAAGACAAGCACTTTCGGAGCCCCCCAGTTGTGGGGCCCAGGGAGGAGCACAGCCACCACCCCCAGCACTACCACTGAGGCTGAGCCCTGTGCATGTGGGTACAGCCTTGGCCCCGTGATCCCGGCAGTATCTGACTCTTGGCTTCAACGGACCATTCAGCTGGCCGTTCCTGGTTTGGCTGGTGTCCTTGGGTATCCTTCATAGAGGAGAGCGGAGCACCCAGCCCTGCACTGATACCACTTTCTCTAGAAAAGGCATTATCTGGACCTGCCTGCTATCTATGCAAATGTGTGCAAATGCTGAGGGCCCTGGGCACAGGCTCTGCAGCCTGATTGTGATTGCATTGCACCTGTGTGAAGGGGGATGGGAAGGGGCCCTGTTTTCAGGAGGAGGAGGGCATTCTGATTCCGAAGATAGAGAGCTTTCACTCTTTTCTGTGTGCCTCCCACTCCACACACTGACCCCCTGGGACTGACTAGAATCACTGGCAGGAGGCCCAGCGCCAGGGCTTGCTGTGGGGTTTTGTTAGATTTGGAAGCAGCTGTCCCTAGAGGGTGAAGTCCCTTTTTTCCCCTGCTTCTCACGTGGCCTAACTTCGCTGTGTGAACTGCAGACTCATGGCAGGGGTGTCTGTGACCTGGCACTCAGCCTTTCTCCCTGCTCTTTCCCCTTGCCTGCCCTCCCACCAAGCCCAGGCGCTCTGGGCTGCAACTTACTCACATGCTCAGAGCTGCCCCACCTGCACCCCTAGGAGAGGTAGAAGAGAGCATTGGCTTTGGAGTGTGAGCCTTGGGCCCAACTCTGGGCTAAGTGATCCTGGGCAAGTTAATCTCTGTAAACCTTGGGTTTCTCATCCTCCAAAAAGAGGATCAAAGGGCTGAGAAAGAGATTAAATAAAGTGATAGCTGCCCTGGTTTTGGCACTCAGATTTTTGCCATCTTTGAAGCAAGCTAGGGGAAGGGAAGAGAGCCCTCACCCCAGCGTGGTGTCTGGGGCTGGGAGGTGAGGGGGCCGCTAGGCGGCACCCTGGCTTCACGTGTGCTCCACACATTGTGCCCCCTCCTCCCCAGCCCACCCCACTGACCCTGTAGCCTGCTCCATTGGCTGCTTTCTCCAGAAGACCCAGAATTCCCTGAGTCCTCTCTGGAAAGTCCTTCCTGAGGTCTGCCTTCACTGGGCTGGCTCCTTGACCTCCCTGGGTTGGGTATCTGTTGGTGAGGCAGGTCAGGGAGTGTGCCAGTTAGGAGGGGTGGGACCACAGGCTGTAGAAGGGGGCCATGACTGATTTCTGATTACTCAGCAGGTGCTCTGGAACACTTTTTAAAGGATTTAAGTATATAAGCTCATTTAATTCTGGTGTGGGGCAAGCAGGGCTGTGGGTGGAACACTTACTGTGCAAACTTTTGTTGTCTAGTGTGTACTGGAAACAGTGATACCCGGGGAACACAGAGTGCTGAAAGGCTTAGTGTCTAGTGGAGCCCAAGTCCTACAGCAGGAGACCCTGCAGCTAGGCCTAGGGAAGAACTTCCTCCCAGGTGGAAGGTCAGTGGTACAGGCTGGATGGCTTTAAGAAGGAGTCTTCTATTTCTGGAATGGAGATTGGGAGAAGCAAGTACAGGCTGGCGCAGTGCCAGGGCTTGTATTGGGCGCCAGGCTCTGTGGACTTCTGTTCCTTGGGAGGAGGCCTAGTTTTACACTGTTCATGTCACTAACCTTCTGGAAGTGGTCAAAATCCTTGCTGCCTAAACAGCTGACTAGCCACTAGGGTGGCTCAGAAGAAAGGCAGGCTCGATGGTTGGTAGGAGCTGTGTCCTGTCCTGGATCTAAGGGTGGGGATGCACACGGCCTCCTGGGTTCCCAGAGGGTGTTGGCTCTCACTTCAGCCTCTTGGGGCCTCTGGGTTTCATTTCTAAGGCCCATTTCCTTTCTTCTGCCTACTGAACTCTCAGGAGGCTGGGGGGTCCCCCAAGCCTCTTGGTCTTCCTTACCCAGTCAGGAAGTAGATGTGCTGAGCTGAGGTCTTGCAACCTGGGGAATCAGGAAAAAAGCTATAATCCAAGTGACATGTTAGCAAGGGCCAGGGCACTAGGGGCATCAGGAGCTTGCTTGATTACCCCCTCTCCGGGGTGCCCTTGGGCAGTCATCCTCACACCCTTCAAGGCTGTGAGGCCCCCTTTCCATCACATCTAGGCACCCCTGTAAATGTCAGTTGGGGGAGGACAGGACCATAGGATGCTGTCTGGATCAGGGGCCAGTGTGTAGAGATGAGGGAGCTAGGGACAGCACTGTCCTCCCCACATGGATGGGGGCAGTTCCTGGCCAGCCCGGCGTGGGGTGATGCTGTGGACTCTGCTACACATCCCCGTGTGGGCATCCAGTGTCTAGGTTGAGCCCTCCCAGTTTAGGCCCTTGGCCTTTGCTGCACCTGGCTTCTGTCCATTCTAGGGGAGCTCCCTTAACGCCACCCCCACTACCAGAAGTACCCAGCCTGGGGGCTCAGGGGAATCACTAGCATAAGAGTAGCCCTCTTGGGCCTTCCAGTTCAGGGGGAAGAGTTCTGTTTCCCTTGGCCAGTCCCCCAAACTCCTTTCCCAGTAGGGCCCTAGTCTGCTATTCCTCCCTGCCTTCCCTGCCTCTCATTCTCTAGCCCTCACTCCTCTCCCTGGCTTCTCCAGCCACCCTTTTCTCCAATGCCCTCATCTCAGCCCTCTGCCACCTATGCCCCCTGGCCTGTCACCTCCTCTGGGATCTCCCTTGTCTCTCCCTGCCTCCCAAGTCCTCTAGGAGCCAGCCTTTCTCCACTGCCTTTCATTCCCATCTGTTCTGGGGTGCAAGTGGGATGGTGGTGGGTCATCTTCAGGCCTGACACCCTCTTGGATTCCTGGAGGGCTAAGGCTTGTGCTTCTTTAGAGAACAGCTCCCAGGCTCCTCTTGCTGGACCCAAGGACAGACAGTGGGCTGGCTGGCTGTTGCCATGGGAACCTCAAGGGCCATCCTGATGTAGATAATCAGGCCTTGTTCTGGGCCACAGATGTGCCTGGGCCCTTCACTTGCTGACAGCGGGGGCCTGGGAAGGACGTCGCAGAGTGGGAGTGGGAGATGTTGCTCGGATAACACCTGCTCTCACCCCTCACTGCTACACCCCTCAGCTGCTTGAGCTGCAAAAACCCTTTGCCAACCACTCAAGCTCTTGTCCGAGTGTCCTGTCCCTTCCCTCAGGGGCCCCCATAAGATTGCAGCCCAGCTTTTTAGTAGTCTTTTGCTTCCAGAATAGGTGCCTGCCCCTTCCCACACAGGAAAAACAGAAAAGAATCTCGTGGTGCCAGTGTGTCCTGGGCAAGGTAAGGTCCAGCCTGGGTCTTTTCTAAGTAGAGCTTTGGCCTGAGCAGGATTTGATATCTAAAGCCTGGAGTGAAAAAACAAAAACAAAACCAAAAACAAAACAGTGTCAGGTTTCTGCCATGCCCATCGAGTGCCTTGGGCAAGATGCCTTGCTGTGGCAGGGCTCGTCCTTCTCATCACTAAAGTGGACACTATGGCACCTCTCCTAAACAAGTCACTGTACCAGCAGTGAAAGGCTTTGGAAGCTGTAGCACACAGTCATCCCTCTGTATCTCCAGGGGATTCATTCCAGGACCCCTGTGGATACCAAAACCCAGGGATGCTCAGCTCCCAGATATAAAATAGCATGATATTTACATATTTCTTACGCACAGTGTCCCATGCACTTTATTCATCTAGAGATGACTTATAATACCTGATACAGTGTGAATGCTGTGTGGACAGTTATGCCATATTGTTTAGTAAATACTGATAACACATGTGCAGAACAAACATGATTTTTATTCTAAATGTTTTCTATTTGTGGTTGGTCGAATCCGTGAATGTGGACCCCATGGACATGGAGGGCCTACTGTACTGTTAAAATAGTAGTTATTTTTATTTTACTTAACCTCTAAGGGGAAACTGGGAGGCTCTGTGAGCTACTGATGTAAGGGGAGAGGCGTTTGTAGCAGGAGCTGGCAGGGAAAAGATGCCAACTAGCACCTAAGTCCCAGCACTATACTGGATGCTGTGGGCTCACTCCTGTCCCTGAGACTAACTGGATTGTAACACAAAGAAGAATGTAACTCATGCTGTCTCGGTGCTGCCGGGAAGAGTCTGCAGACTGGGTGGGTGGCTTCTGAGTTGGATCCTGGAGGATAATAGGATTGCGTGATGGGGAGAGGAAGGTGAACAGCCTGTGGCCAGATGGCCCAGAGGAAACAAATTCTCCCACAGGCCTGCCTGCAGGTCACGGGGATTAGGAAAGGGAAAGGGTCACCAAGGGTATCTGCAGAGCATGGGGAGGGTACACAGGGGTGCAAGGCAGCCAGATACCTGAGGATGGAATAGGGAAGTGTGACATGGAGGGGGCAGGAAGAATTGACACAGTTTTGACACAGAGACCACACTAAGGATAGACGACAAACTTCTGGGCCCTTAACCTGTTACTCTTCTCTTTCCTTTTTCTGTTCTTTGTTTTCTTTCTGGTTTACTTTTTTTTGCTTTTTGATGGTACTGGGGATTGAACTCATGGCCTCAGGCATGGTAAGCACATGCTGTACCACTGAGCTATACCTCTAACCCCTATTTTTTTGTTTTTTTGAGACAGGGTCTCACTGTGTAGCCCAGGCTGGCCTCAAACTTGCAGCGATCCTCCTGCCTCAGCCTCCCTAGTGCTGGGTGGGATTACAGGTTTGTGCCACCATGCCCGGTGGCTCCTGTTACTTATTAAAAGCATGATTTATTGCTGGGGGTGCTGGCACATGCCTGTAATCCCAGCAGGAGGATCGCTCTGAGTACAAGGCCAGCCTGGGCTATATAGCAAGATACTGTCTCAAATAAAACAAAACAAAAAACAAAACAAAAAAAAACACATGACTTGTGTTTTCTTCTAAGATACACAGGGACTTAAAGCGAATTTGCTTAAAACTGTAACTCCTTGGGCCTACAGATGTACAGTAGGTAACTAAAAGTACAATAAAGCTTGACCTTCATTTATTTTTATTTATTTATTTATTTATTTTTTTGTGGGTACCGGGGGGTCGACCTCAGGACCTCGCGCGCCAACAGGCACCCGTGCCACTGAGCGATATCACTGGCCCCTTTTTCGTATGTGGGTTCCGGGAGTCGAACTCGGGCCCTCGCGCTTGCCGGGCAGGCGCTTACGCCGCTGAGCCATCTCACCGGCCCTTGACCTTCATTTTATATAACTGAGTCAAATCCTTCTCAGCTTTTCATGTAGGCATGTTAGTTAGGGAGTATCTGTCTAAAAGTTGGCAAAACAAGGTTTTTCAGCCCCAAATATACCAAGCTTGTCTCCTGGCCCTTTAAGACTGAGGACACCTACACTAGAAAGTCTCTACTGCTCTAAACCTGTGGTCATCTTGTGTGGTGGTTAAGCTTAATTGTGTCAGCTTGGTTTGAGAGCTACCTAGGGGATTAGTAAAGCACACTTCTGGGTGTGGGTGGATCACAGAGGCCTGACCTTGGGGACTGTATCTGGTCCCTCTCCCCTTCCCCTCTGGCATTGTTGCTCTGCTTTGCTTCCTGGCCACCATGAATTAAAGATCCTTGCTCCACCACATTCTTCTGCCATGATGCTCCTGCCTTCGGGCCAGCTGACCATGGACTGAAACCTCTGAAACCATGAGCTAAATTAAACCTTTCCTCCTCTAAGCTGTGAGTCATGGATATTGTGTTCCAGCTATGGGAAAGCTGACCAATATACCTTGGATTCCTCACATGGCTGAGACTGCCCTTCAAACCATGAGTCTTCCTCCCATGGGAGTTGTATTGCCTACCAAGTCCTGAGGATTCCTCTGGAGCTATGAAATGAGGACTGAGACAGTAACCTAGTGGATCCAAGCCCACCACAACGCTCTACAGAACTAGTCTCTTTTTGTAGGCCTGTCTGCACCCCTCCATCAGTCTGTGCCTCTTCCATCAGCTCCTTAGAGCCATACTGTTGTTTTAAGTTTATTTTCTATTCTCATAAAAAAAAAAAAAAAAAAAAAAAAAAGACTATCAGCTGGTAACATAATTAGTCAGCACCCAGAAGGTAGATGGCTTAGGGCCATGAATTAGAATGCCTGGTAACCAGCTGGATGTAGTAGTGAACATCTGTAATCCCAGCACTCTAACTGGGAGGCTGAGGCAGGAGTACTGGTATGAGTTTGAGGCCAGCCTGTGCTACACAGTGAGTTCAAGCCAGTCTGAACTACATAGTGAGACCCTGACTAAAAAAAAAAAAAAAAAAAAAAGTCTGTCATGGCTCTCCTCATGATAACACGTCCTGTTTTTCTCCAGGGTGTACTTTTGCTTTTTCCTCTTTTGCTCAGCCCAAGCTCACTCTGGAGAGCCAATTTCTCACTCTTCACTTTCACTTTTTCAAATAAACTTGGCTACTGCTTTTTGCTCATTTCGTTAAAAAAAAAAAAGTGATGACCTTGGATGCCTGGTGACGGGGAGAGGGAGGAGTTAAGGGCACATTCCACCTTCTGACCTCTGTACAAGGGAGTGACTATGCCCTTGTGCAATGCAATGCTGGCAAAGGAGTTTCATGGTGGGTGGAGTGGGCAGGGGTGCTGGGCTTGAGTTGCTGAATATGAGCCTAGGGACAAGGCTGGACCACTAGCAGATCACCTCTCCACTCCACTGAGTTGCATGTCCCTGCCACCCATTTTAGGGCAGGGGCCCTTATCAGAGGGCCTTACCAGCAGGAGACACTAACCTTCATGGGCCCTGCGGGGAGGTACCCAGCAAAGGAGAGTGACTACAGAGACCTTGTTTAGAGCAAGAGAGGCAGCTCATCTGGCTGGGGCAGGAAAAGCAGAAACCTAAAGCCACTTGTTGCTATAGAGAGGAAAGTGCTAGAGGACCCCTCAGGAGGTCAGTCAGCTGCCCTGGGTTCAACAGGCCACTGAGCCCTGCTCATCTGGAATGTGGCCTTTGGCCCTCACTGAGCAGTGTGGTGGGGAGGGACTAGGGTAGCAATAGTGACAGGAGGCCTACTTAAAGGAAGCAGGCCACCCTGTCACCTATATAGGGCCATTAACTTAAAGGCACCTCTGTACCTTTTATCTCCTGAGAAGTAAACTTGGAAGGAGGTAAGACTATTTAACAGTTGAAGAAACAGAGATTAGGTGACTTGCCTATGATCACATTATAGCTAGACAAGGACAGGGGAGAAGAGTAGCCCTAGGTGGCATCTGAGGGTACTGAGGCCCTCCCCATCTCTGCCCTGCCGGCTCAGATCCTCAGATGCAGCCAACCTGAGCTCCTGTGTGTTCTCCTTGGGCTTGTGTGCTGCACCCCTCAACCCTCTGGCTACCTGGACACTTGCCCTGGAGGCATTTCCTCTGTGGCCACCAACTGCCACCCACTGGCCTCAGCTTATGGATAGCTGAATAACAGCCCTTCATGAGCATCAGTCCCATTCTTGTGGTTCTGAGATGGAAGTGACTGTCCAAGTTCATAAAGCTTGCAGGGATAGAGTGCAGCCTGAAGCCCAGGGCTGCTGACCCCTGACTGGGAATGGCCCTGTCCCTTCCTGTCCTTTCCTCTCCCCCTTGAGCTGAGGTCTGGAGGAGCTGCTTGCTAAGCCTGAGCAGTGACCTCCCTCCTGGCTACCTGTGCAGAGATGCCGAGTGGTGGCCACAGGGGGGCAGCAGCAGGAGGGACAGGAGGCTGGACCTGCAGAGGACTAGACTGGAGGGACAGAGGGTGCTCCCAGGAGCTGCCCCAGGAACCCAAGCTACTGGCTGTGGGGTTATGAGATCTTAGCTTGGGGATCCCTACAGAGGATCCCCTGCTAGTCTCTGGGGGAAGTTGTGGCCTCCAAATCCCTCTAAAAAGCCCCCCCCGTTGGCTTCTTCATTTATTCACCTGTCATTTATAGGGCAGAGCTGACATTACAGAACAGAGTTTAATGGGCTCATCGGGGCTTGGCAGGAAGCACTGCTTTGGGGAGTATTTGAGGAACTCACCTTAGAGGGGTGGGTTAGTGTGTGAGGTGAGAGGTTGAAAGGCTGCTAGTGATGACAAGGCCCAGGATATGCAGCTGGTGTCTGAGGATAGGAGGCAGAAGGCTTTGAGGAAGCTGGGTATGCTGGTACCTGTAATCACACCAATCTGGGGGGCTGAGGCAGGAATACTACAAGTTTGAGCCCTGCTTGGGCAATTTAGTGAGACCTGTCTCAAAAAGGGGTGGAGGGCCGGTGAGATAGCTCAGTGGCATAAGCGCCTGCCTTGCAAGTGCGAGGTCCTAAATTCGACTCCCGGAACCCACATAAACGAGAAAAAGGGCCGGTGATATTGCTCAGCGGCACGGGCACCTGCTGGTGTGTGAGGTCCTGAGTTCGATCCCCGGTACCCACACACACACACAAAAAAGGGTGGAGTGGGGATGTAGTTTAGTGAGAAGGCCCTGGGTTCAGTCTCCAGTACCCCCCCCCACACACAGAGGCTTTGAACAGCCTAGGCCATTGTTGAATTTGATGACAGGAAGTGTGTGGAGAAGCAGAATGGGATCAATGTCTCAGTAAATGAGAATGAATCCAGGATGGGGTTGTTAATACTGAGGAGGGGAAACAGGAGCTCAGCCGGATGGTGTGAGTTGGGAGCAACCAGTTTTCCAAGAGGCAGGGAAGTAAAGATCTGGAAACTGAAGTGGGGAGGGAGGCATGGACTCAAGTCTTTCCCAAGGTCTGAGGGCTGGGGGAGAAGGAAAAGACCCCACTGGAGAGGGCAGTGGGGACAGAGAAGCAGGCAGCAGGAAGGAAGTGGCTGAGATGAGGTTGGGGTGAAGAAGTTTCCTGACCACAGACTGGGAATTCCAGGGAGCTTGATCCAGGGTGCGGGAGGCCTGGGGCTGGGGTGCGATGGCTCAGAAGAGGGAAGCCACTTTGGGAGGAAGTTCTGACTCCTCCCTAGTGGTGACTCAGAAAGCAGGAAAGTGCAAGTGGAGTTAATCCGTGTAGCCTTAGTGGATTCAAACAAATGTTTATGGAAGATGAGCTGAAAGTCTGATCCTGTTGTAATACAAACTGCAAGCACAAAATGCTAAGAATAATATCCTTTAAAAATTGATAATGTCACCAGCTAGCATGGGTCTTTGCTTTAGTGATAATGAAAATTAAAACTAAAGCACTAATTTGCAGGAAAAAGCTTTGAGAGTAAGAGAAAATAAGCTGGGTGTGGTGGTACATGCCTGTAATCCCAGCACTTGGGAGGGTGAGGCAGGAGGATCACGGCAAGTTCAAGGCCAGTTTGGACTACATAGTGAGTTTGAAGACAGCCTGAACTACATAGCAAGACTCTGTCTCAAAAAAAAGTAAGAAAATAAAGGGAAGCAGGGCTCTGATAAAGATCAAGCAGGTCCCTAAGGAAGACATTCACAACAGATAGGGAAAGGACTCCAGTTTGAGTAGCTGGAGGGGTACACTTTGATGGAGTGATTCAGACTGGTCCACCCACAAAAGCAGGTGGGCCAGGGTCTGGTTGATTATTGATTATTATCTCAGTTCTATGTCTAGGTCAGGCTGAATCCTTGTGACTTAAGGGGCAATTTGGATTTTATGGGAGGAATCCTTATGACCCAACGGGCAATTTCAGTAATGTGAGGCTCTGCTGAAATCCAAGATGACCACAGGTTTAGGACAACGAAGACTTCAAGGCACAGATGAATGTCCCCATAAATCTCTTATACCAGTGTCCTCAGTCTTGAAGGGCGATGAGATAGGCTAGGAAAATTTAGGGCTAATAAACCTTGTTTTGCCAATATTTAGACAGACATTCCCTAAATGACTGGCATGCCTAAATGCAGAGCTGAGGATGATTTGAGTTTTACCAAAAAAAAAAAAAAAAAAAAAAAAGTCAAGCTTTGTTCTGTTTTTAGTTAACTACTGGGCATTTGTAGGCCCAAATGAAGGGTTACAAAAATGCCTTGAAGTCCCTAATTGCCTCAGAAGAAAAACAAATCATGCTTTTGATGAGTAACAGGTTAGGGCCTAGGCGTTTGTTTATCCTTTGTACCTATGGTGGTCTCTGATTATGCCACGGTTATGTCAATACTTTAGAATTTACATAATATTTTATTGCAGTTTATCATATATTTTCCTTTTTTTTTGTTGGAACTAGAATTGAACACAGGGTCTTTGCACCGAGAAGCATCCTCATCCCCAACCTATTGATTGATTGACTGATAGATAAGAGTCTTGCTATGTATTTCAGGCTGGCCTCGAACTCGCTTTGATCCTATTGCCTCAGCCTCTGGAGTGCTGGGATTGAAGGTGTGCACAACCACACCCAGCCTTGTTTTACTTAGAGACAGTGTCTCATTAAATTTCTAAATTGCCCAGGCTGGGTTTAAATTTCTGATCCTCCTGTCTCTGTCTCTCTGAGTGCTGGGATTACAGATATATTCCACCACACCTGGCTCTCATTTCCTTCTTATTGTAAGACTGTGAAGTGGGCATTATAATTGTGAAGTCATTTACTTGCTGAAGGTCTCATTTCTGCAAAGTGTCAAAGCTGGGACTTTAAAACTCCACTCTATGCTCCCCACCCCCCAGGACCTTGGACATTGTGGGCAAGCATCTACCACAGAGCTACAGCCCCACCCTACATGAGTGAATTGATGAGTGCAGTTTTCTCAGTTGCTTAAAAAATACTCTCCTGAAGTCTGTTCTTTCATATTGACCACTCTTCTGTGCCACCTCCCACCATTTTTTTTTTTCCCAGCAGCAGGGATTGAACCTAGGGTCTTCCCACTGAGCTACAGCCCTAGTACTTTTTTTTTTTTTTTTTTTTTTGAGACAAGGTTTTGCTAAGTCACTAAATTCCCCAGGCTGAGCTTGAAGTTGTCTCAGCCTCTCAAAGTGCTGGGATTACAGGTGTAGGCCACCGTGCCCAGCTATTTTTTTCTTCAGGGAAATAATAGTTCTTCCAAACACTCCACACTTCACTTCTCTTCACGTGACTTTACAGCCCAGGCAGTAATGTGCAGTAAGCTGTTTTGACAAGCTCAGAAACATGCAGGAGAATGAGTCATAGTAAAGACAACTGCACGGACTTGACTAGGGCTGGGCGTCAGCTGTTGGGGGCAGGGGCAGAACTGAGTATTCATGGAAGCTACAGATCACCACCCTTATCACCCTTAATTCAGCTGGAAGCTGCATAAAACTCGTAATCCCCTCCAGGATGGCTTCAAGGCCCACTTTTATACTACTGATGTCACCCATGTCATTTCAAGCTCTCAAGCTCCGGAAAATCTTTGGAGAAGACACGGCTGGAAAAATGATAAAAGTTTCTTGGGGGCCAGGCGGGTCAAGCCATATGAGCCTATCCGGTAATAACACCTGTTTAACAATAAACTAGCGTGTTAACAAGAACTAAAAATAACAATAAAAGCTGTCTCTTACTGAAAGGCAAAAAACAGACAAAAACTAGCGTGTTGCCGTCTCTCTCCACATGACGTCACGAGACAACCCCAGGGCTTATTGCCTCCTTAGGTACTTCTTCAGAAGGACCCATTTTCACTGTGGGGAAAATACAAATTTAGTACGCTCATTACAAAGGACAAGAAAAAGGCAGTTTGAAAACTTCTTCAATGTTATCATATTCATTATTCTTTTCTCGAATGTTTCCAGGATGTGTGGAAGTTGAGTATGAAGTCCACCTCCGGAAATTTTAAAACGTCACCCCCTTTGGAGAAAAAGTAGTTGCGTCCAGCCCCGCCCGTGGCCTCAGTTAAGGGGGCATGGCTGTGACGTAGACAGTGGGCGGGGCTGGCCTGGTCTAATTGAGTGGCGGGTGGGGGAACTCCTTTCGGGGAAAAGGCAGCCCTGGAAATAAACCTCTTTTCGCTTCACGGTTCTCTCTGTCTTTCTGACCATACTTGTTTAGACATGAAATAAAGTGTGTAGACCTACGGCGGACCGCATCCTCACTACAGCTTTGGAGACCCAGGGGCGGAACCCCCCCTTACCTTTACCTCATGGAAAGGGAGTGGCCCTTTCCTCGGTCTCGGCACCGGGGCAGGGCCGGACTGTAGAGGTACAAAGTGACAGCTTTAGGGCTCGGACAGCTTGGCGACCCCATGGCCCCGCTGAGAGGCGCCCCCCAGCTGGTGTTGCTGTTCAGCGGGAAGAGGAAATCGGGGAAGGACTTCGTGACCGAGACGCTGCGGAGCAGGTGTCTGTGGGGCGGGGAAGAGGAGGGAAGGGTGCCCGAGTCCCCTTGCCCGAGGTGTGTGCTCAGGTGTGAAGCAGCGAGCCTTGGGTCCGGTGGCTGGGCCCCAGGAGGACTGCGCAGGGGAAGGCGGAGGATTGTCACCCTTCCTCTCAGAATCGGGCGACCACTTCTGCGAAACCTTAATCTGTAGGTCTGTCTCCAAGAAGCATTGTAACAGTTATTGCCAAGGCACTTTGTGCGTGCTGTTCCTGTTCTCCCCACCGTTGTCAGGTAACTGTTACAGATAAGTAAACTGAGGCACCAGTGAAGGATTCTTTGAAAACACACCCTGAATGTATGTGTCTGCTTCCAAAAACAGGATTCCTGCCAGCACACCACCTAATAATAGGGATTTACTGAGCGTTTATTATGTACTACACACTATGTCTGCATGATTCCTTTTAATCTCATAATCTCTTTGTTGATTACTGTGTAGTGTTAGCATCTCCATTTCACAGATGAAGAAATGAAGGCACTGAAAAGTTAAAAACAAACGAAATTGCTAAGGATTCAAATTCAGCTTTGTAGACCTCTGCATAGTACTGCACACCTGTAATGCCAGCACTCTGGGAGGCTGAGGCAGGAGGATCACAAGTTTGAACCTAGCCTGGGCAACTTAGCGACTTAGCAAGACTCTGTCTCAAAATTAAAAAAAAGTAAAGGAGGTGGCTCAATGCAAAAGTCCTGGGTTCAATCCGCAATATCAGAAAAAAAGAAAAAATCAGTTTTGCCTGTCTCCAGGGATTGGTTTAGCTCACTGGCTCCCTTAATAATAATAATGCCTTTTGCTCAGTGTTTTCTCTCCAAGCAAGATGTTCTGTGTGGGAGCATCCTGGGCTGGGAGACCAGAGAAGGGGGGAGAAAGTGGAGTGAGGCTCCTCCTCTGGAAGGCCAATGTGGTGGGGGTACTAGGCCGCTGCTTTTGGTACCACAGCATTTCTAAAAGTCTGTAGGAGAACCCAGGGCAGAGGTCATCACCTGAACCTTTGACTACTAACTATCTCACCACCATTTCCCAAGTTGGATCTTGGCCTCAAACACAGAAGTCAAAGAGTGGTGCGAATCAGGCTCTGGAGCACGACTGCTAGAACTCACGTCCTGGCTCAGCAGTACAGGATGAGTGCTCCTGTACATATTTCTTATCCACTTGGCCTTGGTTTTGACATCTGTTAAATGGCAATAATAACAGAATGGTTGGAAGGATTACATGAGATAATGCACGTGAATGGCTTGGAACAATTTTTTGCACCTAGTACAGATTGAGGAATGAAATGTTGGCTATTTCATTTTGTTAATAGTGGTTTCATTACTTACAGTGTTGCTCTGGGGGAGTCCATTCTCCTCCCTCAACTTCAGTTTCTCCATCCCTCAGAACACCATCTCACCATGTTGGTGTTGAAGCATCACCGGTCCAGGGCAGGGATCATGGATCTTACTTCTATTACTTGGATCCAAATGGTTGCTTAAGTACAATGACTAACTGAACTGATGAATTAGTCTTCATGTTGTGGTGACCAAGTCAGCTGAGATGGAGATACCCCTGACTGTGAGAGACTGAGCTCAGGGTCCCAGCAGTAACCTAATCTAGCCAAATAGCACCAGGCCTGGAGGCTCACACCATAACTATAATTTTATAGGTTTTACCTGTTAGTTTTAGGGCTCCTGTTTATTCATTTGAATTTCATAATAATCCTGCACAGGAGACACAACAGAAATGGTATCTCCATTGTCTTAGTTACTTTTCTCAGACAAAATACTGGACATGCACAAGTTAAGGAAGAAAGGTTTATTTTGGTTCACAGTTCGTAGAAGTTTCAGACCATAGTGGGCTGGCTCCAAGGCAGGGTGACATGGCACAGGGCCATCATGGAGGCATGGCAGCCAAAGCAGCAAGCAGCAGAAGCAGCAGCAAAGGAAGCCTCCTTTCTTTCCCCTTTTATCCCATCCAGGCTACAAACCTTTTGGGTGGTGTCATCCATCCACACTCAGGGTGGGCCTTCCCATTATCCATACCCAGAGCTATGCTAATCCCAATCGGTGGACTACCCACCCTTACTCTCAGTATCAAACATCCTAGATCCACCCAGCTCCCAGAAGCTATGAGTACGTGAGGCTTTGGGGGGACATCTAGTTACAAGCCTTGATACCCATTTTACAGATAAGGAAAGAGGATCAGGAAAGTTGAGACTTCCCCAAGATACCAGTTGTAGAAATGAGGCTTCAGCTGGGCGTGGTGGTGCATGCCTATTGACCTAGCACTTGGGAGGCTGAGGCAGAAGGATCACCACAAGTTCGAGGCTAGCGTGAGCTACAAAGTGAGTTCAAGGCCAGCCTGAACTACATAGTGAGACCCTGTCTCAAGAAAAAAAAAAAAAAGAAAGAAAGAAAGAAATGAGGCTTCAACCCAGGCTTCCAGACTCCTTTTCTGGAAGCCTTGGGTTAACTGATTTTGCATCTCCCTGGCCCACAGGCTTGGAGCTGATGTCTGTGCTATCCTCCGGCTCTCTGGTCCACTCAAGGAGCAGTACGCTCAGGTATGTGGTGGCTCTATGGCATCTGGTGGGGTGGCAGGAGCCAGATCCCAGGCTTCGGAGCTGTGGCTGCTGCTTGCATCACTGGCGTGGTCTCCAAGATCACTGCTGCAGTGTGGTGGGTAACTGTTAGTTCTCTACAAGTGGTTCTTCCAGGGCATTTGCAGCTTAAGCTATTAGCCTTACTCACTTCAAGCCACCTCCCCAGAACATGTTCAAGAAGGGTGTCCAGAAAAGGCTGTGGACACTTGAGTTGACGGCTCTGAGGCATGTGATGAAGGATGTACATGTTGCTGATTTAAAATATGACACTTCATGTCACCCTACACCTCACCTCCAAGCTGGCCTGATACAACCCCTGGAATTCTTCCCTTAGAAATTTTTTCCAGTGCTGGGGATTGAACCCAGGGCCTCCTCACTGAGCTACATCCAAGCCCTTTATTTTGAACAGGGTCTTGCTAAGTCACTAAGTTGGCTAGGCTTGACTTGAACTTGTGATCTTCCTGCCTCAGCCTCCCATAGTGTTGGGATTACAGATATGTGCCACCATGCCTGGCTGCCTCTTAGAAATTCAGTCACATGAGCTGGGCTTGGTGACACACACCTGTAATCTCAGCACTCTAGGAAGCTGAGGCAGTCTGGGCAAATTAGCGACTTAATGAAACCCTGTCTCAAATCTAAGAAAATAAACAAGGGCTGAGGATGTGGGAAAAAAAAGAAGGAAAGAAACTTAATCATGTGAGTTGGCAAGATAGATTGTTAAGTGACAAAAACACAAGGTGTAGAACAGTGTGTAGAGGTCTTAGTGTATGTTGTATACCTGTGACAAATACCAGGGACTGGGTATTTTACTTGGAAAGTAAGTTTACTTAGCTCACAGTTCTAGAGATCCAACAGCATGGTGCTGGCATCTGTCTGGTGTCTGGTACTGCTACATAGCTGTAAAAGCAAAAAGGAAATCTGAGAAGAGTTTTGTGACCAAGAAGTATAAAAGAACTATACCTCACCGGGCGTGGTGGCACACGCCTGTAATCCCAGTGCTTGGGAGGCTGAGGTAGGAAGATCACTGTAAATTAGAGGACAGCCTGAACTACATAGTGAGACCCTGTCTCAAAAGAAAAACAAAACAAAACAAAACAGAAAAACCAAACTACACTTCTGAAGCAGGAGGATCCCAAGGTCAAGTTCAGCCCAGGTAACTTAGCGACTTCAGCCATACCCTCTCTGGGGATGTAGCTCAGTGTGAAGGCCCTGGGTTCAATCTCCAGTACTGTGTATGCATACACACAGACACAATTATATTTCTGATATACTCAGCTATTCAGCAAATGCACATGGGGTGCCTACATTGTGTTACGCACCATCCAAGCACTTGGCATGCAGACTTGCCCTCCTGGGAAGGACACATTGGAGACTGTGCCTTGGTTTCTCCCAGGGAGGGGACAAGGGTGGCAGAGAGATTGTCACTGCCAGTGAATGTGTACTTTTGAATTTTGAATCATGTGGATTAAAAAAAAAATACTATTAAATAGGATTAAAAAAAATAAATGGGGACTCCTAGAGTTTTTTTCTTATTTTATTTTACTTTTTGAGAAAAGGTCTTACTGTGTACCCCAGGCTGGCCTTGAATTCTTTTTTTTTTTTTGTGGGTACCGGGGGTTGACCTTAGGACCTCGCGGGCCAGCAGGCACCCGTGCCGCTGAGCGATATCACTGGCCCTTTTTTTGTATGTGGGTTCCGGGAGTCGAACTCAGGCCCTTGCGCTTGCCAGGCAGGCGCTTACGCTGCTGAGCCATCTCGCCGGCCCTGGCCTTGAATTCTTGGCTATCCTCTTGCCTCAGCCTCTGGAGTCCTGAAGTTACAGGTGTGCACCTTTTTTTCTGTTTTTTTTGAGACAAAGTCTCACTATGTACTCCAGGCAGGCCTTGCACTCACTGTGTACCCCAGACTGGCTTTGAACTCATAGTGATCCTCCTGCCTCAGCCTCCTGAGTGCTGGGGTGACAAATGTGTATCACCACTCCAGGCTTGGACTCTTATACTTTAGAAAGAGATCAGCTCCCCACACAGTGAAGAGCCTCTGTTTTGGCCTTCAGTTTCTCTAGGTGCACTGTCTAAGGGATATGTGCTCATGGCCCCTTGGTCAGTTGCCTGTGTGTGGCCTCTGGAACCACAGGAAGTGGATTTGCTTCACTCCCTGCCCCCACCCCTTCATAGGAAGCAGTTTCCAGTCCAGCTGGGCAGATGCTATTATAGGTGGCCCCAAGGTGATATTAGGACCTCTAAATGATACAAGGGAAATACTATAACTCTCAACCTGTTAGAAGTCTGATATTCCAAGTTTGTGTATTCCAAAATTGAAGAATAAATTTTAAGGAACAATGGAGGTTAAGAGTAGGAAATTTTATTGAGGGAGAGACAACTCCTGAGGTACACAGGAGAGGGCCTGAGTGGGTTGTCAATGAGCCCACTTTTTTTTTTTTTTTTTTTAATGTGGGTACCGGGAGTCGACCTCAGGACCTCGCACTTGCCAGCAGGCGCTTGTGCCGCTGAGCGATATCACCGGCCCCTTTTTTTCCTTTATGTGGGTACCGGGAGTAGATCTCAGGACCTCGGGCTTGCCGGGCAGGCGCTTATGCTGCTGAGTTATCTTACCAGCCCAACGAGCCCACTTCTTTTTTTTTTTTTTTTTTTTTTGTGGGTACCGGGAGTCGACCTCAGGACCTCACGCACCAGCAGGCACCCGTGCCGCTGAGTGATAATCACCGGCCCCCTTTTTCGTATGTGGGTTCCGGGAGTCGAACTCAGGACCTCGCGCTTGCCAGGCAGGCGCTTACACCGCTGAGCCGTCTCACCGGCCCTAAGCCCACTTTTTTTTTTTTTGTGGGTACCGAGGGGTCGACCTCAGGACCTCGCGCGCCAGCAGGCGCCCCTGCTGCTGAGCGATATCACCGGCCATTTTTTTTTTTTTCGTATGTGGGTTCTGGGAGTCAAACTCGGGCCCTTGCGCTTGCCGGGCAGGCGCTTAAGCCGCTGAGCCATCTCACCGGCCCCTAAGCCCACTTTTTAAAGGAAGTTTTTAGAGCAAAATCAGAAGGTGGGCACAAAATCATGAGGTGGATATAACGTGAGACAAAACTACGATCAACCAATAGGATTACAAGTATAGCCGCTTAGGTAATGTTGATCTAATGGGGAAGCAAGTCACGTAGCAAGTGTACATGGTCCCCCGCCTGGGTGACTGATGTCTATCTAGACTTTATTGGACCAGGTGATACCAATTATAGTATATTGCTTATCCTTTGGTAAGGCATGTAGGCCTGGTCATTCCGTCTTTATCTTGAGGCCTGGCCTTCGATGGATAGGCCTCTAGCCACAGTTATAATGTATTCTTATCCTCTGTACTCACTTCCTAGGGGGCCTAGCCCTGTCTGGCTATCCTATTTTTACCTAATTTAGCTGTCTATAATATCCCCCCATCTGAAGAGGTACCCCTAACTGCTGTGAGGGGGTAAGGGGTGAAGACTGTTTTGGCTACTTTTGGCTGAAGAGGGTGGTAGTTATGATCAGCAGTTAAAGATACTTTATGGGGTGTCTGTCTAAAGGCCTTTGATAGACGCCAGTTGTTCTTGTCTTGGGTAGGCGTATAGCTTTAAGTCTGGAGGACACAAGGCCAAAGAAACAGTTAAGTATGCATGGGCCAAATAATAAGATGAACAGGACTGTTGTGAATATAAGCAACAAATGTTTTTACCAGGAAGAGCCAGTAATAGTCTCCCACAAAGAGGGTAAGGAGAAAGTCTAGGGAATTTTAGAATCTGACATGGCATTAACCTGTTGTTTAATATCTTGAATAGCCATTGAGATATTAGCAGAAGGAGCAGGAATGTACACACAACATTCAGCTTTTATAATTGCACAAGTACCCCCTTGTGCTGCTGTTAGAATGTCCAGTGCCATCTGATTTTGGAGGACAGCTTGCTCATTGATTTTATTTTTTTATTTAGGAGAGAGAGGCCAGTCAAGGTGTCATTTAAGGCCTGTTGAGTATAGTTAGTCAAGGCCTCAGTGCGTTGTATGACATCCTCTAATCTTAGGGAAGGGATAAAAATAGAAGCCGAATGATCATACCTGTGAGACATACTTTTAGACCATTGATAGACGGGGTAAGTTTATAGGTTGATATTTTTGACACTCTTGTCTTGTAGCCACTCAAGTTCCAGCATGTATTTCTATATCTATTTAGGGGGTAGCTAGGGCCACAAATTGGTTTCACAGGACCAGTGAGTACCATTGGGGGCATTATCCAATTTTAGGATGAGACTGGTTAAACCAGTCTGTTGTAAACCAGTCTTTGACTTGTAAAGTTATGGTGTGTATATACTGTTCAGGGGTGGGGGATGTCTATCTCAAGTATTTAGTAGAATTAGGCCAATGAGAATAGGAGTGATTTCTTTGTTTTCAACATAAGGGGGCCTCTTTATTGAGTTGTCTTATAGTTGGAGTTAACTATATATGATTATCATCAGTGTTAATATTGACTTTTTGTCTTTCACTGAGTTGTAAAGCGCTTGTCGGAGGTAATGAGTTTTGTTAGCTGGGCACTAGTCACGGGGCAAGTGGGGAGCAAGTGTCTGATGTAGAATCACTATTGTATGTCCTGTCTTTTTTGCCCCATTTTTTATGAAGGAACTGCCATCACAGAAGAGGGTTAAGTCAGGGTTAGTAAGGGGTGTGTCTGAAAAGTCTTTTTTAGCTGTGTATTTGTGAATTATCTGTTCGCAGTCATGTCTTTTAGCCTCAATTTCTTTCCCTCTGGTAGAAAGGTGGCAGGGTTTAAGGAGGAAAATGTCTTTATTTGAGTGGCTGGTCCTTTCAGAAGTAGAGCCTGGTATTTAAGAAGTTGGCTGTCTGATAGCCATAGACTCTCTTTGGAAGAAAGAAGTCCTGCCACATTGTGAGTTGTATACATAGTCAGATCTTTGCCTAAAGTCAGCTTGGATGCCTCTGGTACTAGGAGAGCTATGGCAGCCACAGGTCTAAGGCACGCAGGTCATCTCTTTGCTCTAATGTCTAATTTATGACTCAGGTACCCTGTAGGCTGTTCAGCAGGTCTTTGGTCCTGCATAAGCATTCGCAAAGCCATGCCCCACCTGTCATCAACGTATGGATTGAAATGGTGTCTTGGTGGTAGGCTCAGTGTCGGGGCATTTAGAAATGCCTGTTTAAGTTTTTTTTTTTTTTTGTGGGTACCGGGGGGTCGACCTCAGGACCTCGTGCGCCAGCAGGCGCCCGTGCCGCTGAGCGATATCACCGGCCCCTTTTTTGTATGTGGGTTCCGGGAGTCGAACTCGGGCCCTCGCGCTTGCAAGGCAGGCGCTTAAACCGCTGAGCCATCTCACCGGCCCCCTGTTTAAGTTTTTGAAATGCCCCAACACTGATATTGTGTCTGGTGAGGAAAAATAGTAGGATCTTTGAGATGTATTTGTACCAGGGCAGCTCTTATTGCTCTATGTATTCTACCTTTAGTTGTCTATATTTTAGGATTTATTTTTGTCTCCATGACAGGGAGGCAGTATACCTGACCTGGGTGCATATGTATTATAGTATTTAAACAAGATAAAATGTCTCTCTCTAGGAGGGGAACTGGACTTTTAGGCATAATTAAAAAGGAATGAGTGAGGAGAAAGCCATCTCAGTTATAGCCTAAGAGTTGTGAGAAATATCAAGTTAGCTGCTCTCTAGCGACTCTTACTGAAGTGTGATGGCTAGAAGGAAGGCCAGGTTGAAAAGAAGGACCAAGAGACGTGCACCAGTGTCCGGCAATAGGCTTTTCTTTTCCCCCCTCTGTTACGGTTTGTGTCTGGATGTCCCCCAAAGCCTCATGCAGTCGTCGGGGGTGCTTTTTGGAGGCAGCTGAATCTAGAGTTTGTGTTTGATTCATTGTCTAGTGCTGAGATTATGGGTGTGAGTGCTACACTCACCCTAGGGCGGGTAGCCTGCATACAATATAAGGGACAGAAAGAGTCTTCTCTCGCACTCCTCCCTTTTTGCTCTTGTTGCTTTTGCTGTTTTCTGCCGCAATGAACTGCTGCCCTCTGCCATGTGCCACTCTGCCTTGGAGCCAGCCAAGTATGAACTGAAACCTCCATGAACTGTGAGCTACACAAACCTTTCCTTCCTTAATTTTGGGTGTTGGGTATTTTGTCTCAGCAATGAGAGAAAAGTAACCAAGGCACCCTCTATAGACATGATTACCCAGGGCTCCTCTGTGGAGATGACAGTTCAGCCAGAGGGAGAAGGCAGAGAGTGCCCCAGGGCCCTTCAGTCTTGCCGGACCAGCTGGTAAGATGGGTCTGATCCCTAGGGCCTCTGCCTCAGGGGGCTGTCTGATTTTTAGTGGTCACCTTTGCAATCAGGGTATGGCTCAGGGGGCCACTTGTGACAGTCCTTATCACAGCTCCTCCTAGGGTGAGCTGACTTTCTGTGGCGGTAGCAGGTGAATTTAGTTCTTGAGCTCTTCTTGGAGCCCTTGGGAATCAGAATCTGTTTGTGTGTGTGTGTGTGTGTGTGTGTGTGTGTGTGTGTGTTTGAGACGGGTTTCACTATGTAGTTCAGGCTGACCTCGAACTCACAGAGATCCTCCTGCCTCAGCCTGGGAGGAGTGCTGGAATTATAGCTGTGCACCACCACCACCTAGCTGAATCTGTTCTTTTCAAGGCTGCAACCAAAGCAGCCATTTTCTCTTCGTTGCTTTGTTTTCTCCGCTTGGCTTCCTCCTGGTCTCAATTATAAAATACTGAGGAGAAAATTTTCACTAAAGTATCAAGTGAACTATCTGTAGCAAAAGCCATCTTTTGTAGCTTTTTTAAATATCTGAGGCTTTTGTAGCTTTTTAAAATATCTGTGTAATAAACTTGTCTTTAAAAATAATCTGTTTTTCTGTTGAATCAGGAGCCAGGGATATATGTTTTATTAATATCTCTTGTAAACAATCTAAGAAGGCAGAGGGGTTCTCATCTTTTTTCTGATGAATAATTGACAATTTAAAATAATTGAAGGGCTTAGTTCTCATCCTTTTTAGATCTTTAAGAATATATGTCTGAAGGTGTCTCTTATTCTAATCTCCTGTCTGGTTGGTAGGCCAGTAGGGATCTTGTGTAGGGACTTCTTGGGCTCTAGTAGGAATTGGCTGTTCCCTGGCCTGTATTTGGGCCTTTTAAAATTAATAATGTGGGGCCGGTGAGATGGCTCAGCGGCGTAAGCACCTGCCTTGCAAACGCGAGGGCCCGAGTTCGACTCCCGGAACCCACATACGAAAAAGGGGCCGGTGATATCGCTCAGAGGCACGGGTGCCTGTTGGCGCGCGAGGTCCTGAGGTCGACCCCCCGGTACCCACAAAAAAAAAAAAAAAATTAATAATGTGATATTCATCTCCAAATGTAATAGCAGCTTGTAATGCTGCTTGTCTCTCATTAGAAGTCAGTGTTTGATTTAAGACATTATATCTTTCTAGTCTAGTTCGTAGGTCTGGGTAAGTCCCCTAAAGACCTCACTGTACTTATCAGGGTCATCTGGAAATTTCAGCTTTTGTTTTTTTTTTTTTTATTTTAAAGAGAAGAAAAAAACAAAACAAATCAAAAGAAGAACAAATTTTCAAAACAACATAATAGGAGGGTAACAATGGTTAATACATTACGTATTACTATCTTTAAGTTAGTTATTCAGGACACCAGACATTAGCATTCAATTGTCCAAACATTATTGGCACAAACCTTACTCTTCAATGAACTAAGTAAAAATGGTAGTGTATCTATCTTAACCATCTTATATATATATATACAATTTTTTTCCCTTTCCCTTCTTTCTTTTCCCTATTCCAGTCTCTCTTTCCTTTTGACCAGTTTCTTTTTGATTCACCATATCTATTGTACATTTTGGATCTTATTTACTCTTTCAGTTTCTCATACTAGAGAGATAATACGATGCTTACACATGTGCTTCTGGTTTATTTCACTTATGAGTATTTTCTCGAGTTGCATCCATTTACCTATAAAAGTCTCCAGTTTATCCTTCTTTATGGCTGAATAGTACTCCATTGTATAAAAATACCACATCTTTCTTATCCATTCCTCAGTTGATGGGCATTTGGGTTGTTTCCAAGATCTGGCTATTACAAATTGTGCTGCTATAAACATGGGTGCACATATATCGCTGTGGTACGATGTTTTTAATTCTTCTGGGAAGATGCCCAGAAGGGGAATAGCTGGGTCAAATGGGACCTCCAACCCTAGTTTTCTGAGGAATCTCCACACTGACTTCCACAGTGGCTGTACCAGTCGACACTCCCACCAACAGTGAAGAAGGGTTCCTTTTTCCCCACAGCCCCTCCAGCATTTGTTATTAGTTGATTTCTTAATAGTAGCCATTCTTTCTGGGGTGAGATGGTATCTCAGTGTTGTTTTAATTTGCATCTCTCGAATGACTAGTGATGTTGCACATTTTTTTGTATATTTATTTGCCATTAGTATTTCTTCATCTGAGAAATGTGTATTCATCTCAGATGCCCATTTTTGGAGTGGGTCTTTAAATTTGGGAGGTCTGATTTTTTTGAGTTCTTTATATGTTCTCGATAGTAATCCTTTGTCTGAGGAACAGCTGGCAAACATTTTTTCCCACATTGTGGGTTGTCTCTTCACTCTGTTGGTGGTTTCTCTTGCTGTGCAAAAGCTTTTTAATAAGATGAGATCCCAGTTATTGATTCTTTGGGATAGTTCCCGTGCGGTTGAGTTTTTATTCATAAAGTCTTTGCCTACACCAATGTCTCCAAGGGTTTTACCTATCCTACCTTCCAGCAGATTTAATGTTTCTGTTTTAATATTTAGATCTCTGATCCATTTTGAATTTAGTTTAGTGCATGGTGAAAGATATGGATCTAGTTTTAATCTTCGGCATGTGTAGAGCCAGTTTTTCCAGCACCATTTATTAAAGAGGCTATCTTTCTTCCAGCGAATGTGTTTGGCACCTTTGTCAAAGATAAGGTGGCTTAGTATGTCTGGGGTTGTTTCAGCATCTTCTAATCTGTTCCATTGATCTTCAGGTCTGTTTTTTTGCCAGTACCACACTGTTTTTATCACAGTAGCTTTATAGTATAATTTCAAGTCGGGGATTGTGATGCCCCCTGCCTTGCCTTTGTTGCCCAGAATTGCCTTTGCTATTCTAGGTCTCTTCTGATTCCAAATGAATTTTAGGATTGTTTTCTCTAATTCTGTGAGATATGCTGTTGGAATTTTGATTGGAATTGCATTAAATCTGTATAACAATTTTGGAAGTATGGCCATTTTCACTATATTGGTTCTTCCTATCCAGGAGCAAGGGATATCTTTCCATTTTCTGATATCCTCTTCAATCTCCTTTTTCATAGTACTGTAGTTTTCAGTATAGAGGTCTTTTACATCCTTCGTGAGGTTGATTCCTAGGTATTTCATTGTTTTGGATGTTATTGTGAAAGGTATTGTTTCCCTAATTTCTCTTTCAGTAAGTTTGTTATTTGTGTACAGGAAGGCTATTGACTTTTTTTTTTTTTTTTTTTTTTTTTGTGGGTACCGGGGGGTCGACCTCAGGACCTCGCGCGCCAGCAGGCGCCCGTGCCGCTGAGCGATATCACCGGCCCCTTTTTCGTATGTGGGTTCCGGGAGTCGAACTCAGGCCCTCGCGCTTGCAGGGCAGGCGCTTAAACCGCTGAGCCATCTCACCGGCCTGGCTATTGACTTTTGAGTATTGACTTTGTATCCAGCTACACTACTGAATTTGCTTATTAAATCTAGCAGTTTTTTAGTGGAGTTTTTGGGATCTTCTGTGTAGAGTATCATGTCATCTGCAAATAATGATAATTTAACTTCTTCCTTTCCAATCATTATTCCTTTTATTTCTTTCTTTTGTCTAATCGCTCTGGCTAAAGTTTCCAGAACTATGTTGAATAAGAGTGGGGACAGTGGACATCCTTGTCTTGTTCCTGATTTTAGAGGGAAGGCTTTCAGTTTTTGGCCATTTAGTATAATATTGGCTGTTGGTTTGTCATAGATAGCTTTTACCAGATTGAGATAAAGACCCTCTATTCCAATTTTCTGTAGGGTTTTTCTCATGAAAAGGTGCTGGACTTTGTCAAAAGCTTTTTCTGCATCTATTGAGATGATCATGTGATTTTTGTCTTTGGTTCTGTTAATATTCAGCTTTTGTTTGATCTGTTTGAGGTCACTGAGAGAAAAGGTTACATGAACATGGGTAGTGCCAACTTTGGTATTTATTTCCTGTAATGGGTACTGTCTTTGAGGAGCTTGAACACAATCAGCTAACGATGGATATAGCCCAGTAGAGGCTTCAATTATGGCTGGCCTAGAAGCCTTGCCCTTAGGGCAAGTGGGGGAATCTCAGGCTTGGCAGTGGTGGATGAGGCTTTGATTAACGTTGCCTTGGAAACCTCCTCCTCAGGATCTAAAGGGCGAGGGAGGGGAGCCTCAGGCTCAGTGATAGTGGATGCATCTGATTGTGCCTGAGGAGCCAGAGGTGTCTGGTTTTCTTGTGGCTTATAGTTACATTTTGAGCACAAGTGAAGATTATCTCTTAATGCAAAGGAAGTCTGAACATAAGGTAATTTTGACCATTTTTTCTGTCTTATAGTGTAATTTTAGTTGTGAAATAGTATCATAATCAGTACTTTCCTCTGTATTCCATTTTGCCTGTAGGGGGTAGGCAGGCCATGCACAGGTGTAGAAAAATATTAAACCGCTCTTTCTCAATATGGGAGGGTCAAACAATTTTTAGTGCTTAAGAATACATTTTAAAGGAATAAGAGAATTTGACATTGAGTTTCCCATCTGCAACAAGAGGAAAAAAAACAGGTGTCCCTTTTTTTTTTTTTTTTTTTTTTTTTTTGGGTACCGGGGGGACGACCTCAGGACCTCGCGCGCCAACAGGCACCCGTGCCGCTGAGCGATATCACCGGCCCCTTTTTCGTATGTGGGTTCCGGGAGTCGAACTCGGGCCTTCGCGCTTGCAAGGCAGGCGCTTACGCCGCTGAGCCATCTCACCGGCCCAGGTGTCCCTTTTAATCTCTACTTGGCTTCTATAGTCTCTCAAGGCGTCCCCCACAGTGACCTGCCACAGAGCAGGTGACTGCTATCTGGAGAGTGACCAGAAGGTAGGTTGGGTCAGACTGGCCACCCGTACTGATTCGTGCTCCGCTTTCCCCAGAAACTCACACTCTGAACTCCAGAATGTGTTTCTAAAAGCACAAGCTACAATTGATTCCAGCTGTAACAGTCATGTTTAAAGAAGGAAGCATTGCTAACAAAATTAAACAAATAATCAAGAGACCTGAACCACTGCTTTTTAATTTTTTGAAAGAGGAAAATATCGAAGGGCAAATTGGAAGTGGTTGGAGCACTTCCCAGCCTGCAAAAGAGATCACTTCTAGAAATAGCTAAGAGTCGGGTAATGGCTTGGAAAAATCTTGCCCTGGGCCCCAGGGTGAAGAAATCTCTAAGACATTTGTGCTGTCTATCTAATCACTGAGGCAGTCTTCTTAGCAGCAAGATAAGGCTAAGTTTTATTCAAAATCCACTCTAAAATTTTTACATCTGTTTATCTACAACACACTTATGAAGTTCACAGGTTAAAACCTGGACCCACTTTTTAACAACCACAGTTTACACATTAGCAAAAGCATTTCCCTCCCCTACACACATAAATATGAGAACCAGACCTAGGACGGGAGAGAGACAGACAGACAGACAGACAGAGACAGGGAGAGACAGCCAGGAGGTTGGGGATTCTCCATTAAAATAAATGTGTTTTGGTCTTTAGATGTTGGGTTTAGGAAATAGCTCTTTCTGATCTCACCCAGAAGTCAGTTCTTTCCCCAGGGTCTCAGGTTGCCCAGAACACTAAGCTGGGACATGACTCTCATATGTGTTCTCTCGGATGGGCAAAATCCTGATGTCTCATATGACCCAGAGACGGGGTGTGTGTGCCCTCATCTAAGATGACTTCCCTGTCTTTGGCGTTAGCAAATGCTCATTTTCTACAGACTCAAAGGTTCTTAATTGTTGTATAGGAGGGAAAGGTTGAGACAGTTTAGAGTTCCTCCCTCTCTAATATTTAGCAGAAACATGCCTCCAAAAACGGAAAGTGCACAGTGACAGGAAAAGATCAGAAATAAGATTAGAAAAAGGAAGTATTTTCTTCTCATGGTGAGTTATTGAGACAACTTGCCCATGAGTTGTCACCCTCAGCCTGGAAAAGTGAGAATGGGGACTCTCAAGAGCTAAGATTGCCTCCTCACCAGCGGAAGATCAGAGCAGAAAGAAAATGGGGCAGAACAGGCTCGACAGTCCCTCTACAGTGTAGAGGGGGATTGGGCCAGATTGACCCAGTGAAACCTGTCCTTTAAGTCTTAAGAACGGCTGGCAGCCTTTTAACTAGCAGATAGAATCCTGTGATATATTGATAGGCATGTATATTTTCTAAATATAAACTAGATTTCATAAAAAAAAAACTATTTTATAGGATTTCATGTCAAAGTCCACTAGAGGATGTTCTGAGATTACTTTCCCCTAGCACTATTGTCTAACAAGTCCAACAGGTCAAGCAACTAGTAAGACCAAATGCAGCATATACAAAAGAGGAACACAAGAGCTTGCCTACAAAAGTAAAATGTCCCATCAAGAAACATCTTTCCATGTTCTCAACCTAACTTAATAATCATTTTAACAAAAACAATGCATAAAAGACAAGGCATAAAATTTAAGGCATAAGCAGTCGACAAACAAGAATGACAATTTTTGATTACCTAGATGAGTCACAGTCCAGAATCTATGAAACAAAAGCAAACTCTTACCTCCTCCCAGTTATCTCGCCCGGCCCTCCAAATAATATAGGACCTCCAAATGATACAAGGAACATATTATAACTCCCAACCTGCTATATGTCCAATATGCTGAGTTTGTGTTTCCCAAAATCAAAGAATGAATTTTAAGGAACAATGGAGGTTAAGAGTAGGAAATTTTATTGAGGGAGAGACAGCTCCTGAGAGAGACAGGAGAGGGCCCGAGTGGGTTGTCAATGAGCCCACCTTTTTTTTTTTTTTTTTTTTTTGAGACGGGAAATCGAGCTCAGGACCTTGTGCTTGCCAGGCAGGTGCCATGCCACTGAGCTACATTCCTGGCCCCAGCCCCACTTTTTAAAGGAAGTTTTTAGAGCAAAATCAGGAGGTGGGTATAACACAGGACAAAACTAGGATTACAAGTATAGCTGCTTACGTAATGTTGATCTAATGGGGAAGCAAGCCATGTAGCAAGTGTGCATGGAAAGAACAAGGACCTTTTTTGGAAGAGATGAGTCAGGAGGTCTTGGTCACCCATCTGGGTGACTGATGTCTATCTAGACTTTATTGGACCAGGTGATACCAATTATATTGCTTATCCCTTGGCAAGGCATGTAGGCCTGGTCATTCTGTGTTTGTCTTGAGGCCTGGCCTTCAATGGATGCTCCTCTAGCCAGATTTTTTTTTTTTTTTTTTTTGAGATAGGGTCTCGCTATGTAGTTCAGGCTAGCCTTTAACTTGCTATGTAGCCCAGGCTGGCCTCAAACTGAGGGCAATCCTCCTGCCTCACCCTCCGTGTGTGCCACCACGCCTGGCTTAGCCACATTTGTGATCCTCTGCACTGACTCTCTTGGGGGCCCAGCCCTGTCCGACTGTCTATACTATTTTCACCTGACTTAGCCATCTATAATAAAGGGATCGTGGGAGGTTTAGTGGTTTCACAGTTTTAAGGCAGACTCTCCCAAGTGAAGTTGGATGCAGAAGTTTCCTGTATCCAGGAGACAGAGTGGGGGTGATTGCTGGGGGCTGGGGGAGGAGGAAAGAGGGTAAAGGGGGAGACACTCAAGTCTTCCCCAGTGGGATCTGAGAAGCGGTTTCAGAAGCACCAGTCTTCTTCCCAAATTCCCAAATTCGGCTTACTCCAGACCTGCTGAGCCAAACAGGTAATGGGGGTGATGAGATGGTAGGGGAGGAAAGGTCAGTTTCTGTTTTTGTCTTTTGGTGCTGGGGATTGAAGCCAGGGCCTCACAAGAGCTAGATAACTGCTCAAGTACTGGCCGTGTGTGGTGGTGCATGCCTGGCTGAGGCAGGAGGGTCACTGAGTTTGAGGCCAGCCTGGGCTACATAATGAGTTCAAGGCCAGCCTGAACTATATATAGCAAGACCCTGTCTCAAGAAGCAAAAACAGGGCCGGTGAGATAGCTCAGTGGCATAAGCGCCTGCCTGGCAAGTGCGAGGTCCTGAGTTCGACTCCTGGTACCCACATAAAAAAAAAAAAAAAAAAAAGCAAAAACAAGGGCCGGGGATATAGCTCAGCTGCATAGCACCTGCCTAGCAAGTGCAAGGTCCTAAGTTCGATTCCCGGTACCAAAAAAAAAAAAAAAAAAAAAAAATCAGAAAACACCAAAAAAATGAAACAAAACATCCTCAACTACTGAGCTACAGTCCCAGTCCCAAGAATCTGCCTTTTTGCTACCCCCCCACTACTGGAAATTGAACATGGGGCCTTTGCACTGAGCTACAACTCTAACCTATTTATTTATTTATTTATTTATTTATTTATTTATTTATATTTTGTAATTTTGAGGCATGGTCTTGCCAAAGTTGCTAACCTTTGGGCTTGAACTTGCAATCCTCCAAACCCCAGCCTCCCAGAGTGGTAGGATTATAAGTGTGCTGCACCACCCAACCTGGCTTCATTTGCTTTTTAGAAAAAAGGGTTTTTTTTGGTACTGGGAATTGAACTCAGGACCTCACACTTGCCAGGCAGGCGCTGCACCACTGAGCTAAATCCCTGGCCCCCCCCAAAATTTTTTTTTGAGACAGTGTCTCTCACTATGCAGTTCAGGCTGGCCTTGAACTCACTACAGTCCTCCTGCCTAAGCCTTCCTGCTGGGATTACAGGCATGTGTGCTACCACACTCGGCCTTGCATTTGCATTTTTAAGACCTCCAGAGGAGGCCCTGGTAGGCCAGCCTGCCCTTGTTTGGAGGCCCAGCAACACTCCATCCCCCATTACACTGAAACACAAACCCAACATGAAATTGTTAATGTACTTGCTTCTTAGTCTCAGTGGGAAACATAACTGACAAGCAGTGTTCACAAGCAGGAGGGAGCTGCTGACCTCACCTTGGATCTGGGTCAGCAGATGGGATCATGAATCTGAACACCTGAGGGGAGAAGGTCTTCTGCAGCCAGTTAGTAGGGAGCCAGCATGGGAACTGATGACGTTTTTCAGGCCCCTTTTGTCCTGGGACCCTCTGGACAGAGCCAGCTGCTTGGCAGTGTCCCAGGAGCAGGGGCAGGTTGGGGAGGAGTCTGGAAGCAGCTCCCAGGGGGTCAGAGCAGCCCCCCACCCAGGCCTCAGGAGTGCTCAGTGGCACAGTGATGCTGCTTCAGCAGAGTGCCAGAAACTGGGGTGTGCAAGAGGGTGAGGGGGAACGTGGGAGACCATCAGGATTTGGGATAGAGGCAGACGTTGCCAGAAGGGATAGTGGAGGATGTAGAATGCAGGGTTGGGTTTTTTTTTTTTTCAAATTTCCCACTTAAGTTGAAAGCTAAGCCTGTGTGCAAGGTATGCAAACCAATTTTAGGATTACTTTAAGCCAGAAGTAATTGGGAAGATAAAACTTGCCAAAAAAGAAAAAAAAAAAAAAAAAAAAAAAAAAAAACCACAACACACATTTCAAAGACATGGAGAAAGAATTTCTGGGTTCTGAGACCTTTCTTCCGTCTTCGAGGGGCTGGGATTTCTTTGTTTCTGGAGCTCTGACCTGGTGGAAAGCTCACTCACTTGTTCACTATTCCTGCGTTGGCCTGGGGAGGGGAAGGCAGGGCTGATCTGTCTAGGCCGAGAGACTGGCACCGTAGATGTGATGTGCTTTGTTTTTTAAATTTATTTATTTATTTTTTTTTTAAAGACAACAAATAAACATTCTCATGTATTAACAAACTCAAGCATTAGAGAATGTACAAATACCTTTTGGAGAAAAACATTACTCAGTATAAGATTAAGCCATGTAAAAGCTAGGTACGATGTGCTTTGTACAGGAGCATGGCTTGAACTTCGAGAGACTCCTGGATGCCAGCAGTTACAAAGAGTCCCATCGGAGTGACATGATCCGCTGGGGGGAGGAGAAGCGCCGGGCTGATCCAGGCTTCTTCTGCAGGAAGATTGTGGAGGGCGTCTCCCAGCCAGTGTGGGTAAGAGGGCTCCATGGAGCATGAAGAAACCCTGGCTTTTCAGCCCTCCGCTGTGCCCATCTGTATCTCCACTGTCCCTGCCACATCCAAGTCCCACCCTCTCTTTCTGAGTGATCTCAGTAGCACTGGTATTGGTTCCTCTCTCTGGCTCTTGCCCCTTGCGACCCATTCATTACACAGCAGCCAGAGTCACCTTTTAAAAACACAAGCCAAGTCATGTCACCATTATGTTTGGGACACTTTGGTGGATCCCCGTGGTGCTCAGGAACAAAGTCAGTCTTTAACATGAATGTCTAGGGCCCAAGTGGTGGCAAACCTACAGCACATGTGCCGCAGTGGACTGTTTGTGTCACTGAAAGCTCTAAAAGGTTTGCCATCACTGGTCTAGGCCCTGTATGGTCCAGCTCTTGCCACCTTTTGGCCTCCTTACTTCTGGAGCTGCAGCTCCCTAACCTTCCCTCTGTTCTTTAAATCAAATTCCTCTGGGAGCAGGGCCTTGCTCTCCTACCTGCCTGTGGTGCCTTTTCTTGCCCTCTTTACCTGGCTTTACTGCTGTACTTGACAGGTGCTCCCATCGCAACTACCCCTTTCCTTCCTTATACATTCTGGCAGCAAATGCCAGTCTACTTATGCCAGGCATAAGTTCCAGGGCCTGTGGCTACTTTGGTGCAGAATGCAATGAAGTCTCCACCTTCCAGGAACTTGGGTTATACATGGGCATGTGGGGAGATAGGCACAAAAGAAATACAGAGTATGTCACATGGAGATAGATACTAAGGAACAAAATGAAGCAGGCGTAGGGTATAAGGGGGGCTGCTGAGGGCTCGATGTTTGATTATGGTTGTCAGGGTGACCTCTTTAACATGATGACGTGCTCCCGCCTGAAGGAAATGAAGGAGTTGGCTGAGTGGACACTGGGGCAGTGGCTCTCCAGAAGGTGGAACAGGGAGCTGCACAGCAGCCTGGAGTAGGGAGGTGCCTGATGTGTTTGAGGAAGAGGCGGAGGGCAGTGGTGACCTGTGGGAGGTGAAGGTCAGATCCTACCAGGCCTTGGAAGAATCTGGATTTTACTCTGAATGACAGAGTGTCATAGGGGGTTTTGAACAAAGGAGAGATATGATTTAAGATTTAAAATGGGTGTGATGGTACACACCTATAACCCCAGCATTCGGGAGGCTAAGGCAGGAGGGTCACAAGTTGAGTCTAGCCTAGGCAGCTTAATGAGACCTTGTCTCAAAATAAAAAAAGGGCCGGTGAGATGGCTCAGCGGCGTAAGCGCCTGCCTGGCAAGCGTGAGGGCCCAAGTCGACTCCCGGAACCCACATATGAAAAAAGGGCCAGTGATATCACTCAGCGGCACAGGCGCCTGCTGGCGCACGAGGTCCTGAGATTGACCCCCAGTACCCACAAAAAAAAAAATAAATAAAATAAATAAATAAATAAAAAATAAGGGCTGGGGATGTGGCTCAATGAGAAGACGCTGGGTTTAATCCTTACTACTACAAAAAAAAAAAAAAAAAGGGGATTTAAGAGGTGGGTGGGGGTGTAGTTCAGTGGCAGAACACATGCTCAGCCCCTGGGTTTAGTCCGCAGCACCAGAAAACAAATTATAAGGAAGAAAAAAGAAATAAAAAAGGATTCCCCTCTTGTAATCCCAGCACTCAGGAGGCTGAGGCAGGAGAATTGCTGTGAGTTTGAGGCCGGCCTGGGCTACAAAGTGAGTTCAAGGCCAGCCTGAACTGGAGAGCAAGACCGTCTCAAAAAGACACACACACACACACACACACACACACACACACACACACACACACACACACACAAAAGGCTTCCCCTGGCTGCTGGAGGGTAGGCAGAAGCAGGAACAGCCACAGAGGCCGTGGAAGATCTGTACCACAGGTGAAATGGCTGTGGCCAGGCGCAGAGCTGTGGTGGGTAGAGGGAAGAGGTCAGTTTTGCCTAGTTTGAAGACAAAGCAGACAGGAGTTGTGCTGTTGTTGGGTAGCTATGGGGTGTGAGGATTTCATTTTGAGCAGCTGGGCACATACAGTTGTCAATTCTGAGACAGGGAAGGTGTGGGAGGGATAGGATTGAAGAGAACATCAGGAGTCTGTGCTGGGGTCCCAGTGTAATTTGGGAAGCTGCTGGTTAGCATCTGTCTTTCCCACTGTGTTGTAAGCTCCTGGGGCGCAGGACAAGGTGCGTTGTACTCACCACTCTCTCCTCAGTGCCTGCTTCAGTGGCAGCACTCAGTAGGTGCCTCATTTGGTGCTTTGATTGGACCAGTGCTCCATCTGGCAGGTAGTCAGCACACAGTGGGGGTGGAGCTGCACCACTGCTGTGGCTTCTGGTATTTATTTATTTATTTAATTAATTAATTAATTTAAATTTATCTAGTTTTTTGAGATTGGGTCTCACTATGTAGTTCAGGCTGGACTTGTACTTACTATGTAGCCCAAGCTGGCCTCAAATTCATGGCAATTCTCCTGCCTCAGCCTCCTGAGCACTGGGATTATAGGGATGCACCCCAATGCCAGGTCTGCTCTGGCTTCTGTGGCCTCCTTTCCCCTCACCTGCAGCACCCTGTCCTGTTGGTCACCTCTCTGTGTCCCTCCCCTGCAGCTGGTGAGTGACACACGGCGTGTGTCTGATGTCCAGTGGTTTCAAGAGGCCTATGGTGCTGTGATGCAGACGGTCCGCATAGTGGCCTCGGAGCAGAGCCGACAGCAGCGAGGCTGGGTGTTCACGCCAGGTGAGATGCTCAGAGCATTCATCCTAAAGGCTCAGGGCACATGCACCCACTCCTGTGCTCAAGGTCTCCTGTTCGTTTACTGGCAGGCTGGGGGGGAGTAAATGAAGGGCACAGAGGGGAATCTGAGGCCTGGGGTTTAGGAATGCCAGGCCCCCAGATTAGGGAGTGGGGTTGGCAGAGGGTATTTTGGAATGTTAGGGTCCCCTGAGCCCCTGGCCTTGTCTGCCTGCCTAGACTGTCTTCTAAGGGCAGTGGGCTTCTCTGGAGGGCTGGCTGGGATGCACCCCATGCCCTTTCCCTCTGCTGTCCAGCCTGGTGGGGGCTGATGGTGGTTGGACTGTGCTCAGCACTTCACATGTCACCTGGCTTTGCTGTCACACTATAGCCACCATTGTGTGGATGCCACTGTTCCTGTGCCCGTGGCCATGAGGGCATTAGTGCAGAGAGGTTAAGTCTCACTCCTGGGGCCACAGAGAGCGTGAGGAGGAGCTAGACTCTTGCACAGGGCCTTCGGGGAAGACGGGTCTCCCAGATGCGGGTTCGTCTGGGGTTCGTCTGTGGGCCTGCCTTCACCATGTCTCTTTCACAGGGGTGGATGACGCTGAATCAGAGTGTGGCCTGGACAACATTGGGGGCTTTGACTGGGTCATTGAGAACCACGGAGATGAGCAGCAGCTGGAGGAGCAGTTGGAGAACCTGCTGGTATTTATCCGCTCCAGACTCTAAGAGTCAGGCTCCAGGAATGAGCAAGGGCTGCTGGGCCAGACTGAGGCTGACCCTGCAGGTGCCGGGGACCCAGTTCTCACTGACAAGGGGAGGTGGACAGAGTGCTTCTGTCTAGATACCTGGGGTCCCTGGGGGAGTGAAGGATGTCAAGCAAGTCAGGAAACCTCCAAGGAGCTTGTCTTCTCTGTGGAGAGGATCCCTCCATCTTGAGGAGAGTGCTTAAAGGACAAAGGAGGTGAGTTAGCTGTGCTCGAAGCGTGAACATCACCGCCTCGGTGGGTGCCAGACTATCAGCCTGTGGTTTCCCTGCCTTCCTGTCTGGATGCGCTCAGCCCCTTGTTCTGGGTGAGAACCGGGGCTCCCCAGTGTGCTCAATAATAAACTTCCTTGAAGCACGTGCTCAGGGCTGCATGTCTCATTTCCCTGGCAACAACCCAGTTGTGGGGCTTAGAAGGGCCCTCGGGTGTCATAGTGGCCTTGGCTCTCTGCTCCACCTTGTCCCTGGTTGGCAGGCGTCCCACAGAGATGACAGGCCTGCTCGTATCAGAGGTGGGACTGAGGTCTGAGGGCTTTGCTCTCTGGGCCAGTCCCAGGAATAGTGGCTCAGTGTTCCGTAGAAAGTGTCACCAGTGAGTGCCCCTTTTATTTATATAGCTTTTTATAATTTACAGATTCCTTCACAGGTACCTTGTGAAGCAGGCAAGGAAGAGTGTTTTCATGTGCACTTAGCAGATGCCAAGAACTCAGAGAAGTGAAACAACTTGCCCAGGATCAGAGGGTTAATAAGTGTCAGTGCTCAGAGTGGAACGAGGCCTCCTGATGCCTGGCCGGCCCCTTCTGCCACCTCCTGCAGGGATGGCACGAAGTCCCATTGCTCCTTGCCACCTCCAGACCAAACCTAAGCACCCCACCTCTCTGGTCCTAGTGTTATTTTCTTCCCACAAGTTCTGTCATTTCTCTCTGAAAAGGGGACAGCTGAAGAAATGTTTCAGCCTGGCCCAAACTAAAGTTGGCACATCCTTTCCCAAATCTTCTCCTCCCCTGCTGCCACCATTCTTACTGGGCACAAGGCACTGAGGACACAGAGGTGAGCAGGACACTGGCCATTCCTCAGAGGACTCCGTCTAGAGGAGAGACAGGGTGTACCACAGGAAGCTGAAATCAGTGCAAGAGAGAACCGGGGGGCTGGAGGGAAGCTGGCTGGGATTTCGTGGTGCTGCAGGCTTGACCTGTGTCCCAGGGACACTACCCTGTGCTTGGGAACTCCCATCTGGAGTTGGGAGCAGGTGCCTGTGAACAGTGCCAGCTGTGGAAATGAGCCAAAGCCGATGGGTCTGTGCCCTCTGAAATGGGAGGTAAAGTCTTCAGATCACACCTGGGATGAGTTTTAAAGCAGTCAGGGGGAGGCTGGGGCAGGGCTGTCCCTGTGACACTGAGAGAGCCCCTGAGAGGAACCCCTGAGTCCAAGCCTTGGGGTCCATAGGGATCCCCTGAGCAACTAGTATGACTGCCCTAGAGTGAGGACCTCTCAAGGGGGTCCCCAACGAAAGCAGAGCCAATTAGCAAAATACTTCCTGCAGGCTGGTGTTTTTATACTTCTGACTCGATCATTCCAACTTAAAGATTAAAGATTCACAGATTTTGGAGAGCTTGTTGCATAACTCATCCCTCTGGGACCACCAGTTATTAAGTGAGAGCTGGAGTGTGAGCATGGCTGGAATTTGTCTCGCTAGGAAGCTACCCTCAGCCACAGGCTCCAGTGGCTTCTTTGTGTGCTCCGTTTCCACCCTCTCCCCTGCTGGGCAGCCACTTCAGGGAAGACCATTATTTGCATCTGAACACTGGCATTTTTTTTTTTTTTGTTGAGAAGGAACAGCTCCCTTAATAAAGATAAGTGATCCAAGCACCTTGTGAGCTCTGTTGGGGGGAGATGCTGAGTCATGGTTTCTGACCCCAAGGAGTTCCCCAGACAGACACAGGCAGACAGGTGTCACCAGTTACTCTCGGGCATGCCAAAAGGGGCAGGGGCATAAGGGGCCAGAGAGGGCTTTAGAGCTGAGAGAGAGGGAGGTACTTGTAGGAGGCAGGGTGTTGGGGGTGAGGGTTGAGGCTGTTCGGGGGCCAGTAGGAGGCTTCCCCAAGTTTCCAAGCAAGAAGTGCAGGGGCCAAGGAGTCAGGGTTGCTGGAAAGCAGATGGGTTGGCTGTGGTGTCCAGCCTTGTTTCTGACTCAACCCATCTGAGGCCTGGCATGTTCCCAAGGCTCTGCTGCTGTGTGTGTGTGGGCAGGGAGGCAGAGGTATCAGTCTGGAAGCCAGTCAGAGCCTCATGGGTGGGTTGGTAGGGGGTGAGGCAACAACTGCTGCATGAAGAGATCACCTCCTGATTCCAGCCCAGCTTCCGTAGCGCTGTCTTGCTGTAATCTCCATTTCTGGGCACCCAGCGCAGACCAGAGAGGCTCTGCAACACTAACATGGTCTTAAGATTTTATTGTTCCATTTCTAAACAGCTTTGTTGAGATATAATTATCATATAATTGCACACATTTAAAATGTACAATTTGGCAAGTTTTGACATATGTACACATCTGTGAAGCCATCACTACAGTGGACCTGCCACTCTCAAAATCTCCTCCTGTTCCCTTGTCATTCCTCCTGTCTCTCCCTGACTCCCCATCCTTGTCCCCAAGCACCTTCAGTCTGCCTTTTTTTTTTTTTTTTTTTTATGTGGGTACCGGGAGTCGACCTCAGGACCTCGCGTTTGCCAACAAGCACTTGTGCCACTGAGTGATATCACCGGCCCTTTTTTCCTTTGTGTGGGTTCCGGGAGTCAAACTCAGGACCTCGTGCTTGCCAGGCAGGCGCTTATGCCTGAGCCATCTCACCGGCCCTCAATCTGCTTTTTGTCTCTATAGGTTGGTTTGCATCTTCAAGAATTTCATATCAAGAGTTATACAGTATATATTCTTTTTTGTCTGGTCTCTTTTATTCAGCATTATTTTGAGATTCATCTGTATTATTGCAGGTATCAATAATTCATTCTTTTTTATTGCTCTATGTGGAATGAATATATCAGATGTGTTTACTTGTTGATGGAAATCTGGGCTATTTGCAGTGTTTGGATATGACAAAGCAGCTATGAGGACTCTTGTACAAATCTTTGTATGGACATATGCTTTCGTGCCCTTAAGTGAATACTTTTTTGACTTTTTAAGAAACTCCCAGGGGCTGACAATGTAGCTCAGTGGTAGAGTGCTTGCCTAGCATGTGCATAAAGCCTTGGGCTGGATCCCCAGTACTGCAAAAAACCAAAAAACAAAAAACAAAAATCCAATCAGAAAAGAGAGAAAGAAAGAAAAGAAAGAAAGAAGAAAGACAGGGCCAGTGATATAGCTCAGCAGCATAAGTGCCTGCCTGGCAAGTGCAAGGTCCTGAGTTCGACTCCCAGTATGTGCATATAGGAAAAAAAAAAAAGGAAGAAAGACAAACTACCAAACTGTTTCCAAAATGGCTGTACCACTGAGTACCAGCGGTGAATGAGTTCTAGTTGCCCTGCATCCTTACCAATACCTTAGGGTACTGCAGTGGTAGCTTACTGGCATTTTATCTGCATTTTCCTAATGATTAATGTGATGCAAATCTCAGAAGACTATGAGAAGAGTGGAATGATCTCAACCTGATAAAGAACCTGTACACAAACCCTGCAGCAAACAATATGCTTAATGGTGAGATAGCAAATGCTTTCCCCTTGAGATAGGGACCAAGGCAAAGATGTCCACACTAATCACCTATTTAGCATTCTACTGGAGGTTCTAGCCAGCACAATAAGACAAGAAAAAGGAATGAAGACATCCAGATTGGGGAGGAAGAGCTAGAACTGTCTTTATTCATAGATGGCATGATAATGTAGAGAATATGATGGAATTCCCAAAAGAGCTACTAGAACTGATAAATGAATTCAACAAGTTAGCAAGATGTAACATTAATGTACAAAAACCGGCTGTAAGCCAGGCATGGTGGCACATACCTGTAATTCCAGCACTCTGGGAGGCTGAGGCAGGAGGATTGAAAGTTCAAATTCCTCCTGGGTAACTTAGTGACATAGGGAGACCCTGTCTCAATATAAAGAAATAAAGGCTGGGGATGTAGCTTAGTGTGAAGGCTCTGGGTTCAATCCCTGGACACACACACACACACACACATACACACATGCATAATGCATGTGTAGAATTGTATTTCTATTATCAAGGCACAATCAAAAATGGAAATAAGCTGGGTGTTGTGGCGCACACCTGTAATCCCAGCACTCAGGAGGCTGAGGCAGGAGGATTGCCAGAAGGTCAAGGCCAGCCTGGGCTACATAGTGAGTTCAAGACCTGCCTGAACTACATGGTGAGACCCTGTCTCAACAAAACTAAAAAACCAAAACCAAAACAAAACAAAATTTAAAAAATTAAAAATAAAGAATTAAAAAGATTGTATTGTATTCATAGATTAAGAGACATAGTCCAGCATGAGTAAGGTTGTTTCATGACAGGGAGCATAAGGTGGTTATCACCCATATTTGTTTTTTAGGAGTATTTCTATTATTTTAATTTTATGAATCTATTATATTATAAAATATTTATTACATGTAAAAGACTACCATTAGGGTCACCCATAAACTCCTGTTGTTTTCCAGCAATTTCAGTCTCCTAATGAGTAAGCAGTACCTATGAAGTAGTGGAAAGCTTCCCAGTTTTTCAGTTGTCTTGGTAGGGAAAGCAGGGGAGGAAAGAAATACCCTACTTTGTGTCAAGAGGAATATGAGTATGCCACTTGTTTCTGGTTTTGCAATGCGGTCTTAATGTTTACAGTGTTGTGTTCATTAAATCTTAGAGTCTGACAACATATTGTTCATCAGTGTTGGTTTTGAAAGATATTACGCATTTTCATCTCTAAATTGTAATGAGCTTTTAAAGGAAGGTCATAGAGACCACAGCAGAGACTGCCAATTGAAAGTCCAAATTTATTTATTTATTTATTTTGGATTTTTGAGACAGGGTCTTGCTAGTTCAGGGTCTTGCTAGTAGTTCAGACTGGCCTTGAACTCACTGTGTAGCCCAGGCTGGCCACAAACTCATAGCAATCCTCCTGCCTCAGCCTCCCAAATGCTGGGATTATAGGCGTGCACCACTGTGTCCGGCAAATTTATTTATTTTAATGTATTAATCAAGTGTAATTAAGTCTGGGAACATTAAAACTTTTTTTTTTTTTTTTTTGTCTTTTTGAGACAGGGTTTCTCTATGTAGTTCAGGCTGGCCTTGACCTCACTTTGTAGCCCAGGCTGGCCTCGAACTCACAGCGATCCTCCTGCCGCAGCTTCCTGAGTGCTGGGATTACAGGCATGCGCCACCACGCCTTGCCTGGGAACACTAAAATCTTGTTAAAGTCATTAGCAGAGAAGAATGACTTTAATAGTGGTCCATATTATATCTGCTGGAAGAATTGTTCAGAAAGAATTATAATTCCACTTCTCTAAAACTATAAACAGATTTTACAGAAAAAGATAAGAAAGGAAATTTCGGCCGGGCATGGTGGCACATGCCTGTAATCCCAGCACTTGGGAGGCTGAGGCAGAAGGATCACTAAAAGTTCAAGACCAACCTAGACTGCATAGCAAGACCCTGTCTCAAAAAAAAAAAAAAAAAAAAAAAAAAAAGAAAGAAAGGAAATTTCCTAGATAAGGCAGAAGCTCGATGGAAAAATAGTCTAGCTGGAGTCAACATATTGGACCAAGGGATTATGGATCATCACAATGCTAAATTTTATGCTTGAACTATATCTTGGCAGAGATCTTGAATGTTACAATTGGAATGTTAAGGTCAATATCAGTTGATATATTTGAGCTAATAAATTTCTAAACCCAGGGACTCCTGAGTGTAAGTACAGAGGGAGGAGCAATGGGCTAGGAGTATAGCTCAGTGGCAGAGCACTTGTCTAGTATGCACAAGGCCCTGGGTTTGATCCCTAATAGAGAGAGAGAGAGAGAGAGAGAGAGAGAGAGAGGGAGGGAGGGAGGGAGGGAGGCAGAGAGAGGCAGAGAGACAGAGACAGAGAGATCATTTCAAAAATCAGGGCATTGAGTGAAACTGCATGTGACACAGCCCAAAATCCCTTCCCCACAGTTTTGTTATTTATTGCTACATAACAGTCACCTCAAGATGTAATGGCTTAAGACAATGAGCAATTTATTGTTTACAATTCTAGGAGTGACTGCACCCAGCTAAATAATTCTTCCACACCATAGGATGTTGGCCTGGGGGTTATCTGAGGGTTTGACTGGGTTGGAATGTCCAAAATGACCACCCAGTGTCTGATGCCTCATGGGTCCCGCTGGGAAGCTAGGCTCAGGCTGGGGACTGAAATGACTGAATCTCTCTCTGTTGCAGGGCCACCTCCTCCATGATTGGCCTTTCCTCTTGGTCTTCCTGTGACTTCTGTACGTGGCCTCCTCTAGTTTTCTTACACGATATATCAGACTACCAAAAGTGAAAAAGAAGGAGATTCTAAGCATTCTTAACTACCAGGAAAATAAAATATCAACTATTAAATTATTAATATTTATTTAGTGTTTATAATAAACATCAGTGTTTTCAACATCAGTTGTTTTTGTTTATAAAATCTAAAAAATTATATAAATAGATTCATATATGAACCAAGATGAAAATAAAAATAAAACTCTAAAACAAAAATAATCTTTACTTCAATTATGACAATAAATTGCTTGACAGTTCAAAACAAAGCTTTCAAAAAATGAGCAAATAGCAGCCACATTGTTCATTTTTTTTCTTTCTTGGTGTTTTTGTTGTCAAAACGTAGGCAATTTTGAAGGAAAAAAATCCCTTGTGTGTCATTGTTCTGAAAATCTCAATGCCACATCTGTTACTTCTCCATAAATCCTTTATATTCTGACAATTTGAATGAAAAAGTCCTGTTACATATAACAGACCTATGAAGGCTTTTAATTCAGATAGTGAGGTGTCATGATATATATATTTTTGAGTATCACCATTGATGCATATAGAATGTTTTGTGTGTATTTCGTTATTAGTGTATTTCAAAACATCTTGTAGCATATCATCTATTACAAACAATTTCCAACCTTGAATCACAGTGCTGGGATTCTGTCTAATATGTTTCACCTCTGGCAAGAATCTAATCACATTTTCTAACCTAGTTCGAATGTTGGATGGTTCAGATATACATGACCATTTTGTAGCATTTCTACTAGTCAAATGTTTATTTACATTATTTTATTTTATTTACTTATTTATTTTGGGACTGGGAATCGAACTCACGACCTTGCGCTTGCCAAACTGGCACTGTGCTGCTGAGCTATATCCCTGGCCCTTTTATTTTTGAGACAGGGTCTCACCATGTAGTTCAGACCAGCCTTGAACTCACTATGTAGCCCAAGCTGGCCTCTAACTCAAGGTGGTCCTCCTGCCTCAGTCTCCCAAGTGCTGAGATTACAGGTGTGTGCCACCACGCCCAGCTGTTATTTTTTTTTTTTTTTTTTTTTTTTTATTTGAAGTCCTTTATTTTCTTTATGGAGTGACTATTTACCATTTTAAAAAAACACTTGATACAAATACTGAATGCATTTCTTTTTAGGCAGACAGTAAGGAAGCTCTCATTTATGCAAAAATATACCAGCTATGTGGGTTTTCACGAGGTGTAAGTAGAAAACGCACGCAAGCTCGAACCCTGGCTCTCAGCTCACGACTCAGGCACCAGTATCAAGCTGTTTTGAGCCCAGCTTCCTTATTTGTAAGCTGGGGACCATGAGCTCCCAAGGCTGTACGCAAAGGAAGCTCCACGGCAACACACCTCTCCTCCCTGTCAGCTTGGCCGGCCCTTGCTGGGAGCCTGGCCACTGGTGTCCTGCTGCCAACAGCACGTGTGCCTGGCAGAGCAGAGCAGAGCAGAGCCCAAGCAGGATGAACGCGGGCATGATGTGGGCTGCTCCTGTCTGACAGCAAACAGCGGGGGGAGGCTACAGCCTCCACACATCTAAAGTGACTTCTGGATGGTGACCCTGAGCACTTGGGTTACAGAAAGTGATTAATTTAATTTAAAATCCTGTTAATAAAAACTGTTATTTTTTTTAAGTTAGATATAATTATACACAGTGAAATTTAATGATCTTTTTTGTTTGTTTGACAGGGTCTCACTACATAGTCCAGGCCGACCTTGAACTCATGATATAGCCAAGGCTGTGCCCCAACTCATGAACCTCCTGCCTTAGTCATCTGAGTGCTGGGGTACAGGTGTGTGCCATGGTGCCCAGCTGAAAAGCAATGACCTTCACCGTACAGTTCCATGAGTGTTTGCAAATGTGCACAGCTCTGAAACACAAACCCTTAATGAGATACATAGTGTTTCTTTTCTTTAAAAAATTTTTTTTCTTTTAGACTCTATATTTTTTTTGAATTGATACATAGTATTTCCATCATTTAAAAAAGCTTCCTTTCAAAGGTTCTTATTCAGTCCCTGCTCTCACAGAAACAACTGTTTTATAGATTTGTTTTGCCTGTTGTAGAGTTTAGTGTAAATGGTTAACTGATTTTTAAACCAAATTTACAACAATCACTCATATTTTAGACTTCATTGCTTCATTGGTTTACTACTCACTCTTAATCCTTTTATGGTACCTCATTCTCCCTCTCCCCCTTTTTGTTTTTTGAGACAGAGTCTCACTATGTAGCCCGGGCTGACCTTGAATTTGTGGTGATCCTCTTGCCCCAGCCTCCCAAGTGCTGGGATTACAGATGTGAGCCACCACACCTAGATCTTCTCTGGTTTTTGAATTTTGTATTTTGATTCCTTTCCAGACAATTTGTGTTTTCAAATATTTTGTTTTCAAAAAGGGTATGTAGGCAATATATTTTCTGAACCCAGCTATATGAGAGAATGAATTCTGCTGCCTCTACTAGTGGACAATGGCTTGGCTGGCATAGGTTCATGACTTGGTTCCATTGTCTGTTGATACTTCTATTGCAGAATTCAAGGTCACCTTGACTTTTGTTCCTTTGCAGGTAACCTCCTTTTTTCTGTCTGGATGCTTTGGAGATATATATATCTCCAAAGAGATATATTGGCCTTCACTTTTGAGATTCAAATTCCGGCATTCTTCAAGGTAGAACATGGACATATCTTAAAAAGAAAAAGACTGTGGCCTGTTGTTCCCTGTAAAGCATTATCAAGTAATGAGATGGAAATTTAAATGGCTTGTACATCCAAGTGCCTGCTGCAACCTGACATAGTCACCTTGAGCATTTGGTCTGAGACACTTCAGGGATGGTTCTTCTGTCAGATGTTTTTGGGAGCTCCTCTTTTTTTTTATGCAGGTACTGGGAGTCGAACTCAGGACCTCGCACTCGCAGGGCAGGCTCTTATGCCGCTGAGCTATCTCACTGGCCCAAGGGAGCTCCACTTTGCTTTGAGGAGCTGGCTTCTTTTCCTGAGTATAGATTTGGGCTTTGGAAACAACTAAGAGAAATTTGGTGATAAATTCTGCTGAAGGGGACAAGTTGAAGGATGCATCTTTTGGCCAGAAAGGATAGTGCCTATAATTGGAACGACTCTAAAATTTCCCCAAGTTAATTTTTAGAGAGGCATCTTTAAAATTAATTGCCTTGATTGGCATTTGTTTTGTTCACCTGTGACCTGATAAACTGATGATTGGGAGTGTAGTAACCTTTATTATTGCTGCTATCACTTTCGTGGCCTACTTCCAGGTCTGTACAATGGCTCTATGTGGCAGTCCCTGAACCGTAGCATTGCTGCTCCCCCTGCCTGATGTGCCCTCCCTGTGGCTTGGATTCCCACAACTTGAATAAAAAGCACCCCTTCTACATTCCCAAGGTGCTCCCCAGTGCGTACTTTCTTACTTCTTCACCACCCTGGGGCAATTATGGAAATGTTTTTTCTTGTGAATCTTTAGTGCCTGGCCACATGGTAGGTCTCAATAGATGTGAAAATGAGAAAAAAAAAAAAGGGATAAGTGTTAGGAAACAATACGATGTTCTAAACTTACTATCTTGAAGTAGCTGACATTGATTTGGACGTTTAAAGTGGTGGTGTTTTTGAAGCATGAGCAAGCTGACTCCTGTTATAGTACTCTTTTTTGGGGGGGTGGTTACTGGGAATCGAACTCAGGACCTCACGCTTGCCAGGCAGGCACTGCACCACGGAGCTATATCCCCAACCCCTATATTACTCTTATTTATACACTGTGGTGTGCTGGCAAACATTTAACGGTTGACTGTCTGGGGAAAAGAAAAAAAAAAAAAAAGCCCTGATTTGTAGCATTGGATTATTTCTATAGTGTAAATACTTCCACTGTGGCTAATGTCAAGCTACCAATGTGGTATCACCTGCCTAGCAAAATTCCCAAACATTTAAAAAGTGGCTCTTGTAAGCCAGTAGAAGCTTGCTTCAATACACCATTGTAAAATTTCTACCCCTCTTTGTTTTTCCATCATTGCCTAGTTCATTTTTTTTTTTTGTGGGTACCGGGGGTCGAACTCAGGACCTCACATGCCAGCAGGTGCCCGTGCCGCTGAGCGATATCACCGGCCCTTTTTTTGTATGTGGGTACTGGGAGTTGAACTCAGGACCTCACGCTTGCCAGGCAGGTGCTTATGCCGCTGAGCTATCTCACCGGCCCTGCCTAGTTCATTTGGGTGGTCCTTTTTCTGTCTGTACAGCATGTCTATGGACTATATATATATTTTATCTCCTGCACCCAGAATCTGATACTTACATCCTCATTTTACTGCTGGTAAACAAGGCCTGGAGACAAGGACTTGGCCCAGGGGGCAGAACTTTCCTGCCTGTGCAGGGCTCGCTCTCTGTCTGGAGCTCCCTGTCTGAGGCCCAGTGCCATGGGGGGCCAGAGAGACACTTGCCCAGTCTTCTGTTCCCTGCTACTGAGGGGACCCAAGGGCCCTATGCTTGCCACCAGCTCACATGCTCACTCAAGGGGCCCAAGACACCTGTTGGTGGCCAAGCTCTGATGAATGGTGGCATTCATTTTGTTCATTTGTGACCCGATAAACCGGTGACTGGGAGTGTAGCAACTTTTATTATCACTGCTATCATTTTCATGGCCTACTTCCGGGTCTGCATGGTGCCTCTGTCTGACAGCCAAGTGAAGCATGAGTTCCCCTTCACAGTTTAGGGCTTAGTGCTTTTCTTCCAGGGGAGTCCAAGGGGCATCCAGTCAAAGATAACAGCAGTGACAGCTCCTCAAGGAGGGTAGGTGGACCTGCTGCTTGCTTCCTGTGCCATTATTTTGTCTCCCGTGACTTCCAGTTTGGGGGCTTGTGGAAGGTGTGCATTAGGGACTGAGACTCCGAGGGACCCTTAGCAGGATGCGACATCACAGAATGTGAGCATCATAGTGGATCTCAGCGATCTAGCGCCACACCCTCAGATGCGGTCAGGGTGAAACAGCAGCTAGTAGTGATACAACAACTTGATACAGCGCTCTTGAGTGCCGTCCTCTTTGCCGGGGGTCTTCAGGACAGCATGAACCTGTGCTGTATTTCAGAGATGGCAGAGATGGCCCAACCCCTGAGCACGTGGCCTCTTCCACACTTCTTGGCTCTTCCCCACCCTCTCTGAGAAGACCAGGCCTATGCCACTTGGCCTGCTTACATGACTCAAGCTGCGCCAGGACGAGGAAGCCACAGAGTCACTTCCCGGAAGGTAATATCCTGTGTGCTGCGGATGAAGGGCTGGCAGAGACGGCGCAGACTTGGACTTGCCGTCCCTTGGAGGCTGAGGCAGGGATGCCTGTGGTGGAGGACCCTGTCCTTCACCATGGCTGCTGTACCTCTGGGCATGGACAGTGTCTGCTGAGGGGAGAAATTCCCAGCAATGTCCCTCCTCTGGGATGCATCTGGCGAGTTTCCAGGCACCTTCAGACCAGAGCCAGTGGCAGCTTTGGCATCTTAAATCTCCTGCTGCAGGGGCTGGCTCATCCTGCAAGATGGTTGGGAGGCCTCAGGACAGCTTGTTTGGGCTGGGCTGCAAGATATGGGATGTTCCAGGAACAGTGCTATAAATCCTCTTGGAGGATTTATCCACTTGAGCCAGGGAGGGCAAGGAGCCAGGGCCTTGGGTCCATTTGGCAAAGTCACCATTAACACCTACCCTCCCTAAGAAAGCAGCAGAGGGGGAGGGGCTCAGAGCCTCATTGGGCAGAGCTGATGGGGCACAATGGGTTGGGCTCATAGGGTGGCATGCTTTATGACACATTTTCCTCATATTATTTCATTTGATTTTTGCAATATCCCTTATCTTGTTCCCATTTTAAAACTGTAGAAATGGGGACACAGGTGAAGTGACTTTGCCCAGCACTTTCCACAGTCAGGCTTGATTCTTGCCTGCCAGTTCCTGGGGGATCTAGAACAAGTTAGGCCCCCTGTCTAAGCCTCGGTTTGCACCTGTGCAAGGGGAATAATTCTACTGATTGTAAAGGGTTGGGCAGGTAATGTAGTGGTTGCCCTTAGCAGGAGCTCGACAACTAGGACTTCTCTCTTCCCTGGGGTCCAGATCACACACGCAGAAACAGTGGAGTTGGGCCTGGAGTTGAACTTCTATTACATTTTTAGTGCTTAAAAAATTCCCCTCACCTTATGTAAGGTAAGATTAGCAATTTTTGGCTGAAAAGTCCACTGTGATTCTGATGGGCTTTCCTTTATAGGTGATTTATTTCTTTTCTCTAACAGCTTTTAAGATTCTACTCTTATGTTGAATTTCTGGAATCTTGACTATGATATGCCTGGCTGAAGATTTTTTTTATCTTGGCTAATTGGAGTTCTATAAGCCTCACTTATCTGAACGTCAAATTCTTTTTCTCTACCAGGGAAATTTTCTGTGATAATGTCTGTGAACAGTGTTCTGATGTCATTTATGCTATCTCCTGCTTTTTCATTGACTCCAATCAATCTTAAGTTATTCTTCTTTGCATCATCTAGCAGCTGCTGGATTGATTTTTCATTGTCCCTTGCTATTTTTAAGAATTCTTTCTTTTCATGATCACTAATTGCAAGCCTGTCTTCTATATCTGAGATCCTGTCCTCACATTGGCTTAATCTGCTACAAATACTTTCAATGGAATTTTTGTTCTCCTGGATATCTGCTTGAATCTGCTTTATGGATTCCATTTCTCTCCTATGCTGAGCATTCATGGCTTCCATCATTTTCTTCAGCTCGTCTATTTTTTTGTCTGTGTCTGCTCTAGCGTCCTTAAGCATGGTCTTCATTGTGGACATTATCTCTGCAGTTATCTGAGAAATTATTTCTGATTTAAATTTTTCCAGAGCCTCATTCAACTGCTCTGTTGTTACCACTTCAGCGATGCCAGGTGAGTGGCTTTCGGTTTGTCCCACCTCACTGCCCCCTGGGTTTGCCTTTGGTGAACTGGATGTGTGGGGTTGCATCTTGTTTAAGTGTTGTCTCATTTTCTTTTCTTTCTTTAGTTTAATTCCTGGGTTGCTGTTTGTAAATTGCCTATGGTAGGTTGCTTTATTGCTAGTATTTCAAACTCTTAGGAGATGGCTACTTCTCTGAGGTATCTTCCAGATGTAGCTTATTTTTGGGTTTTGAGCCTGTTGCAATATCCTACCTCTTCAATTTGTTGGAGATAAGAAGTTGCTGCCTGTTTGGCCCAGTCCTTGGTTCTTTGGTTCTGTGCCACAGTATTTTCTGTGATCCTTAGACAATCTCAGTCTTGGAATACCAGGAAGAAAAGCGCCAGTCAATGTGTCCTTCTCGGCCGGTGCTTCTCTGTACCGCGGCGTCTCGCATTCCTCTGCGGAGGTTCCCACTGGAGCCGTGGATGGACTGACGGCTGCCCTGAGTTCTGAGCTCAGCTGCTGCGCGCCCCCCCTACAATGGTGCCCGGCTAGTGGCTCTCTTGTGAGCCTGACGGCTGGGTGTCAGCACTCATCGCCAGTCAGTGTGTCCTTCACTGCTGCTGCTTCTCTGCACTGTGGCTTCTGGCATTCCTCTGCGGGGGCACCGGCAGTCACAGCGTGTTTGCAGATTTGAACCACTTCTGTCGCGTCGGGATTCCCAACACAGGGAAAAGGCGCTGGTCAAGATTAGCAATTTTTGGAAAAAGAGTTTTCTTAAGAAACAAAAGTGAAGCTTAGCGTGGTGCTGCATGCTTGTAACCCCAGCACTCTAGGAGGCTGGGGCAGGAGCATCACAAGTTCAAGCCCCACTTCACCACTTACACCCTGTCTCACAAAGGGGGTGGGGATGGGAACTGGGGATGTGGCTCAGTGCAAAGGCCCTAGGTTCAGTCCTCAGCATCATAAAGAAAGGTGGGGGACATAGTAGCTCTGAATGTGTGAACAAAAGGCAGAATGCTGGGGACAGCCTGTGTAGATTATGTTCGGCTGGCTTTCCTGGGGCTTGCTTTTCCCTGCTTCTACAGGCAGGTCCTCCAGGGTTCGGGGCCTACCCACAAATTTCTCCTACCTGCTCTGGAAGTGGGCCTTAAATATGGACTCGCTAATGGACAGTCTAAGCCCACCTTGAACTGGGAAGGGGTGATAAGCAAGAATCAGCCCTGAACCAGGTTTACCTGTGCCCTTTGGAAGGTCTGGGGCCCACAGTCATTTCTCAGCGCACCTCAGGACCTGAACCCCTTCCTACTATGGCACACAGGTCACATGTGGTTTTTATTTGACCATAGTGGTGGATCTGGAAGATTCGTACTTGAGATGTAAAGGCCATGCAAGCGCAAGTCAGGTGTAGTTCAACCCTTGGTCATACGTGGTTTCCTCCTGTCAATCATTCTTTACTTTTGTGATATCTGGTGAGATTGAACTTGACCTGCTCAAAAATGATACAGTCAGTTACATTCAGCTCCCAGTAGGCCAAGCTGATTTCACCAATTCATACATTCATCCACCCATCCACCCACCCACCATCCATCCACCCCACCACTGTAAATGAGTAAGTATGTATAAGGTTAAACAAAGCCCTGCCCTTGCCTTTGATGAGTTCACAAATCAGTTGAGACTGACAAGAAAATGACACCACTACCATGTGCTGCTAGTAACTTAAATATACATGGAAATGCCTCAGGAGGAGGGAGGGCGAGGTGACAGGAAAGTAACTTGCAGAGTCTGTGGAATTGGGTGTGTGACTCCTGCAAGCCAAGCAGGACAAGACGACAGCTGCTGCCATCAGGACCCACTTAGGTGAGGGGAGATGAAGGGAGCTTGGGGCCCAAGCAGCATCACCTCATGCATGCCCCAACCCCCATCCCCTTCAGGGTATCGGCTCATCTGGGCCTGGGTTTCATCCTCTGCTTACATCCTAGGGAGGGGCTGGACCTCACCTAGTGCTGGCCAGGATGGACAGCCATCTCCATATCCTGGCACTGTGATACCCTAATAGTGCTTTGCTGTCAGAAGTCTGTGTCTATAGCTGGGCAAATGGGCACACATCTATAATCTCAGCTTCCTGGGAGGCTGAAGCAGGAGGACTGAAATTTTTGCCCAGCCCAGGAAAGCTTAGTGACTTAGTGAGACCCTGTCTCAAAAAATAAAAGGGTGTGGGTAGGTAGCTCAGTGTGAAGGCACTGAATTCAATGCCCAGTACTAGAAAAAAGCAAAAAAAAAAAAAAAAAAAAAAAAAAAAAAAAAGCAACCCACACCTCCGCTGGTCACTGATTTAACCGCTGCCGTTACCCCCCTCCCTACCCCTTGCAAGGTGGTGGCTTTTATTCAGTACAGTTGTTTACCCCAGGATATAAGTGACCTGGGAGGCCTACCCTCATATTTAGGTACTTACTGTTTTTTTTTGGGGGGGGGCAGTATTTCTGTGAGCTACCCCAGGCCCTGTTCCTGCAGCTTCAGTCCTGCTCCTGGGTTGCCCATGTCTGTACTGTTCTCCAGCCATCCTGAACTTCTTGGTCCCAGTTCCTGGAACTCACCAGGCTCTTATTTACCTTCACACTATTGAGTGTTCTGTACTCTCTGCCCGGAACTCTCACCCATCTGTTCTCCTGGCTCATTCTTCCTCTTGCTTTGGCTCTTGGCTTCATGGCCCTTCCTCTCCTGGACGCCCTGGGGCAAGGTGTCCTTGTTCTGGAATCCATGGCACCCTTTGTCTGGCCTTGCCGTCCTGCTACAAGTCTGCTTAATGGTGCTCCCTGTTGCCCTCTGAGTGCTACAAGGTCAGGGCTGGGCCCTCTTGCTGGCGTAACTCTTAGCCCCGGCCGTGCAGGAGGTGGGCAGGCAAAATTGATGAGCAGTGAGTGAGAGAGGGGTCAGGAGGACAAGATTATGACCATGGAAGTGACTGGGCGATGGGTGTATGCATGCCTTAGCTCAGACCCCACGCACAGTGGTGGTGTGGCCACAACGGTGTTGTCCCTTCCCAGGCATCTGCAAGTCTGGGCAGGTGACGGAAGCCAGAGTGGCTGAATCCCCAAGCTGTGTGTCTCCCTCCACCCCTTCAGCCCCTTTCTCTTCCTCCTGCCCCTCTTGCCTCAGTGGTGGAGGGCCTGCCCCTAGCCTTGCCCTCTATGCCTTTCCCTTGGTGTTTCCATTTTCCCCATCCTCTTCTGTCCTGAGTTGGCATCCTTCTGCCAACCCCTCCTCAAGCGCCATATCAGTCCTTTCTTCCTCTTGGCTTGTTAATACTTTGCAATTTGACCTCTGCTCCTGCTTCTACTGCAACTGCCTCTAGAAAGTCACAGTTCTGTTCCATCCTCACTCCTGCCCAGTCTGCATCCACAGATCTGCTCACCCAGGCTCTCTCTCTAAATCATTTTTTTTTTAAGTCACTTTTTTGGCTTTTCCTGTCTTCATGCCTTTCTATCTCTGAATCCTCCTGTCTTCCTGAAAAGGAATACAGATATTCCTCAGGAGCCTGCCTTCTGGTCTCCCTCTCCCTTCCTCCCTTGGTGAGCCCATTTGTCTCCCACTGCGCGGGCTGGTGCCCTTCCAGCAGCTGGTTCAGTCAGCGCCTGGCCTTGTCTGCTGTGTTTGGGGTTGTGGAGCAAGAGCTCCCTCTGTCGGCAGGGCTGGGGTTTCTCTGGAGGGCCCATCTCCAGAAAAGCATGCTCCTGGGTCAAGAAGGCAGGTTCCCCTGGGGCTGCTGGGGACCCTCTTCATTTCCTTGGCAGGTGGGCCAGAAGTTGGACTGAGTAGCTTCCCCTCCTAGCTGGCATTGTCTCTGGGTTGGGCTTCGCTTCCACTACCCAGAGCCCGCGCAGCTGTATGCACATTTGTGGTGCTTCGGCAAGAGGCCTGCATACTAGAGTTCTAAATACTTGAAACATCAAGAACCAACAAATGAGGTTATATCAAATTAAAAAGCTCTGCAGAGCAAAGGAAACAACCAACAGAGGTAAGAGACAACCTACAGAATGGGAAAAATTTTGCCAACTACTCCTCTGACAGAGGACTAATATCTAGAATATATAAAAAACAAAACAAAACAAAACAAAACAAAACAAGTCCCAAATACAAAAACCTAGACCTCCCAATATAAAGGACCCACTCAAAAAATGGGTAACAAAAATGAATAAACACTTCTCCCAGGAAGTACAAATGGCCAATAAAAACATGAAAAAATATGCAATCACTGGCTGTTAGAGAAATGCAAATTAAAACATTGAGATTGTGTCTTACTCGTAACGAATGGCCATCATCAAGAAAACAAAAAATAACAAATGGTGGCAAGGCTGCAGGGGAAAAAGGAGCCCTTTTCCACTTGGTAGGAGTATAAACTAGTACAACCACTGTGAAAATCAGCATGCAGATGTCCCAAAAAGCTAAAACTAGAAATTCCTTTTGATCCAGTTATTCCCTTCTAGGTATCTTCTTGAACAAGTTAAAGGCATCATATTACCGTGATACATATGTACCCATGTTTACAGCAGCAAACTCATAATAACTAAATCCTGGAGATGGCTTATATGTCCATCAGCAGATGAGTGGATAAAGAAAATGGGGTAATTACACACAATGGAGTACTACTCTGCTATAAACGAGGATAAACAAGTCATTTGTAGGAAAATGGATGCACCTTTAGACCATAATGTTAAGTAAAATAAATCAGACATACAGTTTAAATATCACATAGTTTCTCTTATATGAGCAACTCCAAATATAAATAATTTAAAGAGCAAAATTAGAGCTAGATAATAGGAAACAGGGAGATAGATCTTTTGCAAAAGGGAAAGGGAGATGGAGGGTGGTGGGAGGGAGGGGAAAAGAAGGAGATGAAAATAGAATTAAGATGTATTATGGCGGGGTGTGGTGGTGTACACTTGTAATCCCAGCCTTTGGGAAGCTGAGGCAGGAGGATCACCATGAGTTCAAGGAAAGCCTGGGCTACATAGCGAGACCCTGTCTCAAAAAAACCAAAAAAAAAAAAAAAAAAAAAGAAGAAAGAAAAAAGAGATGTGTTGTGTACAGGTACTAACTCCCCATGATGAATGTAATCATTATGTACTGCACACCTGTACTAGTCAAAATAAAAAATTTAAAAATAATGCAAGTGCTAAAAAAAGAGAAATCATACTAATAAGTTATTATATAGTTTTCCTTAAAATTAATTTTTCTTGGTTTTATTTTAGCAACATCACAAATTATTTAACTTGGTCAAAATTTCACCTAATTTGTGTGTTATTGGTAGTAGTGATCTTTACATAAATGTACAAACAGCAATTTCCACAAAATACAGCATCTGAATAGTTTTCATTAAAGGTAAATTGAAATAAATCCAAAGCATTATAAAGTTAAAATTAATTTTCATATTTTTAAAAAAGTTCCTTTTCTTCTAAAATAGTCAACTGCCAGGTTTGTGTGCACCCCAACTTCATATATTGAAATCTAACCTATAAGGTGGTATGGTATGGGCCTTTGGGAGGTGCTTAGGTCACTGGAACTCTGCTATATAGATGGGATTAGTGCTTATAAGAGAGGCCTGAAGCCGGGCGTGGTGGCGCATGCCTGTAATCCCAGCACTTGGGAGGCTGAGGCAGGAGGATTGTCATGAGTTGAAGGCCAGGCTGGGCTTCATAGTGAGTTCAAGGCCAGCCTGAACCACATAGCGAGATCCTGTCTCACAGAGAGGGGCCTGGGAGGCCTGTTGCTTTCCTGCCACCCAAGGGCACATAGGAGGTCCCATCTAGGAGGAACAAGCCCTTGCCAGATAGAGAATCTGTTGATACCTTAATCTTGGTCTTCCCAGCCTCTAGAACTGTAAGCAATACATTTTTGTTGTTTATAAATTACCCAGTTTAAGACATTTTATTATAGCAGCTTGCATTCCCTAAGATGTCAACTTTTTAGATAAAAGGCAAAGTACTAGTTAAAATGAAGGAGTATAAACATTTTAAAGGAAAAATTTTTGCACATAGTTGATTTTTAAAACTTATTTAATAAAATTTAAATCTTATTACATGTTTTTGTTAAAATAGAACTCTTTCCAATTCTGGTATAACATCTAGTATTCATCTGGTAGCCAACATAAAACAGCAGAATAGAGCTTTTCACATCTACGTCTAGGCCTACATACTAACCTAGGCCTACATACCAACCTAAGCGTACTGTGAGTGACTCAGTATTAAAACGCTCTTCAGTGACCACATGCGGCCACTGAGAACGCTGTGCTGCCTCACAGATGCTTCCACAGTCATCCCTAGAACAGGGAGGAAGGAGGAAAATGAGCTCTTCGAAGTGGATATGTTGTTGTGCTATTGAAAGGGGTTTGATGAATTAGTTAACTTGTGTTTTCTTTTACCGAAGCCTTTCCCCAACATCCTGCCTGCACTTCCAAGGTGGGGTTCATCTCCAAGCCACACATCTGCAGAACATTTGGGTCTTGCTGCTTTTGTCTGGAAGACGTGGGACAAGTGGTGTGGGCAGATATTTGTCACCAGAGGGGACGTTAGGGTTATGTGGTGCTGCACTGTGCCAGTGCCATGCTCCAGGGAGGCGGAGGTGCCTGGTGTGTGTGTGTGTGTGTGTGTGTGTGTGTGTTACTATAACAGTATCACATACTCCACGATCCACCCATTTAAAGAGGCTCAGTGGTTTTAGTATATTCACCACATTGTGCAGCCATCTATACTATCTCTGGGTCATTTCCGCCACTCCTTCCAAAACCCCAAGCCCATCAGCAATCATTTCCTGTCCCCCCCATAACCACCTATCTACTTTCTGTCTCTATGGATTTGCCTCATCTATACTTTTGCTACAAATGGAACCATGTAACACATGGCCATTTGTGATTTCCTTCTTTAGCATGGTTTCAAGGCTCCTCCACTTTCTAGCAAGCATCAGAGCTTCACACCTTTTCATGGCTGAGTAAGATTCCAGTGTATGGGTAGATCACATTTTGTTTCATTAGTTGATGGGTTGCTTCCAGTTTTTGGCAATTATGAATAATACTGCTATGAATATCACGTACAAGTTTTCGTGTGGACATATATTTTCAGTTCTCTCGGGTATATATGTAGGAGTGGAACTTAACAATGCTTGTGTGTGTGCATGCTGTGTGTGTGTGTATGCAGTGTGTGTGCAGATCGTGTGTGGGGCAGGGCCTTTCTGTTCGGTTTAAAAGCGATGCCGGCACTGTAGTCTGTGCTGTGCAACAGGGAATGGAGAAAAGGGCTTGGTGGACACTGAGTCTGAGTGGCTAGAAAAGGGTAAGACCAGCATGAGGGCATTGCCTGTGGGAGAGGATCAATTATAATTTGGGCATTTAAATGAAAGGTGACTTTATTTTGAGGTGAGGTGCTAGAATAAGGCTGTCATTCTCCCAGTCACCCAGGCTGAAATCTGATGGTATGCAGTCTGTGAATTGTCTCATTCTCGATAGCTCGCACATCTGTCTCCTTCTCTCTGTTCCTTCTGCCACTGTCCTTGCTCGACCTCAAGTTATTCATTGCCTCTTGTTTGCTCTTCGTTTGCTGATCACAGAGGTCATGCACAGATACACGAACCCAAAACATTGCAGAAATACAAAATGTAGAAAATAGAGTCCCCCTCCATACCCGAATCACCATCACCAACAGTTTAATGCGGTCTCTTCTAAGATGTTTATATGCACATTAACATCGTTTCTGCTTTGAAACAAAACTAGGGTAGTACTGTGCACATAGTTCAATCTGCAATTTGTCTTCCATCAAAACCCATGAGACATCTTCGCAGGATATATATGTATCATATATCTGTATCATTCTTTTCAATAGCTACATGTAGTCTATTGTGTAGCTATACAATGGTTTATGTAACCAGTCCCTATTTATGGACAGTTGGGTTGCTTCCCAGTTGCTGCTATTATAAACAATGCTGCAACGAGGGTTTTTGCATACTTATCTCTTTGTGCACTTGTGGCGGTTTCTCTGTAGAATGAACTCCCAGAAGTGAGAATGTTGGGTCAGAGGATACAAAACACTGCATATTTTAAATAAATACAACAGATTGAGCATCTCTGTTCTGAAAATCTGAATTCTGAAATGCTCCAAAATCCAAAACTTTGTGAAGGCTGGCATGATGCCTCAAGTGGAAAATTCCACACCTGGCCTCCTGTGACAGGATGTGGTCATAATGTAGGTGCAGTAAAACTATTATATAAAATTACCTTCAGGGGCCGGGTGAGATGGCTCAGCGGCATAAGTGCCTGCCTGGCAAGCGCGAGGTCCTGAGGTCAACTCCTGGTACCCACATTAAAATTAAAAAAAAAAAATTAACTTCAGGCTCAGTATATAAGGGGTACATGAACTATAAGTGAATTTCATGCTTGTATTTGGGGCCAGTCCCCAAGATGTCTCATTATGTATAAGAAAATATTCAAAAATCCCCCAAACTCCAAATCTGAAACACTTCCTCTCCCAAGCACTCCAGATAAGGGATACTAAACTTGTGCTAAGTCTTCCTCTAAAAGTGTTATCCAAATTATCCTCCCATTGGCAGTTTGTGAGAAGGCCACTTCCCTGCACTTTCCAGTGCTGGAGGATGTTGATTTTTGTCATCTACCTACTTGGCTGCCTGCCTTCTTGTCTCTTTTGTTACATTAGTCCCCAGACTTTGCCTCTATGTCTATTATCTCTCCTTTTGCATGTTAATCAGCCCAATACTGAGTTCTAATTTTGACCTTGCCAGCTTAAAAAAAAAAAAAAAAAAAAAACTTGAAAACTTGAAATAGGCCTAAGACTCATTCATTCAATCAACAAATAGTTACTGAGTGTTAACTATGTGCCAGGCGCTGTGCTAAACACTGGGGACATAGCATTGAACAAGAATGATAAGGTCTCTACTGTCGTGGATTTTAATTCTTATAGTGGGAAATAGACCATAAAGAAACAAAGAAGGAAAAAACCTATCAGGCTAGCCAGGCATGGTGGCACACAGCTGTTACTCCAGCACTCAGGAAGCTGAGGTATGAGGATCCAAAGTTTGAGGCCATCCTGAGCTACATAGTGAGACCCTGTCTCAAAAAACAAAAACCAAAACCAGACCACAGCACTTAGCAGTTGTAAGAGCTATTCTGCAAATTAATATAGGGACATGCAATGGTTACTGGGAGGACAAAAGAATTTTTTTTGGAGGGGGTTTTTTGAGACAGTTTCTCACCATGTAGCCCAGACTAGCATCAAATTCTTGATCCTCTTGCCTCAGCCTCCCTAGTGAGTGCTGAGATTACAGGTGTGTGTCAGTGTGCCAGGCCAGAACAAAATCCTTGAAGAGAAAACACTAAAGCCGAGCTCTGAGTGCTAAGAGCAAGGACCCAAGGAAGGGAATGTGGGGCGAAAGGGATAGCATGTGCAAGGCAGCCAGAAGGTGGGCACAGAAAGGAGCTGGGGAAGTCAGGCATCGAGATGAAGAGGGTGCTGGGCAGAAAAGCACGACCATGGATGTGGCCTGATGTGGATTAGCTTTTTAGAGGCTCACTCTCACCAGGCAGAGAGGAAGCCCGGAGACTTATTTGGCTATGGTGGCCTGGGCTAAGGTGGAGGTGGTACAGATGGGGAGCTGCGCTCAGACTTGGGTGGGGTAACCCTCACCTCTTGAGGTGTTACTGAGAGGGAGGGACCCAGCGCATCAGCTCGCCCCAAGGAGGGATCAGTTAACTGAGCAAGACCCTAAGGGGGGTGATTTTTGTCTTTGCACCCTGGGGGTCCTAAGGCTCACCGGGGCAGGCTCACTGGAGTAGGGAGAGATGAGATGTGGAGACTCCTGTGCTCTCTGCAGACCCAAGGGAAGCCCAGGGGCATGTTGGGTGGGGACCTGGGCAGGAGCCACGGCCTTGGGAAGGAGGGAGGGGTGGGATTCTGCACAGGAGTGGGTGCGGGCCCACTGTTCCTTCTTATGAGAGTGGACAGAGTGGGTGGCTTTGATGTGGGTCTACTGTAGGTTTGGTGGCAGGGGGTTCCTGCCAGATAGCATCAGGTCCCCCTCCCCAGGAATTACGAAGCAAGATCATTGTCGTGGGGGTGGGGTGGGGTAGGAGGAGGAGTGTAGGAGATCTGAGGAGGGAGAAGGATGCACTGTCATTTGGGAGACTGGGGTATGTCCACTTCAGGGAAGTGGGTGGTGATACTGGGTGCACCTTTGAGATAGACTTACTCCTAGCTGCATCCTCAGAGGCAAGATGGAATCAGAAGCACAGTGGTGGAAGGAGGAAGCAGGGAAGGAGAACAGGCATGCACAGTGGATTAAATTTGGAATCCCAGCTACTCAGGAAGCTGAGGCAGGAGGATCACAAGTTCAGGGTCAATTTGGACAACATAGTGAGACCTTGTCTCAAAAAATAAAAAGGTTTCCAGGCGTAGTGACATGGCTGTAATCCTAGCACTTGGAAGGCTGAGGCAAGAGGATTGCCTCGAGTTCGAGGCCAGCCTGGGCTACATAGTGAGTACAAGGCCACATTGCTTGAACCACATAGCAAGACCCTGTCAAAACAAAACAAAACAAAACAAAACAAAACAAAACAAAACAAAACAAAACACCAAAAAAAAAAAATGTCTGGGATATAACTCAGAAGTAGAGTGCTTGCCTAGCATGGGTATAATCCCCAGTACCACAAACAAACAAAAAAAACTAGACAGCTGGGTGTGGTAGCAAAAACCTATAATCCTAGCATCCTGAGAACCTGAGGCAGGAGGATATCAAGTTAGATACCAGGGTGGGCAATTTAGGGAGATTCTGTCTCAAAATAAAAGATAAAAAAGGACTGGAGATATAGCTCAGTGTGAAGGCCCTGGATTCAGTTCCTAGTACCACAAACCAAAAACAAATAAAAACCAACCCCCAAGCCCCCAGTTGATTCCAGTCCTCAGCTCAGGAAATCCCACTGTAACCCTTGGTGGTGAGGGGAGACAGCCAGGGCCCTGGCAGGGGTGGGGGCCTCCTGGCTCTATTGTTGGGGCCAGGCGGGTGCAGGGGAAGCTGTACCAGTGTGGGAAAGGAAGGAGGATGGAAATTGTGAGCTCGCTGCATAGGTTTCGGCCCCCGAGGTTCTGCTGTTTCCCATGGAGCAGGTAGGAAGTTGCCCTTCCTGTGACCTCTTTCTTCCATGAGTGGCTTTTTTTGGCCCCATCTGAGTGTGGGGTCAGCTAGAACCCTCTGCTCCCACGCCTGCTCCAGCACTGGGACAGCCAGTGTGCGTGTGTTCGTGCGGGTGTGCACGCTGTCTGGCCCTACCTGGCCCAGGGCGGATGCCAGCCTGTTAGAAAGACACAGTAACCCTGTCTGATTCTCTCAACTGCCAGTGAAGTGGCTGACGGCCATTTCACTAGTGGGGATTTGAGGCCACCAGGGGAATGACTAGTGGGGGCCTCACTTTGGTAGCCTGGCCCCCTCATCGGCCTCTAGGACTAAATGGTTGCTGCTGTTCAGGTGGCAGCCTGGGGAGGCCCAGCAGAGAGGGTTTCCTTAGACTTCTTGTGTAACAAGAGGCAACACAGAGGCTCTGAAATGTGCCCCACAGGCCTGTGTTCCAATCTTGATGCCTCTAGGCATTAGCAGTGGGACCCTGAGAAAGCCATTTGTTCTCTTGAAGCCTCTGGTCGTCTCTGCTCCCTGGGGCCAGCCATCACTGCCCCGCTCAGCACCTGAGATAATGTGAGGAAAGAGCTGCGGAAGAAGGGCACAGCTAAGAGGCCACATCCAAGGCCAGTTTTCTCTCAGCCAAGAGGTAGGGGGTTCCTTTTCAGAAGGAAAGAGGACTCACTGAACTCCTTTGGAGTTGGTAAAGTCTCATGACTGCTACAGAAAAGCACAGTGTAGGAGGAGGAGGAGGAGGAGGAGGAGGAGGAGGAGGTGTTGCCCAGTGGGGAAAATTCCTAAGCCTGCTGGTCTCCCAGGCCCCGTGAGGCGGAGCCCTTGTGGGCTGGGAAAGCCACTCTGGAGGCAACTTGTGTGATTTAAAATTCCAAAGATGACTCCACAGCTGGATGTGTTCTTTGCTGCCTAATAGGTTTTCTCCAGCTAAGTCTCCTGGGTTCTTTCCACTTCCTGGGCAGAAGGAGTTGTCCTAACATCTCCCCTCGCCAGCAATAAGCTGCTGCCAGGTGAGTGCGGAGGTGCTGTGCACCCACGTGGGGCGGAAGGACTGGGGCAAAAGGAGCTCAGGCAGCCAGCCGGCTGTGGGGAGTCAGGTGGGCCCAGGGTCACCAGGAGGTCGTGCAGGGCCCCCCACCTCCCTGACAGGGTCAGCTCCAGCCCCGCTTCTTTTGTTTCCTGGCAAACTCCTACTTACCCTATAAATCAAAGCTCAAGTGCTTTTCCCTCTGGAAGGCTTTTTCAATATCACTAGGCAAAATTAACTGGCTTTCTTTTGTTCTCCTATATTAATAAGGATAATTTTGTTTGCAAGGAACAGAGAAAAATCAATTCAAGTGAGGCTAAACATTAATGAGAATTTATTATCTTAGATCTCTGAACATTTCTGAACTAATACTAACTTCAGACATGGTTTGGGCAGGACACTCTGGCTCTGGCTTTTGTTAGTTCTCTTTACTCCACTGTCCTCTGGCATGGGGACTTTGCCTGGGGCGGCTTCTCCCACGAAGGTAAGGTGGCTGTCGCAAGCCACAGAGAGCACATTCATCCTTGTATGATTACAGGTAAAAGAGAGAATGTCCTCTTCCCAGCCTTGGAGAAAACCCTGCTGTGGCTGAGACTCCCTGTGCCGATTAACTTAGGCCAGCATCATCTCTTCCTGAATCATCAGTGGTACGAAAGATGAATGATGCCAGGCCTAAGTCCACCTTGAACTGAGGTGGCATCATTCTCGTTTACACAAGTACGTGGTGCCCAGAGCAGGATCTTTTATGCAGGAGAAGAGGGCAATTGTTGCAGGGCAGGGGGGGAGTTGAGACAGGGTCTTGCTGTGTAGTGCAGGCTGGCCTTGAACTTACAGTAATCCTCCTGCCTCAGCCTCCTGAGTGCTGGGATCACAGGTGTGCGCCGCCATGCCCAGCACAGTTGAATTTTCAAAGTACCCTGCAATCTTGTTGATCTCACATATTAGTTCTACTAACTTTTTTGGAGAGTCCATTCAAATTTTGCACATAGATGATCATGTCATGAATTTTAGACATTTTATTTTCTTTTCTCCAATTTGGGAGCCTTTTATTTCTTTTTGTTTTATTGCCCTTGCTAGAGCCTCCAGTATATTGTTAAGTAGCCACTGGGAGAGGACCTGCCTTATTTCCCTTATTTGGGGGAAAGCACTATTTCACCTTTAAATATGTTTTTAGCTGTAGATTTTTTTTTAACCTTCGTAGAAACCTTTTATTAGGGTGAGGATGTTTGTTCTACTCCTAGTTTGCTGAGTTTTTTGTGTTTTTTTTTTAATTCCTTTTTTTAATACAGGGCATTGAACTCAGGGCCTTTGCACTGAGCTGCCTTCCCAGCCTTTTTGTTTTTTATTTTGTGACAGGGTCTTGCTAAATTGGCCAGTTTGGGTTTGAAATTGTGACCCTGCTGGGATTATAGGCATGTGCCACCAGCCCTGGCTTGCTGAAGGTTTTAAATCAGGAATATGTATTGAATTTTGTGGAATATCTTTCTATATTTACAGATACGATATTATTATTATTTTGTTAATATGGCGAATTACACTAATTGATTTTCAAATGTGAAACCAAATGTGCCTTCTTGGCTAAATCTCACTTGGTCATGTTATTTTATCCTTTTTATAGGTTATTAGATTAAATTTGCTAAAATTTGGTTTAGAATTTTTCTGTCTATGTTTCTGAGGGATTTTGGTCTGACTTTTCTCTTGCAATGTCTTTGTCTTGTTTCGGTATCAGGGCTGTGTAGAATGATTCAGGAATAGTTTCTCCTTTTTGTTTTCTGGCAAGGATTGTGTAGAACTGGTATTATTTCTTCCTTAAGTGCTTCATAAAATTCACTAGTTAAGCCACCTGGGGCTGGATTTTCTTTGTGAGAAGTATTTAAACTACAATTCAAGTTTTTTAGTAGATACAGGACATTTTGTGTTATCTATTTCTTCTTGTGTGAACTTGGTAGTTCGTATCTTCTATTTTCTTTCTGAGATGAAGTCTTGCTGAGCTGCCTAGGCTGGACTTGAGCTCCTGAGTTCAAGGGATTCTCCAGGCTCACTCTGGTGCATTGTGTCTTTCAAGGAATTTATCTATTTTATTTAAGTTATCAGATTTACTGGCATAGAATTGTTTACAATATTTCTTTATTATCATTTTAATATCTAAGAATCTGTGGGAATGTTACCTCTCTTATTCCTAATACTAATGAATTTTTGTTTTCTCTTTTTTCCTGATGAGCTTAGCTGGTTATTTTTTTCCTCTCCAGTATTGGAGATTGAACCCAGGGACTTTGCACTGAGCTACAGCCCCACCATTTTTATTTTTTATCTTGGGACAGGGTCTCACTAAGTCACTAAGTTGCCCAAGCTGGGCCCAAGCTCACAATACTTCTGCTTTAGCCCCCCAAAGCATGTACTACCATGGCCGACTTAGATTTTGGTTTGATAGTCTTTTTGTTTTTGTTCCCTATCTCATTAATTTCCACTATCATCTTTATTATTTCCTTTCTTTCATTTACTTAAGCTTTAATTAGAGCCAGGTGTGATGGCACACATCTGTAATGCCAGCATTCTGGGAGGCTGAGGCAGGAGGATCACAAGCCTGAGCCCGGCCTGGTCAATTTAGTAACTTAGTGAGATCCTGTCTTAGAAAACAACGAACAAAACAGGGTGAAGATATAGCTCAGTGCAAAGGGCCTGAATTCAAGCCCCAGAACTGGGAAAAGGTAAAAGCTGGAGTCATTTATTTTACTCTAATATAGGCATTTGGTGCTATAAGTGCCTTCTAAATGCTGCTTTTGTGGCATAAACTTGTTATGTTTTAATTTTCATTCAATTCAAAATACTTTTTTTCCCATTTTGTTTCTTCTTTGACCTACAGGTTATTTGCAGGTGTGTTATTTAGTTGCCAAATGCTTGAGGATTTTGCAGAGATCTTTCTGTTCCTGACCTTTAATTTAATTCTTCTAAGGTCAACGAACAAACCTTTTAAATTCTTTGAGACTTGTTTTATGACTCTGAACAGGGTCTGTCTTGGTTAGGTGTCTTTGTGCACTTGAAAATAATGTGTATCCTGCTGTTCTGGGGTGGAGGGTTTTCACGTGTGTCGTTAGGTTAGCTTGGTTCACTCTGATGTTTAAGGCCTATCCCAGCACAGTCAAGTTTCTGTCACTCTCCCTCTCGTCAGCCTCCCTCAGTTCCGCTTATACAGTGTCTCTCATGAACTCTGTGTGGCAGGGCATGTTACCGTCCTCATCTCCCAGACTGTGCGCTGTCTGGGTCCACTGCCCCTCTCCCTGGCTCTTGATGCTTCTTCTTGCCCAGTCCTGCCTTGTCAGCCACTCCTCCAAGTCTCCTGTGTGCATCTCTCCACCATGGCCCACCCTTCAGTTGTTTCCCCAGCATCTTGTCCTGCCCTCCCCAAGTTCCCACGCTACATACTGCTCCCAAGGACACTGTCCACACCCGTGGCTTCAGCTACTAGTGCAACACTAGGACAGTCCTGCCTGTCTCACTGGTACTGGGAATTTCGGAACCCAGGGCCTTTGTATTAAGCTATGTCCCCAGCCTTTTTTTGTATTTTTAATTTTAAGACAGGATCTCGCTAAATCACTGAGTTGCTCAGCCTGGGCTTGAACTTGTGATCTTCCTGCCTCAGCCTCCTGGAGTGCTGGGATCACCTGGCCGTGGTTTCCATTCTTGTCCTCAGTGTTGATGCTGATGATTCTGACTGACATAATAGAAGACTCAGACCAAATTCGCTCCACCACAAGGGTCACACAGAAGGTCACGCTGTAAAAAGATTGGAAAGAGGGCAGCACCAGAGTCGCTTGAGTCAACAACTCAGTGATGTTACAAGCACCTCACTTCTTTTCCTCCTTTTGATCTGCTGTCCTCATTTCATTCTTTTTTTTTTTTTGTGGGTACCGGGGGGTCGACCTCAGGACCTCGTGTGCCAGCAGGCGCCGGTGCCGCTGAGCGATATCACCGGACCCTTTTTTGTATGTGGGATCCAGGAGTCGAACTCGGGCCCTCGCGCTTGCTGGGCAGGTGCTTAAGCCGCTGAGCCATCTCACGGGCCCCCTCATTTCATTCTTTTAAGATCATGCTCCTAATGGTCCCAAGATAGGTGCCATAGGTTCAGGCATCACATACAGAATCAGCAACATGCAGCATCAAGGAAAATTTTCTCAGAAGCTCCTCCTCCTCCTTCTTTGCAGTACTGAGGTAGATTAGGCTGGGACAAACAGCTGGGCAGAATCTGTCAAAGTCATGGAGACCCAGAGCACATGCGCAGAACGCAGGATCCAGGATGCCTCTGCAGCTCCTGAGCACTGCACACAGAACCAATCAGAACAGCGGTGTTTTCAATTCTTCATTCACATCTGGCACGAAACCAAGTGAGTCTATGATAGGACAGGTTAAATCTGATGGGACAACATCCCAATGCCTTATTTGCATGGGGGAGAAGCCAATCCAGGAACTCCAGATACAATAGACCCCTTTCCCTTATCCTCTCCACCACTGCAAGTCTGTTCACCGTTGCTCTCACTCCGCAGGGAGTACTTCCTTTCCACCTTCAATAAATGTGCCTCCTGCTACCTTTTCTGTGTGTTTGGTCTGGTTCTTTGTTCAGGATACCAAGAATCTGGAAAGAGTTCCCTGGGATCCAGTAGCAGTACTAGAGATTGACCTCGGGGGCTTTGCACTGAGCTCCATCCCTAGCCTATTTATTTATTTATTTATTTATTTATTTATTTATTTATTTATATTTTGAGACAGGGTATTGCTAAATTGCTAGGTTGTCCAGGCTGGGCTAGAACTTGAGATCTTCATGCTTTAGCCTCCCAGGGTGCTGGGATTACACGTGTGCACTACCATGCCTGGCTTCTCAGAAGCTTCTTGTAGGATTTGCTTTTCATTTTGTTGCCCATCCTGAGCCAGTCACTGTTAAGGGGGATGAGGTCACCACTGTAGCCTTTGACCAACTAACTCTGATTTAAGCCTTGGAAACTGGTGACAAGACACATGGCCGCATGGGGATGAAGTGCCCAACAAATCTTGGGTTCTGTTACAAGGCAGAAGGGGGACAGTGGCTGCTGAGAGGTACATGTGTCTGTTTCCCTCTCCTGACAACATCTCCCAATGTGGACAGACATCTGACCACAGCAAGGCTACGTCGTAACTTCTGATTAAACCCCAAGCATGGCACCACAGGGCTGGACTTCACCTGCCTCTCCTTCCAGCCTTTTCTTTCACTGCACCCCGCTTCTCCCTTTCACACTATACCAACCCCAAATGTCACCCCACTCCAATCTTTTCTTCCCCTGCACACCTTACCCTGGAGATGCAGCTCCACCTGTCTGCTCAGGAGAGGAACTTGGGGACCACCTTTTTGTCCCTTCACTTCATGTCTATTTTGTGACCAAGCTCTGTCAATCTTACCTTCCACTTCCTCCTTGATTTCTTTCTCTTCTTCTTTCTCTCTGCCTTGGCTCAAGCTTCTCCCTGGATGGCAGCAGCAGCCTCTACATTAATCTTATCTCCACCTTGGACCCCACGCTTGCCTTTGTCCACCCCGCAGCCGTGTGCTTTGAAGAAGGCCCCTGCCCTGCTCCAGTCCTCTGACCCTCTCTAGCTCCTTATCAGACTCCTTCTTTGGTTGTAAGAGCCTTCCTGTCAGGCTCCTCTAATTCTTTAGCCACATCTCTTATCATGCTGTCACACTTACGGGAGCCAAGGCCATAAGGGATCATTGCCAATTTTTCCACAGCAATTCCCCCGAGGCTTTCCTCTGCCTGGAATGCAAATCTGCTCATCTCCCCAAAGGTGGCTCAGTAATCCTCATCCTTTGGGGTTCAGGCCAAGCTGCCAGGCCCCTAGGAGACTCCCCCATCTTTCCCTGCTGTACTGGGTCAGGCTGGGTGCCTTCCCCCGCTATAGCTCTAGACTGTGATGGGCACTTTGTGACCCAGAGTAACTGTGCTCCAGGCCCTGGATAACAGGGCTTTGCTGTTGCTGTTTTAGTGGGAACTGGTGGGGAGGAGGGGCTGCAGCGTGGAGCAGACTCCTTGACTAGGACTGAGGCAATGCTGGGGAGAAATAGCAAGGCACCTGTCTTAGCTGCGGAGCGAGTGATGCTTATGATGCTCATGTGGGGCTCTCAGAGTGAAGAGGAGTTGGGGCCCAGGCAAGGGAGTTGGGTGGGGAGCTTGGAGGCATCCCAGGTTCCTCGGGGCCGTGCACGCTGAGGAGACTTGGCTCTTGGAGGAACTAGAGGGAGTGTGTGCGGTGGGTGGGCAAGAGTGTGCGGGAGTGGGAAGGATGACAGGGAACCATGGAGCTGCACAAAGGAGGACTTTGGGCTTGGTCCCTAGGGCTTTGGGGAGCCATTGTGTGGTTTTCAACAGAGGAGCAATAAGGCCAGACCTGCATTTTCAAGAAATCCTCTGCCACCACATGGAGGGTGGATTTGAGGACTGGAGTGGCAGCTGTGGGGTCACTTAGGAGTGGTAGTGTTGGGATTCAGACCAGAGAGGTGGAGAAAAAGTAGGTGATGCTGAGAGCTGTTTCTGAGGCTGAGACGAGGACTGGAGGGTGGGGCAGGTGCCCTGGGTGGCTGTGATCATCTGGGACATGACAGGGTTCTGCCTAAGTGGGGGGCTAGGGGGTGGCTTGGGGAGGCAAGTGGGTCTATTTGGGATGGGAGGGTGAGCTCTTCAAGGGTAGGCACACATTCCTTTTTTATTTTTTTATGTGGGTACCGGGAGTCGACCTCAGGATCTCACGCCTGCCAGCAAGCGCTTGTGCTGCTGCGCGATATCACCGGCCCCTTTTTTTCCTTTATGTGGGTTCTGGGAGTTGAACTCAGGACCTCGCGCTTGCCAGGCAGGCACTTATGCCGCTGAGCCATCTCACTGGCCCTAGGCACGCATTCTTTATGTGTTTATTCTTTATGTTGTGACAGGAATTTTCCTAAGCTGATAAATTGCCCAGGCCGGCCTTGAACTTGTGATCCTCCTCCCTCAGCCTCCCAGGTTCTGAGATTACAGGGGCCGAGCGATGACTGCAGAGTGACGGCAGGGAGACACGGGGCCTGCTGAGGCTTCTGCTGTCTGGAGCGCCGTACATGTGCTGCTCCTCAGATTGTAGCAGCAGAGGTCCTGTGGCGTTTCTAGCCTGGGTCATCCGCCCCAGCGGGTGTGTGTGGGGGGTACACGGGGTATTTGGTGGTTAGGGAAGGAGGGACCTTCGGAGTCAGGAGGAGCATGGTGCTTTGCATTAGCTTTTTCTGCTCAGCTGGGCCTCATGTGGCTGCAGAACTCCAAGCACTTTCCCCCAACAGCATTCTTCTTAGACTTCCCCGGAGGCTTGGGCATGCGCCACCATGCCTGGCCTGTTTTGCAGGCAGAGAGCTGAATGCGTGGAAGGCTGAGGCCCCAGTCACACTACTGAGGGTCTCGGCACAGTTCATTCATCCACCCATCCAGCCAGGCACCCTTCACTCATCCGCCTGTCATGTGCCAGGCCCTGTGCCAAGTAGAGAAGGCAGTGAGACAGGCTGGGTCCAGGCCCCTGGGCCCACACATGTCATGCGCTTCCACATGTGGTGGTCAGCAGGCACCATCGAGAGCACATTATTGTCACTTTCACGGGAGCTGGCCAAGCTGCAGCCCCCTCCAGGGCCCAGGGACGATGCTGTGCAAGAGCTGCACCTCTAATCACAGTTGTCCACTGGCTGGACACCCAGAACAGTGACACTTCTGATGGCCAGAAACTCAGTCACCCAACTGCCTACGGAGAACGGAAGGCTCAGCAGCAACTGTGACAGGAGAGTGTGTCATTGTCTAATGAAGGGCTTAGACAGGGCTTCTGTTTATGAGCTAATAAGATGGGAGTACTGTATCTGCAATTATCTCTAATAAAATAGGAACACAAAATATCAGGTACAAACCGGAGGTGGTGGTGCATGCCTGTAATCCTAGCACTCTGGGAGGCTGAGGCAGGAAGATCACAATTTGGGCAACTTAGTGAGAGCCTGTCTCAAAATAGAATGTTTAAAAAAGGGCTGAAGATGTAGATCAGAGTGAAGGCCCTGGGTTCAGTGCCAATACCAGGAAAAAAAAATGGGTACACACTGATTGCAACTTGTTCTGAAACCCATGTATACACATTGCAACTTCGGCTGTGTAAGGAAAATGCAATGCACAGTGAAAGACTGCAATAGACCCACTGTTAATAATACCTACTCTAGGGCCGGTGAGATAGCTCAGCGGCATAAGTGCCTGCCTGGCAAGCACGAGGTCCTGAGTTCGACTCCCGGAATCCACATAAAGGAAAAAAATGGCCGGCGATAGCACTCAGCGGTGCAAGCACTTGCTGGCAAGCACGAGGTCCTGAAGTTGACACCTGGTACCCACACACACACACACACACACAAACCCCAAAAAACCTACTCTAGAAGCTGGGTGTGGTGGGGCACATGTGTGATCCCGGCAATTTGGAGCCTGAGGCAGAAGGATTGCTGCGAGTTTGTGGCCAGCCTGGGCTACATAGTGAGTTCAAGACCAGCCTGAACTACATAGCAAGACCCTGTCTCAAAAAAAAAAAAAAAAAAAAAAAAAGAACAGAAATAAAAACGTAAACAACTCTCTCCCAACAATAATTTTTAACAGAAGGATGACACATGCTCCTTCTGCTTACTATTTTCTATTTTTAAAATAGAGCAAATACTTACCATAACAATTCAGAAAGGCAAATACACTAGAACCTTTCTATGTTCACGTGTTGTCTTAGGTCAGGAAAGTACTTGCAGGGATATAAGTAGAGCTTGGTGAGCAGTAGATTCTATTGGTCGTATGTGTAAGGAACCATTCTGTGATATTTGACAGCTGGATTCTGTGGGCACTAAGTGTCCTTTTGCTCCCAAATTCTATGAGTCAATTTAATTCCATATAAGTCGAGCAGGTCACAGTCTAGTCAGGGAGGCAGACATTTATTTACTCATTCATTCATTCATTCATTCACTCACTCATTCGTTCAATATTTATGGAGTTGCTACTATGTTCTGCCATCGTCCCAGATGCTGGAGAATATAAACACAAATTACAATGTGATGTAAGAAGTGCCTCAGGGAGATCCCTACAGAGTGGTAGGCACACAGAGGTAGGAGTAGCTAGCCCAGTTTGGTGATATGAGGGCAAGGAAGGCCTTTAAAAGAGGATTCTTTGAATAGGGCCTTGAGGGATGAATAAGAATTTTCAAAGCAGCAGAGAGAGGGAATTGGAACCTATGCTACTTTGGGAGTTAGTTTTGGAGATGCTTATGTGTGCTACAAGGGCAGATGAAATACATGGATATTTACAGACTCTTGTCCTCGTCACAGCCAGGAAATCACGATGAGTAGCTTAGGGGTCTGAACTCACAAAGTTAGAAAACTCCTTTGAATCCTGGCTGTTTTCTTACTTCACATTTAAGAGTCCTGTGGGTTCAAGGTCTCTGGATAATGACCCCTTGACCCATTGGTGCCACCATGTGCAGGAACTGGAAACATCTGGATCCTGCTGGGCTAGAAAAACATGCGGGAGTCCTGGGTTTCTGTCCTCACACGAAACTCGAGGACAGCTTCAGGAAGGTGACCCAGGGCTGGCAGTTCCAGTGGAGAAACAGAAGTGTTTATGAGAGCCCTTGAGAGAGTGAGTGCCAGCGGCTCCTGCCTCCTTTTCTCAGTCTTTCTCTCCTGTTTCTTTTTTCTCTCCTCTTCATAGCTGTCTGTCTCTGTCCCTCGCTGCTTGTCTCTCCTTTTCTTCCCTCCCTCGTCTCTCTTTCATTTTGCCCCAGGTAGCTTGCTTTCCCTTTTCCTCCCTCCCCTCCCCTCCCCTCTCCTTCCTTTCCCGTCCCCTTACTCCCTCCCTCCCTCTCTTTCACTCTCCCCATGTCTCTTGCCATCCCGGGGTCACCCCTTGGTCTCCTCCATTTGAGGGAGCCTCACCTTGTTTTAAGAGCACTTGGAGTGGACAGAGTTGGTGGGACGCTCTGAACTTGGTCTCTGTCCCTCTGACAAGGACTTCTTCTCGGGAGCCTGGGTTTATGACATGACAATACAGAGGGCTGCTGTGTCCCGGCTCTCACATCTCCCTCTTGAGCTGAACATTTCCAGACAGATGCTAATCAGGCTTCTTACGGGAAATTAAAGACTGTGGCACTGGGCAGTGGTTCGCATCTCTCGAGTTGCTCTCCAAGTTTCACGAAAGGCTTTGCTTCTCTGCTATGTGATAGAACAAATCTTTAATGAGATTTCTTTTCCAAACCTCTCTAATGAAGTCAGTCGAGTGTGTCCTCTAGATAAGCTCACAATAGGGCCAGAAGGTTCCCATTTGGGTGCCAGCTGCTGCCTCACCCTTTCTTATCTGAGCTGGCACATGTCCTTAAGGACCACTCGGGGGGCTGCCCTGGGGGCAAAAGTCCTTACAAAAAGTGCAGCGGACCTCTGCTTTGAGACTTTTGTCGGGGCTGGGGACTCAACCTGGGATCTTGCAACGCTAGGCAAGCGCTGTACCTCTCCACCACTCAGCTACATCCCCAGCCGCATCCCCGCCTCTGGGTGGCTGGGTGGATGCAGGGCTGGCCTGTCCTTGGGCCCACACGCCTCTGCCTGGCATCTGCTCCAGAGAGTCAGGCCCAGCGTGCTGACCCCACCACCCTCTGCTGGTGATTGGTTTAGGTCTGAGTTTGTGAACAGTTGTTAACTGTGAGATGAAACCCAGAGACTTCTGGGACAGCTTTCTCACCACTGGGGCTCTTCCCTTTGTTGTCTCTGGACTGTGCAGGGCAGTGGTGAGACATGCTGTGGCCACCTCGTGATCAGCATTCACGGTGACATGTGGCACTAGGTTGACGAGCCCTGGGACTGCTCTACTTCTCATGTGTTGGTGGGGGGCACCTAATGTCCATAGCACAAGTTTTCAGGGGGGACAACACTCAATGTTTCGACCCACTCGAGCAGGGTTTTCTTTACTGGCAGTTAAAAGCAGCTTCCCCTGTGCAGACATGGGGTCTGGGATGGCCCCGTGCTGGATAAGGAAGGGCGATTTCACGGAGGGGGAGGGTGGGGGAGTGGTCCCTGCAGTCACTCGACTCCATGTTGGGGCACAGCATTGTCATCCCACACTGTGACAAGTCCTGGGCATGTTACTTTACCTCTCTGAGTTGACATTTCCTTGGTCAGAATGAGTATTGGGCACCACACAGATGCTCGATAATTGTCGGTTCTCTTCTCCTTAGATATGTTTATCTTCCAGCTATTTTTAAAGAGACCAGGAGGTGCCAGGTGCCAAGAGCTACGGAATGACATTTCAGTGCTGGGGAGATTTTACACAGGACCATTCTGAGTCCTTACCCACAGTTGCTCCAAGTACAAATCCAGCGCCAGCAACACTGCTGAGGGGGAGGCACACACACCCAATTCTCAATTCTCCATGGTGATGAGGGTTGTGGATAATTGAAAACAGCAGATAATCCCCGAACCTGCTTTGAGTCATTGACTTCCACCGCCTCCCCAGTGTCGCTTTTGTGGTGCAGCTGACAGACTGCCACACGATGCCCATCACTCCTCTTTCTCTTCTGGTGCATCGCTTGGCAAAGCATCAAAGTAGCCATGGCCAGGGCAATGGAAAAGTAAGGGGGCTGAAACCACAGCCTCCACCAGCCAAGGACAGCCTGGAAGCTGCATGGATGCTCTTGGCCTTGGAGTTGGGCTCCTTTGACTTGGATTGCTCCAAGCTCCTTAGAAGGTTAGGGACAGAAGGCTCAGGGATCCTTCAGGAGATGTGAGCCTCGAGATGCTGGGCTCCTCTTCTTGGAGTGGAGAACAAACCATGTGCTCAGGCTCCTGCTCATACCACAAGCTCCTTAGAAACAAGGAGACCCCTCCCCTCTCTGGAACAGTGGCATCAGCAAAGATGAACTGTGCTCACTGCATCTGGGGTTTTGGGGGTCTTGACCCAAGCTCTGTTTTGAGTCAGCAAGACACTTGCAGACAAGAGGGATGACAGGAGAGAAGAGAAGGAAATGGACATTCCCTGGGCACCTGCTGCGGGACCTTATGGTGCTGGCCACTGTTCATCGATCACTTCCTGGAGACCAGATCTTCCCAGTTGGCATGGGTCTAGTGGACGTAGGACATAATGGCTGCTTGCTGGTCTCTTGCCAGTGCCCCATACATCCATTTCCTAAGTTCAGTTTTGGGGTTCAATCTGTAGGCATCTCCTGCTAGCTGGCACTTTTTCTTTATAGGACAAGTTGCTGAGCTGAGAGCTGAGACACTGGGTCAGAAAGCACAAGATGGTCTGAAACTTCTCCATATGCACAGGGAAGCTGGTGGCTTTTTGGCCTTTGTGGGGATATGCAGAGGTCCTCACTGTTCAGATCAAGGCTTATCCTCTGGAAACAGCCACAGTGAGGTAGGGGGTCTGTTGGGGCAGCACTCACCCTTATTCCTCTGCTTGCCCTTCTGTAGCCCACTTGGCTGGTGCAGAGGATTTGCTAGTGACAGTGGCAAGAATCAGGAAGCCACTGGCCTTTCCTACTGTCCAGGACTCATATTTGCTAGTTCCTGGGGCAACCAGGATGCTTAATCACTGGCTTTGCAGGAGGAAGAAAGTATTGTGCTAAGAAAAGAGGATTAGCACTCACCAGGCCTCCCAGGAGCTCCCAAGACAGGCCACAGGGATTGTTGGAACAACAATTTGTCATAAAATTGGCCATGGGAACGCAATTTCGGAAACAATCAGAGGAGGCAAGATTTCCTAAGTGGTAGGAAAAAGCTCCCCGGTTGGAATAATGGCTTCCATTTGGCCCACATTCTTTCTGAGATGTACAGCCTCCCGCATCCCCATTCTGAAGTGTGACTTTCAAATGCCAGATGGGAAGGAGCCAAGATAAGGGTGCTGGACCTCAGAGTCTGCAACTAACTTAGTTCTCTCATTCTGGGGTAAGTTCCTAGGCCTCCCGGGTCCCCGTTCCTCTGTAAAATGGGGATGGTAAGAGATACCTCAGAGAGAGAGAGAGAGAGAGAGAGAGAGAGAGAGAGACAGAGACAGAGAGAGACAGAGAGAGACAGAGAGAGACAGAGAGAAAGATTGGTGAAAGGGGAATTTAGAAAAGTCTTTGATCCCTTCCACCATGTCCATCTCCATGTATGTGTGTGCACCTGCATATATACACATGTATCCACATGTGTATCTCTATCTTTGTCCCCATTCCCATGCCTATCTGTCCCTGTCCCTCTCGAGGGTCTTGGGAGATGGACTATGCTAGTCCATTCACATTCCTCTTCCAGGGTTGCTGTGGGGAGGGAAATTTGTGCAGTACAATGGAAACTTTGTCCTCATGGCCACACTGATGGCACCAGGCTTAAGCTCCGATGAGATGAGTACAGCTTCCTAGAGGACCACCCTGACCCCAGTGACCTGTAAGACCAGTGCGTATGCTTTCTCTGTAACGGCTTCATGTGGCTGGTAGCTCCGATGGTGACTCTGACAGTGCTCTGGTGCCATCACACCAGACCTTCCTGTCTAGCCAGACTGAGGTCTGTGGCTGTGTGGAGCTTCATGGTTTTGGTAACTAGGTCTGATGAGCAGGTGGGCAGCTGTGGGGCCGCAGGAATAGGACAGCTATGATTTCATGCCAGAGAGACCAGTGGTAGAGAAACAGCTCTGACCTCATGGTGGGGAACAGAATCACAGCGACGGTGTCCTGCTGTCTTAGAGAAGATGTTCATAAAAGTGACACACTGGTCTCATGGTAGGGACAGAATTAGAAGCGATGGCCCCTGGTCACACCATCAGCCAGGAGTATGTTTGAGTTCATGGTGGGGAACTAGCAGTGGTGAGATTTGTGGTGGGGACAGATGAGAGGGCCCGTGTGGTGGTGGGGAGCTGGGGCTCTTCTATGTATTAGGCAGCCTAGTGGTCAGGAACTCAGCTCGGAAATGCTCCCAGGCCCATGGTTGTTCTTAGGTTCTTAGTGAAAGGACTGTCAAGGTCTTTCCTGCAGTCCCTGCTCTGCACATGGCCGAAGAGCCTCTTGGCTCTTTTTTCCTCTTAGCATCTTGAGAGCTACTGGCCACCGTGATTGAGTGTCCTATTTGATGGGGAGCTTGTTAAAACACTATTGCTTTTCTAATCCTCACTAAATAGACATTGGTTTTGTCAATCTACCTCCACAGGTTGAACTTGTTGCTTCCAATTTCAGGTGATTTCCATCTTGTCACTGCCTCCTTCCCTCTTCAGCCCATCTATTCCTCAGGCTTACTGGCTGCCCGGTAGCTCCTGGGAAGTATCCTGGCTGCCGCAGAGGCTTGGCAATTAGAGATGGGACTCCAGCAGGGAGGGCAGCTCCAGACTATTACTGAGGAGGGAGAGCCGGGCTGCAGTGTCCATAGCAACCCTCTGGCTTTCACCTTTACCAGGAGAGAAGGGAGGCAGAGGAAAGCAGGCTTGCCAGGGATGCCGCCCTTCTGCGCTATTTCCGGCACGGTGCGGGGTGCAGGGCCTGGGTGTGCCTTTGGATGGTGAGGGGGAGAGGGACTCCTCCTTTTCCTCCTCCTCCTCCTCCCCCTCCCCCTCCTCCTCCTTCTTCTTTCTCTCTCTTTCTGTCTTTTTGAGACAGGGTTTCACTATGCAGTTCAGGCTGGATTTGAACTCACTGTGTAGCCCAGGCTGGGCTCTAACTTGCAGAGATCCTCCTGCCTCAGCCTCCCAAGTGCTGTGATTACAGGTGTGTGCCACCACATCTGGACTTTCTTTCCTCTCTTGCAGCAGCTATTTACCCTGGAGCTGAAACTGGGAGCTTGGATTTGGGATGCTTCGGGGTGAGATGACAGGGAGGGAGAGGCTATAGCAGGCTAAGTTGTCATATCCAACTGCAACTGAGGGACCATAGGTCAGTGAAAGGGGACACATCAGTGAGACCTGGTTTGGGATCCAGCATTTTTTTTTTTTTTTGGAGACAGGTCTTGCTATGTAGTTCAGGCTGGCCTTGAATTCACTATGTAGCCCAGGCTGGCCTCGAACTTGTGGCAATTCTCCTGCCTCAGCTTCCTGAGTGCTGGGATTGCAGGCGTGTGTCACCATGCCTGGCAGGGGATCCAGCATTTTACGCATGTCATCTCCCAGCTCAGAAGGTCTTTACTTGCAAGTAAGGGTGATCTTTAGGCACCTCTGTGGTCTGTACTGCCTCTCATTCAAAACCTTGACTAGGACAGACAACAGGGCTGTCGGTAGAAACAGCTAAGAATCTTGAAGGGTAGAAGCTCCCTTTGCACAATATTTATAAAGGTTGACCCTAGCACTGGGTTGGTCCCTAGGCCTCTGAGGGAGACTGACTACTGAGCAGAGATTCGGGCTCTGCTTGGGGGGTCTCTCCCCCAACTCCCAAGGTGGCTGGTGCATGAAGCTGTGCGCGTGGATGACCAGCAGAGGCCGCCACACTCCTCACAAACCCTCCACAGGTTGCTGTGCCCCAGGTGGGTGAGCAGAACGTTGGACCTGCCAGTGGGGCTGCAATCCCAGGCCAGAGCAGGGAGCTGTCGCCAGCCGGCTGGCCACTGGTCAGAGGGCTCTGGCTGTGCCGCCAGGCTTCGCTCCATGCCCTGCCTGCAGGAGGGTGGTTCCCCAGGGCCAGGGAGCACTTGCTGCCTCTTCCCGGGCCAGGGACTCATGGCTATCCCAGGTCTGGTTCTTCCCTTGGGCAGCTCAGGGGCCTCCTTTGGGTTTGGGAAGCAGAGACCTTTTTCTCAGAGCCTTTTGGGACTGGTGCCAAGAAGCCGATTTGATCAGGAAATCTTTTTTTTTTTTTTTTTTTTTTTTTGTGGGTACCGGGAATCAAATTCAGGACCTCGCACTTGCCAGGCAGGCGCTGTGCCACTGAGCTATGTCCCCAGCTTCTGTTCAGTAAATCTTAATTGAGGGCATGTGCTGTGACGGGCAGTGTTTTAGGCTCTGGGATACGGCAGTGAACAGACATAAATCCTGCGCGGATGAAGCTGAGTCTGTGGGTGGGGCACGGCAGGGAGGGGCTGTCTCCACGGCCCTGGGCCCAGGCAGAGAGACTTGCAGACAACCCCAGACTCCAGGGATGAGGCTCACAGGCTGAGCCCTGGCCTGGCAGGGGTCTCCATAGGCCCTCCTTCAGTCACTGGTCCTTGCGCTTGTCCAGTCCATGCAGGAAGCACTTCACAATTTGCAAGGTGTATGTGTGCTGTGCACCCAGCAGGGCATCGCGGAGACAGAATGTTGGCATGCCGTGCATATTTCCCTGCCTTTTCCCCACATTTGCTTCTTTCCAGAATTATTAGCACCTTCATTTGACCTTTGACTTTTTGAATAAATAAATGTTCCCATCCAAACTGACTCATCTGGCCAGAACAGCAAGTTCCCACACCAAAGCCACAGAGAATGGAGCAGGAGAAGCATTTAAAAAAAGTATCTCGGCTTTTACAAACCAACTGTGGAAGGAGGCATGGAATGGTCTGGTTTTACAGGCGATTTGATCACCATGGTCACTGGCAGCAAAGTGGCAGGTGGAAGCTGGAGGGCTCAATTCACAGCCCAAGGCAGCTCCCCATGGGATGCCAGGCTGCCCTACCCTGTCCTCTTACCATGTGGGGAACAACATGTGGGGGTTGGTGTATGGCTTAGTTGTAGGGGGGATGTGCCATAGTCACCTCACTCATTGGGTAGTGGCTTGGGCAGGGACAGTGGGCATTAGTTGTAAGAGGCCACACCTCTGGGTCTGGACATCCAGGGAATCAGGGGAATGGGGCATGGATGGGAGACCTATAATTACCAACTGGCATCTCAGTGGCCAGTGATGCCAGTCAGGGACAGTGCCCAAGGTTGAAGTGCCTCAAACTCTCACAGATGCATAAAGTCACTTATTTATGCAATGCACAATTTGGGTGCAGGTTGAGGTGTAGTGTTGTGTACGTGTGTTTTGCAATTTTTACCACAAACTCCTGTCACCAAGGAGCTCCTGCTGTAAATTAAAAACAGGAGAGAAAAGACACATGTTTAGACAATGTCAATACAAGGAAAGAAGGGGGAAGTGTCCCCAGAGAGACAGAAATAAAACGCTAAGGGAACACAGAAGCAGGAGATGGTGTGGAATTGAGGGAGAGCATGGGGAAGAGAGGTCCTGGGAAGTTTTGGGCCAGGGCAGGGCTTGTACTGTTGCTCAAGTCCTAGGATGAGTGGATGCAGTGTGAGGGGGGGGGGTGGATGAAGAGCCTTCAGATCCTGGCTGTCTGGTGACCATGAGCAGCTGCATAAACCTTTCTAAATTTTAGTTTATGTGGATGAGAGCAATGGAGCCCCCCAGCCTGGCTTCCAGAGCTGTCAGGAAGTGCAAATGTAGTAATTTAATGAAAGCAACTGGAAAACAATAAAGTGATATGCAAACACAATTGTTTTTATTATTACAGCATTAATTAATCCAGCAACAAAGCTAGATAAGAACACAACACTGATTGGAATCTGTGAGGATGTCCAGGGTCTGGAAAAGAGTATGGTCGATCTTAAAAACACTATCCCTAAAAGGCTAAGGATAGCCCTCAAACCACTGGCTTTTCTGGAAAAGCCACTATTATATGTCTACCATCCAACCATCATTTATCCATCCCTCCATGCATCCATCATCCATCCATCCATCCATCATCCACCCCTCTATCCATCCATTCACGCATCCATCTGATAAACCTTTAATGAATATATCCATGGCCAGGTGTCCTGCTCAGTGCTGGGGATATGGAAAAAAATTAGACCTCTTCTGCTCTCAAGGGATATGAGCCTATGGGGGAGACAACCATAAAAACCTGACTTGTTACCTTCCTCAACCTAGTTTCAGCCAGTTCTACATTTTTAGGGGCAAGTTCTATAGACCATAGATTATGGAATTTTAAAGCTGAGTGATCTTAGAACTCATTTCTTCTATTCACTCATTTTGGTGACAGGGAAATAATGCTTGTTATTTGTTGTGAAAGTGCCTTGACTTCTTATTTGCCTCCAAATGACCTCTCCCCCATTTCAAGTTCAGTTGGTGCAGTTAATCTGTGTCAAGCATCGGCTGTAAGCCTGGCTCTATGTAAGAGCTGCAGATACAGGGGCAAAGCAAGCATCATTCCTGCCCTCAAGGAGGTCACAGTCTGAGGTAAAGGGTGCCCATCGGGATAAGAACTGTACTGCTTACCAAGTGTTAGCACAGGGCACTGAAAATGCAGGAGAAGGGCCCCGGCTCAGATGTGGGGCACTCAGGGGAGGCCTCTGACAGAGCAGACCTTTGAGGCATGTCTGGAAGGACGAAGAGGAATGCAGCGGCAGGGCATGGCAGGCAGAGGCATGAAGGTGTGAAATAGCATAGTTCAGGGGCTATTGATGCTGGGGCTTAAAGAAAGAGATGGCAAGGAGTGAGGGTGGAGGCAGGGCAGGGACTGAGCCCCAGCACCCCTGAGGTGAAAGAGCCGGTGTGGCCAAAGGCTGCCTCTTCCTTCCATGGTTCAGTGTCCGTGTCCTTGTTTACTCTCCTTGGACTCTCTGCCATCCCTCTTGGCCTCCACATGGAGACTGGAGAGGCCTAGTGTGTCAGCCTTTCATTTTGGGTGTGGCTGAGGTCCTGCCACCTCTGCAAAGCCTCCCTTGACTGCCCTCTGCCCTCCGTGAACTCTAGTGTCTCTGTCACATGTTGGGATCTGATTGTTACTCCTTTTCACCCCAGGGGGGCATAATTTGTCCTACGGTGAGAGCAAGGTCCTGAGGGTTGGCTATGGGAGTCACATGGTAATGTTTAATAAACACCAAATAGGACTGAATCCTATGGATTTGGGTTTCAGGACACATGGTGAGAGCCTGAGCTTTGGCACTGCACAGATCTGGGTTTGACCCCAGCTATGCCACTAGCTACTTCTTAGTAACTGTGGACAGGTTTCGAGACCTGTCTGATGGCTTCTTTCTCATTTACAGAGTGAATGATGGTCCCAGCTCAGAGGTTGTCGGGAAGACACAGTTGGAGTTGGGGGTCAGAGGAAGCTCTGGGTGCTTCCCGACCTGCAGCAGTGGCAGGGAGATGCCTGGGTGCAGAGCAGTGCAGGATGGGGCAGGATGGAAAGTCTGATGCGCTCAGGCCTGTGATTGCGCAGCGCCCACAGGACCACAGGATACCAAGTACTTTACCTGGGCTACCTGGTTGTCCCCGATCAAATAGAAGGCCCGAGAGGCTAAGCAGTTGGCCCAAGGTCATACAGTGGGCCAGACGTACAGCTTTGCTGGGGGCAGGACAGGAGGAGAGCAGGCCTGGACCATCTCTGGAAGAGGGTGCAGTGTGTGGCCTGAGTGGAGGCAATGATGGGCAGAGGGTCACTGAACCTAAATGTGCTAGTAGATGTTTAACAGCCAGTAAAGCCTCAACAGCCACTCTGCAGGAAGAAGTAAGCCCTGATTTACGGTTTGCTGATTCCTGTGGTGGAATACTCCATGTGACTGAATTCAAGCTACCAGTGTGACATTGCTGAATGTGGAGTTGGGAAGAGATGTGCATGGGTGTCTTTAAAGAGCCAGTACTGGCCAGCTGCAGTATATCACAAGGGTCTCTGGACTGTCACATATGGTGACATGGGACAGGCCCTTCATGTGACTTGCTTCTAGTCTTTCCCCAAACCCTTACGACTTCCATTTTACAGAGTAGCAAGATGAGGCTCAGGAGACCATCTTGCCTATGGCCACCCGGCCATCCTACGGCAGAGAAGGGTGAAGCGCTCCAGCCTGGGAAGATTGACTCCAGAGCCTGAACCCTAACCTCGATGCTGTCTGCCTCTATTCGGGATGGGGTAGTTGTAACCAGGGTGGGACTTGCCTCAGTGGCACCAGCTGTCAAGTCCCATTCCCAGATGAATCTCTGATCTCTGGAGTTCTCTGGCCCATGCAGGCTGATTCTCAACCCTGTCCATGATGGTGGGGCAGCTCTTCTAGGTGCTACTTGGACCCCGCTGGCACAGTCAGGAGAACTGGAGCCAGGAGCCTGGCCCAGAAGGGTCAGCTGAGGCAGAAGGCATCCCACAGGGCACAGAAATGCCCGGGCCTGGAGCCTGTACCCCAAATTGATTTTTCTCAGCCCGGAAGCTGTATCCAGCACTAAAAATCAGTACTGACAGCACATTTCTGCCACTAGCTACATATTAATGGTTATTTATTTGACAATCATTAAACCTAAATATGTGATTTGGAACCTTGAAGCAAACAGGTGGCTAGGTTTGGAGATGGAAGAGAGGGAGGAAAGTCAAGAAGACAGGTGGGAAGGGGACAGGCCAGGCATGCTGGAGGGGGTGAGGTGGGGTACCGGAGGGCTTGCATGGTCATAGGAAAACACATGAGACTGAAGGCTTGCAGCACACCTGAGCCTTGTGTGTGTGTGTGTGTGTGTGTGTGTGTGTGTATGTGCTTGGATCTCCTCTTCTCCCTCTTATCTAGTGAAGGAGCTGGACAGCAACCAAAAGGTCATGGGGAATTAGGAAGTAGGCAGGAAATTACTTCTTTCTTAGCCCCCTAGGTGTGCCTGGGGATTCCACCACGGAGTCTTCCTCTCTGATCCCTAAGGCAGTTGCAGTTAAGAATGGAAATACTTTCAGCGCCGGTTCCATCCCTTTGGAAATCCCTCTGCACACAATGGGAGTGTAATAAATACTTGATGATGATGATTCTGAACCTGGGAAGCCAGCAGCTGTTCCCAGCCCTGACTCTCAGAGCCCCATGGGGCAAACCAGGCAGGGAGCCACGATGAGGGGTCTTCAGTCTTCCTGCCAGACCCTCGGGTGGATGATTCCACACGCAGCTGGCAGGGAAGAGGCTGCAGCCCTGGTCCACCTCACACATCCTACTTTGGGGAAGTTGGTTCTTCCTTGGCAGATTCTCCCCAGAGGTTTCTCATCCATCATTTGAACAATATTTATTGAACACACACTTTACTGAGTGTCACAGGGGAAAAAGCATTCTGGGATACAGAACGTGGGGTCAGACTGACATAAATTCGAACCCTAGCACCTTTAATTACAAGCTGGGTAACATCTGGCAAAAGTTAGTTGTTTGTGCTTTTGTGCTTTTTTTTTTTTTTTGCCTTTTTGCCTTTTTGCCTTCCCTCCTTCCTTCCTTCCACCTTCTCTTCCTCCCTCCCTTTTCATTTCTTTCTTTTTAAAAACAGTTTTCATTTGTGAAAGGAAAGTGATGACATCATCCACTTTTCTAGAGTGGATGTGGGGCTGGGAATCACAGGCGCTGCACACACGCTGCTGGAGCTGGGTCAGTGGTAGGTGAGTTCGCCGATCCTTGCTCGTCCACCTCTGCTTCTGTGACCTTGACATCGTTACTCAACATCTCTGAACATGTTTCCTCCTTTGTAAAATGGGGATCACATAAAGCCCGGCTCTTTGGGCATTGGAAAGCTCTACCTGGGAGGTGTGTGAAATAACCTGTCCTAGACCCGGGCCATTAATACATGTGTGTCCCTTCCCCTGTCCCCTCATCGCGGTGACAGTCGCCTTCCACAGGAGCCCCCTGCCCCTCCTTCCCACCGCCCAGCGTGGACGCACACCCGATCGCCGTGGTCGTGCGATTTCGGCCATGCCATACCTAACAGGGCAGCGGCTCTGCGCCGGGGTCGCGGGGCAGAAACTACAGCTCCCAGCCTCCGCCAGGCCGAGGAGGACGGCAGGCCCCTCCCCCGGGAGGAGCCCGGGCGCGGGGCGGAGTCGGAGGCGGTGGGAGAGAGAAGCCAAGCCAATGGCACCGCAGCTAATAAGTGGGCTTGGCTTCCAATATAACAGTGGCAGGAGGAGGAGGAGAGCAGATCTCTAGAGCCAGCGAGGAGTGAAGCAGAGCCTGGCCTCACACGCTCCTGGAGGACCCCCTCCTGGGACAGAGTTCCTTCCCCTCTCCTTTCTCAGGCTCCCCTCCTGCCCTCCCTCCCTGCCCACCACAATGCATTGTTGAGGGGCAGCGTCTGGACTCCGGGCAGCCCCAGAGAGCCGAAGCCAGCCAGAGGGAGAGGACTGGAGCCAAGACATTGCTGGGGGAGCTTGGATGCCTGGCTTGCTTTGAGGACATCTTTGCAGCGAGGGTGGCTTTGGGGTGGGGGATTGTGCTGCAGGGAATCCAGCCAGGCTCCAAGATGGACACTTCTGGGCACTTCCATGACTCTGGGGTGGGGGACCTGGATGAAGATCCCAAGTGCCCCTGTCCATCCTCTGGGGATGAGCAGCAGCAACAGCCGCAACAACAGCAACCGCCACCACCGCCAGCGCCCCCAGCAGCCCCCCAACAGCCCCCAGGACCCCCGCTGCAGCCTCAGCCTCCACAGCTCCAGCAGCCACCGCAGCCACCGCATCCCCTGTCTCAGCTCGCCCAACTCCAGAGCCAGCTTGTCCACCCCGGCTTGCTACACTCCTCTCCCACCGCATTCAGGGGCCCCCCTTCGGCCAACTCCACCGTCATCCTCCACCCTTCCTCCAGGCAAGGCAGCCAGCTCAATCTCAATGACCACTTGCTTGGCCACTCTCCAAGTTCCACAGCCACAAGTGGGCCTGGCGGAGGCAACCGGCACCGGCAGGCTAGCCCCTTGGTGCACCGGCGGGACAGCAACCCCTTCACGGAGATTGCCATGAGCTCCTGCAAGTACAGCGGTGGGGTCATGAAACCCCTCAGCCGCCTCAGCGCCTCTCGGAGGAACCTCATCGAGGCCGAGCCTGAGGGCCAACCCCTTCAGCTCTTCAGTCCCAGCAACCCCCCGGAGATCATCATCTCCTCCCGGGAGGACAACCATGCCCACCAGACCCTGCTCCATCACCCCAATGCCACCCACAACCACCAGCATGCCGGCACCACTGCCAGCAGCACCACCTTCCCCAAAGCCAACAAGCGGAAAAACCAAAACATTGGCTATAAGCTGGGACACAGGAGGGCCCTGTTTGAAAAGAGAAAGCGACTCAGTGACTATGCTCTGATTTTTGGGATGTTTGGAATTGTTGTTATGGTGATAGAGACCGAGCTGTCTTGGGGTTTGTACTCAAAGGTAGGGGCTGTGGTTTCTCTTTATATCTTAAACAAAAGGGATATGAAGGTGTGGAGAGAGAGGGTGAGAGAGAGAGACAGAGAGAGAGAGAGGGATTGGGAGAGGTTGGGAAAGAGTGAGGGATTGAGAGAGGGATTGGGAGAGAGTGACAGAGTTGTGTGTGTGGGAGGCATTTGACCAGTTATATGGACACTCTAACTTCCCATGGTTTCCTTCTTGATCTTGGGAGAATTCACTCCTCACCTGCTTTTCAGGGGGCCTCCCCATGCACTGGGTCTAATTTGCAGACTGTGTTAGGGAGGATTAAAGAATCCCTTCTGAGAAATCATTTTTTCTCCTGGCTCACTTGTACTAAAGCATAACCCAGCAGCTTAACGTACCAATTAATTACACTGTGCTGTAATGTGTTTGCCAGTTTCTGTGACTTCCCCTTCTCTCCTCCCCTCCCTGCTCCACTCCATTTTCCCCAGGATAAAAAAGAAATAAATGTCTGGGTGGGGGGTGGGGATTCCGTACCATGGCCCAAGTCTCTTCTCTCCCTGTCTTCTCCCTCTTTCTCCAAGTTTTTATTTCCCTCTGCTTCCAGGAGAGACTTGGGGCAAAATAGAAAAATACCCGTGACTTGAGTCTCCCGAGGGCATCGGGATAAAAATATAGGTAGAGGAAATCAGTAGTCTCTTCCCTGAGGAAGGAGGACTCAGAATAAACCTGCTGCCGCCTTGTAAACATCCCCTGATAAAAATGGCTACAGGTGTTACCCGGGCACAGCAGATGGGCGCTGCCTTGACATCAGCCAGGGGTGGGGAAAGCACCACTCTCCGGGATGGGATGACAGGGCTTCCCTAGCAGGTCTCGGAGAGCCCGTGCCCGCAGCTCAGCCCCAGTTCTCCCCTCCCACTCCAACTCCCTCTCCTTGGGATAAATAGAGGTGTGTGGTGTGTGTGTGTGTGTGTGTGTGTGTGTGTGTGTGTGTGTACGCCTGAATGGAGAACAGCAGTCATTGGCTTTAGGGGGGCGCTGGCCTCAGGGCTCCAGCCTGTCAATCCAGTCCCAAGACGGAGGAGGGGGCTCCCCCCAGAGGGAATAGAGATTGAGGAAGGTGGGTTTCTCTGTTTGTGGGGTGCGGGGGGGCTCCTGCTGTGGACCCAAAGTCATGGAGCCTTGGAGAATCATTGTGTGTGTGTGTGTGCCTGCTTGTTGCTTGGATTTCTCTATTTATTTGTCATTTTGGGCAGGGGCTGGCTGGGCTGGCTGGCGGGTAGCTGGGAGGGGTTCAGCTGTTGGAGGCTTCAAATAGAGCTTGTTTCAGGCAGGGCACAGCTGCTGTGAGACTGTCACATTCCTTGTTGAAATCCAGTCACAAAAACCTGGGAGGTGCTGATCGGATTCCCCCTTCCCAACATCTTGCTGTAAGCAGCAATGGGCAGACTTGCCCGGGTGGGGTAGACCTGTCAGACAACCTGAATAGCCAGTACGCAGACTTCCAGGCAGAGGGTCCTCCTGGGGCCTGGCTGTTCTGCGGGGGCTGCCCCTGCCCAGGGCAGCCCTTGGAAGCCGCCTTAGTCTAAATAGCTCAAAGATGATCCCCTCCGAGGCAGCAGCGAGCAGAAGCGAGTGGGGTTTCCCCTGGAAGCGTGGCTCACTTAGTCACTGCCTGTAACGAGCCTTTGAGCCAGTGGCGGCAGCAGGTCCCTCTGCTCGCTGCTTCTCCCAACCACCTCTCCCGCTGGGCGCTCTGCTCTGTGAGAAGGGACTGGCAGCTGCCCTGGGCACAGACTTGGCTCCCTCCAGTCATCCCTTGGGGTTAGGAGTCCTTGCAGCAGGGGATCCATACAGGCTTAAGTATTTGGGGTGAGGGGGTGGGGCAACACCAGCACCTCCTGTGTCACTGGAAGCGCCTAGGGAAATGGTTCTTCCCAGAGGCAGTGGTTGTGCAGTTCCTGGTGTGGGATCTGTGCTCGTTTGTCTGAGTGCCAGGAGAGGGCTGCTGCTGGGCAGGAAGGAGCCTGCTTCCCTCCCTGGGGCAGGTGCCATTCTGATAGAGCATGAAGGGAAAGGGGCTTTCCCAGAGGTGGGGAAGACAGACTGCAAGTGAATGAAGGGAGGGGTGCCTGGAGGAGCCGGGCTTTCCCCACTGGCCCCTCTGGTTGGAGGTGGCACAGAACAGGCAGCCCCTGAGAAGGTCCCGCTTGCCTCCGCTGGTGAAATGACCACTTCCTGTAACCTTAGGGCTAGAATGGAGACAGCCAGGGCTCACTTTAAACTGCTCACCCACTCGCCTGCCTGTCTGTCCATCTGTGTCCTCATGTTTTGAGTCATCTAATAGAATACACATTTTCTTTCTTTTTTTTTTTTTTGTGGGTACCGGGGGTCGACCTCAGGACCTCGCGCGCCAGTAGGCGCCCGTGCCGCTGAGCCATATCACTGGCCCCTTTTTCGTATGTGGGTTCCGGGAGTCGAACTTGGGCCCTTGCACCTGCCAGGCAGGCGCCTATGCCGCCGAGCCATCTCACTGGCCCAGAATACACATTTTCTGAGTGTCTTCTCTGTGCTGGGCCTGTGGACGCAAGGGGAGGGAAGGAGGGCTGATACTCATGTCTTCCCTGGAGGCAAATGGGATCCTGTCAAGGCATAGCACCGAAGGTAGAGTTCCCACCCTGCCACTTCCAGTCATGTGATCTTGGATAAGTCATACAGCTCTGCCAGCCTGTTTCCCAGCTGTCAAGTGGGGAGATTAGATTAGACAGTTGAGTGTAAGGCTCTCTATATAGTGTCTGCTCAACAAAAGGGGTGTATGGATTGTTACTGATGATGGTGGTGGTTGTGGTGCTGAGAGGAAGAGAGATGGTTTTTTGCCCCTGTAATCTAACTCTGGCTCTAGAATCAGTCAGGAACTGGGACTCGTAAATGGAAGAGTCCTGGGACATGGCTAGTTTGGCTAGATACCACCTGAAACATGGGGCTGTGTGGCGGGATGTGAATGTCTGTCCCCAGCTTCACGGAGGAAATGGGCTGTGGGAGAGGAGTTTGGGTTAGAATGAAGAACCACCACAGGAGGGTTCACAGATACTCAGGTGACCCTGGACCAGAAGAATGATGCTTTTGCTGGAGAGCTCGTGAGTCTGACTGGCTTTGCTGACCTGTCTAAAGGCAGGTGGAGGGACAGGGTGACGCAGGTACCTCAGTCAGTGTAGGCAATTCTGTATCTCCAGTGGCAGCCTCCACTCAGGCCCTTGGCAGAGGCACACTTTTTTTCCTCAAGTGATCGAAGATGTACTTCCCATATGCCCGGGCAGCTGCTTTCTGAAGTTCTCTGCTTTTATTTCACAGGGTTGTGGCCTTTCTGTTTGCCTGTCTTTGGCTGGTATATGTTGTTGGGGAAAGAATTCATCATGTAGGCCCAGATCTCTTGAAAAGGAACATGGCACCCTGAGCATGTTCAACGTTGATGCAAAAGGGAGCTAGTGTGAGGAGGTTGAGAAATCAGGACAGAACGATCCCCGCTCCCACCCTCACAGGCCGTAGGCGATGACACTGGCAGCTGAGTGCTGGGACGTATCAGCCAGAGCAGGGAGGTGGGGCTTGTTCCCAGGCAGCTCAGATAGGAGGTGAACTCTTCCCCAGGCAGAGAGGTGCCAAGACAGCCCTAATGTGCTCTTAATAGTACTGGGCTGCCCCTCAACTGAATGAGGAGGCACCCTTTTTATTGTAATAGGTGGATTTACTCTCTCTCGATCATTAGACGCTAGGACAGGGCCAGGTCTACAGATGCTGTTGCATCTTTGTGACATGGTCTCTGCCTACAAATACCCCTCTCTCGGGGTTAGAGCAATGAGAATTTGGGGAGTCTTTCTTCTTATTTTCTTCTAGAGCTGGTTTGGGGCACATGACCCCTTGCCTTAAGCTGCTTGCTGTTCTCCCTCCTCTGGGTCCAGAAAGAGTTAGGGGTGGCCCTGTCCTGTCCTTCCTTCCTTGTCAGCCTGAGGACTCCCCACCCCTCCCTGTCATCTTGTTGGTGGCTGAGCTCGTTCCTCTGTCCCTCTGGTCAGTCACCATGGGTCTTATTTCTCTACAGCCACAGGCCCCACTTGGGCTGTGGGCTCGTCTCTCAGGGGGCTGGGGCATGCTGGTGCAGCAGGTTGGCTCTGTTTCCGCTAATCTTGTACAAGCTCAAATCACTCTTCCAGCCCCAGCCTCACTGATCCTCGGCTCACCTCATGCCTCCCCTATCTGCCCCATTGACTCCTTGCCCCTCTGCTTCTCCCTGCTGTCCAGGCCTGGCCTGATGCTGGGGTGACCCAGGCTGCAGATGGAGGAGCCTGTGTGATGATGTTTCCTCAGGCTGCCCTGCCCACTTCCCTGAGCAGCTTCTTTCTCCCCACTAGTTACCCTTCCCTCTTCAGGGCACTTAGTGGGAGGGACAGGTTTCTCTGCATGCACAGAGGAGCTTGGTTCTGGTTCTACTGTCTTCAAAGACAATGGTGTCCCCTAGAACAGTGCCAACCTCTTTGCAGAGGTCAGTGAGTTCAACCCCCAGCCTCCAGCTGGAATGATGGGTAGCATCCCAATTCTTCTTTATTTTTATTTTTTGGTGCTGGGGATTGAACCTGGGGCAGCACATGCTAAGCATGTGGTCTACTTCTGAGCTATATTCCCAGCTCCCCATAGGTACTTTCCCAGTTCTGGCAGGGCAGGCCTGTCAGCAGAAGGGTGGAAGTGGCAGCTTGGCTCTGCAGTTTCTGCTTGGGCCAAGGTGCCACCTGGGTGGAGGTAGATGGCTATTGGAGCATATCCTGGTGTTTTTGAGAAGATCCCTTGGGATGCCATGGTTTCAGGCATGTTTGGAAAACCAGATAGGCTTGACCCATTCGCACAGACCCTTGCTGGGGATGACCTTCAGGGCTGCAGAAGGCAGGAGGCTGTGAATGATCTGGCTACAGCAGGGGCCCAAGAGCCAGCTGCCAAGGGCCCCAGGCCCTTGTTTTATTGTCACAAGTTATTCTGAGTGTATTGGCTCAGGGGAAGGCAAGCGGGTTCTGGCAGGGTGACACCCCTACTCCTGATGGTGGCCACTTTATTTATAATCTTTGTGGACAGCCAGCAAATGAGTCAAACATTTGTAACCCACAGGGGGCAGCTAACTTTTCTGTATGCTTTCCCTTGCATGTCATCGCACTATTTATAACTGTCCTGGGGAAGACTTCATAACGCATCCGGACTTCCCTTCCCAATGGGTGGTGTTAGGCAGGTGCTGGGCACTGGCACAATGGCTGTGTCATTTGTCCTCTGCCCAGGCTAATTAGATGGCTTTGGTGGCCTTGCGTTCCCCCCACTTAGCTTTCAGGAGTGGAGATTTGTGAGACCATCATCAAAAGATCTGCTTTTAAAAAATGTAAGGTAAAGAGAAGAAAATAAAAAGAAATTTGAATCAATTATTAGTGAATCTGAGGCCAGGATAGAAATGTAAAATCAGAATGGAGAGCAGTGGTTCTGTTGCAGTTCTTTGTGAAACACATTTAGAGGAGAAAAATGAATGTGTGTGTGTGTGATTGTGAGGGGTGGCTGTGTAGTGATGAAATACCACTTTACTCAGCTCAGGGACAGGAATACCAGCACCTTCAATGGTAGATGTTTTTCTCCCTTAAAAAAAAAAAAAAAAAAACAAAAAAAACCCAGGAGAAAGAGAGAGAGAGAGAGAGAGAGAGAGAGAGAGAGAGAGAGAGAGAAGACAGCTACCTATTTCTCTTTAAATAATGGGGGTGGGGAAGTCTAAGACTGTGCTGTTCTCAGGAGCCATGGGAAGGAAAATTCTAGTGTGTTTTCTCGGGTGAGGAGAGGCCGGAGGAGGCTAATGGGTTTTAGGGTCCCTTCTTCCCTGTGGCTCCACCAGGAGCTCAGCTGAGATCTGAGAGGCAGGAGGAGGTGGGGGCAGGGGACCACACAGCTTCATTTTTTGTGCCTAGCATTGCATGGTGAATGTTGCTGTGTGACGGGAGTCAAAAGGAAAGGAGTGTTGTTGAGCACTGGATGACTTTACAGCCCAGAGTCCTAGAAGTAGGTGGTGCTCGAGGCTCCTGTCACAGATGAAATCACCAGCCAGGCTGACACAGCCAGTGGGTGCGGTGCTGAGATAAGAATCCTGGCCCTGGTGACTCTTGAGTTCATGACTTTTCCCTTGCTTACTGCTGCTGGTTAAACTGCCTCTTTTTTTTTTTTTTATTAAATTCAGTGCTAGGAATTGAATCCACAGCCTCGTTCACACCAGGGAACTGCTCTATCACTGAGCTATACTTTGAGCCCAAATTGCTTATATTTTTAAAAGAGACAAATCAAGGTCTGTGGGCCTAGACCAATGATGTAAACTGTTGGGACAGGGGGAACTTTATCAAGAGATAGGCAAGAAGGGCTTGATGGGGCTGGGAAGTGCCAGTGCAGGCACCAAGAGAAGGCAGGGTTCTGCAGGGTAGCCAGGGCAAGGGGGCTCCTGGGGGTGGCCTGGGTTCCAGGTGAGATTGTGGACAAGTCCATGGTGGGTCCTTGAGATGCCACCCGACTGGGGGTCTGGTGATACCACCCTCAGGGCAACCTGGGACGCGTGGACAGCGTGGGTAGGTGTGGGGGTTACAGGGCAAACGAGAGCCTGACTTCCTCTGGGGAATCAATAGGTCCCCCAAACTTGGCTGCACACCTCCACACACAGCTCTCTTGTCTCTCTCACCCCGGGCATTCTCCTCCCTTGGTCCTCTCTCCTTTTCCAGGCCTGGCTGTGTGATCACTTATCAGAGTGAGCTGCATGGGCTCAGCGTCTTACATCCTGCCAGGTATTTTCATGCCTGTTGTTCCTTAAGATCCCCACAGTGGGCCCAGAAGCATCACAGCAAACCATGTTTCATAGTTGAGAAAGCTGAGCTCCACAGTTTTGTGCTCTTCTCAGGGCAGATGGTTCTAGAATGAAGCTCAGGTTTCCAGTGGCTGAAACCAGCTGGTTTCCCTGGTCCAAACCCCACTGCAAGCCTCTGCTTGGGAGTTTGGGTGAGGAGAACTCTAAGGGCTTTTCTGTTGCTGGTTCTGGAATGTTCTTCATTCTGAGTCCCCCTGCCCTCGTCCCTGGCTGTGCCTTGGGCCTTTGCTTGGCAGCAGCTCGCGCTGAAGGAAGGCTCGGCTCTGCTTTGCAGGAGCCGGGGGAGGGCCTCTACCTCTTGCTTCTGGCATGCGTGGTCTTTGTCAAGTCCCTTCCCCTTGTTGGGCCTTGGTTTTCTCCAGCTTAAAAGTAAGACCAGACTCCTTTCCTTGATCCAGGGTTTTGTGATCTGATTCCAGCTCATATTCCATCACAAAGACAAGAGAGCTGTTGTCTTGTCTTCAAACTCACTTCAAACGCGCGCCCCGGAGGTGTACCCTTTGGGCAGCAGAGCTGTGATTCAGGCTGGACAGGTTCGTGCTGTTGGTCCCTGGACTGGACAAGCCAGGATGGCTGCAGGGGAGTAGGGTCACAGCACTGAGGTGAAGGACACAGAGCAGGTAGGCAACAAAACCCGAAGTTTCCGCCATGTGGAGTACAGGAAGAGACAGGGAGGAAAGAAGCCTGGGTACGCCTGAGCGACTGTGCCTCATCCTGAGAGGTTCTGAGCAGGTAGTAAACTACTTGTGCCAGGGGTGTGGGCACAGTGCTGGGTTGAATCATTAGCGAATTTCCAGGAGCTTGGCATTCTGTGCCCTGAAGACCTAAGTTCTTTTCTCAGAGTGATTTTAGTTGGCACAGTTGACTGGGTGTGGAGGTTAAGGGCTTGGTTTAAATCTCGACTCAGTGACGTGCCAGTGAGGGTTCCTGAGGGAGCTCACTGAACCCGGAGCCTGTTTCATTGGTGTAAGAGGGAATCATACCCCCTACCTGTGGCACAGCGCCCAGCACAGAGCTGGGCACACACTGGGCCTCAGTGTCTGCCAGCTGTAGCTTTTATTAGAGTAGTTTTTGGAAGATGCCACCTGGGGGACACGGGGCACATATCACCTCTGCACTGTGTAGGTGACTGTAGAGGAGACGATGTCCTCAACAGGAGAAAGGGGCTCTGGAAGAGTTGAGCACAAACGGAATGTGCTCCACTTTTCATAAAAGGGCCTCACCTCAACGACAAGCTACACACTCCCGTTTCTGGATGGGTCTCAGTGAGTGAGAGGAAAGTGGGTTTCTCCTGAAAGGTGTGCTTGGAGTGGTGGTCTGGCCTTCTAGACCCTTCTTACCCCATGGGGCAGTTAGTCTACACTTGGCTATCTGTGGCCTGGACATATTAATTTGCCATGGACATTCAAACTGGACAGGTAGAGAGAGAACAAAAATAAACCCGTGGGGCCAGGCCAGAGGCTAGGAGGCCTGGAGGGAGGTCAGGGTGCATGTGATGACCAGGCAGAAAGAGGCCGAGAGCGAGGGCTGTAGGGAGAGGGACAGCTGTGGCCTGAGACAGAACCGGGGAAGAGCAGCGCTATGCTTGCTTGAGGTGTGGTCAGGGGAACATGACTTGAGGTGGGGTGCTTTCTAGAATTCAAAAGGCTCTTTCTGCCTCTTTCATGCTGCTGGGAGCACTAGGGCAGTGGCAGTTGGTAACTTTCCCGGCAGGTGCCCAGGGGCACCAAGAGCAGCAGCTGTGCAGGGGAGGAACATGCCAGGGGACCTGGGTGTGCCTGTGTGGAAGCTGTATTTCTAATTTTTCTACAAGGCCTGCTCACAAGGTGAGCAGAGTTGTACTCTGAGCAGAGCCTTGGTGATACTAAATGAACAACATGCAAATGATGTGTGAAATAATATGCAAATTGGCATCTGTTAGTTTCGAGTTAGCTTGTTGGGCATTTTTCTTAAAGGACAAGAGGGGTGCTCAGTGTTAGATGAACAGGAAAGTGGGACTAAAAGGCATCGTAATCTCACGGAGGCTGCATGGGTCCCTACCCCTTAGTGCTTGCAGGTACCTGGCCTGTCAGCCAGCAGGCACAAAGACGGTTGTTTGGTGTTTAGCTTCAGGCCGTACATGGAGAAGCCTGTGATGGTGGTGGCTTGTGCGGGGTCACCCACCAAGTAGGAGGCAGAGGTCTGCTGACCAGCCCGGGCCACCTGTCCTTGTTGACCTGTACTTGGCTCTGAACTGCGGAAGGCCCTGTGGGGAGGCAGGAAGATGCTCTCCTGGGAGCTAATTCTGACCCACCCCTTACTGCTGGGTTACCTTAAGGCTTGGGACTCAAACTCTCTGAGCCTCAGTTTCTCCACTTATAAATGGGGATGCTGGCATTCACTAGCCTGGTGAATTATACTTGATAATGGCTGGGTAAGTGGCTAGCGCAGTGGCTGGCATATCCCAGGCTGCCAACAAATGACGGTTCCTCCTTGTGCCTCCGCCTGAGTTGGCACCTGTTTGCCTCCTTGCAAGGTTCCACCAGCAGGGATTTTTGCTGAGCCTTTTCTCCTTTTTGGGATTTCTGACTTTAACAAATTGGGGCTTAGCCATTTTCTTTCTTTTCCGGCTTCCAGTGGGTAAGATGTTGGCTCCCCAAATAGCTCTGACACATAGGAATGCCTGGAGCCACCGCTGAGGCTGATGTTACCTTCTCCCAAGGTGAGGGCTGGGGAAAGCATGTGGCTGTGGGCCCAGCTACTGGCTCCGAGGGGCTCAGCGCTGACAGCATTGGTGGGATGCCCTGAAAGGCAGCTGGGGCATGTCTGCCCTGTATGGCATCATACTTGCCCTGAATGGCCAAGCTCCACAGGCCAGGCAGGTGTGGCCGGAGAAGGCAGGACAGGGACTGACTCCCATACAGACCCCAAGGCCCAGGGAAGCTATATGACTTATCCAAGGCCACTCAGTGTTGTAAGTGGTAAAGGTGCAGCAGGAATACAAGACTTCTGGGTTTCAGTCCTTCCTTTCTTTTTCTTTTTCCAATCCCTAAACAGCATAGACTCCAGGAGTACCAAGGGCCTGTGTCCCTAAGGACGCGAGTCAGGTCTGGGTAGCGTGCCGCTTTCTTTGGGCTTCCTAAAGAGCTTGGGCTTTCACCACAGCCCTGGGGCAGTGCCTGGCTCATTAGCTGGGTGGCCTGGGGCAGTGGCTTCTCTGAAATGTGGTCTTTTAATTCCTTTTGCTGAAGGTGGAGCTGGAGGATTGAAAGTGGGACAGGGCTGGGGATTTAGCTCAGTGGTACAGCTCTTGCCTACCATGCTCAAATCCCTGGGTTCAATCCCCAGAGCTGCAAAAAATTAAAAAAATTTTTTTTGTTTTGAAAAAGAAAGTGGCACACACCTGGCCCCCAGGGGACTCTTGTCCACGCTGTCCACGGTGACCTTTGCCTTGGCTGTTTCTTCTGTGACCTCAGTGGCCCTGGGATCATACGTGGTCTTTCACAGCTGGGCTCGTGGTTCCCAGCCCCTCCTGCTCTGGGCCGGACCTGGTGTTTGGTTCTGCCAAGACTCTTTCCCCTGCTCCCAGGGAAGGGATGGTGCTGAGCCCGGTAGGAGGGCATTTTGGCACAAGGCGCCAGGCTGGGTCCACGCTGTCTGCCAGGGATCTTGAGATCCCTCAAGAGTGAAATGAGATTGATGAAGCTGAGAGCCAGTCTCCAGCAGAGGTTGAGTCATGAGGGTTTCCTCGCCGGCAGTGGATGGGATCGTATATAATGCTCTGTCCCTGGCAGCCTGGCAGAATGCACTGCTCTCCTAAAACACAAACTCTTCTGTCAAAATGACTCCAAGGTAACAAGGGGTCTTATTCAGGAATGAGAAGAGGGGAAATGGAGAGAGGAGAGGCAATGAGTATTTGTCAGGGGCCTGCTATATGCTTTCCATACCTTGTCTCATTAAATCCTCACAGCAATCACAAAAGGTGGATATGATCACTCCCACTTCACAGATGACAGACCTGAGCTCAGAGTGGCGGAGGGACTCTCCCAGGAGCAGTGCAGCTGAAGCCCGAGCTTCGGGTGGCAGTCGCCTTTCCAGATCATCTCCTGGATGGGCTTGTCCAAACCAAGAAGCTGCTCTGCTTCCCCAGATCTCTCCCCCTACCCCGCACCCCACCAATATCAGTGCCCACCCTGTCCTGCCAGCAGCCTCCCTCAGAGCCTCAGTGCACGAGTCTTGCGAGGGGGAGCGGGACCAGGTCAGTTTGATGCAGAGGCGCATGGACCTGCAGGCTTGGGCTGGGGAAGGCCCTGGGCCTGCAGGACGTGGCTGAGCCTCAGCAGCACAGGCTATGCAGCCTCTGTGACAGCACCAGCAGCAGGCTGTGCCTAACCCCCCAGGTCACCGAGAATCGATGTTTTGAAGGACTTCCCGAAGCCGCACAGCGTTGAGCATGTTGAGGACGTTGGCCTCTTTGGGCCCTCAGTCTCCAGGTCTGTAATGGAGCGATGGTGCTTTTTCCCTCAGGAGGATGTGTGCTGAGTGACAGAGACAAGATGGTGTGAGGGCACCTGGTAAAGGGCGCGGTAATTGCCGGATGTTAGTATCATTAATGTTCCCATTGCATAACTCTGAAAACTCCAGAAGCAGGCTTTTCCCGCAAACCCAAAGGGCTGAAACAAGCACCCCGCACTCCTACTCTGCAGCCCTGTCCCCTCTAGGCAGGAGCTTCTGGGCCCTTATGCCCTGCTCCCCTGGTCCCCACCTCAGTTTCATGCAAATGCTTCTGTCCCCTCTCTGAGAGCCACCTCCATGTCTACCCTGGATGCCACCCCCTACCCCTCACCTCTGCTTCCCAAGCTGGCGTCTGGAGTGGTAACTACTGCTCCAAGTGCTCTGGGGCCCACACTGAACACACGCGAGTCTCACAGGCTGCAGAGAGCAGGTGTGACTGAGGTATGATGTGAGTTTTAAAGGGGACAAAACCACACCACATGGCCCTGATTTGGCCCACAAACCTGAGACTGAGGCTCCCTTCCTTTCGTTGGCTTCTCTGCCCTTCGCCTCCCGAAGGCCCACCTCACCTTTGCTTGGGTCACCCTCCCTCCGACTGTGCCCCGGGCAGCCTCTGCTCCTCATCCACAGGCGGAGCAGCCGGGCCTTGGCAGTCTTCAGTGCTGAGCACATCGAGCTTCCCATCCCGGCTGTGTGGCTTTGGGAGGTTGCTCCAACACGTTGGTTCTTAGTGTCCTTGGGTGTGGGGCTGTTGTGAGGACAAGAATGAGATGCTGGGGCTGGTGAGATGGCTCAGCGGCGTAAGCGCCTGCCTGGCAAGTGCGAGGGCCCGAGTTCGACTACTGGATCCCACATACGAAAAAAGGGCCGGTGATATCGCTCAGCGGCACGGGTGCCTGCTGGCGTGCGAAGTCTTGAGGTCGACCACCAGTACCCACAAAAAAAAAAATAAATAAATAAAGAGAATGAGATGCTGCTGTCACAGAGCATGTGACACGTGACCCCTTGGTAAAAGATCAGCTAGTCTGTGGGTGGAGAGAGAGGCTCCAGCTGAGGCCTGGGCCAACTTGGTTTCTGGGCTTCTGTTTTGTTGTCTGGAGAATGGGAGCAGGGAGCTGGAGGAGGAGAATGGGGGTTGTTGTGACGGCTCTGGGAGGGCCCGTTATGGGTGGCTGTTGGAAGGGTGGCCCGGGAGAGTTTATCTCCCTGCCAAGTGAAAACCTGTGAAGGCATCAGGCATCGTGGCTAAGTGGATTTTCTTACTAGCGGCAGACAGCTGAGAGACGGGCCCTGCTGGCCAGCCGCCCTCCCTGCTGCCTCCACCCCACAGGCCAGCCCTTGGCAGGAGGCCTATTTGTCTCCTGAACCCTCCTAGCAGCAGGGATTTAATTACTATAATGTAAAGAGCTGTGGCTCAAGGCCTTCTGGCAGAGGGGAAGCAGATTTGTCTTCTCACTGGGAGAATAAAAATCGATGAAAAAGAAAGGAAATGTACCTTCCCTTGAGGTCCCCAACACTGCTGGGCTAACGTGGAGCTTTCCCAGGGCTGGGGGGAGAGGAACAAGGCTGGTGGGAGACACTGTGTTTAATTCAAGGACCCTGGGTGCATGCTTTTGCCTTTTGTATGGTGACTCAGCTAAGCTGCCTCTGTTTCCCCAGTGATTCTGGCACAGCATCAGCTTGATTCAGTAGCAATAAGTCAAGTACCTACTATGTGCTAAGCATTGCCCTTGAGACCATGTGTCCAGCTGAGGAGGAAGCCCAGGCAGAACAAGAGAATTTTACTCATCCAGTGAACAGTTATTGAACACCTATTATGTGCCAGCATATTGCTAAAGCACCGTGGGTAGAAAGAAAAAAAAAAAATAGACGAAAATCCTGGCCTTTGGGGAACTCATATTTTAAAAGGTGAACCTGTAAATAAATGATATCAGTTAATTATGTATTATGTTTGAAGCGCTGTGAAGACAAAGAAAGCTGGATGAGCAGACAGGGGCTTTGAGGAGGAGGAGTAATTTTAAATAAGAGCTGAGGGCAGGCCTTATGGAGAACCTGACCTTTAGTGAAAGAGGTTGGTGACACAGGCAGCTGTCTCGGGGAAGAGGAAATAGCAACGTCAGTGCCCTGGGTCAGGACCATGCTGGTCATGGTCTGTACAGCCCTGTCTAACAGGAATAAAATGTGAGCCACCTCTGTCACTTAAGTTTCTTAGGAGTGATATTTTAAAAAGTAAGAAGAATCCAGGCGTGGTTGTGCACACAAGTAACACCAAGTAACACCAGTAATCTGGGAGGCTGAGGCAGGAGGGTTGCAAGTCTAAGCCCAGACTGAGCAACTTAGTAACTTTGCAAGACCATGTCTCAAAATGAAAAATAAAAAGGGCTGGGGAAGTAGCTCAGTGCAGAGGCCCTGGGTTCAATCTCCAGTAAGACACACACACACACACACACACACACACACACACACACACACAGAAGAAGAGAAATATGAAATTAATGTTAGTATTTTTTACTTAACCTGAATTATAAATTTGATATGTAATTAGTGTAAATTATTAATGAAAAATTTGATATTCTATTTTTTATACTAAATCTTTGAAGTCTGGTAGGTATCATACACTTACAGCCCATCTAATCAGATACTAAATCTTCATTGGAAATAAGTAATCTATATGTAGGGCTTGCAAAATTTTTATTTTTTAATTTCTTTTTGTTTTTATTATATTAGTACATGTTTACAATCATAATGTTTACATTTGTTGTGTGGAGTTGGTACATGTACATAACACATCTTAATCCCTTTTTTCATCCCCTTTCCTTCCCTCCCATCCCCTCCCTCCTTCTCTTGATCCCCTTCCCATCTGAGACAGATCTACCTACCTACTTCCTATTATCTAGCTTTGCTTTCGATTTATGATTTGGGTTTCTCATATACGAGGAACCATGCAATATTTAATCTCGTGTGTCTGATTTACTTCACTTAATATTATGGTCTAGAGGTGTATCCACTGTCCTACAAATGACTGAAGTTTACCCTTCTTTTTTTTTTTTTTTTGGTGGGTACCGGGGGGACGACCTCAGGACCTCGCGTGCCAACAGGCGCCCGTGCCGCTGAGCGATATCACCGGCCCCTTTTTTGTATGTGGGTTCCGGGAGTTGAACTCGGGCCTTCGCGCTTGCAAGGCAGGCGCTTACGCCGCTGAGCCATCTCACCGGCCCCAGTTTACCCTTCTTTATGGCAGAGTAGTACTCCACCGTGTGTTAATACCACATTTTTTTTTTCATCCATTCCTCTGTTGATGGAATTACAGACTGCTTTCAGGATTTAGCTATTCTGAGTTGTGTTGCTATAAACATGGGTATACATGTATCACTGCAATATGATGTCTTTAACTCTTTAGGCAGATACCTAGAAGGGGGATCAAAGGAATGTCAAATGGAATGTCTAGTTTTAGTTTTTTGAGGTATTGCCATACTGATTTCCATAGTGGTTGTACTAGTTTACATTCCCACCAGCAATGTAGAAGGGTTCCCTTTTTCCCTGAAGCCTCATCAGCATTTGTTATTTGATTTCTTTTCTTTTTTTCTTTTTTTTGTGGGTACCGGGGGTTGAACTCAGGACCTTGTGCGCCAGCAGGTGCCCATGCCGCTGAGCGATATCACTGGCCCTTTTTTCGTACGTGGGTACCGGGAGTCGAACTCAGGACCTCGCGCTTGCCAGGCAAGTGCTTATGCCGCTGAGCTATCTCACCGGCCCCAGTTATTTGATTTCTTCATGATGGTCATTCTTTCTGGGGTAAGATGGAATCTCAGTGTTGTTTTAATTTGCATTTCTCAAATGGCCAGCAATGTTAAGCATTTCTTCAAGAACTTTTGGCCATTAGTACTTCTGTGAAGTGTCTATTCATTTCACTTGGCCATTTTGATTGAGTCTTTTATTTTTTGGGGGGGGTTTAATATTTTTGAGTTCTTTATTTATTCTAGATATTAGTCCTCTGTCTGAGGAATAGCAGGCAGAATTTTTTCCCATTCTGTAGGTTGTCTTTCACTCTGTTGGTTGTTTCTTTTGCTGTGCAGAAGGTTTTTAATTTGATATGATCCCATTTGTTGATTTTTGGTACTATTTCCTGTGCAGCCCCAGTTCTGTTCAGAAAGTCCATGCCTACACCTATGACTTCAAGAGTTTTACCTATTTTATCTTCCAGTAGGTAAAGTGTTTCCATTTTAACATTTAGTCCTTTGCTCTAGTTTGATTATAGTTTAGCACTTGGTGAGATGTATGGGTCTGTATTCAATCTTCTGCATGTGGAAAGCCAGTTTTCCTAGCACCACTTATCAAAGAGACTGTCTTTCCTCCAGTGTATGTTTTTGGCCTCTTTGTCAAAGATCAAATGGTTAAATGTGTTTGGAGTTGTTTTTGCATCCTCTCTTCTGTTCCATGACCTGCATGCATGTCTGTTTTTGTGCCAGTACCGTGCTGCTTTTGTCACTGTAGCTTTGCAATATAACTTCAAATCTGGGATTGTGATGCCTCCTGCTTTCCTCCTGTTACCCAGGATTGCTTTTGCTATTCTGATCTCTTCTGATTCCATATAAATTTTAGGATCATTTTCTCCAGGTCTGTGAAGAAGGCTGTTGTTGTTTTGACTAGGATTGCATTAAATCTGTGTATCGATTTTGGAAGTATGGCTATTTTGACTATATTGGTTCTGCCTACCCAGGAACAGGGAGTATCTTTCCATTTTCTGATGTCCTTTTTGATTTATTTTTTCAGGGTACTGTAGTTTTTGTTGTAGAGGTCTTTCATTTTCTTAGGTTAATTCTGAAGTATTTAATTTTTCTTTCTGCTATTGTGAATGGTATTTTTTCCCAATTTCTTTCTCAGTGGGTTCATTATTAGTGTACAGGAACGCTACTGATTTTTGTGTGTTGATTTTGTATCCTGCTACATTATTGAATTTGGTTATTAATTGTGAGGTTTTTTTTGGATTTTCTGTGCAGATGTCATCTGCAAACATATATCCCCTTTATTTCTTTCTATTGCCTAATTGCTCTTGCTAATGTTTTAAATACTGTGCTGAACTGGAGTGGTGATAGCAGACATCTTTGTCTTATTCCTGATTTTAGAGGGAAAACTTTCAGTTTTTCCCTATTAAATGTGATGTTAGCAGTAGGTTTGTCATCAGTGGCTTTTATCAGATTGAGATAAGGTACTTCCAGAGGATTTACAAAATTTATAGTTAAATAAACACCCAAGTTGTTTGCAAGTTGTTGCAAACATATTGGAGTTTTCCAGTAAGTGAATAGTGCATCAGTTTTTTTTTTTTTAATTTTAAAGAGAAGAAAACAAAAACAAAAACAAAAAAGAACAAAATTTTGCATCAGGTTTTAAAAATAAAACTTGACAGTGAAATGCACGTGAAGATCAGTTGCACCGATGGCACTGCGGGGGCTCAGGAGAGGACATGGGCTGTGTCTGTGTGCTGGAAAGATAGTTCTCTGGGCAGCCCGGGCACCTGTGGGGCTGACTGTTGAGCAGGTGAGTGATGGGAGCCTGGAGTGAGGGGGGAGGTGGCGCCAGAGGAGGCAGGACAGATTCTGCAGGGCTTTGTGGATGCTGTGGTGAGAAGACAGCAGGTGGAGGGCTGTGAGGGTTCTGGATGAAGAGTTAGAAACAGACAGGGAAGCCCTGCAAGAGGCTGTTGGGACAGTCAGGTGAGGATGGTGGTGATTGGGGTCTGGGCGGTAGCCTTGAGATGGTAAGAGGGGAAAATTTGGAAGGAAGGCATCGCAGCTGACTTTGATGAATGAGGGAGGGGGAGGTGGTGAGTAAAAGGGGAAGTTGAGGTTGAGGATAAGGCTTTTGGCCCCAGCAACTGGAAGGACGGAATTTCTGCTCATCGAATGGAGAAGACTGTGGGAGAAGTGGTTTTGGGGGGAAGATAGGGGGTTTGCAGTTGGACTTGTTAGGTTTGAGGTGTGTAAGTTTCAGTATAATGTGGGTACTATGTGCCCCAGAAGTTGTGAGAACAGCACTGGGAACCATGGAAGTTTGGCCTGGGCCCCTATCTGTGACAGAGGACAGTTCATGGTAAGGCTGGCTGGACACCTTTGAAAACTTGCACATAAATTCTCTGCCTCCAGCACTATGGTGTTCACTCCTCAAAGGTCCTTGGCCATTGTTAGGGTCCTCCTGGGTCAGACCACCCTTCCAGGTCCTAGCTTCCTGCCATGTACTCGCTTGAGAGCTGCTGGATAAAGAGAGTCATAAATGGTCAGAATTCTCCCAGTGTGACGGGAGGCCTGATTGTATGGAATGTTACTGAAATAATACAAAACACTAAAGATGCACATCCCTGCTTTTCTAGCACCTTCAACTCCATAGGGCATGTGGAGGGAGGGATCTGCAAGCCTGGAAAGGAGGAATAGCCATTTCAAGGCCTCACAGGTGGGATGTAAGATCTAGATATTTGGATCACCAGCTTCACATTTAACCACTATGTCACCCGGTGCTCAAAAGTGCATAGAGTTCCCAGGGCTCTTTGGGACCACTTGGAAGCCACTATGCCTGTTTCCTTTAAGCTGGGAGGAGAGTGAGGGAAGGAAGGGAACAGGAATGGTTTCTAAGAACCTTTTCTTTGCCAGGCATGGTGGTGCAGGCTTGTAATCCCAGCTACTCAGGAGGCTGAGGCAGGAGAATTGTACCTTTGAAGCCACCCTGGGAATTTAGCAAGACCCATCCCCCTTCAAAATAAAGAGAATAAAAGGGGCTGGGGATGTAGCTCAGTGATAGAGTGTCCCTGAGTTCAGTCTCTCAGTACCAGAAAAATTGTCATCTCCCAACCCTCCAGTGTCTGGTGCTGAGACATGGACCCAGAGGATGGGGGATTGTGACCCATGGACGAAGGGCCACCTGATTTGGGTGGCCAAGGTCTGCTGGACATGGGTCTTCTGACCTGGTTCAAAGCTGACTTCTGTTGGCTGCATTACTTCAGTGATTTAGTTGCTGAATCTGTCCAACTGCTGCATAGGGGAGATGGGGCCTGCCTTGCAGGAATTCTGTGATGTTAACAGGTAACCTTAATCCAGTGACACTTAGTCAATGTTGATTCCTTCCCTCCTCACATGTGGGATGTTAGGGAATGCTCGTGAACAGGCCAGTCTGCCCTGGCAGTGGAAGGAGATGGTGCAGAGGGGACATCTGAGCTGGCTGAGGTCTGGAGAGGAGGATGCGTAGGAGAGGAGCTAAGAATAGGCAGGAGGTCTCTTCCTTTTCATGAGGCCTGGGGGCTTTGTGGGATCTAACTGGTCTTTGGGTCAGAGATCCTCAACCAGGGAGCTTTTGCTCCCCAGGGAAATATTTAGCACAGTCTGGAGATGTTTTTTTATCCCAGCGAGGGGAGGGATGTTACAGGCATCTAGTGGGAAAGGCCAGGGACGCTCACTGAAACAAAGGATTTCCTGGCCCCAAATGTCGATGGGATGAGGTTGAGGAAGGCTGCGTTAGGTGACTCATTCTCATGGGCTTGTCACGAGGACAAATGAGAAGATGAGCAAGGTTGCTTTATCAACTGCAGTTCTACTCCTTCTGCCCCCTTTCCCAAGGGGCAGCCCTATGTCGTTAAGGACCAGAGTCAGAAGCCTCAGGCCTCCATGGGGTTCTTTGTTTCTGGTCTCCTGTCTTTTGTTTCTGGGAGGTCTCATGTGTGAATGGGCGAGACAGGGGCCACGTGGGAGCCCGTGTGGGGAAAATGCTTGGTCAGCTGGGATGTACTGGGAACAGGAGGCAGTGGGATGATGAACTTTGTAGCCCAGCCCTTGGTGAGGGCTCTGGAAATGTCCCCCTGCGAGGCTGCATCGCATGGCTATTCTCGCAGGCTTACTTCATCTTGCCTCTTGTTTTTTGTTTCCTTAAACAGGTGGAGCTGAGGTCTCCATGTGGGGAGATGGAATTTGCAGGAAAACACAAGGCTATTATTTCTGTGTGTGAGTGGGAGAGAGAGCTTGCTGAGTGGCAGGTTTCCCGGAGGGGTGGGGCAGCAGAGGGTGCCAGCCAGGGCATTGCTTGAATCCTTTGGAGGTAAGTAGGCTGGGACTCCCCAGTGGCCACCATGGGAAGCAAGTGCTTGTGCTGAGCCGAGGACCAGCGCCCTGGAAAGATAGGACTTGTCAGGGAAAGGTCTGAACCAAACCGTGAAGCTTGAGGATGTCTACTGGGAAGACTTTCACTGCTGCTCCTTCTGTGCCCTGGAGACGTTGGGGACACAGAGATGGGCAGCATATGGTTGAGGGGCATGTAGGCTGCTGTAACTCGGAGGCAGGCAGACTGGGATGAGTGTCGTATAGAGGAACAGCATCATGCCTGTGTGGGTATTACTGTCCGGAGGCTTCATAGAGGGATGGGGGCCTGAGCTGTGGTTTAGAGCTTCATGAGGCAAAAAGGGGGTTTCTGAGTGGAAGGAACAGTGGGGACAGAAGCCTACAGTTGGAGAGTGCCAGGTATTCGTAGGGGGCAAAGGAGGCAGGTTTTCCTGGAAGAGCAGAACAGAAAGGATCAGGAGCCCCTGTTTGTGGGGGCTTCACGCACCAGGCTGAGGAGTTGGCACTTTGGCTTAAGGGCATCTGGAGCCCAGGAAGTTGTCTGAGCGGGGCAGTGGTGTGGCGCAGCCACAGCATGGAGGATAGATTACAGAAAGGAGAGGCTGGACGCAGTGTTGTGTTCTTCTCTGCAGAAGAGAAATGAAGGCTCTAATGTAGCTGGGGGCAATAGGAAGGGAAGACAGGGAGACAGCTGGGCACTGGGGGCAGGTGGTACATTGGGCTTCATATTTCTTACCCCTGAATATCTGACCCTATGTGAGGGTGGATGTGAGTGCTGTGGCTTGGTCACCTCATGGCTCTGCTCAAAATCCAGCCCTTCCTTGGAGGATGGGAAGCAGTCAGGCAACTGCTGGTTCTAGAGAATGGAGTGACATGGTCCTCACACCAGCTTGTAACAGCCGGCACCAGCGCCTTGGCGGTGAGGGTGCTCCTTCGAGGATCCCTCTCTGCTGGCTTCTAGCCAGGCCCAAGGGAGATGGACTACACCCTCTTCCCACTTGCTTTCACAGCATGGGAGGAGTGGATATGGGAGAACCGCAGTAGTATGCTGGAGCCAGCTACTCTGAGGCCCATGGCATTGCGTGGGCAGTGTGTGGCTGTACCAAGGACAAGTTGCCTGGTCTCCCTGAGCCCTGTGTGTGTGAAGTGGAGGTTTGGATGCTTCGCCCTTGTGGTGGTTATGGGAGAAGATTAAATATGAACATAGGTGCGTGTTCTTGGCTCAGTGATGGGTGCTATTCTGACTTGGCAAGGTGGGGTTGGTGAAGGACTAGATATGATAGGTGGGGAGAGGCAGGCCTGGCTTGCCTTTAAAAGAGGTGAAAGCCTGGGCAGCCACTGAGGTGGTGGTTCCATCTCGGGTGTGCTGGCTTTGAAGGACTGAGAGGAATCCCGGGAGGAAACCTAAGGTCTTCCAGTCTGTGGCTCACATGAGTGACCCTCGCTGTCTACCTTGGGATCCATGCTGGCTGGCCAGCCTCCAGCTGTGCTGGCATTGTTGGTGACTCCTCTTGGTCCTCAGTGCCTCTCCTGCCATGGTGTTTCCCAGAGGCTGGCTGGACTTCTGCCCAGGGCTCCAGCTGGGTCCTGATCCAGCTCAGGCTCCAGAGAGAAGTGAGCCCTGGATTTGACACCACTGACCTGATGTTCACCCCGGCTCTGCCCCTTCCCTCTCAGTGTGACCTGGATGGATGTGTAGGCTTTCTGAGGGGCAGTGCCCTCCTGGCCAGAACCAGGATGGAGATGCTTCTGGAGTTGTCAGGAGAGAAGGATATCATGGCACCAGCTCGGTGCCTGGCACATAAGGGCCTCTAAAAACGTGTGGTGAATGAATATAGACAAGTCAGGCAGGGACAGCAGGGACTGGTGGGTGAGAAGAGGCCTGAGGGGAGACCAGGCTGCAGGGATGGGCAGTGAGGGGTCAGGCAGACCCAACTCACCTCCTGGCTCTGCCACTTACTAACAGAGCTCTGTGCTCTGGGGTCTCCATTGACCGCTGTATGTGTGGTGGCGGCGATGGAAGGTTGGGCCTGGGGGCTACCCCAAGGCCCATGCCACAGCACAGTGACAGCCTGGCTGGCTCCACAGCACCAGCAACATGCAGAGTCTGTAACCAGTGCTTGTTTCTCCTTCATAGGCACAGTAGGTCCCTGAAGGGTCATCCCCAATTGCTTTGATTACCCCCAACTGTGGCAGCACAGAGACATGGAGCTTCTAAAGGTCAGGCTTTCTCTCTGCTCAGGCAAAGGGACAACTGAGGCCAGATGCAGCCCTGCGGCACTGGCTGCAGCCAACTAAGGGCTATGGCATCCCGAGTGGTGGGGGGCTCTCTGCTATCAGAGCAAACAGTGAGGGGGAGTGTTGCCTGTACAGAATGTAAAAAAACAAATAAGACCGAGTCTGTCTTATTGTCACCATGTCCTGGCACCTCTCAACAGGGCAGCGATAAAACCCTGCTCCTCTCAGGGCAGATACTCCCCCAGAGTGGAATGCGGCTGCCTCTGCATCCTCCTGGAGAGAGCTGCGGTGGCTGTAAATATCAGGAAGGAAACAGAACCCTGGCAGAGGGAGCCCTGATGATCTGGAGAACAAGCCCATGCTGATTGCAGTGGTGGCCCGGATTTGGGGCCCAGGACACCAGGGAGGGGGGAGGGGGTCTCACTGTGAGGTGAGGGCAGAGGAGCAGGGGAGGCAATGCAGGGAGCGGAAGTGACAGCCGTAGGTTCCGGATGGGAGAGGCATTGTCCAGGCCCTTGGGCATGGGCAGAAGAGGGCGTATTCCATCTCTCTCAGGCTTGGTAGGAAGGCAGTGCTGAGGAATTTGGGGAGAGCCCCTAGTCAGGGATCTGGTGCTGGCTGGTGCTGGCTGGGGTGGGCACCATGCTACCCTACTCTCTGGGACCAGCAGGCTTTTTGCTGCTCTCCAAGAGGGCCTGGCCTCTTGACTATGGGAAGAAAGGACCCAGGGTGGTCCTCTGGGTTTGGGAAGGGTGGGAGTTATATTTCCCAACCCTTGATGCAGAGATGTGCTGAGGACCACACTGAACACTTTTAGAGGTGTATGGCTATTATTCAAACAGGCTTCCTTGCAGGGTGTGGAGGGGCTGCTGTAGAAGGACTGTGGAAACATCTTTTCCCAGACTGGAGGAGGCTCAGTGGATGTGCAAGAGGGCAGGTGTGTCCCTGGGGCTGGCTGAGCACTGTGTGTGTGCTCGCCTGTATGCTGGGGGGCATGGCATCTGGCATGGTGTGGCCCCTTTCCTGGCTGAACCTTGATTGACCACGTGCTATAGCAGCAGTGGGGGTCCATTTTGGAAGCAGACATCTACAGTCCCTGGTGCACCCGAAGATGTGTGTTAGTCAAGGTGGACCTCAATGGTCCTGTGTAGTTGCGACCCTATAGTGAGAAGATCAGGGACCCTTGGACTCAGGGGTGCTAGAGCCCTCTTCTGGATCTGCTCCCAAAGGCAAGTGAATCTGGTTCCTTTTGGAGCCCATCTGGAACTGGGGAGTAGGCTGGCTGGTGGCTGTCTGGGGCTCCTGAGGCTGAGCAGCCAGGCTGAGCCCAGCCCACAGGCAATTCCCAGAAGCTTGTGGCACTGTCAGCACCTTGGCTGGATGCTGAGGAGTTGGCAGGAGATAGTGCAGGAATCACAAACAGGTTTTATCTGGGTGTCAGCTCTGAACAATTGGTACCAGCTGCCAGAAGAGCTGTGATGGGAAGGATTCTGAGGTGCTATCTGAGCTGGGTGGGAAGCATGCTATGATTGATTTGTGATGCCTGTCCTGGCAAGGAGATAGGACACAATGGAAAGGTGACTGATTTGTTATGTCTGTCCTGGCCAAGGGATGGGGGCAACGGCAAGGCACTTGCCAACTCTGGTGTAGTGGGAATATAGAGAGCCTAGACTTGCTCTTAGGTGAATAAGTCTCCCCTGAACCCCAGTTTCCTCACCACTAAATGGGAATAAAATGCTGTCCTTCCAACCTGTGAGACTTATTGTAGGCATTGATTCTGATAGTGGAATAAAAGCAATTTGTATAAAGACTTAAAAAGTGATAAAAATGCAAAGTGGAGATTTTGTTATTGAAATATCCGCTAATCCAAAGTGACTTCAGAATAATAAAATCTACAGTCTCTACTTCCTCTGCTCCACTGAGCACCATGAGATAGTGTACATGGCCCTTGGTGACATGGTGTGTAACTGGTGTGTTACCTGGGACCCTGGCCCCTGAGACTCTTGGTTAAAGTGTCAACTACATGTTTGGTCACATTCCTGACTGGAAGTCTCTTCATTACTGCCACAGACTCTCTCCCTATCTTAAGATTTAGAGACCATTATTGTGTTTAAGGAGAAAAAGAACATCTCTCTGTAGAACTGTGTCTCTGACTCTCCATTAAAGGTAGCAAAATTGCTTTATAAAGTCTAAAAGCCTGACAAGAGCACATATTAATAACGCATGAATTATGCAAATATGTGTGTAGTCATTTGATTTGCATAATGGAGGCTTTGGGGGAGGGTTGGAAGGGGAGAGTGTGTGTGGGGTGAGGGAGCCTGCCTGGGTCTGTGTATACTGAGGGACTCCACTCACCCCTCTTGGTGAACCTCCTCCCCTGCACCCCTGCTCGTGGTGGTGAGACAGTCCTCAGCCCTTCCTTCTGGCCTGCTATCTGTCACCCAGCAGCACCCTCCCTCTTGCGGGCAGCCACCAAAGCAGGCGCATACGGCCCTCTGCTTGCTTCATGTGCAGAGCTGGCTTCATTAAACCTCACAGCCGCCCCTCCATGTGCAGACAGCTTTCCCGAGAAGTCCCCGGGGTCATTATTTCTCCAATGTCTGTCTTGCTGAGGCGTTGGACTTTGTTAAGTGCGAATGGAATTGTAACTATTGCCAAGTGCCTTGTCCTCAGGCTCTATGGGAAGTGAGTGGGGTGTCTGGAGAGAGGGCTCCCACTGACCTCTCTCACCTGCCTGGGTCCTCTCTGGGCACTTTTGACCCTGGCTTTGAAGGGCTTCGGCCTCTGGATCCAAGCACCTCTACTATTTTTGTTTCTTTGGTACTAGGGATTGAACCCAAGGCTGCTTCATTGAGTTATATTTCTAGCCCTTTATATTTTATTTTGAGGCAGAGTCTTGCTAAGTCACTAAGTTGCCCAGGCTGGGTTTGAACTTGAGATCCTTCTGCCTCAGCCTCCTAGAGTGCTGGGGATTACAAGTGTGTGCCATCGCACTAGGTAGGTCCTTCACCTCCTGCTTTTCTCAGCATCCCTGAGCCCCTGCTAAATCTTTGGCCTTTGGATCTGTTAAGGGCTGAGGTTGGGACTGAGAGTTCTTGAAGGCTTAGCCCTGTGGGTCCTGCCTGGAAGCCTGGGTTGGGGGAGGCTGAAGCATGGGGAGTGGCCAGGTAGCTGGTTTCTCCAGAAAGCACTAAGTCTCTGGATGGGGCAGCCCCTTATTCTGGGGAGGGAGGTGGATAGATGCCAGGAGCCAGCCCTGGGAAGAGAAGGGATCAAACCTCTCCAGAGCAGTTCCTGGGGAGCCTGAGATGACTGCACACCTGCAAACGGGCTAGCACTCAGCTCAGCCTGACACAGACATACTTAGGAAGCGCCCAGAGCTAGGGCCTGGCTCATGCCAAACCCTAGGGCTACAGGAAAATAAAAGCACCCATGGCTGTCATTTATTGAGCTCCTATTGTAAGTACCTGGCCCTGCGCTAAGCTTATTGATGTGTATCATCTCATTGAGTATTTACAATGACCTCATGAAATCACTGCCCTTATCATCCCATTTTATAGATGAGTACGTTGAGGCTTGGTCAAATAGCCAGAAAGTGGCAAGCAGGACTCTAAAGGAAGTCCTTTGAAGGGAAGCCCATCCTCTGGGGCCCATGCCCTGTGCCTCTGTGAGTCAGGCCCAGACCCTCCCCTCTGGGCTCTGGTAACAAGGGTGTGAGCAGATGTGGGGTACAGTGGTGTGACAGAGACGGGGGAGGGGACAGAGACAGGGGGAGGGGACAGAGCCAAACATGGAAGTACAGAGCTGTGAACTTGCTTCCCCAGGAGGCCCTGGGTGGCCATAGCAGGGAGGGGCCCTCGTGGAGGTAGAAGTGACAGGTCTGGGGTCACAGCACTACCCCCCAACCCTGTCTGATCCAAGTATAGGGCTGTGGAGGACAGGGCTGGGAGGATCCACCTAGAGTACAGGGTCCTGCTCCATTGTCACACAGAGGGAGAATCTGAGGCCCAGAGAGGAAAGTGACCTGCTTCAACTCACTTAGCCAGTGAAGAACAGGAGCTTGGGGCTTTGGGCTCAGAGCGCTCCTGATCTTGCTCACCCGGGCTCTCCCCAGTCATGGGTCTACACTCTTGTTTCCTGCAGGCCTGGCTGTCCTCTAGACCCGGCTGGGGCTTTGTCCTGGAAGGATTTCAAGTGGCATTGTTGGATGAGGAAAAAGTAGAATCTGCTGATCCCATTAGCACCCAGCAGGCCCCTCACTCACTGAGCTCCCCAACCCCCCCAGCACTGCCCTCACCCTTCCACCTAGCTCTGGTCCTTGCTCCTGCTCCTGGCAAATGTGCCTGAGAGAGGGACTTGGTACCCAGATCTGGAAGATTTTTGTGCAGAAAGTCAGGAGCGAGGGGGCTCCACACTGGAGACGTGGCAGTGTGAATTCTACTGCGTATAAGCTGTGTGGCTTTGGGCCAGTGACCGAACCTGAGTTCAATTTCCTTATGAATAAATGACGATACTAGCACCTCCCTCAGGGGTTCCAGACTTTGCTACAGTTTGGAATCACCTGGAGATCTTTAGAAATGACGGATGCCTGCTCCCCTGCTTCTCACCTTCTGATTTCATTGTCTTGGGGTGCAGGTTGGTCACTGGGGTTTTCAAAAGGGCCCTGGGTGATACTGATATTAACATGCAGCAAGGTTTGGGAGCCATGGTCTCAGGGTTTGTTGCTGGATAAAAGGGGAGGATGCAGGCACCTGGGGGGAATGTCATACACCGAGATGGTTATTGTTTATCTCCCTGCTTCTTGCTCTAGTTAATGTGGGGGTCTGGTGGGGAGGGAGGGTTTTCTTTTTTTCCCTCCTTGCTTCCTTTTTTTTTTTTTTTTTTTTTTTTGCAGTACTGAGGATTAAATGCAGGGCCTTCACACTGAGCTACCGCCCCAGACCTTTTTCTTTATGTTTTATATTGAAACGGGGTCTCCTTAAGTTGCCCAGGCTGGATTTGAGCTTACAGTTCTCCTGCTTCAGCCTCCCAAAATGCTGGGATCACAGGCATGTGCCAGTGCACCCACCTGGGTTTTTATTTCTATTTCATGGTGGGCTTGTCTGCCCCTCAAGTGGCTCTGGCCAGTCTTTAACCAAAAACATCCTCCCTCGCCCTATTACAATCTCGGCCACCCTAGTGCCAGCCTCAGTCTTGCTGACATGTGCCAAGGCCCTGATTAGTTGGGGGGCAGAGAGGAGAGTGAGAATGTGCTGGGCTCAGTAGCAGGTGGTTAGCCCCCTCCCCCTCCTGGTGGCTGACTGTGCTGGTGTGGTGCCCACCGCAGCTGTACTCCTGATCTGGGGGTCAGGGGAGGGTGTTGGGGACAGAGGTGGCTGCTTCTTCAAAACCCTCTGCTCTGCTCTTTGGCACGGGCTGAGGCTCTGCTGTGAGGGAGGACACATTTCCCCAGATTCCTCAGCTGTCCTGACAGGAAGCTGTGCATCACTGTGGGCTGACAGGAAGGAAATGGCTCTGCTGCAGGAAAGAAAGAGACTTCTGACTGGGGCTCAGGGAAAAGGTATCTGCTTGGAGAAGCCGTTTTGTCCGCCTAGGAGGACTCTCTCTCCTCAGGCGATTTCCCTGTTTATTTTCCTTTGAGTGACAAAGATTGGATCCAGCTAATGAGGAGCAGCTAGAGGAAAGTGAAAAGGGGCTGTGAGATTTCAGGAGGGGGAGCCTGGCGGCTGGAGGCGGGGTGCAGCCCTGAGCTTTAATCAGCCTCTTTCCTCTCCAGCTCCCTGCTTTGGGGAACTGTAAGGTGACAAAGCATTTTGTGATCTCACCTGCCACTTTTTCCTCCATCCACCAACCATACCTTTGCAGCAAATGCCTTTGATTTCTATTTCTTTTACCACCCAAGAAAACCCACAGTGAATCTTTTAATAGCACAAGGCCTTTTGGAGCCTTAACCAATCAGTCGCCAAATCCTATCCAAAGTGCACTCAGAATAGATGCTTTTAATAAAATATATTACCTTTAAGCCAGCAGAAACCTGTGAAATTTGTACATTTCTTTTAGAGCATCTCTACAAATTTTACAATATTGAAATCACCACCCAGTGACCTTTCAGGAAATACTAGATAAATTGCAAGAGATAAATACTCAAACCAAATGGAGTGAGGACAATTTTCAGGGTCTTTCCTGGCAGCTTCACAGGCTGGACCTACAAAACCCGACCCCCTGAGCCCCCACCCCAGCTCTGAGGCCTCCCCTGCCCCACAGGCATGGCTCCCCACTCTGCTCCTGGCAAGGACCTCCCAGCCACAGTGCCCTCGGAGAACTTTTTGAAGCTCTGAGAAGCAGCCCCGGTATGTGGCTCTGGCACCTTGTCCCATCTGTGTTTGTCTGCATTTTGTCGCTCAAAACACTTCCACTGGTGGCCAGAGCCCCTGGGAATGTTCTTGGGGTAGCTGAGGCTGCTTCCCTGGGGCAAGTGGCAGGGAGTCCTTGGTCTTGCTTGGTGAGAGCTGAGCTGGGGGCTGAGCCGTTGACTTTCCCCATGGAGCATTCTCCATGCCCCAGCCAGCCTTGGTCACCTGGGTGTGACTGTCACTTTGTGACTGCCTGAGGTGTCCTGTGGAGCCACAGGCCTTGCTGTGTCTTCATGTGGGGACCTTCCCTCTCTATTGGTTGCTGGTGCTCGGGGCTGTGAAGCAGGGGTAATATCCTCTGTGTAGTTTGTGTAGGGAAAACAATCGGAAAGGTTAGGGTCTTTAAAATTATATCCCTTAGAGCCCTCCCAGGGTCTCTGGAGACTCAGTGCCCCTCTGGGTTATGGAACTGCTCCCCTCTGGTGTAGGTAGGTACTCAGGGCCTCGGAGCAGTGATGGGGCAGTGGCGCTACTGTGCTTCCTCGAGACTCCATGGTCATGCGTTAATGGGCTCATGGCATGGATAAGTGAAAGCAGTCTCCAGCCTGCCTTCTTTGTCATCACCATCTGGTAGCCTGTGCCAGCCTCAACAGGAGGGGATACCTGGGTCCCTGAATCTCAGTTGCTGTTTTTCCCATGAAGTTATCATCTCACAACTAGGAGCGGGAGGAGAAGAACATCTGGGTCACAGTGTCTTGTGTGTGCTGGCCACCTGCAGGGGAAGTAGCTTCATGGGGAATGAGGTACTGTCAAGGCGGCCCAGAGTTCATTCACTCCTAAAGTTAATAATCGATTCTACAAACATTAGCGGAGTTTCTCTCACACCAGGCACTGTGCTAGGTGCCAGGGATTGGGGAGAGAGAGAGAGACTTATGAAGATCTGGCTTCTGCACCCGGAGAGTTTAGGCCTGGTAGATAGAGGCTGGATCACTTAGATCGCCTCCCAAAGAGGCTGGGCCACACAGGGGAGGGGGCCAGAGGAGGAGGCGGCCCGGGGGAGCTGGCTGGGGGAGGGAGCTGCGTCTAGAAGTCTCACAGGGAAGGTGTTAGGTGGCAGAGTAAGGTCCTTCTTGGCCCAGCAAGCATTGCAAAGGCTGGAGGAGCAAGCAGTGCTGTGCATTTCGAAGGAGCGGGGCTGGTCACTCTGGGTGGAACCCACGGAGCTGTGGGGCTGGAGAAGTAGGCAGGGCTCAGACCACAAAATTCCATTTGGCCCAGGAGCTGCAGGAGCTGCAGAGGTTTTAAGGAGCAGGGTGGCGCCATTTGTGCATTATGTTCCTCGAGGGCGTGGCACGGGGAGCTGGAGTCTAGCTCTTGATTCTACATCTGGATCTCATAGCTGAGTGACGGTGGCCACATCTGGGCCTCAGTGTCCTGGCCAGTGAGATGTGAGGACTCACTGCTTGTCCCAGCCCTGACATTTTCCCGCCCATGATCACTTCCCTCTTTGGCCCCCACACCCTTTGTCCTGTATATGTCTGTCCACCTGACCCCTAGCTCCTGGCTGTCCCACTGCAGTCAGCAGCTGGTGGCAGCTGGAGGAAGAGGGGGAGTCCTTCTGGCCCCGCAGTCACTGAATGCTTGGCCCGCTTTCCCAGCTGGTCAGGAACGCCTCCTTCCCCCACCGCAGCTCATAGCCCTGGCCCCAGCTGGGTTTTTTCAGTGAAGCAGTCCATTTCCCTAGGCCTCCACCCACCTTCCACCTGGCCCCAAGTGACAAGTGGCAGCTAATGTGGGGTTGCCACTGGGTAGCCAGTGACATCTGTGTGGAGAGATGACAGTGCATTTGTCCAGCACAGTCTCTTTGCTCTGCTTTGATCTAGGCATAGTGTCATCCTCCGTCATGGTCATCTGTGGGGACCGCACTGGTTTTTTCTGCCCAGGGACCCCCGGAGCTGCTGGTGTAGGAGGCCTTGAAAAGAGCTGTGGGGAAGACGTGTCCCCCACAGGCATCGTGTGCCCTGGTGCCTTTCCAGCTCCCGAGCTCGCTCTGCATCCTCATCTCCTCCAGGGCGAGGAACTGGGAGGGGTTGGCTGGGCTTTCTGTTTTCCTAGGACTTTGATCACAGCTGTTAGAGTTAAAGGCTTAAACAATGGGCTCTAAACAAATAAATATCTGTTTAGTCAATGGGATGAGGAAATTAAAGGTGAATCAGATCCGTAGTGGAGTAATTTTGCTTGGTTCTCTTCTGCTTGGGATTATGGCATGGTATTGCATTCACTCATTCATTCATCGAGCATTTATTATGTGTCAAGTTCTGTGCCAGGTGATGGGGGCAGAGAGGCAGAGAAGACCTAGACCCTCAGCCAGAGTCTGGAGTGACCATTCAGTGGGCATCCTGGGGTTATGCGAGCTCAGAGGCTCTAGCACAGCTTCACCCACACTCTGCCCTTTAGCTGGCAATCTTTTTTTTTTTTTTTTAATTTTGAGACAAGTTCTCCCTAAGTCACTAAGTTTCCCAATCTGGGCTTGACTTTGCAATCTTCCTGCCTCAGCTTCCCAGGGTACTGGGATTACAGGCATGCCCAGCAGGCCTGGCTTATTTTGTAATCTTAATACTTGTTCCCAGAAAACACAAATAGTGCAAGAGGGAAAAAATGTGGGTGAGGAGAGTGAGATGAAAGTGGAGGAAGAAAGAGAGATGGAAGAAAAGAAGCAGTAAATTTTCCCACAAGCGAGGTGCTCCGGGTGGTGCCCAGTTCTAACAAGAACACTAAGGATGGAAAGGCTCATATTCTCTCTCTGCTTTACCCCATCACTCCTGCTTGTTGCCTCAGTTTCTCCATCTGTAAATTGAGGTTTTGGACTACTAGGTGATCTTGGGGGATCTGTTCAGAACCAACTTCTGTTAGTGGAGGACCCAGCAGTTCTGGGGCAGGGGTCCACACACAGCACTCAAGTAGAAGACCTGGTATTCCTCCGGCTTCGACAATTTCAGCGTGGAGGGAGACCCCAATGCGGCCGGGGGGGGAGCCCTATTGTCTTCTCCCCCTGTAAGAGGTGCCTTCTGCTGCTAGTTCTGCTGCATGGCAAGAGATGGTTGGTTCTGGGTTTCCACATTTGCATATTTTTCTGATCTGGTAAACTCTTCTGGGAGTTTCTTAATTTTTTGACTTTCTGCCAGGATTGCTCTGGTCCATATCTAGCTGTCTCCTTGGCAAGTGGCCTTGGGGGCTGCCCCGTATGTGTGGCCACCAGGCCATGTCAAACCACACAGCCTGAGGGTCACATTCCAAAGAGCACGTCAGCAGTTCACAGTAACGGCTGTATAGAGATTTGGACATGTTTCCGCAAGGTGGTATTAGAAGAATTTGGGTTCTCACTATGTGACCTTGGGTAATTGTTTTAAAATGCTGAGCCTTAGTTTTTCTGCCCTTAAAATGGGAGTGGCTGTCTCTATCTCCCAGGGATCAAATAGGAAAGTGTGCCAAAAAACAAAACAAAACCCCAAAAAACCTTTGTAAACAGGAAGCCCTAAACTGACGGCCAGGACACAATGATTCAGTAGCAAATATATTCTGAGATTCAGCCCTCTCCATGGTTACAGCCTCCTCTGTACTGAGAAATTTGAGCCACCAAGGGTTAAAGCAGGCTGTGCACATGACTGTGATTGTCCATAATTGATGGAATAAACCTTAAAGGATTGACATACCGCTGCAATTAATCCGGGCACTATGACACTACCTTGCTAAAAATAGTGTCTACTAATAATTGCTTTGATCTAGCAAAGTGATGCCTGCTCATGAGCCTGGTTGAGGCAGGATGGGCAAAGGGTCAGCTGATGGCCACACTGCAGCCCACCTTGCCCGCTCTCCTAGGTGATTGTGGACGCTGGGAGACATGGGACAGGGAGGAAGGGAGGGGCCCCATTCCCTCAGATCCTAAGGCAGCAAACACTACATGGATGGGGTGATCGTATGATTCATATCTAAACTGGGACACTTTGGAAAGTAGCGTATTAAGAGTTACTATCTTATTAATAATTGTGCCAGGAAACAGGCATGAACTGGACTCTCCTGGGCTAAACAGGTGTACTGTTCCCCTATGCGTAGCCTCTACTCAGCTCTTGGGAGCCCCTGACTGCTAGAGCAGTTTCATGTTCACAGTCTGCTCTTCCTCACAACAAGCCTGGGAGGAAGGAAGGAGTTTTGCTCTTGTTTAATAGATGTTACAGAGGGTGACAGAGCCAAACAGTCCAGCTGTGGTCTTTGGCCTGATTTCCTTGGTGGCTGGCCCCATGCAGGTAGAGGACAGCTGGCCGGGAGCAGAGCACTTGGTGGAGCGAGACCGGCTTATGTGAAAGGGAAGAAAGTGTTCCTATCTGTGGGGAGAATGGGGCATGGGTCTCAGCTGGGATTTGGCCCGGGACTTTTCCAGTCCTGGGCTTGGAATCAGAAGGTTTGCATTTAAGTTCTAGCTCCTCCCTTCCAAGGTACACAATCTTGGCAAAGCGTGTAACCAGTCTGTGCCTTAGTTTCCCCACTTGTCAGGTAGGAACGCTAACACCTTTTCATGAGGATTCCCTGAGATCTTGTGTGAAAATGGGTGGACAGACTCAAGGTCCTCAGAGTCTGAGTCTGGAGAGAGTTCCCAGGAGGAGCACCTTTCAAGGGCAGCCAGGGGGACACTTCTGCCTTGAAATAGGGTTAACTGGACCCAGTTAGGTTAGACTGAGCACATGCCACGACATGGGGATGTCTCAAGTTCTTGGAGCAGGAAGTGGATAAAATAAGCACCTGGAGGAGTTGAGAGAGTGTCCTTGCCCTCCTGTCACCCCCAGACCATGCACCTTCCTTTCTTCTGACTACGTGAAGCTCCGCACGGGCCAGCGGCCCAAGTGGCCTGCGGCCCAGCCTTCTTCTGGGCCTTTGGATGGCTTGTTGGGACACGGGCAAGCAACATGGCTTCTGTGGTGCCCCATTGCAGGGATCATGGCACTCAAAGCAAAAGGTAAGGAGATTGGCAACAGTTTGGTGCCAGGGAGCCAGTGAGAGAGAGAGAAGGAGGGAGGGAAGGAGGGAGAGAGAGAGAAGGAAAGAAAGAGAGAGAGACAGAGAGAGAGAGAGAGATCTCCTATGTTTGTCCTGTTAGTAGCCTGTGTTTGGTCTCCCGCACTTCTATCAACATCATCCATCACATCCAAACAATGGAAGTGCGGGTGCCAAATGTTTAGGAGTTAACAACTCGTGGCTTTGCTGAGTTCCTGAAAAACACTCTTTCCACTTCTTATGCAGCACTGAAATGCCAATTGTTTTATGCCAACTGGTTATTTTTCCAGACCATTTCCCTTTATTTATGTTTAAGCTTTTGTGTTTTTAAGCCAAAAGGAGACGGAGAACCTGGAGTAGGTAATTGTTATTTCTCTCCATTTGCCCTTGAGTGAGCTGTAGGAGAAATGCAGCTTCCCTAGCTCTGAAGGGAGAACCTGGAAAGGCAGGAGAGAGGGCTAAAATGGGGCTCCACTCTTTTCAGGTGCACTGGGGCTGGTGGTGGGAAGAATGGGGGTGTGGGGAAAACACTAGCCCAAACTTTGGGAGACTTAGGGCGGTGTCACCCTGTTCTGTGACTGGGTGTGGTTATGGGTAGGACAGAGCCCTTCCCTGAGCTTCAGTTTCTTTGCTTGTAAAATGAAGGCATTGATTTAGTTGGCTGGAAGGCCCCTTCCAGTCAAGCCCGAGCATTGTGTGGGGGCCGCACTGCCTTGCACTGGTTGGCGAGACCTCAGGTGCAGAAGTGGTAGGAAAAGCCGCTGCTCCCAGAATGCAAGAAACTCCCAGCAGCCTAGGCATACAGACAGGGCTGTTCTTTATCTGGGAAACTCCAGAGCAGCCTTTAGAGACGTCTGTGCAGCCTGCCAGGAGGCTGTTTTTCTCACCATATGTGATTTCTTGGTATCTTAAAAATTTTCATTTGGCGCAAATATCGCCAGGCTTGGGGGATGATTCTGACGGATGTGGGGATGGCAGTGGTTTTGCCTCCAGGCACCAGGTTGGGAGTGGCAGATTTTCTCCACCCTGGAGTTCTCTGAGGAAGTTGGAGGGAATAGGTGGGGCTGTGGCATTGCTTCTGTCACCACAGCAGTCTCTGGTGCAGACAAGGCAGGGGCTGGAGGGAGGGAAAAGGGTGGGCAATTTGGAGGGGTGATGAGGCTGAGGGATCTGGGGTGGGGGGCAGTCTGTGGGCCTTGCTGTGTCATTAACACTAACAGTGCTCCTCCGTAGCTGTCAGCTGATGCAAGTTATAGCCATCTAGCTTCTTGTAACTGGCTGGCCACAGCTCCTGCAGGGACCCTGGGAGTCTGGAGTGTGCTCTGGGGGTGATAGGTAAGGTAGGGTGGGGAGATGGAGACCTGGGCCTGAGACAAGTTGGGTTGTGCTGGTTCCCTGCTAGCCAGGAACCCAGTATAGCTGGGAACATAGAGCTTTCTGCAGAGCTGAGGGATTTCCTGCTGTGTTATCAGTTTGGGGGCCAGGTACATTTTAATAAGGGAAAATAAAACTGCTTCAAAACAAGCCACCCTGAAAGCATGGTTAGTTGTTTCAAATAGTCTATAACATTTAAGAAAATAGGGGTTTCTGAAATCTGGATGAAATACGGGACCATACCCCTGGCAAGGGGTGCAGTGAATACAGTGTTTGCAAACTTCAGTATGGTTGGGCCACACCTGGAGGGTGGACAAAGGTTAAGGGGTTCACCTTTGTACCCCCAGGCTGGCAGGATGTATATCGGGGCTGGGGCAGAGATCTTTGCTGTGTACCTCTGAGATGATGGTGTGGTATGGTGACCTTCAGAACCCAATACTAGTGGCAAATATATGTTCGTCACAGCTGGAGAAGGCTGGAGGGGCCTTGGATCTCCCAAGGGTAATGTGATTGCTAACTGCCCAAGAACACTCACAGTCCACAGCAGAGGAGGGAAGGTAATCAGGGGCAGATTGTTTGTTAGAGCAGGAGCTAGAGTGACTAGGTGACAGATCTGCAAGTGATTTTCAGGAGAGGGACCCAGGCTTTTGGATGAATTCAGGGACTGTTGCAGGAAAACTGGAGTGGGCAGTTCCTATGAGCTCCTTGGGAGCCCCAAGCCTGAGTTCTAAGCTTTGCTCCAACCAGGCTGCTATTGGGTATGAGGCAGGACAGCCTCACTGGGCCTTGATGTCCTTCAGTAGAATGAGTGGTGGGGACTAGCTGAGCTCCAAGGGCACCTCCTGGCCTGGCCTTCTGCACCTTTATGAGTATGTGTCCAGGGAGCAGCTCACTTGGTGAGGAAATTGACATAGGTAGCTATATATGCCAGTGTCAGATAGGCCTCACAGAGGCATGGGAGTAGCTTTATCAGGGCCACATACCTGAGAACACTGAAAACAAGGTTTGGAGAAAGTCAGAACTATCCAAGAAAGAGTCTCTCGAGGGCTCCTTGAGAGGAAGTAAGTTCCCAGCCTCTGGAGGCACCAAGCAGAGACTGGATGACCATATCAGGAATCTTACATGGGGAAGATGGGCTACAGAACAACATAGCTTTTGAGTGTCCTCCAAAGCCAAGATTCAGGACTTGCTGCTTGCGTGTGTGACCATCTGTTTGATGGTGTCTCAGGACTGTGATAGTGGCCCCCGTGTGCTGGGCTTCTTTCCTGTACTCTAGAGCACCAACTGCCATTCCCTGCCTTCACACAGAACTGGAGATTTTTTTTTTAAACAGTGTCTAGGTCTTGCCTGCAGAGATTCAGAATTAGTTGTTCAGGCCAGGAGCCAAGGTCGACTAAGTTCTAGGACACGGGCAATTGGTGCCTGGTAGGCTTGTATTGCACTTCTATACCCTGTGGCGGGATGAGGAGATACAGTCATCCCTGGTTTCATTTTGCCTCTGATGGAGCTCAAAAGTCTGAGGTTGTATTTACTATTTCACATTCATTCACCCAACAGACATTTGGAAAGTGCTTCTTTGTGTCCAGAAGAACCCTGTGTGGGCCAGCTTTGGCGCCCTTCAGAGCAGCAAGTACCTTTAAAAAGGCCTTTAAACAGACCTCATGATGCTTCTATCCACCTCCCACAGCACAGTGCCTGGCACATACAACCAAATTTCTGATGGAATCACGTGGAATCCTTGCCAATACTGTAAATGGGGCAGGAAAATAAATTACAAGCAAGCATGCAGTAGAGAATTCACGATATGTCAGCCCTTCTCTGCCCAGACCTTGTAAAGGAAACCATCTTCTTAATTGGAATTATGTTTGTGGCCTGGAGAGGTGACCCATGTAACTTGATATTTTGGGAGTGTGGTCTCCCAAATGACCTTTCTTGCTTTCCTTGGGGCATTGCACAGTGGGAGAGCCAGGGCCTGGGGAGGATCACTGCCTCCTAATTGGTGTCCTGGTCAACTGTTCTGGCTTCACTAAACATTACTAGGTCATCCTCTGCTGAGACCTGGATGTCCTTGTCATTAACTGCATGATGTTCCTCAGACATCAGGTTCCATCTCCTTCTGGAAGTGACAAAGTAGAGGTCTACAGAGAAATGCCCCAGGCTAATGTGACTTTATGAGCTTTATTCCGAGTCCACTGGCTTCCTTTACTCTGCAATCGTTTCCTGTCTGTCCTCCCCATGCCAGCCCAGGCCTGGACCGGATATGTGAGAGGACGCAGGCCCCCAGTCCTGACCTCAGGCTGTTCACTGTCTGTCATGCTGCTAAGCCACTGAGGTTTAATGGTGGCACAGTTGGGGCCTTGCCAGAGAGTGGGGGAGACAGGATTAGTCCTGCTGGGAAGACTGGGCCCGGAAGGGAGATGCTCCGATGATTGCTATCCTGGCTGATTCCTTCCATATCCTTGGCTGGGAGAGCACAGATGTTTGAAGCAGAGTAGCTGAGATTTGAATCTCGCCTCCCTTACTTCCTTGCCCAAGGACTGTGGGTGAGTGACTGACTCCTCAGGGGCCTGGAGCCCTCCTCTCCAGCCTGCGTGGAGGCTTTCACTGGGGCTGGGGGGTTCAGGCGGGGACTAGTGCAGGATCCATGTTAGCTGTTGCTTTGATCGTCTCCCCTAAGTTCTCATGACTTCAGAAATTCAGGATGGAGATGTCTACCTGCCTGGCACATCTCAAAATTTTGTTCCCTTCTTTCAAATATTAATATTCAACTGATATTTTTATTAATATTCAACTGATACTATATTGGCAACTTTCTGTTGCTGTGATAAAAAACCTGAGATACAAAACATACAGGAGAAAATGTTATTTTGGCTCACTGTTCCAGGGGTCAATCCATGAGCCGCTGGCTTGAAGGCAGAAACGCCAGGGTGGAAGGACACGGTGGAGGAAAGCTGCTCAACTCATGGTACCCAGGAAGCAAGAGCAGAAGAGCCAGAGAGGAAGGGGTCAGGGATCAGATTCGGTCCCCACAGTCATGGCCCTGTAACCCAGCCAAACACACCCAGAAGTGTATGTTTCACTAACCTCCAAACATCTTTTAATCTAATCAAGTTGATATGTGAGTAGCCATCACACCTGCTATGTGCTGGACGATATTCTAGGCCCAGGGTCATAAGGGGAAAGTGAAATAAAAAGTCCTGCCCTCTGGGGCTTACATTTTGGCAGGGGTGACAGACTGTGAACAATGTCAGCGAGTGACTAGGATAGGTTGGTGACGAGTTCTCTGGTCACCCCAGCTGGGATGGTGTTGACAGGGGACAGATACCAGCACGGACAGCCTTAGGATGGGCGTGGGATGCAGGCGGGCCAGTGGGGCTCTTGATGCTGGGGTATCCTGAGTAGTATTAGGTGCCCCCAGGTGAGATGATGAGACTGGGACCTTAGGCACAGATGGTGGCTGAGGAGGGCACAGGAGGATGGAGCTCAGGGAAGCCATATGCTTCTGGTTATAGGTCAGACCCTTTCTGGGCTCTGGTCAGCAGGCATGTAATGACCTTGTGGGGCTTGGGGCTGAGAGGAGAGTGTGATGATTTAGCCTTAGCTCTCTGCCCCCCAGAATAGGCCTCAGGGTTCCTCAGCCGTGGGGTGGGAGGGGAGCCAGAACCAGCTCCATGTAAAAAGGTGCGTCGGATGCAGAGAGTGGTGGTGAGTTTGAGCGCCCTCGTCAGCCACCGGGACCTGTGGTAAGGACACATGTAGACCCACGCAGGGGCTCAGGAGAGTGGGGAAGGGGCTTGGGGCTTGGACCCCAGTATCCAGGCTGGACTCTCAGCTGTGGGGGTGCTGGACAGGAAAGTCTTCCCTCGCTCCCCAGGAAATAGCACCTTTGGGAGAAGGTGCTCCTGAAGCCCCTGTGCCCTCAGGCTACTGGCCAAGTCTCACCGTGGGTTTACAGGGTCAGGTTCAGCTGTCTCTCCAGGGCCGCCTCCTCTAGTCCTTGCCATACCTTGGTCATTAGAACAGCTTGGAAGTCTTTTGTCTCCATCCATGCTTCCTGCCCATTGTTCACTCCCCAGCCTCTGGTCCTCCAGGGCCCCAGCTGCCTATTTGCTGCCTGGTTCTTGCCCTTGCACTCAGGAAGGTGTGTGGTGAGGAGAGGCATGAGTCGCAGAGGTACAGGGGTGATGGGGTGCAGAAGGCAGCTCTTGAGATAAAGACCTGGGTGCTCTTGACAGGACTTAGGCTCAGCAGATGTGGCTGGAGGGGTGGGGAGTCCCGGGCATTTCCTAAGTGCCCAGCACGGCATCTGGGCATACCAAGTGCTCAGTAAGTACATGTCTGAATGGGTGAGTGACAGAACTGCACAGTGCCAAAGGGTCTTGCTGGAATGCATGGGGATATCTTTGTAAATCACAGCAATCATAAAATGCTGGTATTGGAGTTGCATTCAACAGCACAGGACTGAGGATCATCTGAGTTTCCCAGCTCTCCCATCTGTGTGGCAAGAGGATAGGTATTTGGCTACAATTTGAACATTTCTTTGTGTGGAAAAAGAATGAGTTTTTGGGCTATGCATTATCTTATCTCATCCTCAACACTGTGGGTAAAGGGAGGCCCAGGGAAGACAGGATGTGGAGGATCTGAATGGCCCCAAAGAGAATCCTGTGCCTAAGTTCTATCAGGGCCCGGTTGGGAAGTCACTGCAAGGACGCTGGCAGCTCGACCTGGGAGGAGGAGCCTGAGCCAAGCTCAGAGGCTGAGGGGGAAAGGTCAGAAACTGAGGTCACAGGAAACAGCAGGGCGAAGAAGGCAGGCCCCGAAGTCTGTGTGCTGGTGTGGAAGCCCCAGGTGGAGGAAAGAGGCTCGGGTTTCCCTGGAGAGTGGCAACCAGGGATGCTGCGGAGGAGAGGCTGGCTTAATCTGCATAGCATTAATTAGCAAGAGTGTCTAATTAGGACAACCATTACACAGCCACAGCATTAAGCCGGTGCTGAATATCAATCAATTTTGGAGACTCTCCATGAAATTGAAGGAAAAGTTGACCTTATTAAACAGAAAAGATTTCTAAATCAATTATTTCACAAATGGAATGTACAAAATGTAGGGATGTCAGAAAGGCACAGCAGACCTTAATTCAGTAAATACTGTACATACAGACTCGTGATGTTATTGCCTCTTTCCCTTTGGGGGTTCTGGCCAGTGATGGAAATCATGAATGGACCACGTATGTGTATGGATGTGGCTGCACGCACGCGCGCGCACACACACACACACACACACACACACACACACACACACACACACAGAAGTATCGGCTTGGTTAGGAAGGCACCCGCACACCCCTTTCTCAAGCTCGTATTTCACTTTGGGTCAGTGCCCTGGTACGACTCTGCCTGAAACCATAGTTTTCTGTTTTTTCCAATGTGCTAAACAATAAAACACACTTAGAACTCCCAGGTATCTGGGAAGATCCGGGAAGATCTACTGTAATCATTATGTTCTGGCCTATCTTTGGAAGCCACAGCAGGCCAAGAGAGCAATTTAGATAGCTGGCTCAGGGGCTGGAACACACTCCATTGCCCCACAGCCTTGGGGGAGGAGGGCTGGCTAGAGCAGCTCCCAGAAGCTGCGCTGCAGAAACTGCAGGGCCAGGCAAAGGGAGGCTGGGGGTGTTGGAGCCCAGGAAGGTACAGAGCCAAGGCATGGGCAGATCTGGGGGTAAAACCTGACCTGGTCAAATCTGACTTTGTTATTTGTTGGCCATACCTGTGGGTAAGTTACCTAACTTCTTGGAGCCCCAGTTTCCTCATCTGTCAAAGTGGGCTGATGATGCCTTCCTTCCCCTGTCACAGTGCTTTATCACAGATAGTTGTCATCAGTGGGATGTCACAGATTTGGGAAGGACTGGCTCCTGGCCTGGAGCGGCACTGATGGGGGACCCCCAGGAATGTGGTTCAGCCTCTCGCCCTGGTAGAAATGTCCCGTAAGCCCCCCATGGGTGTAGCCAGGTCTGCTGGGGTGACAGCTACGCACTGTCTCCAGGGGAGCCCACGTCATTTTTGAGCCGGGGAAAAGCATGGTATACAGAAAAACCCGGCACCAGCTAAAGTCTGGGTTGCTTGTGTGACCCTGAAAAAGCCACTTCAATTCTCCAATCCTTGGTGTTTTCATCAGTAACACGGAGACTTTCTGACCTCGGACGGGAGGTGAGGATTTGAGGCAAAGTGTGTGGAACAGCTGTTCTACGATCTGGTACATAATCAGGGCTTAATAAATGTTAAGTAAAAGTAAAAGTACAATTACTAAATGGTTTCAAGAAGCACTTATTAAGCACTTCTTGTACACTCAGAGCATCAAGTAGGTTATGGGGGTCACACAGTATAAGTGTTCTTATGCCATGAATTCTGCTGAACGAAGCAAAAGGTCACCTGAGATGGCTGTGAGTCCCCAGTCTAGCTCCAGGCTTACAGGAGGCCCCTCCTCTCTTGGTGGAGGGCATCGTCTTCTGCTGAAAGTTGAGCAGTGATTTTTATAGCATGACAATAGGGATGGGCATCAAATAATGAAACTGTATTTATTTATTTATTTTGGTTTTTTGAGACAGGGTCTTGCTATATAGTTTGGGCTGGTCTTGAATTCACTATGTAGCCCAGGCTGGCCTTAAACTCATGGTGATCCTCCTGCCTCAGCCTCCTGAGTGCTGGAGTTACAAATGTGTGCCACTATACCCGATTCTGAAATGGTATTAAAAAGCCTGGCATCTCAGGTCCTTTATCCCCATCACAGAGATGGGCTGGAGGCTTATGTGTATTCCTGAAGCCACTCAAAGCAGGGCATGCACTGTGCCATGAATAGAGTCAAGTCACCCATCTGCATGAAGGCCTCTTCTCAGCAATCTGGGGATCAGATTTTGAAAAACAAGTTTCTTTTATTATAAAAGTAGTTTATTCTCATTGTTGAAAATTTGAGGAGAAAAGAAAAACAATAATAAGAAAAATACCTACTGTAATGCAGCATATTTGATATATTTTCTGTCTTTCGGCATGAAAAAATGTTTTAAAAAATGTGAGTCGAGAACTCTGGGAGGCTGAGGCAGGAGGATCACAAATTCAAGCCGAGTTTGGGCAACTTAGAAAGACCCTGTTCAAAATAAAATATAAAAAGGCCTGGGGACACAGCTCAGTCTAAATGTCCTGGGTTTAATCCCTTGTATATAAAAAAAAAAAAAAAGGAATATACCACAAATGCAATTTGTGGTCAGAATTTTTCACTTAGTGCTACATCATCGACCTTCCTTAATACCTTCACATATTCTCTATAGCAGTGTCTTTTGCATAGTTTTCCATCACAGAATAGTTTCAAACTGAATGAACCACTTGAATATTTTTGGGCCTTTAGGAATAAATGGCTTTAAAAAGACGACCATCACCATTTGGGACGTAGTTCCTATGTACCCTTGCGTGTTGAAGATTATTATACTGTTGTTGAAAAGTTCAGAGTCGTACAGGAGACATTGACTAGTTGACCACAAGACTCCCTTCTAGCTCCCAGTGCCTCTTTTTGACCCTCAGCTGTCAGAAAGCTGGGACACAGGGGTGTGGTGGGCACCTGCCACTGGTATCTGGCAGCTAATTAACCAGCCCTGTGTCACTGCTGTCACTCATATCAATTTCAAGCTTCACTGGGGTCGAAGCAGCAGCAAAGAAAAGATGATAATTCAACAGTTTAACAAGCAGGAGACATTTCTGGTCCAGCTCGACTTCTTTGACAGTTTCCCAGCTATATGAAGATGGCGACGGTTTCTTTTTTATTGACGTGATGGAGAATGCAGGAAACCTGTACTCCGGAGTCCCATGGATGCAGCGCACAGACAGCATGGTCTCCCCATGGACCAGATGGCCCAGGAGGCCAAAACCAAGAAACCTGTTAGTGGAAAGGCTTCGAGTCTTAGGACAAATGGAAGAGGCTTAACGGAGAAAAGATAGCATCTGGCCTCTTTCCCTTCACCTCTTCCTCCAAAAATGATGGAAATAGATTTGGATTCTGATTTCTGCCAAAAGAAATAAATTAGAGGTCGCAATGTGCAGCGGATCCCAAACCCTTCCTGGGGTAGGCGTGACGTTCCCCAGATGCCTGCAGATCCCTTTGAGGAGAATGCCACGGTCCTCTCTGGCTGGGAAACACCGCGAGCTGTCCCCAGGGATGGTCATCTCAGCCCGAAGCAGCCCGAGTGTCCCTGAACTCAAGGCCTGCTCTCTCCAGCCTGGCTAGGTGTGGGGGTAAGGTGGTAGCCAGGCAGAAAGCAGAGCTTCTAAAAACCGGAGCCTTTTTGAGGGCTGGGACTGTGTTCCCTGTGTCCCAGAGACAGTCCCTTAAGAGTGAGCTCAGTAACGAGTGCACACTGCTCTGCACTGAACTGTAGAGCAGGGAAGAGGCTAAGGGAAAAGTGGCTTATGTTTAATCCACACCACTCCGGTGCTGGGGATGAACCCAGGGTCTCCGGCTTACTAGACAAGTACTTAACCACCGAGCCGCACCCCGCCCCAACCCGGGGCCATCTGGAGACTTTCGCCCTTTGCCGAGCACCCATACTGTGTAGAAAGTTGCAGTTTGTGTGTAATCTAGACCAGAAGCTTCTAGTGAAAGGAGCCCTCTGTGTATCCTATGGCGTCTAGCATACTGTTGGGTATCTAGTAGGTGCTCAAGAAATGAGAAGCAGTTGAAATTGTGAAAGAGTGAGTGAATGAATGAATTGCTACATTAGTTCTTCCTTATGTCCCCAGTGCGAGCTTGTGCCTGGCACAGAGTGGTCTTCAATAACCATATCAGAGGAATGAATGGTGAGATCGATAGAAACCAGGGAGAGCTGCTTTCATTCTGCCTCAGCCCACGGAGGGTGGCTGAGAACGTGGACCTGGCAGCCTTCCTTTTACTCCAGCGATGCCCTTTTGGACACCATCCCTTACCTGCAGATCTCTGCCACCTCTCACACCCACCTCTGAGTGCCTTCTCTGACCCATCCACAGGGCCATTTCTCTCTGAGCTGCCCCAGCTACACTAGAGGTCTCACTTGGTAATCATACTCTATTTTTGAAACACCTTGTCTTTTAAATTTTTTTTTTATGTGGGTACCAGGAGTCGAACTCAGAACCTTGCGCTTGCCGGGCAGGAGCTTATGCCACTGAGCTATCTCATCGGCCCTTAAAAATTTTTTATTGATACATGATGTTCATACATCTTTATGGGCTATAGTATGATAACTCCATACAGGTATATACTGAGTAATGATCACATCAGGGTAATAAACATTTCCATCTCCACAAACATTATGCATTTCTATGTGTTGGGAACTTTTTTACTGTTCTAGGTTATTTTGATATACATATTATTCTAAACATAGTTACCCTACTGTGCTATAGAAAACTAGAAACTAATCCTTGCCCTAGATGGACCAGATGGACCATGCTTTGGACCACGGACCAGATCTAACCATACTTCGGTCCCTTGTTACAAGCAGTCAGGTCTTAAGGACACGTCACATGTTTCTCATGTTTCCCTTTGAAGAGTGGGCCAAGGGCCTTTGGGCAATGCTCTGGGCTGGGGCTCGCAGGCCTGGGCTTTAAACTTTGGTACAAGCCACTCACTCCTCTGGGCCTCCACCTGTAGTGACCATAATGTTGGGATAGAGGCAAGGACTGTTGTGAGAATGTTCAGGAACAAATACATAAGACCACCTTATAAACTGAAAGGTTCATTGCAGAACTCTCTCATCATCAGCTCTTTGAGGACAGGGGCCATTTCTGAGGTGGTGCCAGGACCATCTAAGACCTCAGGACCGAGCACAAGAACCACACAGCAAGGGCTTGGAGGTGCCGCCTGTGTCTCTCTGCCACCTCTGCTCAGGTCTGTGTTCCTGTCTTCCTTTGGGAATGGGAGCCAGCTCTGTCTCTGGACTTCCAATGCCATGCCCCAAGGCCCAACGAGATGCTGTGCTTTGCAGACAATGTGAAACAAATAGTAATGGTAGCCAGTGCAACCTGGCTAGGCTCAGTAGTAGGCACTTTCCATATCCTAGCTCCTTTGATTTCCATAATAGCCTCATAAGGTTGATACTGATATTATCCCATCTAACACAGGAGGCCACTGGGTGCAGAGGGGCAGAGTGATGGGCCTGAGGTCACACAGCTCCGAGTGGGTATGTGAGGCTTTGGACGCAGCACATTGGCTGAGAGCCTAAGCTCTTGCAGAGCATAGGACAACAGGTTCTCTAAGCCATCCCAGGTGAGGCTGCTGTGAAGGAGCATGCAGCTGCCCCTCCATTCCTATCAGAAGGGACCCCCAGGGCCTTCACTTGCCCAGGACTGCCCAGGAGCAGAGCAGTCCCTCTCTGCTCCTTGCTCCTCTTCTTCCCCCAGTAGCTCCTCTGCTGCTCTTGCCTCCCTCCTGCCCTTGGCCTATGCCAGGAGTTGCCAGCAGCTGCCAGGACATTCTAATTCATTCCTAAAAGAACTCTGCATTGTCAGAGATGGAAGGGACTTGGAAATCTTCTGCTTCTGGTTTGTTAAGAGAAAACAGAGACCTGAGCTGGCATAATATGGATGTTCAAACCAAATAATAGTGGTGCAAAAAAGAATTATGTTCTCATGACTTATGAGCATGGAGGCAAAAATTCTAAATAACACATCAACAAACGGAATCGAGCCGGGTATAACAAATATAATGCATCATACCCAGGCAGGGTTCATCCTGAAAATGCAAGAATGATCTAATCCTTGAAAACAGAGGCTCTGAGGGGGCAGCTCTGGAGATAGTGCTGGCCCAGGCACAGTCCAGGGCTCTTCTGGCTAAGTCTGTGCTCCACCCGGCTCCCAGGAGGGGCTGGGCACAGTCCCTCCTCTGTCCCTGCTCAGATGAAAGTAAGATGCTCCTTTCCTGGCCTTCCCTAATTCTCTTTCCATTTCTCCTGCAGGATTCCATGTTTTCGTTGGCCCTGAAATGCCTTATCAGTCTATCCACCATCATCCTGCTGGGTTTGATCATCGCTTATCACACACGTGAAGTCCAGGTAGGTGCCTGCCCTCCCCTCATGCAGTGGCCATTATTTTGGCCTTGCTCTGGGTCGAGTGTCCCCCCTCCCCACAGCAGTGACTTGGGTGATTTTTACAAGATGCTGCCTGAGATCTTGCTTCTTCTCTTCTGCTTTGGACCCTAGTGGGGGAGGGCATTGCAAGGCATTATCTTTATCTGAGGGTCTAGGCGGCAGACACGTGGCTTCAGGAGTGGGGGCTGTCCTGCTCCACACCCTCACTTAGCACCATGGGCTGTGGGAGCCTGGCGACTTTGCCCTTTCAATCCCATGCTGGACCTTTTCTGACCTTCAGGCACTGAGTCAGTTCCTGCAGTGAGGTGGACCAGCCTCGGGCTTTCCCTGCACACGCACACGCACACACACACGCTTCCCCGAACACCAGCAGGGGCCCACGTGTGGGCTCCTTCCTCATGGACACCAGGCTGGGAGGTGCCATCTTCTGGATGGAGCGGAAGTCTGATGTGGTAGAGGAGGCGTCTGTTCTTGCTGCAAGAGTGACTTGGTACCCAGGGAACTACTGGCCAGGCCTCCAGGTGCATTTCCAGTTTGGCTGACAGAGGCAGACTGTTTGACCTGGGCTGGGAAGGTCAGCCAGGAGTGGGCAATCCAGAGGTGTCTTCCTGTGCCAGCGAGCCTGTCACCCAGCCCTGCAGCTGATCTGCTTGGCTGTGGACTGGGTAGCCTAAAGTATCCAGATGTTTTTCCTCATGTGCATGTGAATCTGGAACCCATCCCAGTCCTTTGGCTGGAGGAACATAGATAGATTTACATCTGGGCGGTAGGCAAGAAGAGGTTGATGAAGACGAAAATTCAGACGCAGCGAAACTGGGGTTGATCTTGACTGTGACCTCTTTTTCTTGGTCTCCTCAACCAGAACAGGGGAGCTTTATTCCAACTTTGCTGGGCTGCCGTGAAGATGGAATGAGGAGTATGTGGGACGGTGCTCTGTGCCACTATTCAATAGCACTGTGCAAGTCCAGACCCTTTTAACTTGCTCTATAGCCAGAGCTGGGTGGGAACTCACAATCCTCCTGCCTTAGCCTCCCAAGTGCTGGGATTACAGGTGTGTGCCACCATGCCCAGCCAGATCCAGGCCCTTTAGTTCCTCAGTGTTTTGGGGGTACAGCAGTAGCACTGATACTGTGTGGACACCTTCTGGTCCTAAAGAGGGGTTCTGCTTTCCTGCCAGGTGTCAGGATGTGGCTGGACAAGATGCAGAGGCTTTGAGGCTGGGTCACCTTGGCAGGCTCCAGTCTGTGATGACCAGAGGACACTAATCCAGATGCTCACCTCTCTGGCCTTTGGAACCATGGGTGCTTGGACCAAGGCTGTACTCAGAGGGCTGAGAGTCCAGATGCTGCCAGGCAGCTTGCTTCCTGGAGCCTGAACTGGACAGAGCTGGTGGACTTTAACCCAGACCATTGTCCAGGGGGACCCAACCAGGAGCCAGAGTACAGATGGGGAGAACAGGCCAAGGAATCAGAACAGGATAAGTGTCACCAGTCTAGGTTCCAGGCCTGGTCTTCTACCTCCCCCAAGAACCAGCTGGGGGATCCAGGTGGCCCTTCAACCTCTGGCAGTCCTCATCTGTAGGGAGTCTATGTTACTATGTCACCCTGACATATGCAGGAAGGTGTCATAGTGGCCAAAGAGAGAATGCAGAATGATAAAACTCAGCTCCATCCAGGCTGAAGGGGGGGGGCCCAGTTCCTTGCCTCAGCTCTACTCTGAGCCCTACTGGGCTTCACAACTTCCTCTTTCTCCTCCAGACTCTGGGAGAGGCAGAGCCAGATGTCCCTGCCGCTCATCCTCCTGGGGAGCTTGTTCTGCTGCAGGGCCTGCAGCCCTCAGACCTGACTCAGCCAGGCTGCACTGTGGCCTCAGCTTTGGCCTGGAGCTGGGCACCTTTGTCCCACTCTCTGCTCAGGGACAGTCCCTGTTTCAGCCCTCCCCACAGACAGCAGACCATGCCCTCTAGGTCACTTATCTCAGCCCAACACTCACAATTTGAATTCTGATTCAAGACACTTCAGCCTGAATGACTCTGGCCCCATAACAACTTCTCTGGGCCTCAGTTTCCCTACTTGCATTATGGGAGTCACATCGCCTACTTTGCTGGAACTCTTGAGGGGGTTGGGAACAGTGTAGAGTACAGAGGGATTTCATGAAGCGGAAATTTTGGTCCTTTTCTGATCACCTACTCTTCTAGTAAGACCTTACCACGTGCCATTTTGGCCAGTCAGTCGGTCACGGTCACAACTGCCCAGTCCTGGCAAGTGGTTGGCTTCCTCCCTGCTCTGTCTGGCTCTGTCTACACTCTCAGCTCCCATGACCCAATCCCCTACCCTTCCTGCACCTGCCATCATGTGAGGAAAGTCATCAGCCCTGGGCCTCCACCTTCCCGTCTCCTTCTCTCTGCAGCTGGTGGCCTTCTCCTGTGGGGGGCAATGGGAATGGCTCGGCCAGACAGCAGCAGGAGGAGGGCTTGCTCCTGGTATGTACCCCACTGGCCAGATTGTAGTTTTCAGTGTCTTACTCCACTGCCTCGGGACAATAATGTCATTAATCTTTGCATTTCCAGGGACCCACAGTGTCTGACAAGGAGCAGATGTTTACAGCACATTTTTGAATGAAAAGGTGTTGGATTCAAGACATCTGGTTGGGGCTGGGGGTGTGCTCAGTGGTAGAGCATGTGTGAGGCCTTGGGTTTGATCCTCAGCACTACAAAAGACACAGAGAAACAGACAGACAGGCAGACATCTGGTTTCCAAAGTTGGTTATGTTATCAGTTTGCCTGTGGTCTTGGGCCTCAGTTTTCTTAACTGTTAGTTAGGGGTCCTAGGTCCCCTAGCACAGGTGTGGTGACTCAGCAGCTGGAGGCCTGTTTCCTGAGCGTGGGGGGAAGCGCTATCCGGAGTGACCCACAGCTGCTGAGCTGTGGTGCTTGGAAACACCTCCCTCAGGAGAGGCCAGCCGCCGCCAATGATGCTGGGATCTGGGGTGGGGGCCGGAAGTGGCTGTCATATCTCCTGGGGGTGATATTGGGAGCTTTCGTTAAGAATATGCTCACTACTTCTCCCATCCACAATAGTTGTTGGTCACTTGGCTAAATTCTAGTAGGAACCAGATGACTACACCCTGTCCTTCTCCGTCCCTGCCCCAGGGAGTCACAGGCAGCCCCAGGCCCTGGCACAGCACACCCTTGAGATGGCACAAATGCAGTGTGCGTGTGCGTGTGTGTGTGCGTGTGTGTGTTCCCTTCTAGACCACAGTTCCTATCTGCTAGTTTAGATGACTTGTGTTCTGGAGGAAGAAGAATTCTAGAACACTGCTGGATAGCTCTCAGCCACACCCTGGCTCAGCGCTGTAGGGATTCAGGGCTGGAAAGTTGTCAGAGGTGATGTGGTCTTCTCCCCCACTGCCTGAGTCAGCCTGTGCTGCTGTAACACAATACCCGAGACTGGGTAAATTGTAAAGAATAGGAATTTATTTCTCAGAGTTCTAGAGGCTGGGAAGTCCAAGATCAAGGTGCCAGTAGGTTTGGTTGTCTAGAAAGGGATGCTCTCTGCTTCCAAGATGGTGACTTGAAAGAGGAAGGCTGTGCCCTCAAGGAGACTGAACGCTTGTGAAACCTCTTTCATTAGAACCTTAGTCACATTCACAAGGGAGAAGCCCTCATGATCCGGTCACCTCTTAAGGGCTCTGCCTATTTATCCTATCCCATTGGCAGCACTTAAATCTTGGAGGGGACACACTCCAAACACCATGCCCACCCCGGGTAAGACCATGTTAGGCTCTGTGCGTGCTGTGTGACAGGGAGTTGACTGCCTCTTGGGGAGGCTCTCCCACTAGTGCGCAGCAAGAGTCTTCAGAAAGTCCACCCTTTGGCTTGAGGGGAGATGGCCCCCTGGAACTCTCCCCCAGCACTAGTTCTGCCTCTGCAGCAGGGAAAGAAAGCACCTGTGGTCACCTCTGTCATTTGAAGATGGTCACCCTATCTGTTATAGTTTATGCCTAGGTGTCCCCCTAAAGCTTCATGTGACCATAACTGGGACCATTGGAAGGTGACTGGGTTATGAGGTGTCGTAGCTGACTCGCTGTTAAGAGGCAGGGCCTGTTTGGAAGAGGCCATGGGTATGAACTGGAGGGTTATATCTCCCTTCCCGGCTCCTCCTCGCCTCTCTCTGCTTCCTGTCAGCCATGCTGTGAGCAATTTTCCTCTGCCAGGGCCCTCTGCCATGCCATCCTGACTTGGAGCCAGCTGACTGTGGACTAAAACGTGAGCCAAAATAAACCTCTTCTCCTTTAAGCTGTGGGTGTCTGGTATTGTGTCTCAGCAATGAGAAAGTGACTAAGGCATTATCTTTCCTCACTCTCCTCTTCTCATAGTATCTTGGAGCACAGCTTTCAAAGACTGTGTCCTGGTAAGAAATGAAACACAAAAACAATGCAATTGATTTATTTACTAAAACTGAAAATCATGTCTTCCCTTGGAGAGTCTGTTCACTCCTACAATTTTTCGGTCACCAACAAGTCCCAGATCAGCAGTGCCAGCCTCTTTTCCGCAAGACACAGACTCGTAATTCAGATGCCATTGGCACATCCCTGGCTCAACCCATAAAGCCCTGAATGCTTTACTGCTTCCCTCTGCTCCTGCTGTGATGACCCATCCAGCCCAGTCACTGCTTCAGCCTGTATTTAATGAGGCTGTACTTTGTGCAGAGCCTGGGATAGGTGCCCAGCTCTCTAGGGCAGAAACCCTGAAATAACTCTTTCTTGTCCAAGAAGACGCCAACCTGGAGTGACCCCGTGGCTCTAATTGGTGTCTCTGGTGCCATCTCAGGAGGCAGGCTAGCAGGAGGCTGACAGCGCTCTTCAGAGCAGCTGCCTTGGTTCAGATCGTGCTCTTTGTCCCACTTTGGTGTGTATGCTGACCTTTAGAAAGTTACTTAAACGCTCTTAGTTATTTGCTTTCTGTAAAATGGGACGAATGATAATACCTACCACAAAGGGTTGCTGCAGAGATCGAATTAGAGAATATATGCGAAATGCCTCAGCCTAGATGAGGACATGGCTGTTGGGCAGAGGTCTCAAAATAAACAAAGGCTCTGGCATGGGAAATTGCACAGCACATTTGGTGTGCTTTAAGACAAGGTCCTGGGCAGTGGGGTAGATCCACTCTGGAGGGTGGATGGCTTGTTTGCCTTGGTGAAGGGTTTTGGAAAGTCATATAGGCAGCAGTGGGAACTGTGAAAGGTTTCAAGATGGAGAAGATGGTCAGACTGGCATTTTACAGAGGGCTGTCTACCAATGGTATGCAAATGTTGGGAGGGCCAATATCAGAGGTAGGAAGGCAGTTAGAAGCATGTTACCATGGTCTAGGTGATGGGTGTTGATGCTGGGGACCAAGGTAAGTGTTAAAATTGGGGACAGATGGAGCAGCGTAAGAAGCGTTGAACAACTGGAATTGACAGGACTTGGTTACCAGGTGAGATGCAGGTGCTGTCGCAGGGAGAGAGAAGAGTCTCCTGATTTCTTGGTAACTCAGTGCCTGAGAGTACCATTCATTAATATCAAAACCACAGAAGGAGATCAGGGTGGGGAGTAGAAGAAGGTTAGTTTGGATCATGTTGAGTTGGAGGTTGGGGGAGCATCCGTCTGCCTCCAGGACAGTGATAGGGGCTAAAAATGCAGGACAGATCCATGGGGGGCCATCGACGTATGACAAGGAAGAAGAGGACCCCCCACAAGGAGCCTGAGAAGGAACAATCAGGAAGGTCAGAGGAGACGCAGGAGGGAGGAGAGCAGGGAGCCATCCACAGTCCCACAGGGAGAGCAAGGAGGCAGGGCGCACACTTGTCCTCTGCTCTAGGCCCTCATCAGGGCAGTCGCTAGGGAGGGGAAGGGGGACCAAGTGAAAGGGAGACAGTGGAGATCATGAATCAGGGCCACTCGTGTAAGTGGCTGTCAGTGGAGGGAAACCAGAGGGGCATCTGGAGAGGCCACCATGCCGAGTGAGGCATGGCTGGGATGTTTTTGTAGATTGGAGCAGTGATGGTGAACCTTTTAGAGATGAGTGCCCAGACTGCAACCCAAAGCCCACCTACTTACTGCAAAGTGCCAACACTGCAGTGATATCCAAATGCTGAGGTTTTAGTTTAGATAAAACAACTCGTACGTTAACATCTTTTGTCTTAAAAGAAGAGCAACACGCACGCCATAGGTTTGTCACCACTGGTCTACAAGCTGTCATGGAGGAGCCAGTTGAGAGGAAGAGGAAATGAGCAGGGGCCCAGTTCCTGGAGGGGAGAAACTGCTTTTCCTGCATGCAGGCGGGAGGAATGGAGTGCCCAGGGAGCAGTGCCTAGCTCAAGTCCTGGGTGTCATGGGCAGTGGTAGAGTTCGCATCATCTAGTGCCTAAATGGAGATTTTAGAGATCATTAATTCCTGTTTGTGACTATTGGCCATATATGGAGTAAAATGCATCAATTAGATCAAAGGGTGGGGTGTATCCGCTCTTGTTTGGAGGTGTGAATCCCCTTGAGATCTAATATGAGCCTCTGGAGGCTTCTTCAGTCTTCTGCAAAATTCACCAAATCACAATGACAGTTGTTACAAAAGATGAGCCTTCAATCTCATGAGCTTGAAAGGGGAAAAAAAAGGGGAGACTTTTCATTTATTAGGTATATAAAAGTGGATATTTTTTATTAAATACCAATAGAGTTCTCAGTGGACAGGGAAATTGCTTCATGTTATAGAACATAAATTATATTTAAGAGACTGCTCAATTGTAAAAAGGCTCACCTGGTGCAGCACGATTGTCCCAGAGATTGGAGAGTCCTCCTGGGTGTGTATCACGTGCTGTCACTGGGTCACAGCTGTCTGTGATGCAGGAGGTGCCACTGGCCCATGTGCTTGTGGGTTAGTGACATCTTCCTGATAGCGGACAGGCAGGATGGCTCAGACTGAGTCTTGCTCTCTGCCTCCTCTTCCCTTTTCTCTATTAACAGATGGGCTCAGGTCACTTCCTGGGAGGTGACATGGTGCTGAGTGACACAGCAGAGCTCTCTGCTGGCTTCTCTGAATTAGCTAGTTAAGTCAGTAATCATCTATGGCAGGAGTACTTTGTGTCAGGCACTGAGAACCCAGAAATGATTCAGACTTGACTCCTGCCTTTGGAACCTGCTTGTCCTAGCCTTTGGTCCCCTCTGGCCCAGAGTCAGAAGCACTGTACTAGAAAGTGTGTGAGCTACAGTATGGCCACAAGGAGGGAGTGGTGCTTTTCTCTGAAGGATGGGGCAGGTTCCCAGGAGATGATCTGAGACCTGTGTGTGCCAGGAACAGAGATGCTGTGTTTTGGGGACAGAGCCGGCCTGGAGCATTTCAGCAGAGTGAGGGAAGAGGAGGAGGAAGTTGTATTTGTCCTCCAAGGGCTGCTGGAGGCTGCTGGGGTCTCCGTCCTTCTTGCAGATACATGATAAACATTTCCTGGCTGGTTGGTTGATGGATTCACTTTGCCTTCACTGAGCTCTGAGAACTGAAGCTCCAGGCCTTGCCTGGTCTGAGTTTGTCAGCTCTGTAAGCTAAGTGTGATCAGCACAGAAGTGGATGCTTGGGTGGTTCCAGTCCTGAGGGGTTTTGAGCTCCACGAGGAAATTCAGGATGGCCGCCTCTGCCAAGCTGACACTCATCTCCAGCTCCCATCATTAATGACCTCTCACTCGATTGTGATCACAGCATACACAGGAAATTGCGAACGGGGAGTGCGGTCCAGGGGATGCACTGCTGGACTGCCCCGTGTGGCCTCAGCCTTCCTACCTGGTCCACCTGTGCCTGGTAGGGCTAGACAGTAGGAAGGAAGAGAGAGGAGGCAGTAGAAACTGCACCCCGACTTGGCCCAGCGTTTGGAACACACGAGATGCAGTCAGACTGTTCCCTGAAGACGGGTGTGATGGTCAGCACCTGGGGGATGATGGATCGCTACATTTTGTCTACACTTTGTGATTTGGGAACTGTGTTCACAGATTCTCAGGCCTTTGGCCTGCCGATTTCATCTTCTTAACTTGTAGATCTCTGCACAATTGCGCCTCTGGGAACCTTTTCTGGCCACTCCTTGCTGAGCAAGGTGTGCATCCAGCAGGTGACTTAGCATCAGCTCTGGCCTGTCACTGTGTATCGACAGTGGACTGTCAGTGCTACTTCTTGTGGGCCCCGTGGGCTCTGTGGTGGGCTCCATGGCCATGGGGACTGCACGGTTCTCTGTCTTATCCCAAAGCTGAGAGAGAGTCTGGCACATAATCATGTAGGTTGAGTAAATGATTGAATGAACAGCAAATCTGGGGCAGGGGTGGCAGATTTAGTCCCCTTCCTTCTGTAGAGAAAAGTGGTCTCCAAAAGTCTGAAAAACTGACCTGAAGTCTATTGGGCTGGCTTCTGGCCTGTGGTTGATTTTGGCATACTGAGGAGTGGCGTCTCAGCACGCTGTCCCCTGAGCTGGCCTCACCCAGGGTGGCCCTCTGTGCCACCCTCTGGTCAGCTGCCTCAGTCCCAGTGCCGGTTCCCTCAGATCTGCTGCTGGCCATGGATTGCCATGGTTACCACACCAGCCCTGGAAGTCTCTGTGTGGCACTGTGATTTTATTTGCTAAATATTTAAACACTTGGGTTTAACCCTTTCTGCCTCACAGAGGGCTTGCTGCTTAGCTGCCCCTTGCCATGGGTGTGAAGGCACTGCTGTTCTGTCCAGCCCTGCTTGCTGCTCAGGGGGACATCAAGGCTTAATTCTCGGCTGTTTGTATTGACTTCTGGTTTTGTCACTTAGAAATGTCCTCCTGTATCATGCTGCTTCCAGGCAGGGTGTGTGCTGTGTGTGCTAACGGGTGTGAAGGCCCCTGCCCTAGGCATTTGAGAATTGCCCCAGCAGAGAGGCTCAGCCCCATCCCCCAAGTCAGCCCACTGGGGCTCCACTCACTTCCAGGCAAACCTTGCCAAGTCCTCTAGGCACTCCCTGGGCTCCAGGGGTCCCCGATGGGAAGGGTGTTGAGGGGAAACGTTTGGGAGGGGGCATGTTTATGTATGGGAAGATGACTCCTCCTCTCCCGCTCCTCTGCTAGCTCAAGACAGGCCCTGGGAGCTGAATCCACCTGGCTATGTGTTACCATGGAAACCACGCACTTGTCCTCACCCTGGGCTGTGTAAAGTGAGGGGCTGTGGGCACCCACTCAAGGAGCTTCGCGTCATTTGGTGATATAAAACTTTGCTGTCCCAACAACGGCAGCAGCCTGCCCACCTCGGGGGCTCACACCTGGCAATCTTCTGCCGCTTTACATGGGACGAGAAGCCTTGTCACTGGCTGTCTGGGATGCTGATCACTGTATGAGCTTGGACAGGTTATTTTCTCCACCTTGACTTCAGTTTTGCTGTCTGTGCAGTGCGCAGATTGAACCAGATGATCTCGGAGGCGTCCGACTGAATCGAGGAATCTATCTGAGGGATGCTTAGTGACGAGGAGGGAAAATTGCAGGGAGAGTAGCTGAGAATGGTGACAGACACAGTGTGCATTCAGGAGGCCCTTGTGGGGACCGTCTGAGCAACTTGGTCCCTTTCCTAATAGCCCAGAAACAGAGCTGGTTCCCCACCCCACCTAACAGAGCCTCAAATTTCAAAGAGTAAACCATCAAAAAGACAGTTCTTTGGCTCCAGCATCTTAAGGTTGCAAGGTGACTCCTCTCAAATCTCTCACAATATAAACTGGTCAGCCATCGTCAAGCTTTTAGGACAATTACAGCAAGCAATCAGACTTCTTCCTCAGCTCTCAATCCCAGCCTCCTTCCGCGCAGGCGAACTCTCACTTCTCCAAAGTCACTGGGGACCAAGTTCACTTAATAGAATATTCTCTTTGTGAATGAGCCAGTGCATGTGTCCATAGCTTAATTCATCCTGTTTTGTCTTGTTAATACTTTTTTACTGAGGAGCGTTTCCTCCGTGGTGGCAGTTCTCAATTGGGGGTGTACATCCGTGCCCCATCTGTGTCTGGGCCCTCTCAGGCTACTGAACCCCACTGCCAGGAGACTGTGATTTGACAACACCATTGGGGTTCCGTGCACACTTCAGACTGAGAAATGCTGGGCTTGGTTATAAGCTCAGTGAGAGGGGCCAGTGAGATGGCTCAGCGGCTTAAGCGCCTGCTTGGCAAGCACGAGGGCCTGAGTTCAACTCCCGGAACCCACATATGAAAAAAGGGCCGGTGATATCGCTCAACGGCATGGGCGCCTTCTGGCGTGAGAGGTCCTGAGGTCGACCCCCGGTACCCACACACACACACACACACAAAAAGGCTCAGTGAGAGTAATGGGTTCACTCTGTCATCTCTGTCGCTATCGCCGGAGTGCCTAATAAAGGTTGTTGCATATGGCGGGAGCTCAATGATTCTAAAACAAGGCTTTGATGTTCCAAAGCCTTGGAAAATTGGAAAGTACTGTAGAATTTTCAGTGTTTAGAGGCTTCTGTACAATTGCCATTGTACTGTACTATTGTATTAGTCACAGTTTCACCATGGTGACAGAATACCTGACATAATGTATAGGAGGAAAAGTTTGCTTTGGCTCCCGGTTTCTGAGGTTTCGTCCCCTGGTTAGCTGGGTCCATCGCTTTTAGGCCCGTGGAGAGACAGAGACATCATGGGGACGGGCGTGGCAGAGAAAAGCTGCTCACACAGGGTGGCCGGAAGCAGAGAGGGAAAGAGCCTGAGAAGAAGGGGCCAGGGCCCAGATAAGTCCCCAAGGACACTCCCCTGTCAACGAAGGCCCCCCATCATCTTCCAGTAATGCCATAAATGATGATCTCGTCAATGGATTAATCTACTAATTAGGTGAGAGCCCTCATGATCCGATCACCCACCCTGGGCCCACCCTCTGGACACACAAGCATTTCAGGGGGACATTTTAGAGCTAAACCACTACAACTACCACAAAAATTGATAATTCTAGCTTGCTATTGAGCAAGACTCTAGCGAAGTGGCATTTTCCTGTTTTTAAGAGAAAAGGTAATAAAATAACCATTGCTCAAATTTTCTATAATCCGATAATTGGATTAGGGAAAGATCTGACCTGTGCCTGGTGTGTCTTTGGTTTAAAGGATTCAATACAATTCAGTGGGGCAGAGTTTTGTCTTCTCTGAACCCAGTGTATAAACCTGTTGGGTAGAATGAGGAATCCTGGGCTTGTGGTCAGTAGACCTGGGTCCAATGTGTGACTTTGTCACTTGAACTTTTCTTAGAAAATTGTGATAAAATATGTATAACATAAACATTACCATGTAAAGTGTACGGTTCAGTAGCATTAAATATATCCAAGTTGTCACACAACTGTTACCACCAGCCGTCTTTAGAACTGACTGTGTCTTTTCCGTGTAAGCAACGTACCCACCAAGATGTGAGGTGGGGTTGCTTCACACCCGTCTCTATGAGCACTTCTACTCAGTCCGGCACTTCAACACCTCAGGCCGACGCTCTGATTCCAGGCTTAGGTTTGGAGAGTGGTTTCCAGCCCTCTGGGTGGTGACAGTGGCAGCTTCCATTGTTAATGTCTTATGTGCTGGGGATGACGCTTTACTCTGTTACCTCAGTTACTCCTGAGGAAGCATGTGAGGTGGATTCTGTTATCCCCATTTTATGGATGAGGCAGCTGAGGCTGAAGGAAGGTAAACAATGTGTCCAAAGTCCCATGGCTGGTGAGAAGCAGGGAGGGACTCAAACCAGGTTACCACCTCAACAGCCTGCTGGCTTTCCTGCTTCTGGGAAAGAGCTCTATCCTCAAACTCTCCTACCCATAATTCCAGCCCTGCCTGGAAGCAGCCTTGGAGGGATGAGTCATGGGAATCCCCTCTAAACAGGCACAAAGAGTGGACATGATAAAGCCTAGGGCTGAACAGCAACTCAAACACTATTGGTCCAACCCTATGAGTTCTTTTTTTTTTTTTTTTTTTTTTTTTTGTGGGTACCAGGGGGACGACCTCAGGACCTCGCGCGCCAACAGGCACCCGTGCCACTGAGCGATATCACCGGCCCCTTTTTCGTATGTGGGTTCCGGGAGTCGAACTCGGGCCCTCGCGCTTGCAAGGCAGGCGCTTACGCCGCTGAGCCATCTCACCGGCCCAACCCTATGAGTTCTTGAAGCCCTTGTCCCAGCTACACACCAGAAGGGAGCCCCCAGCTTTTGTCATGCCCTGTGGTGGCCCCACTACCTGTTAGAAGCCCCTGGTCACTGTACTATCTTCCCCTTGGGTCCCAGGCTTGCTCCAAGGATGAGCCCAGTGCCCTCCGGGAGGTTGCCGTCTCAGGTAGGATGACTCTGGCTTCCGCCGCACTCCTGCTAGGCCAGTGGGTCTCTTGCAGCCTGGCTGCTGGCTGAGCCCCATACCAGCCTTGCTCTTTCTTGTCGCCTGCCCTCCCAGGGGCTGGCTCTTACTTCTTGAGCCTAGTGAACGTGTCCGTGCTAGTCCCCTGCCTCTGCCTCAAGCTAACACCCGCCAGGCCTGAAAATAAGCTTCTTTCAGACACTATGCTTGGACTGCCAGTGGTCCACATAGGTCAAACCTCACAGCCTCCTCAGTTTCCCTCCATATTCTGACTGTTCTGGCAGCCTCACACCTGGGCCTCCATGATTTGGCCCCAGGACTTCCCAGGGTACACTCTTACCCACTTTCCCTTCGTGGGAAGCATCCTGTTTCTTTTCTGACCCTGCTACTCCTTTAAGGGGTTACTGGGTCTGTCTGCCCATGGGACTGTTGCCACATGGACCCACACACTGCTGTGACCTGGGAGTACAGAGCACCGCCTACCTGCTTTCTCCTTCTATTGCTGCAGCCAGAGGCACCAGTGTCTTCTGACTTCCCAGCAGCCTGTGGGTCTGTATTTGTGGAATATTTACTACTCCCCCTTTTCTCTACCTATGGAGCTGCTGCCCTGGGCCCCCGATGCTTGCCCCCCATTCTCCCATCCTTACTCACACAGTGGGCTTTTGGGTGAGAGCTGCAGTCTGCCTGCCTCTGTTTCCCCTGTGTTCCTTTAACCCTTTGTTCTGATCTGCCTGGCCTTTCCACCTCTCCCCCAGCAGCTTGTGTTTGGGGCCTGTCTCAGTCACTTTTGCATCACTGAGACATCAACCCCAATACCCGAAACTCAAAGGAGAGGTTTATTTTGGCTCATGTTTTTAGTCCACAGTTGGTAGGTGCCAAGGCAGGAAGGCAGGGCAGATGGGTCCGAGCAGAGGATCTGCTCATGTTATGGAAGCCAGGATGCAGAGCACAAAGGAGGAGCTGGGGAAGGAACTAGACCCTTCCAGCTCATACTCCAGTGAGGGCCTCTTTGACCAGACCCCACCTCCTAATAGCAAGTCAGCTGTAAGCCCCCATGATCCAGTCATTTTCAAAAGCTCTGCCTATGAGCATGAGTCTTTGGGAGGACACCTAGATTCAAACCATAACCAGCCTCCCAGCCTCCTGTCCCCGACACTCCGTGAATCTGACTGTGGGAACCTTGTCCAAGCCATTGACACAAATGGGGAGCCAGAAAGTGAATCTGGGGCAGGAGTCAAGGAAAAATAATTCAAGTATTTGTAAGTCTTTTATTCTAAACTTTCATGGCTTTCCTTTAGGTTGTGATGCCCCCCACTTCATGCTGGCCATGCTGTCATCTAGCAGGAGTTCACAAGCTGTGTTCTTTTTTTTTTTGTCTTCTTGACACAGGATGTCACTATGCAGTTCAGGCTGGCCTTGAATTCACTTTGTAGTCCTGCCTGGCCTCGAATTTACAGCAATCCTCCTGCCTCGGTCTCCTGTGTGCTGGGATTACAGGCATGCGCCACCATGCCCCAGCCTACAAGCTATGTTTGGAGAGACACTGTCTTTGTGCTCAGGGCTGGAGCAGGCCACAAACCGCAGCCTGGGTCTGGTCTCCCTCCTTTTTATGCCTGTGAAATGAAAGGGCAAAGTGGCAGGCTGGTCACCTGGCGAGAGGGGGTTGTAGCAACACTGCTGTGACTCCTGTGTCATGGGAGAATACTGATGCCTGGGCACATGCCACCATGGCTCCAACACGTGACTGCTCCACTGCAGAGGTGGGCTTAGCCGTGACTGCTGGCCTGTGATAGCCCTGGCCACAGCCACATAACAGGGAGCCATGGCAGAGCTGGCTGCCAGGTGCAGGGCAACCACAGCCTGTGCACTCCGCAGCTGTGCTGGACAGGCAGGGGCCATGTGCAGATCTGACACCTGCCTGCTGTGCTCCCACCCACACACCCTGCCCCTCGCTGCCCCTCGCTGCCCCCAGGTTCCTCGCTGGTGCAGCAAGGCATGGAGCCAAGTGCTCTCCAAGGCCCCACCATTTCTCTATGATCCCTCTTGCTAGAATGTGCTAGAAACCTTACTGATTGGAGAGCAAAAGGAATTCCCACCACTGGGTGTGTATGTGTGGATAGAGTTGTGGGGGGAGGGCAGGGCGATATTTGTCTTCCTGCTGTTGTTGGAAATAGCAACTGTTCTCCACCTCCCCTGAGGACAGGACAAAAGGTGATTAATTCCTTCAACACCGAGTTATTGAAGGTCTGTTCAGAGCCAGGCACTTTGGGGACAGCAAGGTTCCTGCTTTAACCAGGCTTGTGATCTAATGGGGAGATAAGCATGCAAATTCTCACACACTTGGGCTGCAAGGGCTGTGGGCTGAGTTGCAGAACAGAACAGCAAAATCTTCTACCAGGGTGGGGACCAGGACATTGTGCCAGCGGAAGGCTGGGCAGAGTTCTAGCCATTGTGGATGGGTGAAGGTGCTTTAGGGGAAGGGTCTGCCCAGGCAGCTGTGAATCGTGGGGAATCCCAGGGGTTCCAGGAGATAGTGAGGGGACATATATGGCCATAAAGCAATAAAAAGTGATAATAAGGGGTGCTAGAGCCACCCAGGTGAGTTAGAGCAGGAGAGATTAGGCATCTATGTCTAACACAGTAGCAGCCCTAAACCGTCTATTTAAAGGGGCTCGGGGATGGTAATCTGGGGGTGGGGGGTGCAGGAATTTGTCTTATGGGTGGAGCCATCTGTGTGTGACTGAGAGGCCATCAACAGTCTGTGTGAAAGACCAAGGAGTGGGAGTGGGGCAAGGAGCGGTGCTCGTGTGGCCGAGGCTGGTCCCCATCTCCAGTCATGGCACTTGCTTTGGCTTCCAAGGGCAGGACTGGGCTGGAGGAAAGGTTGAAAAATCTCCCTCCTGGGGGACCATTAGGATTAAAGATGATACCACCTGGTGCATTTGTTTGAGAGTCAGAGGAATGAAAAACACCGCCCCAGAATCCTAAGGTTCCTGATTCAACAGTGGTACCCCCCACCCTGAGCCAGTGCCTGTGGGGAGCCCCAGTGTGTCTTGCTCCCTCAGATCTTTTCAGATGGTTAGCAGGAGCTGTGCTGATCAGACTTTACAGAGCCTTAGGATGTTACAATTTTGTTCTTCTCTTATTGTTCCCAAACCAATCCTATTCCTAAAAATACACTGTTCCTGGCAGCCTGGGGGCTTTAGCTTCTCCCCCAGGCAGGGGGTTCACATCCTTCATTTGCCTGCAGGATTCAACCTTACAGCTTTGGCCAGTTGCTGGGAACTGCCACTATCCCAGAGTGTCTGCAGGATGCCTCCTGTCCCCAAGGCCTGACTGTCACCTGCAGCAACAGTGACATCAACCCAAAGTCCGCATGGGGCTCACGGATTTGCAGTGGGCTCATCATGGGATACACAGGGCCCACGCAGGAGGAGTTATGCCACCTGCAGCTTGTCCTGGAGGGGCTGATGCTGACCGGCACAGGCTGCCTTTGGGTTGCAGGGCCAGGGGCTGGCTGCAGCCAGCCTGAGGGTTAGAGGGTTCTCTCTTCAGTTTCTCTTCAACCCTCTTATTGTTGTCATCTCAACCTGCCTCTGTCTGCCTTCTGTATATATTCTCTGGCTCTCCCTTCTTGCTCACTTAAGTCTTTCCTATCTTTCATATCTAAGCATGTGGTGTCTGGTGCTGTGGGTTGCCTCTGTGTGTGTGTGTTTTGAGCTAAATTGACAGGGCTGAGTTTTATAGCTGCTCCTGCCTGGCTCTGGGGAAATAGAGAGGAAGAGAGTGAGGGGCAGGATCTCTGAAGTAGAGAACATTCTGATCTGGGCGTCCTTTTGGATCAATTTAGTTCCCAGGGCTGTGCAACACTAATTTGGTGGGAGTCCTTGGCACTCACAGTGGGAAGTGGCTGCCTTGTCCCTCGCCTGCCGTTTGCCTTCAGGAACCAAGGTTCATGAACAGTATGCAGAGCTGCAATTACAGCACCCTGAGCTGATGCGAGATTTATGCATCTGGCACCACATTTCCTTCAGGCCCCTCTCTCATTGTTTGTAGTTTTTGAAGCTTCTATATTTTTGTGGCTGACACTTCTCAAGGAGAAAGTGCAGATTAATAGTCTGCGATAGCTATCTTCACATGCTCCCAGGATTAAATTGATAGCATCTGAAATATTAATTGGGCCTTTATGAAAAGAAAATGAAATACAATGTGATATGGAGTGTTCTAGATTTGGAATCATGAGTTTGAATCTCGGGTCTGCTGCTGAGATTTGACCTGGGGTGAATCTCTGAATTTCCCCAAATCTGTTTCTTTCTCTGTCTAAAAGGTCAAAAGCTGGCTGCGCACTCATGTGGGAAGCATCAGCCTAGAAAGCTGGGCAAAAGCGCCAGCAGGCCTGGAGTGGACAGGGGGTCTGGTGAATGTTCAGTTTTGGCTTCTCCTTGCTGAGATCACCATGACAAACCCAAACCCTTTCTCATGGCCTTGCGTGGGGCTTGTGCCTACCGCTGTTTGCATGGGGTCTCTGAGGCCTTTGCTGGCTATTACTGTGGGCCCTTCTTAGCTGGTGGTCAGAACTCTCCCTGGGGCCCTCCCTTCCTAATTCTCCACCCACCCCGCACCCATGAGCCCCACTCCTGCTGTTTCTCATGAATAGTCAGGAACAGGAGAGGTGGTTTGTGCAATGTTAATGGGAATCCAGGTGCTTTCGGGAGCCTCTTGCCCTCTCCAGCACAGACTGGCTAGTTCCCCTGCTCAGACCCAGGCCGTGCAAGCAAGCGTACTGCTGACACCCAGGGCAGGGGCCACTCAGCCCCCTCTCAGAACGGTGGACAGAGTGGGCAGCCCCATGGCAGCTGCGTGGCCACAGGAGGTGGCAGCTCCCCCATAGGAGAGTGACAGTGAAAATATTAAGTGCAACTGGTAATTACAAGGCACTAAGCACAGAACACAGTGGACAAATTTTATCTTATTTAATCTTTACATTAGCCCCAATTCATTCCCATCTATCCTGTATTCATTTTCAATTGCTGCTATAACAAATTACTGTGAATTGAGGGGCTTGAAACCACACACATTTAATATCTTACACTTCTGGAGGTCAGAAGTTCAAAGTGGGTTTTACTCAGTTAAAATCCAGGTGTTGGCAGGGCTGGTTTCCTTCCTGAAGGCTCTTGGAGAGATTCCATTTCCTTCCCTTTTTTTCAGCTTCCAGAGCAACTTGCTTTTCCATCTTCAAAGCCATCAGATGGCAGCTGAGTCTTTCAGACATGGCTTCTCCTTCCTCCCTTTTTCACATTTAAGGACCCCTGTGGTTATATTGTGGCTACCCAGATAATCCTGGCTAATCTCTTTATTTTAGAGATGGCTAATCAGTGACATTAATTCTATTTGCATCCTTAATTCCTCTTTGCCATGTAACACAATTCCCAGATTCTGGGAATTAAGACATGAACATTGGGAGGCTTTGTTCTGTCTATTAAAATCTCCTATTTGCAGATGAGGAAACTGAGGCATGGACATTAGGTCACACGCCCAAGGTCCTTGGGCTGGTAAGTGTCAAGGTTGGAACTGGAACTAGAGCTAGATAATTAAGCACAAGAAAATGTACCCCACAGGATGGCCCACAGCCGAGCCCAGGGGGAGAAGAGGATGGAGGGGGTACATCCTGTTTGAATCCCCACTCACCACCTTAGTCCGGCATCGGGGGACAGACTGCTCTGGTGAATGGGACTGCAGAGATGGAGCCAGTGGTTCTTACATTTGACTGTGTGTTGAAATCACCCTGGGAGCTTTAAAACAATATTGTTGCCTAAGTCCCACCCCCAAGACTCTGATTTAATTACTCTGGGGAGGCACTGAGTATAGGGTTTTTCCAAGTTCCCCAGCTGATTTTAAAGTGCAACAGAGTGGAGAATCATTGTTCTGAACTAATCATAGTTCCAGCCATGCCCCCTACCCCAACAATTATGTTCATAGTCTCTTAAGAACACGCCTCATACACCGCCTCCCACCCCGGGACCTTGCCCTGCATGGCTGGGTCTCCCTGTGTCCTCTGCTCTGGCTCAGAGGCTCCCTACGAGGTGCACACAGCGTCGCATGCGCACGGGGTGCCTGCCGCTTTGGTAAGGGGCCCATTCTCCTCTGGGTCTTTTGTTTCCTTCTCCCGGGGCTCTCTGTAGAACTGACTTGTGTCGATTTCCTCTTTGTACATGTTACATTTTTACCAAGAGTCTCTTCTAGAAAATATAAAGAACTGTGTTTCAGGGAGTTTACCTTCTGAGTTTGTACACGTGGAGGACTGGCGATCACACTGTGAAGTGGACTGCCTAGGTTCAAATCCCAGCCCTGCCAGTTCCCCACTGATGTTGGGGGAAGTTATTCTACCTCTCTATGCATCCATTTCCGAATCTGTAAAGTAGTGCTGATGTAGGGCCGGTGTGAGAATTAATGGTTTTATAGATGCAGAGGAAGGGATTAGAGCTATCTGGTATTACTAGTATTGTATAGTAATTGTTAGTGCTGTATTACTACTCTACTCTTATTGCTACTAGAGTGTCTTTGCCTAGCCCCGTGGGGTTCAGTTATCTCAACACACTGGTTCCCTACTCAGTGCCAGGCTAGCGAAGGTAGGATGTTTTCCTTGCCCTCAGTAGCTCATGGAGGAGTGGGGAGAAGGGCGTTGAGAAAGGGAAGGAACCAAACAGGTGGGCAGCTGATCACAGTGCCTCTTTCAGAGTTTGAAGCAGAATGCTGTCGGGTAATATAGGCAGGGTCATCGTGACATGGGGATTCAATGGAGCCATGAGGTCACGAGTTCTGAAAATCTTAGTGGGTTTTATTTCTAACACCCACACTTGTGAGCTTGTGGGTAATAGCACCCCATCAAGGTCCTTGGAGTAGTTCTGTGAATTTTGACTTCAGGTAACTTGTGTTAGCATTTGCTAGTGAACACAAAAGCAGGAATGGCATCCCCAGCTCTGCTGCTGATGTCGCGAAGGAGGACAGGAAGGGGGAGGCATGCTGCAAGAGAAGGGGCCCTGTCTCCAGCATCCTGGGTCAGCCCTTCCCCTCCTCTCCAGGAGCATCCCAGAAAGCAGCAGGAGTCCACTTCAGGGGATAAGAAGTGACACAGCATGCACACGACTGCACAATGACAATGATTAAAAAGGGACATGAAAAGAAAATAGGTGGCAGCACAGGTTGGGGACGGGGTGCTTAAAAACCTGCAAGAATAAGAATGGAAAATGCCCAGGAGGGAACGTGAGTGTCATGAAGGTGGCTTTGGGTCAGCAGGAAAGGAGAGGTGGATTTCAGGGGCAAGGGGCTCTCTAGGCAGAATGTGTCCTTCCCAGCCCCTCCAGCCAAGTGACCAGTGGCTCCACTCACATCGTTGACTCCGTTCACCAGCTTGCTCAATGTTGGCCGACGTTGCTAGCAGCTGTGGGAGTCTCTGCCAGCTGTGAGAACAGCTGTGCACCACCCCTGGGCCACTTTATCCCCTGGCTTCTTTCCCATCCCCGTTTGGTTGAACACACTTAAAAGCAGGATTCCACACTCCTTAGTTCTAACTGTAAAATATGCTGCTCAAAGGACAAAAACTCTTGTCTGCTGGGGGAGGACGGTGGGGCGAATGTTTGATAGGCTTGTAGGTTTTCTTGTTTTGAAAAAAACCAACTGTCTTGAGGCAGACAGCGGTTGATGAGCATGTTTGTTTATGCAGGGGTAGACTGAGAGCTAATAATGACACCAGATCATTACCAAAATGGCAGGTGTCAATTCTGACCTACAGCTCAGAGGCTTTTGCCATCACAAATATCATTTAGAGCCCACCTCTGTTGGAGCAGCTTGCTAGATGCTGCTGACCTTTTCCAGCTGCAGCCCCGACAGGACTGGTGGCAAAATGTTTGTGGTAGCCTTGGGGCTTGCCTGAATGCCCTACTAATCCATCTGTGTGCCCTGCTGGTGGTCTAAAATGTCCCTTTTTATTCCTGAGCTGCTGGGGTCTCTGAGTTTCTGCACAGGGAAGGGAGCCTCCAGCAGCCTGGTGTGTGGGACTGAGGTGATTTCTTTCTTCTTCTTCTTCCTCTTCCCCTTCCTCTTCTTCTTCCTCTTCCCCTTCCTCATCATCATCATCTCCTTCTCCTTCTCCTTCTTCTTCTTCTTCTTCTTCTTTTTGAGACAGGGTCTCACTATATAGTTCAGGTTGGCCTTGAACTCACTATGGAGCCCAGGCTGGCCTCAAACTTACAGAGATTCTCCTGCCTCAGCCTCCCGAGTGCTGGGATTACAGGCGTACACCACCACGGCCTGCTTGAGGGAATTTCTGAGCCAATTCACAAGGCCTGGCCAGGGACCAAAGCCCAATGCTTGCAGCTGGAGCAGAGATGACACGATGGCAAAGAGCTCCATCCCCAACAAAAGGCTCTGGCACAGGCCTCAGTGAACGATGAGAGAGGCCAGAGCCATATCTTGTCACGGCATGAAAAGGACCCTCACAGAGTCAGGCAGCCTTTTCCTTCCAACCAGTCAGAATAAGCAAAAAAGGCCTCCGGAGCTGGAGAATAAGGCCAAGGAAAAGCTCTCTAAGTGCTGGTCGGGGGACATCCTGGCAGGAGCAGCTGGGACTATGTGGTTCCACCTTCTGTTTTAGCAGATGGGGTCGCGCAAGGGAATCCAGGCTTCCTGGGGAGGAGTCTGATGCCCAGCCCCCCTGGGGGTCTCAGTGAAGGGACGTTTTTGTGTCCCTTTGTGTGTGCATGAGTACTATTCTAGGTATTATGTTTTGTCTCATATTTGTGAGTTACATTTGTCTGCAGCTGTTAATCTTCCTGAAACCTGACACTGAGTGGCCATCCTCTATACCCACGCCCTGAATCCCTGAGATTGGACTGTACTGCCCCTGGGCCCTGCCTGACCACTTGCCTTGCAGTCACTGAACACAGAATGGCTCTTACCTGTCCCTTCGCCCTGCACTCACTCAGGTATTCCTCTTTCTCAGCTCTAGGGTGGCCCCTTGGTGGAGGGCAGAGGTTTGGTGGAACGCAGTCCCTCCCACTGACAAGCTCAGTGATATACACGGTTGTTTGTCTTCCTCTAGCTGAGAGTCAAGTGGACCTGGGTACAATCCAGTTCTGCCTTATGTCACTTCGGGCTAGTTGTTTAAACCTCCCTACCTCAATTTCCCCAACAGTAATGCAGAGTAGTATTAGTACCTTCCCTAAGGGTCTGCTGTAACCATGAAATGAAATGTTGCTCAGGAAGCAGTGGCACAGGGCATGGTTTCATACGGTGGCCGTCATTATAATTCTGCTTCACCCTCACTGCCTGGGCCTGATGCACTGTGGGTGCTGATTTGTCCAGTCAAGAAACAAGTGACTGAAGGTCAGGCTGGGTTCTTATCTCCCTGCTCTCCAGGCCCTGGCTTCCTCCTCTGCTCCTTCCCGCGGCTGCTGGGGACGTTCCCGGGATGGTAGCGGACAGCACGGGAGGCAAGTCTTCACGCTCTGATCATACATCTCGGGGCGTCATCCCTTAAGCTGCTCTCAGGAACTTTTTCCAGGTCCTGCTGCTATTGGCTAGAGGTGCCAGCAGTGGAAACAGCTGTGCCTCTACCATCTTGCCTCTTCCTCCCCCTGGATTTTTCCTATCACGTTAGCAGGCAAATGCACTTAAAAATAAGTGGAAAAAGTTGCGCTCGCTTGAAGTGTAAGATATGCCACTCTCGGAAAGAGATTTTTGTTCTTGCTGTCTAATAGGTAAGAAATCGAGATCTAGTTAAAGAACTTTTTCGGCGAGCTCCTCTTGCAGGGCGTGGGAGCAGGCATCCTTTGTCCTCTCGAGAGGGCTGAGGGAAGATGAATGCACTGGCTTCGGTGCCGTCAGTGCAGGCTCTCTGGGCCACAGTTTTCTCATTTATCTATTTCACTCCAGTGAATGGGTTTTACAGAAGCTGCAGAGAGATTTTTCCTTAATGATTTCGGATAGAAAAGAATAAAAAGTGACTCTAGGGTATCTTGGAAGCTTCACTGTCATTGCGGCTGACGCTTCCTTTCAGAATGTAAAGGGCCTTTTCCCGTTTTGCCAAGGTAACTTGTTCTTTTTAGTTAGGGATAGATAGAGAAAAGGCAGTGCTTTCCTTTCTTCTGTGGGCTGAGGCTCTTCCCTCTCCCGATCACCCCCAGAATTCCAAAGAAAGGAGGCTGGAGTCCCCTGGGCAGCTGTAGCCCAGGACAGCTCGGGAGATTTTAATCAGTTTCTTTTGATCGGGCATCTCCCAGGGATGACTGCAGTCTAGGGAAGGGGTCTGTGCACAAGGGGCCCTCAGGAACCCCTTCTTAGGCTGTCTGGCATCGTCACTGGTGCCTGGTAGGAGGTGCCAGCATGGGTCTGCGCAGGGAGGGGTGATGTTAGCTTTCCCCAGCCGTCTACTTCCTGGTCACATCATAATCCGGCCTGCTCCGGAGCTCCATATAGGGAACCCTGACAGATGCTGGTTTTGACAGCTCATCTCTCCAGTGAAGATTTGGGTCAGAAAAATCCCCTGACCAATTCTGGCCTCCCGATCTTGTCTTGTGGTAGAGTCAAGTAGGTATCTGCCGTGATTACCAACATCAGTGCAGACGCCTGGACCTGGTAGGAAATCAATAGATACCTGCCTGTGCTTGAACGGATGGAGGGGGAACTACCAGCTTCTGCAGCTGGGGTAGGTGGTCCTCATGATTCCAGGCTGTGTCTGGGTGGGGGAAACATGGAGCAACAAGGCCTCCCTTTGTTTCAGGTGCACTGCTGATGTATCTGACTCGGTAAGAACATGACCAATGAAACCGTCTGCAACAGCAGGGTGAGAACGATGTCTGCGGGGCCTATCTTAGTCTGTTTTCTGTTGCTATAACTGAATACCACAGGCTGAGTAATTTATAAAGAATAGAGGTTTATTTATGGTTCTGGAGGCTGGGAGATCCAAGAGCATGGGGCTGATATCTACTTGGTGTCTGGCGAGGACTTCTGCTGCATCATTAGTGACAGGGGGGTTGCATGGGGAGATGGAGCAAGCACATGAGCTTCCCCTTCTTATAAAGCCACCTATGCAATTATGGGGGCCTCAACTTTGTGGCCTTGTCTAATCTTAATCCTCTCCTCAAGGCCCCACCTCCAAATACCATCAACGTGAATTTGGGAATTAAGTTCCCAACATATGATCTCTTGGGGGACACATTCAGACTATAGCAGAGTCCAAAATAGTAAAATCAAACAGCCTTATGTCTGTCCCCATTTCTACAAGAGGTGATCAAAAAATATGGTGTATGTCTAAAGTTAAAACATCATTACAGTAAAAGGCACATTACCATTAATCTCCCTCAAAATATTTTTCCTCATTTTGAACACACTTATCTCATCGTTCTTGCCACTTCCTGAAGCAGTTCTGGAGGTTCTCTTTGGTGGATGTCTTTACAAGGTATGATCAAAAATTTGGTGAATGCCATGGCTCTGCCATGTCCTAGCTGTGTGACCTCAAGTCCTATCTAAGCCTCAGGCTCACTGTCTGCAAAATGGGAAAGATATCCATGCTTGCTTGCCAAGTTGTTGTGAGGCAAAGCCTAGATAGCAAAGTGCTTGACACTGTGGCCTACACGGCCCTTGGGGAGCACTCTACAAGTGCCAACTCTTTGCATTGCCGGTAGGATTGCATTAATTTACACAGCGCTTCCTGTGGCAGCTGCTTCTGAGTTACTAGTGCACATTTGCCATCAATTGTGCTTGGAGTGCAGCCTCATTAACAGCCATGGATATGAGGCCTGAGATCTAAACACCAAACTCTTCTGTGCGGGAGGCTTTGTTGTCTGCTCTGGCACCGCTGCTTTGGCGGGCATAACTTGTGCACACTGACGGGCATAACTTGTGCACACTGTCCTCATCTCTGAATGGGTATCACACATTGCCAGGCTGTGGAGAAGGCCAGACAAGCAGTGCATGTCAGAGTCCAGCGTCCACCTGTTGTCACTGTCCTTCGTCCCTTCCTTCTTCGCTCCCTCCCTTCTTCCTCTTCCTCCTTCCTTCTTTTCAAAGCAGGTCTGAGACTTACAGAGAAGTTGTGGGGATGCCAATAATGCCATGAGCCGGGGCAAGGGGAGTGCAGGAGGGGCTGGGGGTAGATGAAAGCTGCTCTCAACTGCCCCCGTCCCAGGAGTTGTCCCCAGACCTCTCCAGTTGACTTTGTGTGGCACTCCCAGAGCTGAAAGTTACCTACAGAGACTCCCGTGATGGAACTGGGCTTTGCTGTGGTCCTGTTCAGGTCAGAGTCCATGCGAGGATCAGAGACAGAGCCAGGGAATGCCGGAGGCCTCAGCAACCATCTCCAGACCATGCTCTTGGTGGACAGATGAGGGAACTGAGGCCTGGAGCAGGCAGACTCAGCCGGGTCCATGGAGCTTATTACAAAGACCTGCTCCAGGTAGAGTGGGGGGGGCGGCGGGGGTGCTGTTCACGCCCCTTGTGCTTCTGGGACTCTGGGACCCTTGAGCACCTACATATCTGAGGCTCTGTGTTCCACAGTCAACACACTCAACAGAAATTTAGAGGTATTTACAGGAGTTCAGGCATTGGGGACACACAAAGGAAAGGGCAGGAATGACCCCTGCCCTCTTAGAACTTCTGGTCTAGTAGGAACGGACAGGGCAGGCAGTAGCAAGGGAAGAATCATATGAAGTGTAAATTCAGACAAGGACAGGAACGAAACAGGACAGTGCTGGAGAAGCTGGAAGGAGGAATTAATTAGGGTTGGGGCTTTAAGGGAGACCCTCTTTGAGATGCTTTTGGCATTGTGAGATTATTTTTCTTAATATCATTTCCTTCCCCTGTGTACTACAATATTGTCTCCTTAGAAAACTGAGGTTCAGAGAGACTGGTTAATTTGCTTAAGATTGCACAGCTTAGTGGATTTGAATATTATTCTGCCTGGCCACCAGATCCAGTTTTTTCCTGCCATGCTGGTTTGTTTCCTGGAATTAGGATAACTCTGCCCTAAATGTTCATGGGGATATGGTGACACTAGTGTGAGCATTAAAGGACCCCAAGGCCAGGCCTGTGCCTTCGACCTTCCCGCTCTCACTGCCACCTGCTCTAGGGGAAGGGATGGTTGGATAATCCCCACCCATCTTCTGGGACTGGTCTCTTTAGGAGTGAGGTGACCCTGTACCTGGGCCAGCTGTTTTAGGCCACAGTTTACCTGCTGCTCCTTATGAAGCCAGACAGAGCACCCCCACTTCTACAGACTGATACTCAGAGACCCAGCTTCCAAATGCCTTTCTCGTTTCCAGTTTTATGATTGTTTCAAATCCACCAACTTCATTTGAAAAACCCCTTCATTCATCACAAAAGCGAGCCACGCAGTCCAAAAGTCATATCCCGCCCTCTGCTGCCGCCTTTCCTGCTGTGATTGACAAGTGCCACTGGGGCGAGTGTGCCGAGGGCTGTCACGCTGATGGCATCGGGGCTGGACCTCTCCCAAGGACCCTCCTCAAGTGCTTCTGACTCCAGCTGCTTTATGGACACAATCAGATCTTGAATCATGACTTATGTCCCCAGCCACACATTTGTAGCTGGTTTATCGTGAACTCTTGCAGGCAAATGAACCGTGACTTGGGCAATCTCAGCACCAACATTTCTCATCCAGTTGAAAATCTGTCTCAGCATCTGTGTTTGCACGATGTCTGTGTGTGTTCGGGATATGCAGTTAGGGTGTCAGCCAGGTGTCAAGCACCCATAGGGAGCAGAGAGACGCATGCGGATACACATCAGGTCGGCTTCCAACCTGTTCCCGGCTGAGGGTAGGGATTGGTTCTCAGGGCAGACAGGAACATCAGAGAGCTATGGAGACCAGGGAGGGGCAAGCATCAGCTATAGGACTGAGGCCAGGAAAAGCCTCCTGGGAAGCTGGGATCTCCGAGAAAAGTGGAACCGGCAATGAGAACTTGGGCTATGTGTGGTCGTCGCTGAGTATAAATCTAAGGTATTTTCCAACAGCATCCACCCCTTTCGACTGCAGAGTTCTCCACCTCTCACTCATCTCCCCACACCAAGTCTTGGGGGATGTCATCTAAGCCCCCCTCTCCCTGGTACCCCCACCCCTTTCCTCTCCTTTCAGCACCTCATCCCATCTTCACAGCTGCCACAGGAGTCAGCAGTCACACATCTGATCTTGGCCTTGCCTGAAGAGTTCCTGCTGCTCCTGGCTGTCCTTAGGATGCAGGGTAGATTCCCCATTATGTAGGGGCCCCTGGGAGCTCTGCCCTGCTCTGCAGCCACACCTGCACCATTTCCTCTGTGGACACTGGCAGTTACTCTACAGTCCCCAGGGCCTGCAGCTGCTCTCTGGGCCTTTGCGCCTGCCACCTGGCCCTCCCCTAAGGGTGTCTTTTGTGGGAAACCTCTCAGACCTCCCCTAGGTGCCCACACTGTGCTTCAGGCATGCAGATAGCTCTTTATTTATTTATTTTTTTGTGTGGGTACCGGGGGTCGACCTCAGGACCTCGTGCGCCAGCAGGTGCCCGTGCTGCTGAGCGATATCACTGGCCCTTTCTTTATATGTGGGTTCCGGGAGTCAAACTTGGGCCCTCGCGCTTGCCAGGCAGGCGCTTACGCCGCTGAGCCATCTCACCGACCCACGCAGATAGCTCTTGCCATGCCCCTTGGGTGCAGTACACTCCTCTGTTCCTTCAGTCAGTCCTTGGAGGACAGCCCAGGTCCAGGTCCCTCAGATGCCCCAGCCTTATACAGCTTCTGACAGACGACAGGGCTTGGGGACACTGGCAGATGAGTGAATGATGTCAAGCCCCACATTCAGACATTAATTCAGGAGGTCCTGGAATTGAGGCTCCATTTCTGAAGAGGCCTTCTCTCCATCTTGAGATCCATAGGTGGGGAGCAAGACCCTATCAGTGTGGAGGTGGCTCTGTTGTGTGGCCTGTGTGCCCTCCTAGGTTTATCAAGTGCTTCCTTTCAAGTGTCAGCCTACTGATGGTGACCAGATTCTTTCCACAGAAAGGGTCAGATGGGGGTGGGCTTCTCAGACTACATAAAAGCAACCTAAAGCCAGAACTTCAGTTTTTGCTTAGCCAGAAGCTGCATAAATGCCATAAAATCACAGACATTGGGACTTGGGCAATGCAGTCCCTCTATTCCCCTGTGTAGGTATTGTTATAGCTTAGATCTAAAATGTCCCCCAAAAGTTTCAAGTGTTTGGAAAACGAGTGGATCACGGGGTGCTGTTCAGAGGTGGGGCCTGGTTGAAGAGGTGGTCTCTGGAAGGAAGAGCGTATTCTTCTTTCTCTTTCCTGGCTGCCATGGATCAAGCAGCTGTCCTCCACCATACTGTTCCACCAGGCTGTTTCAGCCTTTGAGCCAGCTAACCACGAGCTGAATCCTCTGAAAACTGTAAGCCAAAATAAACCTCTTCTTATAGTTTTGGGTGTTGGGTATTTTGTCTCGTCAACAGGAAAGTTGATTAATATATATGTCATTCTCTCACACAGCTCACTGAGTAGTATTCCAGATGATGCTCTGTGAAAATGTGAATGACCTAAAATGGTGTCTGTCTCAGGAATTTCAGCATAGGCTACTTGTGGATACATCCAGCAGCAGGAACTCCAGCCGTGAACACTAACTGAAGAAATGGCTGCCCTTATTACACAGAGCACATGCCCTTGGGGCTTGGGTGAGAAAAGGCTCTCTAGAGGTCAGTGAAGCAAGCTCCCCTCAGGGCAGGACTGGCCAACATGTGACAGGCCTTCCTCTGGGGTCCAGTGTATACTCACAGCAGACATCACTAATCAATCCCATATTTTTTTCCTAGAGGAGCTCAGAGTGTTTTTCCTCCAACCTGTGCCACCTCAATGCCAGATGCTCAGCCTTAAGCAGACTTCTGCTCTTGTGACTCTGGCTCAACCCTGATCAATACTCATGTTCCTTGTGGGCCTCAATATAGCCGAACAATCCAATTCAGAGGGAGACTGGAAAGGCAATAGTCGGACAACAAGGAGATATAGCCCACCCTCCACAATCCAAACCTTTTCTCCTCACAGAGGGCCCATGGCCCCCACCTGAGGACTCAGTCTTCAGGAGCAGAACTGGTCTTGTGGGAAAGGCCTGAGGGAGCCATTCACAGGAAGGGTCTCAGAGTGCCTTTCCTGCTGGGACCCAGAGCTCCCTCAGGGTTGGCCTCATTGTTTTCACTCAAGTTTTTATTAAACACATGTTATTGAGACAGGGACACAGAAACAGAGAGGGCCTCTGCCCACAGGCAGCTGGCAGTCTCAGCCAGGCCAGACCCCAGCAGGCAGTGGTACAAGTCCCTGTGACAGGTATCCACGGAGCTCCGGACAGAGCCGCTAAGGATGAGTAGGCGCAGAGTCAGCACAGAGTGAGGCCGCACTGAGCAAGGCAGGGAGAGCAGCATGCACAGAGGCTGTGTGGGTCAGGGAGGGGACGCTAGTGCCTGGGGCTGCTGCAGAGGGTGAGGGGGCTGCAGGACAGAAGGCCCTGGGAATACGATGGGTGGAACCACTGGCTCTGGGATTCCACCCCAGAACAGTGCCTGGCACATTTGAGAAGTGGGCGAGGCACTGAGGAATGAAGGGACCCATGAAGGGAAGGACCAAGGGTGAGGGAGCGATGGGTGGTCCCCATCTGGAGTGGGTCCACCTCCCACCCTGACCTTGGGAATCTTAGCTAAGGCTTAACCAAGTCAGTGAACCGAACTGCCTGACCATTCTTAGGGTATTTCACTGCAGGCATTTTGTGTTGGGTTTTTGCCCTTTATTTTTCTTTCCCAACAGTTGGATAATGGTTCTCAGCATCTTGAATCAAGATCTAGTATTTATTTGTTGTGTTATACTTTTATTTTTTACTACAGATTATTTTTATTATTTTTAAAAATTTTGAAAACAGGGTCTCACTACGTTGTCCAGGCTGGGTTTGAACCTGTGATCCTCCTGCCTCAGCCTCCCAGAGTGTTAGGATTACAGGCCAGCACCACCATGTCTGGGTCTGTTATGTTTTTCTTTATTAAAATTATTACTAGCCAGGCATGGTGGTACACACCTGTATTCTCAGCACTCTGGGAGGCTGAGGCAGGAGGATCAGAAGTTTGAGCACAGCTCAGGCAACTCAGCGACTTAGCAAAAACTTGTCTCAAAAACCAAACAAACAAATAAAAAAACCCAAAACCAACCAACCAAATAAACAAAAACTAAAAGGGTTGGGGATGGAGCTCAGTGTGAAGGCCCCAGGTTCAATTCCAAGTACTAATAAAAGTGTTGCTAATTATTTATTGCTAATTGGAGGTTTACATTAATAATGTTTATTAGTGGCAATTCTTTTACGTGGTTTATAACTTTTTTTTTTTTTATGTGGGTACCGGGAGTCGACCTCAGGACCTTGCGCTTGCCAGCAAGCGCTTGTGCCGCTGAGCGATATCACCAGCCCTTTTTTTCCTTTATGTGGGTTCCGGGAGTCGACCTCAGGACCTTGCGCTTGTCAGGCAGGAGCTTATGCTGCTGAGCTATCTCACTGGCCCCGTAGTTTATAACTTTTAACTGGGTCTGTCATCCCCAGACCCGGTGGCTTTGTCTCTAGGCTATATTGGGGTCTGCCACCTTCACCGGTTACTTCTGTCTCCCATCTCCGTCAGAACCCTCCTTGTGCCCCTCATTTGCTTTAAAGTGCAGGAATGAAAAAAAGTCCATCCCTGACTTTCAATATCGGCTTCTTGCAGACATCTGGGTTCTCGCCTGGCGGAGAGGCAGGGTGGTGGTGTCCGGGCCTTCGCGGGGGCACAGAGAACCACCAGGGCCAGCTATTCACCATGCCTCTCTTTTGCAGTTCTCCAGCTTCACTCTCCCTGGTTTGCATGTCTGACACCTCACTTGGCACATGATTTATTACAGCTTTTAAATAGCCCTTTCTCTCTGGATTGAACTGTCTGTATCCATTTGGAGAGGAAAGATGGGCTTCTGGGTGTTTGTAGTGAGAGCGTTCCTGAGCGCAGCGATTCGGGGCTAGGTGGTTCCTGCTCTTAGTGTAGAACCAAGGCCCACAACCTAGAGAACTCCCTTTTACCTGACTAGGAAGTACGAGAGGCAGGAAAGTCACAGCAGAAGTCACCTGGGGCCTGGGTGAAGGAGGCTGTGGGTGTAGAGAGTCCTTTGTTTCATTTTGCCAACAACTCTAGGGATAGGAAAGGGACAGGTGGTTCCACCAAACAGCCTGGGAAGGGCTTTGGAGACCATTGCCTGCCTGCGGGGTGGGCTTTGTTCCCCAGTGGACAGCCCCGGTTCCCCGAGAGGAACCTCTCCAGCTTCTCTCCCTCCGCCTCCCTCAGGGTTTGACAATCTCTCTACCCAAATCCTTCTTGCTATAGTTAGAGCCTCGTAGGGACCAGTTAAGCTGGAGTAAGGGATGGCTACAACAAAACATGCAAATTCCACTTCCTTTCACAGAGAAACATGCTCCCTGGACATTGCCTGAATAAACTCATCAGCTTGTTATCACCACCCTGGGATTACGCTTGGTAGGGGAGTTGCAGAAATTCTGTGAAAATCCTCCCTCTCTGGGCGGGGAGCGCAGGCCTACCGCTTTCCTGTGGAGCATTCTGGTTCCTATTGTTACCCTGTATTTATAGACTGGGCTCCACTAAGAGGCCACCTCTTTCTGTCACTGGCTGAATGGCTGTTTAGTGCAATCCCAGTGAAAGGGAAGAGGATTTTTGGTGTGGTTGTTGGAGCACAGTTGAGAAAGGAACTCAGGGAATGAACCACCCTGGAGTGCTGCATGAGTCACCTGACCCTCTGCAAAGGGACACCCATTAGCAGCTTCACGGTCCTTTGTTCCCTTCCAAGATTCCCACAGTGAGCACCCATTTTGCCACAACAGCAACAGGATTTATGCTTCCACCCACTCTCAGTTCTGAAACTTGCGTGGCTTTGCCTCCACTGATCATGAAATGGGTGTCGCCTGACACTCTGGCTTGGGTTTTTCCTTCAGTTCTGTGATTTCCTTTGCTATCTTCCTGGCTACATGGATATTACAGGCAAGTTGGCAGATAAGGGGGCTTCTAAGGGGCTGGCACAGTGCCCGGAGGAATGGGAGTCAGCTCTGGGCGTAGGCTGGGCTTTCTCCACACAGTCATGCGAGCAGCAGAGAGGCGTAAATAACCCTCAGGTATTGGGACCCTGTTTGGCCACAGAAGAACACAACTGTCAGGAAGCCTGTGCACTCTAAGCCACAGGAGAGGCTTGGAGTCCCCCTCGAGCGGGAGGAGCCTCGCACTATTTATGGTGTCAACATCAGCGCCCTTGTTCTTCCTTGAGATTCCTTTAAGAAATGGATGAGAGCCCTGTTCTTCACACAGTGGCGACTGGACTTATACCCATCCAGCCTGCCCTCCCTACCCTCCATTCTTGGTGCTGTCCCTGTTGGTTTTTACCGGCCTTGTGATAATCACTTAATGGCCAGTCTGCAGGGCTCCCGGAAGGTCCCCACTCAGTTCGTTCAGGGCCACAGGCAGACAGACATCTGTGGAGCCCTCATTGTGCACCTGCCCCAAGATCGGACCAGACCTGGCCCCTGCTTCTCAAAAACTCTCAGTGTAGAACAAGAGGTCTGTTTGTGCTTGTTTGTTGGTGGTAAAACACATGTAATGCAAAGCTTAGCATCTTCACTAAGTGCGCTGTCCAGTCGCGCTAAGCACGTGCACAGATGATCTCCGGAACGCTTTTCAGCTTGCGAAATTCCACACTCATTAAACAGCAACGTCTCACCTCCTCATCTCCACTCCCCCAGCCCCGGCAGCTACAAATGCTACTGTGCCTATGAATTTCACTATGGCAGGTACCTCGTAAAAGTAGAATCATGTAGTATTTGTCATTTTGTTCATCTTATTTCACTGAGCATAATGTACTCAAGGTTCATGCATGTTGTATCATGTGTCAGAATTTCCTTCCTTTTAATGGCTAAGTAATACAGTGTATATATATATATATATATATTTATATATATATGTTAATATGTATCACTTTTTACTTTTGGTGTGGTTCTGGGGATCCAACCCAGGGCCTTATGCATGCTGGGCAAGTACTTTGCCACTGAGCTATCTCTCTATCCCCTCAGCCCCTATATGGCACACTTAATTTAGGTTGTTGTCTACCTTTTGGTTATTTTGAATAATGCTGCCCTAAACATGGGTGTACAAACATCTCTTCGAGATTCTGCTTTCAAGAGCAAATGTTCTTAACCTGGGGCCCATGAACTCCCAGGAACTCTTTGCAAAATGTGGTGCATTCACATAATTGCCTCTGGTGGGCTAGGAGGAGCAAATTCATAGCTCTCGTCAGTGGGGTCAGTCTAGAAGGTAGGCCCCACCTGTCCCGAGCCTCTCCAGCAGCAGTGCAGGGGAGGAGGAGCAAGTCATCTACGTCCTGGTTCCAGTTCTGGTTGTGCCAGCTACTACTGGGTGGCTCTTGGTAGTTCAATTAACTTCTTGGAGCCTTAGTCTTCTAATGTGTAAGGTATGGATAATGACATCTTCCTAAGAAATGTGGGAAGTTCAAGTCCAGCAATTTAGTGAGACTCTGTCTCAAAATAAAAAATGAGAAAGTTCTGGGGATGTAGCTCAGTGTGAAGACTCTGGTTCAATCTCCAGTACTTGAAAAAAAGGTATTCATAGATAATGATGTGGTAGGTTGATGATGTCCCCTGCTGACATATCCATATTCTCTGGATATTCTGGCAAAAGGGACATTGTGTAAGATGATGTTAAGGATCTTGAGATGGGAGATTATCCTGGATTATCCCAGTGGGTTCTAATGTGCTCAGAAGTGTTGTCATGGAAAGGGAGGCAGAGGGCTGGGGATTTAGCTCAGTGGCACAGGCGCCTGCCTGGCAAGCTCGAGGTCCTGAGTTTGATTCCCAATACCCCAACCCCCCCAAAAAAGGGATGTGGAGGGAGATTTGACTACAGAAGAGGAAACAGGAGATATGATGAGCCAGAGTTTTCAGTGGTAGAAGAAAGGGCTGGGAGACAGGAGGTGGGCATGTCTAGAAGCTGGAAAAGGAAACAGATTTCCCCTAGATCCTCCAGAAGGAGTAGCCTGCTGACAGTCTGACTTCAGTCCTCTGAGTCAGATCGCTGGCCTCCAGAACTGCAAGGCAACAAATCTGTGTTGTTTTAAGTCACTAATGTTGTGGTCATTTGTCATAGCAGCAACAGGAAACTAATACACATGGGCGCTGGAGCCAGACTGCCTGGGTTTGAGCCCCGCTAACCCACTTAGCGGCTGTCGGCCTTGGCAAGTCAGTTAACCTCTTCATACTTAAGTTTCCTCATCTTTAAAGAACAGGCCCTACCACACAAGGACGGTTAGGAGGAGTAAGGGGTCGATATTTGTAAATATTCTGGGATAGTGCCTGGAACCTGGCAAGAACTGTTATTTGTTAGATAAATTAGATAAATAGCTGAACAGCCCAGAAGCATGCCTGGCTCCCAGGAGGCTGCCGGACGCTGCTGGCTGGCTGACTGGTTGGCGGCTCGCATCTGTCCACCAGGGTCTGCTGGAGAAGGTAGGGAATGTGTATGTGGTGGCTTTCAGGAAGCTTATCAGTGTGTTGGTTAAAACGAAGTGTAGATTGTTTGCCCCACCCTGCAAGTTCAGTGGTCCCTGAAACATGAAAGCTGTTATTCCCAGACAAGAGTCACATCAAGTAAGTTTCAGCAACTGGGTTTCAAAGCTGATCCGTTTTCTCAGAACATCTCAGAGTCTTCAGCATGCTTATGAGCCCAGTGAATCTCTGAGAGGCATTTCCCAAACATTGGATCACCAACCCCCTTTTTGTGGTGCTTCCTAAAGCCTCGGGTTCTGCAGAACTCACCTCAGAGCCAGTCTGTAGGCCTGGGGCTGCCATAGAGGGTGTGTGAGGTCACGACTGAAAGGGACCCTGTGTGCTTGCCCATCTAGAAGATGGTTGCTGCTGCTGCCACAGCTGCCATAACGCACGGCCCAGACAGTCAGAGATGATTCCAGACAGACGCTGCTGGTCCCCACAAGCCCTACTGTGCCTCCCACTATGCTCACCTGGCACATCCAATATCCTGGGGACATTTGTGGGTACCCTCGCCCTCAAGCCCAAGCCCCATCCAACTCTGCCCCAGCTGCCCCATCTCTACTTCTCAGGCTTGCAGACATCCCTACAGGCAGCCATGACCTACCTGTGAGAGGACAGACAGGAGAGAGGCAGTGTGGGTCCTGGAAGCAGGTTTAGCCCTTCTGGGTAAGGGATTCGGGAGTCCCCAATAACCACAGGGTGGTTTCCAAGGTAAGGGTGGCCCTGTGGGCCTCTGGTCTCATGGGGTGGAGTGTGAGGAAGGGATCAGGCACAGCCCTGAGTGTGGGAACACGACAGAGGCCTCAGGTGTTGGGTCCAGGGCTGCAGCAGGTATGGAAGCTGACAGGGCAGCAGCCACCTTGGTAGTTGTGGTCCCTGGGCCCATCCCTGGCTCCCCCACAGAGAAAGGAGAGCACAGTGTTTGTGCCTGACTTCATCACGTGTGAGGTGGGCCACCTCTTCCCACAAGGAGCTGGCCCCGCTTTCCATCAGAGCCTGCAGCGGAAATGTGCTCAGGGAGCTGGGCCTGGGGACATGTGCCTTGGCTGCATTTCTGGGAACAGGAACAGTTTTTCACAGGGTGACTTAGTCAGAAGGGGTATGGACCTGGTAATGAAGCCAGCCTCGGAGAAGGGGGCCTTGCTGGGGAACCCAGCTAGTCACACTTTCCTGCAGGGGTTTATTCACAAAATCCTGGGGCTCCTGGAGGCTTGGAAGCTCTACCTAGAAAATTAGAGGGCAGGAAAGGATTCTGGATATCAGTTTCCCTCCATGAATGGCTATGCTTAAAACATCTCCATTATCTTTAACTAGTGGCTTTCCCTGAGATAGTTCTTTTAAAAAATACTTTATTAGGTTTTTTAAATTACAAAAGCAATATAGGCCTGTGTAAACAAAGAGGTGCATTCTGATTATTAAAGAGAAAAAAATCAATATTTTCCTGGATTCCCACCTGAGTCTCCCTAGAAGAACCAGCATTCCCCATTTGGTGTTTGGCTAGAGGTGATTAACACACCTATGTGTGTGTGTATGTGTGTGTGTTTGTGTGTGTGTGTGTATACACAAATACACCAACCTGCATGCACACGGAGGGGATTTTTGTCTCTATGTGCTGGGTTTGCTTTTTTATAAAAAAGGAAATCACACCATAGCCATTGCACTGTAATTTTCTCTTTTTACTTAACAATATATCAGGAGCATTTTGTAAGTCAATATGTATAGATCTGTTTCATTTAAAAAAAATAGCTACATAATGTTCCACAGCATGTGCATCATAATTTATTCAATTCTTTCCCTACTGATGTGTATTCAGCCTTTTTTCCAGGTTTTGTTTGTTTTTGAGATACTGTCTTACAGGCTGACCTTGAACTCAGTAAGTAGCCCGGGCTGGCCTTGAACTCTTGATCCTCCTGCCTCAGCCTCCTCAGTGCTAGGATTACAGGCATGCACCACCACAGTTTTCTGGGTTTTGGTTTGTTTGTTTTAATTATAAATAAGCAGTTCTTTTAAAAATACCCATTCCATTTCTTTCTTTAACTTGTGCATATGCTGCTTGAGGGAATTAGGGACATGGTGAACCATTAAGATATTTTTCTTTACAGTCACACTGTGATATCAGCTTGTGTCCATCGAAGCAGCCTGTCTTCCCTGAGCACAGTGCCTGCCCCTGTGGTGGTACAGTGACTGAAGGGACTGTCTGTTCTCAAGAGCCCAGTGTCTACCTGCTGAGCAGGTGGACAGGAACCCTCTGCCAAAGTGACTCAGATGAGAGTAGCTCAGATGATTGCCCAAGAGGAGATAGATGCTTAATACATGAAGAGTATGGACTCTGGGTTCAAATCCTGTCCCCACCACTTACTTGCTGTGAGGACTGGGAGGAGTGAATCCATTTGCAGATGAGAGATAATAATACTTTTCTTATGGGACCGCTGTGAGGACTAACAGGGTTACTATAATGCAAACACAGAGAAACAGGAGGAATAGCTGGGTGACTGTCATAGTTCGAAATAACCTTTTACACATTCTGTGACCATTTGAAGAAGGGAGGGGAAGGCTTCGGACATAAAGAAATGATAGGGAGACAGAAATGCCAACTGCCCTGATTCGATCACACACATTGTACACATTGTACGCGTGTATTAAACTATCACACTGCAACCCATAAATAAATACAATTATGTGTTAATTAAAAAGAAAAAATTAAAGGAAAGAAAAGCACTTATCAAATGGCTGTCCTCCTGGGGTGGAGGCGGGGTTAGGAAGATCTTCCCAGAGGGTGATGTTTCAGCTGGTCCCTGAGGAGCTGTCACAGGGCGTTTTGGTCTGCTGTGAGGGTGGGACAGACACTCCACCTGGTCCTGGACCCAGCTCTTGAGTTCCCCGGGCTGTTCCCACATCCCCCAGCCTCTATTTTCAGTTGCTACAAACCCCCTCAAGCCAGGGTTGAAGAGTCGCCCTGGCCCTGCTCCTGCTCGGGAAGCGGAGTGGAGTTAGCCTCGATCAGGGGTCCAGCAGCCCAGTGATCTCGCTCTTACCCTCTCCTTCCTCACCCCAACATCCAGACCTGTGGAAACTTGGCAACTTCCTGTTTAGAGAACCGGGCCTGAGCAGGTGCTCGGAAATCTTCACTGCCCGGTCTTCCAAGGCACAGAGAGAACCAGAGCAACTACTGGCTTGGCCTGAGACAGACAAGCCCCAGAGGTCTGCCCAGCAAGCCCCCAGCACCGCTTGGGGCAGGCACTCAGGGTTATGAGAGGGGACTTCGGAAACTATCTGTGCTGGCTGTAGATTATTAGCTAGGTGACCCTTAGCAAATTACCTCATTTCTCTGAGCCTCAATTTCCCTGTCTGTAAAACGGAAATAATAGTAGCCCAGAGCCTGGTCCAGGAGTAAATGAGATGATGCTCAGAAAGCACACAGCTGAGGGCCTAGGGGCTGGGGATATAGCTCAGCAGCACAGTGCCTGCCCAGCAAGCTTGAGGTCATGAGTTTGATTCCCAGTACAAAAAAAAAAAAAAAAAAAAAAAAAAAATGAGGGCCTGGTACCCACTGAGGCTTCAGTACCTGGTGTCTGTTGTCACTGTTCTTGATGTGGTGGCACAGCTCCCTCCCCACTGCCCCTGAACCAGCACCCCCAAACATTCTGGTCCTTTCCCAGCTGCCACTTGAGAATTGGCTCTGACAGCAGAGGACACAGGGACTGGGGAGTCCCAGAGAAAGGCCTGTAGTCCTTCCCAGGGGTGGGAAGAGGCCGCTGAAGTCTGCGAAAGGAATGACATTCCATCCTGATGTTCAGGAATGGGAAGGAGCTCTCTGGGACGAAGGGGCAGAGAGGAGCAGTTGGTACAAAGCACTAGAGGGACAGCATCTGGGGATGGTGAGTGGCTAGGACTGGCTGGAAGGAGATGCCAGGTGTGTGGCGCGGCAGATGACGAGGGAGGAGCCCTGTTGCCAAGCCCAGCCAGGAGGTTCCATTTACCCTGAGCTCTCCAGGGAGCTGTGATTAGGTTCTAGGGAAGCGAGTGAGAAGATTTGGCTTGTGTTTCAGAACATTCACTTTGGCAGCTGAGGATGGGAGGGGTGGAGGACATGAGGAGACCAGAGCGTGGCCCCTGTGACCTGTGGGCTGAGGTCACTGTGGCCTTACTGCTTCAAGTGGAATTGGGCACAAACTCCCACCCTACACAAGGAGGGGACTCAGCATCTCTCTAGAGATCTCTGCGAGTTCTTAGAAATGTCTGTATCCCTCTTGGCAGTTCTTCTGATGCCAAACACCCTTTTTTTGCTCAATTCCCCACCTCCATCCTAAATTTAGTGACCCCTTTAGGCATTAGATCAACTCCTGTTCCCTTCATTCCCCAAAGGACCTGTGATCAAGGGCCCCAGGTTAGTCAGCTTTTCTGGGTGTCTGGAGCAACAGGAAGGGGTGCTGTGGTGGCACAACAAACAAACAACTCTGAATTTTGCATTTTGTCGTGAAGTCCCGTGGCCATTCCTGTCCCTTGGGGGGCAGTCAGTACCAGCCAGTTCTACATGGGCTCCAGACTCCCTCCCAGCATGGGACTGGCCCAGGGCACCTCTTGGTTGTGGCTTTCTTCTGATCCAACAGCCCATGACCCCCACGCTTCGCTCTTCCAGTCTCTTTAGGCAGATAAATTAAGTTAGTCTCCTCCAAACCCCACCCACCTTTGCCCCAGTGGAGTCTTCTTCATTAGGGAACATTCTTAGGAGGGCAGGTGGGCTCATGACTGAGACATCTCCTCCCGGGTAGGGACTCCACCATCGATGGCCATAGAGAGCTAGTCACTGGGCTGCAGGGACCGGGAGGCAGGGTAAGATGCTAAATGGCCATTCTCTGTGGAAATGGAAGCAATTGTCCTAGCCCCCGCCACAGACCAATCTACACGGCTCATTTCAGTCAAACGTGGCTTCCCAGTGTGGTGCACACGCGAATGCAATCGTGGCCTGTTTTAATCATATATTGATCCTGTGCTCAGTGCAGATTCTTCTGAGAATGAGCAGCTAAATGTGGCATCTTAAGCAGTGAAGTCCACACTGCCTAGGCCCCAACACAGCAGGTTCTGCCCACCAGGCTGGCAGCGAACAGGCGTGAGGCTGGAATCTGTGGAGCGCTGCCGAGCCTGGGCAGCTGATTCGTGCTCTCTGGGTTTAGCTTTTTATCCACAGAATGAGCGTGAGATTACTTCCACTGAGGAAGCTTGTGAGGTTGTAGTGAGATCAGATGTGGAAAGACATTTGGCCTGGCCTGTACTCTGGCTTCTGGGTAATTCTGACACATAAAGACACTGCTATGGACTGAATTGTGTCCCCTCAAATTCATATGTCAATTCCTTTTTCTTTTTTTTTGAGATAGGGTCTCACTATGTAGTCCAGGCTGGCTTTGAACTTCCTGTAGCCCAGGCTGGCCTCAAATTCACAGCAGTTCTCCTGCCTCAGCCTCCCCTAGGATTACTGGTGTGTGCCACCAACCCACTTCTATGTCAGTTCCCTAACCCCTAATGTGACTATGTCTGGAGATAGGATCTTTGGAGCTAAGTAAGTTCAAATAAGATCAAGAGGGCAGGGCCCTAATCCAATAGGACTGTGGCCTTGCAAGAAAAAGACCTCCTATGGGGCCGGTGAGATGGCTCAGCGGCTTAAGCGCCTGCCCAGCAAGTGCGAGGGCCCGAGTTCGACTCCCGGAACCCACATACGAAAAAGGGGCCGGTGATATCGCTCAGCGGCACGGGCGCCTGCTGGCGCGCGAGGTCCTGAGGTCGACCCCCCGGTACCCACAAAAAAAAAAAAAAAAAAGAAAGAAAAAGACCTCCTCCCTCCCCGGGAGCACACAGCAAGAAGGCAGCTCTCTGCAAGCCAGGAAGAAAGCCCTCCCCAGAATCCTACCATGCTGGCACTTGGGTCCTATACTTGCAGCCTCCAGAACTGTGAGAAAATTAATTTCTGTTGTTTGTCACTCGGGGTATAGTTTTTGTTATGGCAGCTGCACAGGCTAACACAGACATGTGTCCAACCTGTGGGCACCGTCTTTCGGCAGTGGTGACATGGTGCCCAGGGCCCGCTGTGGGTAGGCCTGTGGTCTCTCTGCCCTTCAATACAGCTCCAGCTGTGGCCTTCAGGCCCCAGAGATCGGGGTCCTGCTCCCTCCCTCACCTCCTCTGGTACCATCCCCCATCTCCTCTGACATTTCCCTTCCTCCCTCCCTCCCTTCTGCTTTCTTCTCTCAAACCCTCCACGCTCCATCCTGCCTTGGGACTTTCTCAGGTGTGTCCCCTCTGCTTGTAACACACACTTTTGCAAGGCACCTTTCACTCCAAGCTTCCCTCCTCAGGCAGCCAGGCCTTGCTGCCTGTGTATGAGAGTGCTGTCCACCACCCTCGTGTCTCTCATTTCTTTTTTTTTTTTTTTTTTGTGGGTACCGGGGGGTCGACCTCAGGACCTCATGCACCAGCAGGCGCCCGTGCCACTGAGCGATATCACCGGCCCCTTTTTCGTATGTGGGTTCCGGGAGTCGAACTCGGGCCCTCGTGCTTGCAAGGCAGGCGCTTACGCCGCTGAGCCATCTCACCGGCCCTCTCTCATTTCTTTTGCCCTATTCTTTTTCCATCAGGCATCACTCATTAAAATTAAATGGTTTGTCTGTTTATTACCTGTTTTCCTTCACTGGAACATAAGCTCTGTGAGGATGGGGGCCTTATCTGCTTGTTCTTGCTGTGTCCCTAGAGCTTAGCATGGCACTGTCACATAATCAGAACTCAACTCATACCAAATGAATGAACGAACTGATCAGGGTTAAGCTCCACAACTGTGCATGTGGTGGCTCTTGAACTCTCCCCCTTGGATTTCCAGTGCCAACCCTTATTCCGCATCACCACCAGAGGGAAAGTCCAATGGTTTTTTCAGCTAAAAGTTTCCGTAGAGGGTACAGGGACTGCTGGAGAGATCCATCTGTGCTGGGGTCAGAGGAGAGGGAGGTCACTGAATGCTGTTCTCCATCCTTTTAATTAGAAGACTGATTCTGTCTTCTGTGCTGGACTTGCATGAAAAATCTTATTAGAAGAAAAGGTTCTGCAACTAGGAGAAAATGGAAAGACATAATTGGATCCACCCCTTCATGCTACAGATGAGACATGTGAGGTCCAGAGAGGGAAAGAGATGTCCACACAGGATAGTCAGTGGCAGAATGCTCTATCCCCAATGGTACCAGAGAAATTTTTGCCCTGTGAGTGAAAAATATTAGCTTCCTCCAATTCCATAATTTAGCTCTCATTCTCTAAGAACTGGGGATAGGATAGATGATTTATGGTCACCACTGGTCTCTGTCAGTCCCAAATGAATTCCAGGCTTCCAGATCATGGGTGAATCTACCAAGGACACTCAGACGAAAGAGCCATGGTGAGACATCACACATGGCCCAGTGCCACCTGTCCCCATAAGTTAGTTTCAGATGGAGGGAATTTCTCCCTAGAAAGACGCAGAGAAAACTGGCAGGGACCCCTTGCTCTAAGAGTCTCGTTGATGGTGGAATCATAGATTTTCCTGGCAAGGCCCATACCTTCTTCATCTCTGTTAGAACCACCTTTTTTCTTCTGCCTTTGCTTTTCCTTTCTTTTTCTTTTCCTTCCTCCTTTTCTTTATCTAGTCCATCCAGAGCATTGGCTTACTAGAAGTTTTATGTTCAGCATTACTGCTTACCAGAAGTTCATTTCATCACTGGTAATCAGCGCTTGTCCTCAGCAAGCCTAATTAGGTATCACAGGACTTTTGATGTTGTTCCCATGGCAACCCCCATAGGAATGGTGCACATGCAGAATATATGCTCTAGAGAGTTTAAATTTATTTACCTATACAACATATATATTACTAACATATTTTAAGAAAAATCTGGATTTTTATAAAATCTATAGTTTTTCCCTCCTTTTGCTTTTTTTCTGAAAATATGTATTTTTTTTTTTTTTTTTTTTTTTTTTTTTTGGGTACCGGGGGTCGACCTCAGGACCTTGCGCACCAGCAGACGCCCGTGCCGCTGAGCGATATCACCGGCCCTTTTTCCATATGTGGGTTCCGGGAGTCGAACTCGGGCCCCCGCGCTTGCCAGGCAGGCGCTTATGCCGCTGAGCCATCTCACCAGCCCTGAAAATATGTACTTTTTAATGATGGAAATTTTCCCTGAAGTTTTTCTCCCATAGAGAGGGAATAGTAGAGAACATAAAAGGTTTTTTTTTCCCCCATTTTCTCTCCTTTAATTTAGAGAAATTCATAGTTGTGCAAGAATGAAAGTTTTTCAGGTCGGTCAGAAAATGTCCAGGCGGAATCTCCCCTGATAGTTGAGAACATTTTATTAAAAGATTTGCTTCAATTAAAAATCTGAAAAGTCTCAAGCTTGTAGAAATAGAATGAGGGATAACTAGTGAGTCCAATGAAACAACTCCAAACTTATTTATCTTTGGGGGTAAAAAACAAAAGTGGCAAGGCTCCCTTGTGCTCTCCCTCTGCAGGAGGTCTGCTCTGTCACAGGTGACCTTGTCTCCCTGTCAGGACAGCCTATTCTAGGCCCTGCAGCTATCACATGGTGGGCACCAGAAGTTCCGGTTGAACTGGCCTGTCCTGAGGTGACCAGATGGCTCTTCCTAGCTGGCTCCATGATGAGCTGGTGAATGACAAGCCTGTGTGTGAGCAGTTGTGTTGAGAAGCCAGCAGCCCTGTCACAGTGAGCTGACGGTGTTGGCAGAAGGGCTTGGGTGGCCTTAGACAGAAGCCACAGCCAGAACTCAGGGGTCTCTGGAGAATTCCTGAGTAACTGATGCCATTTTCTTTGATTCCCCCAGTGGCCATTCCGAGATGGAATGCCCACACTGACTGACCACGTTGCTGGCTGCCAGCTAATCAGTTTATTCCCCAAATCTGCGAACAAATAAGATCCACTGTTCCCAGACTCTGTGTAGTCGTCCCTCCTGCTCCATAAATTCTATTTTGCCTTTGTTCCTTGATTCTGTCTGCCAGTGAACTTCGTCATGTCTGGGAAAACACTTTATATGCAAAATAACTGAACTACTTACAAAATAATTTTTTAAGTGCTTTGAGTTTATCTTTGATATCTGAAATGATGTGTTGTGTTCATGGGGTGGGCTTGGGGTGGGGGAGGCTGGAAAGGTCCTGGCCATGGTCCCTTCCCCATCCAGTTACCCAACCACTTGAGAAGGACGGGCTCCGATGACCATAAGGTTAGGGGTTGGAGAGAGGCATGGGTTTCTTCTAAGGGGCTGTGGCAGGAAGATTTAAAGGGGGACTGGGGGGCATGGTAGGCACATTGCCCAACTTCTAACACATGTGCTAAGTGTATGTGTTACTTTTGGTATAGATTAGTGTTACTATGTAATAAAGATCCCCAAACTTAATGACTTAAAATAATAATCTTTAAGCCCATGATTCTACCCCCTGGCCTCACCTGTGTGTGTCACGAAGCTGGTCCAGGACAGACTTGCTTGAATGGCCGGCAGCTGGCATTCATTATGGGCTGGTGACAGGGACAATGAGGCCCTGTGTCTACAGTGAGAGCCATAACATTGACATTTTTCAAGGCTCCACTGTGTTACATTTTCTAATTTCCCATGGGCCAAAACACGGCAGGTTCAGACTCAAGTGGTTAGGAAACAAACCATGTCTCTTGCTATGTGGGGAGGCAAAGTCATACATATAGAAGCAAGTGGACAATGGGAGGAATTTATGGCCAGTTTTGTGAGCTACATATCAGGTGTGTCTGATACCTGCCTCAGGTGCTGCCGAAGTCCTGTCTTTCTGTCTGTCAGGAAGCTTTCTGGTGTGGGGCCTCAGCCTGCCTCTCTGATTTGAGGGCCACTTGAGGTTGCGAGCTGCATCACGGGATATGTGTTCCATTCATATTTATGTCCCAACAGTGTCCTAACCTAGTTGGTTCTTACTGATTGTTTTATTGAATTGAACTGAGTTGAGATGAATGGGGTTGATTCTTTCCCCTAATTACAAGCTCCTTAATGGCAGATTTGGAATCAGTCTGTTGCGTAAAACCTCCCTCCCAAAGCTCTTGGGATGAAAGCACAGAACATTCTACAAGCTCTCAGAAACCCAGGTGAAGTAGCAGAAGGATTCAGCTTCAGCCACCTCTATTCAGGTCACTATCTGAGGAGAGAGGGGACTCAGGAGCTTGGTGCTGAATGCTGCGTCTTCAGGCTGACTAAGCCCTAAATGAGTGCGTTGCCATCTTAGGCTGAGGAGGCAGAAGGACCGAGCAACTGGGAAACCATCTTTCCCTCTCAGAGAAGCCATGTCAGGGGGACACCTGTCAGCCCTGGGCCTCTGAGGCTTCTCTCTTTGAGGGCTCCCTGATGCTCCCTGCCACACGTGAAGTTCTGTCCTTGGCACCTCAGTACTTTTCCAAAATCCCCCTGAGGTCAAGGTCATGCTGTTCTAGAACCAAAGCTGGGTGACAGAGACCAAACCCTAGGGGAAGATGGTCCTTTGCAGGACCATGTGCACAATGCCCCTCACCTGCCTGGTCCAGATTTGCTTTAGAACTTTCTAAGTCTTAGCAATCTCCAGGAACAGTTATTCCAGATTGGACCATGCCCTGGGAACAGGAGGTAACCTTTCCCAAGGCACTAGATGAGTTGTTGGGTCTTTTCTACTGGAGTTTCCATTCTGGGTGGCTAGCAAGGGCCAATCTGTCCTGTTCTTCATCTAACACTGTCATCTATCTTCCCACCCCTTTATTCACCAATATTCAACTGACCGCCCACAGCATGCCAGGCATCATTGCCAGCATGGGAAGGGGGAGCCAGGCGTGGGTCCCATCCCAGGAGGGCTCTTGTGCATTGAGAACACATGCCAGGTGGGAGGTGCCCCAGAGAGAGTCTGTGCAGAGCCACCCAAGTGTGGCTCCTCAGAGTGGGCAGCCCCTCGGGGACTGTCAAATCTGTCCTTTCATTCCTCAGAGGAGGAAACAGAGTTTAAGAGATTAGTTGTCCAGGGTCACAAAGTAAGGGGTAGTCACTGATTCACTACATTAAGCATTTACTGAACACCTACTATGTGCAGTGATCTTGGCTAGGCACTAGAGATAACACAGAGAACAAGGACGCTCCACAGCCCCGTCCCTTTGGGGCTTCTACTGGGACTGGGGAGTCCCAACCCTGGTTATACTTCAGAGTAACTTGAGGACCCTTAAGAAAAATCCCAGTGTCAGGGGCCGGTGAGATGGCTCAGCGGCTTAAGCGCCTGCCTGGCAAGCGCGAGGGCCCGAGTTCGACTCCCGGAACCCACATACGAAAAAGGGGCCGGTGATATCGCTCAGCAGCACGGGTGCCTGCTGGCGCGCGAGATCCTGAGATCGACCCCTCGGCACCCACAAAAAAAAAAAAAAAAAAAAAAATCCCAGTGTCAGAGCACCACCCTCAGAGATGCAGACATACTGGGTCTGAGGTGGGCCTGGGCATGGGGATTTTTTTGTATCTTTTTTCTTTTTTTGAGCTAGGGTCTGAGTTGCCCATGAAGGGCATGGGGATTTTTAAAAAAGACCCTCTAAGTAATTCAAGCAAGCCATCAGGTTGAAAACTGCTGGTCTAAATGAAGAGACAGACAAAACCTGGTAAAGACAAATAAATGCATAATTAAGATTTGTTGTTTGCAAGGAATAGCCAGGAGCTGAGTGAGAAAACAGCAGGATGGGTACCTGTTATCTGCCCTGAATATGAAGGGCGCAAGGCCTTACTTGGAGAGCTGTGATTCCAGGGATCAGAAAGGTGTCCTCATATAGGACAGCCGTGGGGCTTTCTGGGAAAGCACCCACTCTGCAGGTCTGCAAAGCACTGTGGTGGGGCCCTCCCTATCCAGCAGGAGCTTTTGGTTTTTGACCTGAAACATTTCTTCCCATTCTCCTTCCCTAAACACCCTTGTGCATGCACACACACACACACACACACACACACACATACACACACACACACTTTATGAATGCCCCCCAGGCCACGCAGCTTCATAAACCCTCACATTTTTGGAATAGTCCCACTTATTATCTGGGTGGGCTATTGGAGCTGGCACTAATCCAGTGGGGCAGGCAGGATCAAGCTCAATATTCCTGTGACAGAAGTGAGCAACAGTTTCTGCGAAGTCACTGGCCTGAGACGTCAGCTAAAAGCTGGCCGTGGGAGACATCGGTCTGGCTCACCAGCCTCCAACTCCACTCCCCGTGTCATGCCCCCTGCCCTGTGCCAGGAAACCCAAACAGAGGCAGGTGGGGGCACAGCCCTGGACCTGTGGCCTCCTGTCAAGCTGGGCAGAGCTGCTGATGCCCCTGTCCTTCCTTAAGACGGCACAGGATACTTTTCCCCATCGAGCAATCAAAGGTATCAGTTGCTTGTTGCTTCAGTTCCTGCCCTGAGTGAACCGTTACTATAGTAACTGGATGTAATTCTTTATTACAGGGTGGATGGTTTTAATTCTGTGTTTGAAGACTCTGGCGAGACAGTCATGTTGCTATGGCGTGGCTTCCCAGGAGGCAGAGGGAACCCTTGGCATGGTCATTAGGGCTCTCTAATTGACGGGAAAACCCAGGCTCCTGCACTGGGGAAGGAGGAGGGCCATCTCCCACTGGCGCTGGGCTGGTGTCCTCTCCTGTTTGGTGCCCTAATCAGGAAGGTGAGGTTGGGCCCCTCAGCCAGTTGGTCCCATAGTGGCCTCTACTTCCCCATCACAGGGACCATGCTCCACCCAAATCCCACCTCCCCAGCAGATAGAGGGCCTTCAACATGTTTGTTGAATGAATGAATGAATGAATGAATGAACACATAAGTGATCTTCTGCAGCTTATAGAGCCCTTTAGCCCTCATTATGGCTCTGTACAGTCATAAGGCAGAGAGAAGGGGAAACTGAGGCTCAGCGAGGTTAGGGCCTAACTGTCCCCCTCCTTAGGCCTTTCACCAGCTGCCCTTGTCTCGGCAGCCTGCAGAGTTGTCTGGAACTTGCCCTTGCAGCAGACAGGTAGCAAGGGGAACCATGTCCACATCCTGTGCCTCCTTTGGTGTCAGATGGGATGGAGATCCCTTGATGGCTCATGTTTCACCCTCAGAGGCCATAGGTCTGGCAGCACAGGGCCTCTCCCCTGGGCCCTCGGATAGAGGGTTCGGGATACAGTTCTCCAAGGGACACCAACTGGATGCCCTACAGTTTAACTGGTTCTGACACTGCACCTGCAGTTGGCAGTAGATGCCACAGGTTAAGGGGCCAACTCCACCACACTGCCCCCACTTCAGAAGCCCCCCTTGTGGTTCCAATCAATTGGCTAGATATCAGGGGTCCCATGACTTCTTCCTTGGAATTGATTGCTTTGCTAGAGCAGCTCACAATGCTCGGGAACACGCTTACTGCCTGTGACAGAGGACATTCTGAGGATGCTGACCAGCTGGCAAATAGAGGTGCACAGGGCATGGGGTGTTCCAGGGCACAGAGCTCCCATGCCTTCTCCAAGTGTGCCACCTTCCAGCACCTCCATGTGTCCGATACTCTGGAAGCCCCCCGGATCCTGCCCTTTGGGGTGTTCTGGTCCTTACTGCATAGGAATGACTGATTATATCATTGACCATTGACAATCAAGGGGCCTCCCATCCAGGAGGTGGCAGGGCGGGGCTGAAAGCGATTCTCCTGGCTCCAGCTCCACCCAGCCAGCAGCCACCTTACTAGCATTCAACAGACACTTCTTTGGAAATCCCTGTTCTGTGTGTCTGGGTGTGTTTGAGAGGTGGGAGGACTGGGGCTCCAACCCAGGGCTTCACCCTGGACTATAAGGGCTTTACCCTGAGCCATATCCCCAGCCTGTTCCTTCCTAGGGTTTTAGTGGTCATGTGTCTAAACTAGGGCAAAGACCAAATATATTATTTATTATAAATCACAATATCCAGAGAGGAAAGTGAAGTCCAGAAAGGGAACGAGGCTGGGCCCATCCAGTGCTCCCCTAAGGAGGCACTGAGGCTCAGTCTGACCACCCCGGCCCAGCCTGCCCGGCCTTCCTCCATGCTGCTGTGCGTCCAGTCCTGGCCACACTAACAGGTTCTCTGCCCCACAGCTCTTCGTGATCGACAACGGCGCGGATGACTGGCGGATAGCCATGACCTACGAGCGCATCCTCTACATCAGCCTGGAGATGCTGGTGTGCGCCATCCACCCCATTCCCGGCGAGTACAAGTTCTTCTGGACGGCGCGCCTGGCCTTCTCCTACGCGCCGTCACGCGCAGAGGCCGACGTAGACATCATTCTGTCCATTCCCATGTTCCTGCGCCTCTACCTGATCGCACGCGTCATGCTGTTGCACAGCAAGCTCTTCACCGATGCCTCTTCGCGAAGCATCGGGGCGCTCAACAAGATCAACTTCAACACCCGCTTCGTCATGAAGACGCTCATGACCATCTGCCCCGGCACCGTGCTGCTGGTGTTCAGCATCTCGCTGTGGATCATCGCTGCCTGGACCGTGCGCGTGTGCGAAAGGTATTCCCGCGGTGCCACTCGCTGCCCTGCTTCCTGGGCCTCCGGGCCACTAGCCCCGGTTGGGACGCGGAAGGGTGCAGGCGCAGGGATATTGGAGGTGTATGGTCTGATGTAGATGGGGCAAACATCTACAAGGAGAAAATGGGAGAGAGGGGGGCAGAATTGGGGCTGAATATGAGCCGGAACATGGAAATGTTGAAAACAAGGTAAACTGGGAAAAACACATACAATAGTCCTGATTTTCTGTTCCATTTCTGCAAACCAGTATCAAAGCCTTCTGATTGTACCGTTAATCCTTACTCATGTACAGCCCTTTGCAGTTTTCCTATTATCTCTCCCTCTTGGAGATTAAAGATCCCTAATGTTTTCAAGGCTCTGAGAAGTCCTGCAGTAATGAAACCTGTTCCCTTTTGTTTACTCCAGTTTTTCTCAAAAGTTTTTGCCCACAAACCCTTTTCATTGTACAATACTGTTGACGCCTTGCTACTGGAGGTCTGGTCCATATAGCAGCATCAGTGTCACTGGGGGCTTGTTAGAATGCAGAGTTCCCAGACTGAGCCTAGAACCTTGGAATCAGAATTTGCGTTTTAGCAGGCTGACACCATGATTTGTACTCACTTTAAAGTTTGAGAAACTCCGTACTGATGGGATAGACTTTGGGATATGTTTTACCAGTAGAAGGCTGATGGCTGGGCAGTGATTCAGAGAAGCAGCTGAAGGGAGAGAAGGGAGATGTGGCTGATTCAAGGCCAGGGCTCAGGACCATCATGCCAGCTTCTCAGGATAGCCAAGTTCAGGACTGTTGCTACTTCCTTCTGCAGCCACACTTAGGCTGCCTTTTATTCCCCTCCCTATCAAGCCGGACCCTGGATGTTCCTTTAATTAATCTGGTTTCACAAGTGGAGTCTGAACTTAGGTTAGCAATGTGGATTCTGCCCCTAAGACCCTGTGAGATGTAGGGTAAGCTATGTTACCTCGCTGGGCCTCAGTTTCCTCATTTTAAAATGAAGGTCACCTGAAATAGAATAAATATATGTTCACTGTAGAGAGAGTTTTGTCATGGCAGAAGGCGTGTAAACCATCCTAACGTGCACAGATCCTAGTAATTGTCCTTAATTCATCAACACAATTTCATTGCCAAATCTTCCATGCCTGCAGTGTCCCAGCAGAGATAAAACAAGACAAAGAGAAGAGTTAGCCTGACGTAGCTGCTATGGGTGCTTTAGAGCCATGTTTTCTACCTGTTTAGAGATGTCCGCTAGTTCGGATATTTCTCTCAGGCTGTGGTCTGAGGGAGAGTGTGCTCTGGGCCGTGACCGAGGACCCTTAAGGACTGGCGCAGTGTTGGGAGACTTTTCCCACATATGGAGCCCAGAGCCACACCACACCCACTATTCAGAGCCCTACCGTGCTCAGCAGCTGCCATCGCAGCATCTGCTCCAGGCAGGACCATGCTGCCCTGCGTGACCCGACCCAGCCTACCCTGGTGAGCGACTCTCTTCCTACAGTGGGGAAGCATGTGCTTGGCTTTCCATCCATACTCCTCATGTTCTTGGAGCTCAGCAACATCGCACCAGTCACTTTACCTCTGGGCTTCAACTTGGTCATCTGTATGCTGGGGACAATACCTATGTTACAGGATTTATTATTAGTGTCAGGCAAGGTAATGTGCATGTACTATACATGACAATATGATGGTAATGGAAATTAATAATAACAGTAGTAGCCCAGGACCCTGCGTAATTCTTGGGAATTTTATGGCTTCCTTCTTATAATTAGAACCAACCAACTCCTATCATTTATTGATTTATACTCTTTCTGTTTTCCTTTTTAATTGATGGGGGCCAAGTTTTCTGACAATAATAATATTGAATTTGCATAGTCCTTCAAGGTATTTCAAGTCTTCCTTGTTTTCAAATCAACCCTATTTGGCTTGGATTTCAGACCATCAACCAGGCTGTACAGTCAACGAAGTGTGTACAAGCGAGTTTCATTGATTATTATAACTGTCACAAATATGGGTGACTATTTTTTGACTGGAAAATAAGCCAGTTTCCAAGTGCGTGGTTTGCCAAATACTTCCTTGCACTTATTTGCTATTGAATGACCCTCATTGGCCTGGTGCCCCCTAGGACACTAGGCCACTCTCTCTCTCTGCAAACATAGGTCATTTTTTCCCATCTAAGTTCAAGGCAAAGGCCCAGGGGGACAAAGAACAAGCCAGAAACTCTCCTGAAATCTTTTTCCTCTTGGGAAAAGACCGTTTGGTCCAAAGGCTTCTGCTTTGATACAAGGGGTCTGTGGGGTGCAAGCACCGTGGAGGTTGTCAGTGTGTCTGCCTTTTGGGAGCAGACCCCACACTGGTTCTATGTAAAATACTTTGTTTCATTCCTGCTGGCCCTCACAACAGACAGAAGTACCTTGAGGTCCCTGAAGCAGTAAAGCTCTCACAGAGCCAGTAAGTGACCAGGATGTGAACTGATTCCCACTCCGAACTTCATATTTGTGTCATCAGCCAGGCTGGATCCTGCCTTGCCGAGGGCCTGTGGCCTGGATGCTCCAAGCAATTTGCCTGGCTGAGGCCACTGAGATCGACACTTAAATCCGGCCTTGCTCTTTTGTCTGCCTCTGATGTCTGTGCCCTTGGCCACTTGGTCACAGTGTCCCCGGATTGACTTCATGTCTGATACAGACGCAGCCGAGGCACCACCTCGGTCCACCCACAGGACCCAAGTCTCACTCCCTCACCTGGGGGCACTGCTGTTGCTTGGTCCTCCTCAGGGAGATGCCCTGGCTGAAAGGAGTTGTGCAGGGCAGCAGGCAGCCATGGACTTGGCATTGAGGACTTTACAGGTCCGGCTCCTTTGCCTACAACAGGACAAGTCCAGGCTTCTGAGGGGCTGCCTTGGGCCTCTGTCTCCACTGGACTAAAGTTAGATGTCTGCCAAGGCCCAGCCCTGCTTCCCTCACACCCCAGTAATAGCCCCCATAAACCTTTTGCTCCCAACTCTCAGCATCTCAGAGGCTCTTGCAGGAATCTGACCTATAGAACAATGATAACACCTCTACAGTTTTTCTCTAGTCCGGTAAAGCACTTCTCTTACAAAGACCCACCAATTTCTTTTAGAATCAAGCTTAAATGATCCTTGTCCTTCCCGGTGTCTAATAATAAGATCGACAGACACCTTGAGACGGGAATTATTCAACCAGAGACTGGTCAGAGACAGGAAGCCAGGGATGCACTGGGGGCCAAAGCGGGGGCCAGGACGGGAGTGTGGTCTAGAGAAGATGGCCTTGGTCTCTTTCAGCCTGATCTGATGGTGAGTCTGTCCCCTTTCACATTCGAGAGGGTAGGTGACTTGCCCAAGGTCACACAGCAGCATGGCAAGCTCTAGAAAAACCTGGGGCTGCTGATACCCAGAGCAGAGCTTGTTGCATTCCAGGTGGCTTTCATCAGTCTGGACTTCTCTTCATTTGTATACACACACTTCTGAAGTTGCTATGGAGATCCCTCTTCAGCAAGATGCGTTTGAAAAGACATTTCTTGTATCTCGGGTTGGCTTTTATGTGACAAGGCAGGTTTTTCACATCTCCTCCTGCCATGGAGGGAGGGGACTCAGTGATAGTGTAGAACAGCTGGGCTGTTGGGAGGCCAGCGCCTGGTTGCCAGGAGGGCAGCAACAACATCGGCCTTGTTTTGCTGGGACCCCGGCTAGGCATTACGTCACTAGTGCGAAGCCTGACAGTTGCAGCACCCCCATCTTCTGGGATCCTCCTGGCTTCCTGCCCGCCTCCCACAGCCTCTCACAGCCTCCGGAGGAACCTCCTCATTAAACACTGTCAAGCGCCAGGCAACCTCATGGGAGGGGGGATCAGCGGAGGCCCCAGGTCCCTCTGCAGCAGGTCAGGGCTTTCCCTGCACACCCTGTGCCATGGCCAGCTCTCATTTTCATGTTTATCTCCTTGGAGGAGCAGCAGGGCCTCCATCACAGTGGTTAGGTGAGCTGGGTCTTGCTTTGTAAGTGACTTCCGGGCCTTTCGAGCAGATCCCTTTGGACTCTTCCCTCCTGAGGCTCCAAGGTCTGCACCCAGGGTGTCTCAGGCACTCCAGCCTGTCAGCAGGGTTTCAGTGGAGATAGTGTGAGTTTTCATCTTTTCCAGCCTATTTCCTGGCATTTTAGTGAGGAATTTGGCCTGGTCTCTAGAGTTGGAGAAAACAGTCCATTCCATCTTTCCTGCACATAGAACCACCACTCCCATTGGAAGGGAGATAAAAAGAAGCTTCCTCCCTCCAGCCCCTTCAGTCCCTGCCTCAGACTGCCAGGTCTGCCCCGCCAGCAGCAGGAAGCAGGAACATAGCCTTGCCTCTGCCTTTCTCCTCTCCACAGCTTCTTTTTTTTTTTTTTTTGTGGGTACCAGGGGTCGAACTCAGGACCTCATGCCCCAGCAGGCACCCATGCTGCTGAGCGATATATCACTAGCCCTTTTTTCGTATGTGTATACTGGGAGTAGAACTCAGGACCTTGCGCTTGCCAGGCAGGCGCTTATGCTGCTGAGCTATCTCACCGGCCTTCCACAGCTTCTTAACACCCCTGACAGGGGACTTCAATCTCCAGAAAGCAGTAGGTGGACGGTCTATAGGACAGAGCACATTGCTCAGGGTTGGTGGGAGCCCCATGCTGAGCCCCGCAGGTTGAGCAAGGCTGGGAAGATCCTGGGTGCAGGGGCTGAGGACTGTGGTCCTGTGGTCCTCTGGTGGGGCACAGCTCCATGGGGAGCTCCTGTAAGGACCCAGGAGGATCATGGGAAAAAGTGACCAGCATAGTTATTTTATCTAAAGAAGTAAGTTTAGCTAACATTTAATATACAAGTAGGAAGAAACACATGTGTGCAGTTTATAATCTATGTGTAATGGGAAGAGTCACGATTTGAAAAGTTTGCACACCACTGGTTTGCAAGCAATGGTGAGAAAGAATGAGAAATTATCCCGGTATATTGGAGAGAGCCAGATAGACCAGAAACCCTGTCCTCTAGCTGGAGAAATGAAAAATCGGCCTCTACATAGGGTAGTGGGGTAGCCACAGCAATCCTGCTGTCTGTATCAGGTTTGGACAGATCACTCACAGAGATGGGGAGGGGACGGATTCCTACATGAGGCCTCTGCAGTATTAAGGAAGAGGAAAACAATCCTGAAGATGCAGAAGGATGTTTAATGATGAGAAATCAAAAGCAACATTGGAAGATTCTTGGGCATCCCTAATCACGCAAGAAAATCATTCTTTTTGTTGGAGAAGAGTGTGCAGATATGAAATGAAAATGTTATCTGTCTTGCATAAGTACATAGTTTCATTATTTCTGCAAAAGGAAAATCCACATTGATGATACTGAATTTTTTAAAAATGTGGAATATGGAAGATAAACTTAATAGTTCTCTCAGAATGCAAAAGAGAAGAGAGACAGGATGAGTAAGATAGAGTTGGAGGCTATAAAATCCATATTAAATCCAACAATAAGTTATTTCAGAGGAAATAGCCTTTAAGTTTTTATTAAAGTCCTGAACTATGCAGGTAAAAGAATAATCAAAGATATATATGAAGAAAACTTTTTCGGAATTGGCCTTGCTGAGAGACGTGAGAGGCTAGAAGATCAGAGCATGCCGATCAAAAAGGTTTCCTGCTTTCTAATGAGAAGGGTGAAGGGAGCCAGACCTAAACATATTCTAATAAATTCTTTTTCTGGAAAAATTGTTGAGTCAGAAGGTTAACAATTCTAGGGGAACACAGGCAACGCACAGCTGAATTTTCCTCAGGACTTCTAGATTCCAAGAGACATCAAGATACTTTCCCAGGGTATTAAGTTCGTGATCCACCCTGTCAACAAAAGAGGAACAAATGTCGTTCTTGCAGTTTTGTGAGCATAGAAGGGAAACAATCCGTACTGGGATGGGGTGGGGGGCTTATATTCTAGTTGGCCAAAGGATGAGTCACAAGATATTAGTGGAATGGTGTAAAAGTGAGACAGAGAGACAGCCCCGAAACTAGGCAAACAGGAGATCAAGAATACATTTATCCATAACTGCAAAACCAAATTCTAATAGTAAAGAAAGAGTAGATTCTGGAAAGAGTAGATGTATAAAATAAAAACAAAAGCTCAGTAGTAGATAGAGGATTATAAGTCCTCATTTAAATTTGAGAGAAAAAGGCTAGAAGGGATGAGGAAAAGCATTCTAAATTCATCATATAGCAGAAGATGATTTTTTTCAAAAATCCTATCACCCAATTTGTAGTATAATTATGGGAATATATAAATCATTGTTTAAACCTAAAAGTAAACACAGGTAGAGATTTTAAAGCATAACAATAGCAGCAGCCATGAGTTATTTTTCCTAATGTATGCTACAGGTCGATGAGGTATGGGGTCTGGTTGTCTCCATTCTACGCGTGCGGAAGTTGAGACACGAACAGGTAAAGCTGTGTGTGCTGGATCACGCATCAAACCTGAGATCTCAGCATCCAGCCCCAGAGGCTCATTTTTCCTTTCCTACAGGACATGTACCTTTCAAAGAGACAGCACCAGAGGCCACGTAGCTATATACATATGGAAACAGGAGGGAGAAACTTAAAGCAAAATTTATTTCCATGCTGCTGACAAAAGAGGTGCCTAAAACAGAAGGACCCAGGGGGCAAAGGATGACGAAAGATTTATTACATAAATGCAAATCAGAGGGCAATAGAGTAGAAATCTTCATTTTTAAACCATATTGAATTCAAAGCAAAAATCATTAAATGGTCCAAAAGAACCACTTAATATGGATAAAAATACACCCTATGAAACTGTGAACCTTTATGCAAAAAATGAGATCAAAAATCTGAATTACTAATTGTTTTAATTAATTGAGAAATATTGAACTTTGTAGCCTATAAACAAATAATACATCATCTTTTTAAGCATCTGTGAAACATTTACAAAAATGGATCAACTTCTGGGTCACACATTGAGAAACATTAGAAAAATTGCTCAGGCTGTATTCTGTGACCACGAGCCATAAAACTAATTAAAAGGAAACTTTTGGTGAATATTTTTAAAGGAATCTCCTCAATTAAACTTCCTAAACAAAGAATCCAAAACTACCATTGAAGACTACTTAGAAACTTACCCCAGGGCCGGTGAGATGGCTCAGTGGCGTAAGTGCCTGCCTGGCAAGCGCGAGGGCCTGAGTTCGACTCCTAGAACCCACATACGAAAAAAGGGCCGGTGATATCACTCAGTGGCACGGGCGCCTGCTGGCGCATGAGGTCCTGAGGTCGACCCCCGGTACCCACACACACAAAAAAAAGAAACTTACCCCAATGTTGACCTTATGTGTCAAAGCTCAGAATGTGACCAAAGTTGTACTCAAATGAAAAATATCCTTTAAGATTTTATTATTAAAAAATGAAGAAGAAGGGGCTGGTGAGATAGCTCAGCGGCATAAGCGCCTACCTGGCAAGTGTGAGGTCTGGAGGTGGACTCCTGGTACCCACATAAAAAAAAAAAAAAAAAAAAAAAGAAGAAGGAAAATAAATGACATTCACTACAAGAATAAACCTCAGGAGAGCAGATTAAATTTATAGCAAATGCAAAAACAGAAATTAATGAATTTTAAAAACAAAGACTGAATGTATAGATCCAAAAGATACCAACTTTTAATAAATGTAATCAAATTTTGTTGTGTTATAAAATACAAGCAAAATTATAAATTTTAAGGGAGAGGGCCGGTGAGATGGCTCAGCGGCATAAGCGCCTGCCTTGCAAGCGCGAGGGCCTGAGTTCGACTCCCGGATCCCACATACGAAAAAGGGGCCGGTGATATCACTCAGTGGCACGGGTGCCTGTTGGCGCGTGAGGTCCTGAGGTCGACCCCCCGGTACCCACAAAAAAAAAAAAAAAATTTTAAGGGAGAATAACTATTGATTTGGAGGATGTTTTAATAAATAAGTGAAGATAGCTTAACTCCTTTGAAAGAGGAGACCATTGAGGGTGCTTTATTAGATATTAAAATGTATCATAAAACTGAGAGTAATTAAGTCCCTCTGGCATTACTGAAAAATCACTAATGACAGATCGATGAAACTAACGGAACACTCTGAAATAAACTCCAGTAGGTAAAAGCCCAGTATGAGAAAGAAAACCAATTAGGAAGCCATGGATTATTCAATAAATGTTAATGGGGAGACTGGACGCTTGGATGAAAACCCAAATTGGAGCCCACCTCTCACTAGCCACCAAAGCAAATTCCAGGTGGGTTAGAGTCAGACATGGAGGAAGAAACACGGACAGGATCCAGAAATCAAAGTGAATATTTCATCAGTCCTGGAACGAGAAAGAACTGTAAGGCATAAAAATCTCAGAAGAGATGAAACATGAAGGAGAAAACGGGTATTTGATTACATCACATGTACAATTTTAGTTCAAAAATATAAACTTGTTTAAAAAGCAAATGTTACCTAGGGAGACTATTTGCAGCCCATATGACAAGAGATAAATATCCGGATTATACAAAACAGGCTTTGGGAACCAGTGAGAGCTCACCTCCCTGCTAAAAAAGCATAACCACAAAGAAAGAAATACAAAAAGCAAGAAAATGAGATACACAACATACATTCAGCCTCACTAACCAAAGAACTGCAAAACTCCAAGGAAAATCAGGTTTTGCTCCTCTGGATCTGACAAGCACTTAAATGGGTACAACTCAGTGCCGGGGACCGTTCCTACCCTGGTAGGGGTGGTGGGTGGATTGCCTCTCACACTGCGAGCAAGAAGGAAACTAGCACCGTCTTTCTGGACACAAACTAACAGTTTGTCACAGGAGCCTTTACAAGTTTGTAGGGAACTTTAATCCCGTAACCGTCCCTCCAGGTAGCTGCTTTAATGCAATAATCAATTTACAGCATGGTTCTTTAGCACAATATGACTTATAATAGTGAAGAATCAGAAACTAAGTAAATATCTAGATTGAAATGGTTAAGTAAGTGATAGTTCATCTGTAGGATGGGTTGTTAGGCAACAAATTTAAAAATTGGCCTTATGAAGACTATAAGAAGATGAGAAAGTAGTCGCAATGTAATATTTGAAAACGGAGTATACAAAATAGTTTTATATAGAATGTCGCCATTGTAAAATACATAGACATACAATATGCTTAGAAATGATTGGAAAATACATATTAAGTTGGTTTCTCTGCGGATGTTACATGTGATTTTTTTCATTATATTTTGTTGTATTTTTTATAATGAAAATGCATATATAATACTTTATTTTTTAATGGGGAGAGGTTGGGCTTGTTTTTTTATACCCTTGACAAAGCCCCTCTTTTCATCTTCCACAAGAACTCACGGTTTGTATGAACAGGGCTTGGAAAGTAAAGCCGAATGCCTCAGTTTTCACATTTAATTTTCCTTGAAGAGCACAATAGAAGTTCCTTTCTAGACAGGCGTGGTGGTGCACGCCTGTAATCCCAGCACTCTGGGAGGCTGAGGCAGGAGGATCACAAGTGTGAGCCCAGCTGGGCAATTTAGTGGAACCCTGTCCCAAAATAAAAAATAAAAATATAAACAAAGAAATATAAATGGGGCTAGGGATGCAGCTCAGTGTGAAGGCACTGGGTTCAATCCTCAACCCACACACACACACACACAGGCATGCACACACACACACACACACATGCACACACAGTTCCTTCATGAGGAGTTCCCCTTCAGATCTAGCAGCCAGTGGCCTTAGTAGACAAGGCCGTAAGACACTATAGCCTGGGTCAGGACTCCCTCACGCCCAAACACAGTCTCACTTAGAGCCCCTCTGTGGCCTGCGATGTTGACAGGAGCACCCAGAGCCCGAGTCTGGGCAGGTGGAGTGGTGTGGGCCAGGTGTCCAGGGCACCCCTCTTTGGCTCCTGGGCATCTCAGCTGGCTGGGCGCTGGACACAGCCATGCTGCAGTAGCGCCTCGTCTAGTAGGGAAGAGCACAAAATACTGCCAATTAGAAAGAAAGAATATTGTGGAATCAAAAAAGAAAGAAAAACACAAAACAAAACCAGAGAAAGGGAAACTGGGGTGTTAAGGAATAAAGATTGGGGGGAATGGAAAGCGTGTGATTTTTTCTTTCCACTTAACACAGACTCCTCCATCCCCTGAGACTTGGCTCCAGGGCCCTGGAAGCTGAGCTGGGAGGAATTTGGGCAAAAACCCGCTACCTCCTTAACCACTGCTTGTTGCACAGGTGAGGACCCGTGGGTACCTGGCCACCTGCAGGGACTAACCCAGGAGGAGCAGAACCATGCTCCTTGTGCAGACCTTGCCCAAGCTCAGGTTCAATCCAGTGTCCCAAGCCATCTGTTCCGGGGCTCGTCCTGTTCCAGTCCGGTGGGACACCCATTCAGATTCCGGGTGCATACTGTATCCCCTGTCCTCATGTTTCACTGCCAAGTTCTCTTTCTGATTCAACAATTCTTTTTTCTTTCTCATTTGCAGTAGTGTGTGTGTGTGTGTGTGTGTGTGTACGTGCTGTTTGACACTTAAACATGGAAACCGTTAATTTGTGGTTAGCCTCGTTGTACTTTTATTTATGTTAAATATTTATACATTAATTATAAATTGCATTGTAATTAAAGGTGACATCTCAAGAAATGGAGAAGCAGGAAAATACTGTAAAACTCATATTGTGACACCCCAGGTTTGAGGCAAGGTTGATGCAGAGCAAACACCATGTTTTGTGAGAAACTGTTTTCCGGTTCAGTCAACCTGATCACCTCAGCCTGTTATGTGCTGAGCCCAGGTTTGCCACTCCTCTCACTTGCTGGGAAGTGACCGAAGTGACCGTCTTTTGTCTCCAAGATGTTTGCCTGAGGGGACCAGCCTGGGAGGATCGCCATCCTCTCTCCCTGGAGTGACCACCTCCTTGCCCTGCCAAGGACAGGCTCAGCTGGCACCATGCTGGACATGTGAACGGGAGGTTACTGTTCCTTACAGTGGCTGCCTCACAGCATTCAGGCTCAGCTCGAATTCTCTGGTACCAGAGAAAAGGACTGTGGCCCTGCGAGGGGTAGTGCCAACAGTCCTACAAGAGTGAAGTCCCTGGAGGGGTGTGATGAGGAAGGGAGGGGCTCCCACAGGCATCAGTCACATCTATTTGTGGGGGATGTTGGTCAAGACAGGAAATCCATGTTCTGTCAGCTTTTCCATTTCTTGACTTCTGGGTTGTTTTGCTTCCCCCTCGGGCTCCCATTGTGCCTTGCATTTCCAGCACTGCCTGTGAAGGACTGGCTCCCTGGCTCGCAGGCTCTGGTGTCTCATGGGTGCCTGTCCCTCCTACCCATGCTTTTCTTCCTCCCCCACCTGCCCTGGGCTGAGCCCACTGCCCAGCAGATATGGAGCCAGCGTCTCTGCCTCATGGCACTGCTCCCAGGAGGGCTTGTCCTGGGTGTTCTCCTTCCGTCTAGTCCAGACACCTCCTTCTGCAAGACTGGGCCCCAGTGCCCTCAGGCTGTCTCTTGAGCATCCTGTCATGCCGCTCTGCTAGCTGCCTCGTCGTCCTCTGTGCCCTGCCTAGGAATTTAGGGGCAACCAAAGTCCCTGGAGCCCTCTGTCCCTCACACAGCTGGGCATTTTGTTCTCTCCAGAGGCTCATGGGAGCTACCTGCTCAAAAAGCCCCTGCAGACCCATCCAGACAGGTCTAGGTGGGCTCTGACACCCCACAATTGAGGGGCACAGAGCCTAGTTAGTTAAACTCCTTGTGAAAATGTTAAGCGTGTTTAAGCCGCACCGAGGGGAAAATGCTGGCTCATCATCACCCCAGAGGACTCACTCTGGGGCAGGGGTGCAGCCTGAACCCAGGGCTAAGAAACCAGGTGCAGACCTGGTTCTACTTTTCTTTACACGGATGCCTAACCTGATCAGAGTCCTGGGGCCTCTATTCAACACCCTCTGCTACAGGGATCTCATTACTTTAAATGGCTGCTTCATTTGCAGATGGCTGTGACTTAGAACTATCTTTTTTTTTTCTGGTACTGAGAATTGAGCCCAGGGCTTTCTCACTGAGCTACATCCCCGGCCCACTGTTATCTTTTATTTTGACACAGGGTCTCCCTAAGTTGCCCAGGCTGGGCTCAAACTTGCAATCCTGCCTCAGCCTCCCACAGCACTGAGATTACAGCCGTGCACCACCATGCTGGGCATATCTCCTTAATATTGGCTAAGATTTGACTCCTTGTAGTTTCTGTCGTGAATCCTAACCCTGTTCTCTGTATCCTTACCAAAGACGTTCCAGCAGCATGGGCTGGCGGGCGTGGGTCTCGCTCATGCTTGCTAGCAGATGACTTGGGGCCAGGATAATTCCCAGAAGCCCTTGGCACTGGCATAACATTTACCATGTGGTGAGTGACCTTCATTTCCTTTTCCACTGAAGGCTCCTAAATACTTGAAGACAGTTTTGTTGTCTCTAACGAGATCCTTCAAAGGGCTCATCTGGTCAGACTTCATCTTCCTGGTCATCTATATTTCCCACAAAGTGGAGGCCCAGGCTGCACACAGGGTCCCAAGTGTTAGGCGGCCTCCCGTTTCCTCAGCAGCTTGACAGTAGCCCACAGGAAAAGCCAGGGCTCCCAGGCATACTGGGAATGAGAGAGTGAGGGCCAGGTGCAGCTCTGTTGAGGTGTGGCCCTCTTGACAGCTCCGTTCTACAACCTTGCATTCTACTGTTGACTCTTCCTCAATCCAGCTGCGAAGGCCCAGTTTAGCCTGAGTTCTGCAGGAAGCAACCTGAATTCTGCCCCATGTGGCCCCTGCTGGACAGGAGCCACAACTGGGAGTCAAAGCCAGAAAGGTGGTCAGCCACATGGGAAGAGGCAGGACTCTCGGCTTTAGCAAGGGCTGAGGTGCCACCTAGGGACCCCTTTTTCTCTGCCTTGGTTTTCCTGCTGGTAAAAGCAATGGTTTCCAGGCTCCTGCAGAGGAGAAATAAGCCATTCACAGACCTCGAGATGGACTTTCCAAGAGGAGGGTGCAGGGTGTACAGAGAGCTGTGCTGCGAAGAGCCGGGGACGTGGAGTCACTGGGAAGAGAGTGGAATGGCTAAGTCCGTGAGTGTGGCAGGGCTGAGCCGCAGGAGGGGCCAGGGGACTGAGAGTGGAAGCCCTGAGGGTTCGAGCTGGGTGTACTTCAAAGAGCTTTAAACAGGAGAGGACCCCATCTGGTTCATTTGGAGACGATCATGGGGTCACCCTTGCAAATAACTGGAGACAGGAAAAGTATTAGGAGGACAAAGGAGGCCATTGTAGTAGGCCAAGCAAGAGACAAAGATGACTTAGGGTGGGGGCAGTGTGGAGTTCTTGAATACATCCTTGTAACAGGCCAAAAATTTTATATGTGTCTTTTCATGCACTGATGTCCCATCACAAAGCCTATGATGAACTCATCATGTTGCCCCTAAGTTCTCCCGCTGCTTCTCTATTTTTGTCTTCTTTTTCTCAGAAACTTTATCAGTTAATATTAGTTTTTGGCTGCAAGTAACAAGGAACTCAAAATAACAATAGCTTAAAGAAAATAGAAATTTCTTTCTCATGTAAAAGAAGACTGGAAAAGCAGTTATGACACCCAGTTGCATCAAAGCCACAGGCTCATTTCCCCTGGTCCTAATGTCCTTGATACATGGTTTCTTCTTCATAGTTCAAGAAGGCTGCTGGAGCTCCAGCCATCTATCTACCCTCTAGCCAGCTGGACAAAGTAAATGTTCTTTGTCTTTAAGAAAATTTCCTGGAAAGAGCCAGGTGTGGTGGCTCATGCCTGTAATTCCAGTACTTGGAAGGCCAAGGCAGGAGGATCTCTGTGAGTTCAAGGCCAGCCCGGGCTACATAGTGAAACCCAATCTCAACCCCTGCCCCCCCTCCAAAAAAAAAAAAGAAGAACATTTCCTGGAAGTAGTACATATGGCTCCCATTCACACTCCTTAGTCATTCACATGGCTGGAGAAATGTAGTCTTAATAACTGATAACCATTGCTCATTCCTGGGTTCTCTTACTAATAAAGAAGAGAAGAAGGGATCTTGGGTCACAATCATTGCTTAGGCTCAAAATCATTCCTTATCCTCATGCCCTCGACCCTATTCAAGTATCAGGCTCTATAGTTTTTATTCTATGGTGTTTCCCAAATTGATCTCTCCCTGACACAGACTGCTGCCATCTTACCCTGGACTATACAGGTAGCTGTTCTGGCCTCCAATTGCACTACTGCTATGGATATCTTCTACTACCCCACAAACAGCTCCAGTTGCTCCTTCCAGATAAGTCCATATTCCTTTCTTTAGGGTCCACAGTCTCCACCATCCAAACCCTGTCAACTCATGCTAAACCAGTTTGGTTCTATTTCAGTAACATTAGCAGTGACTGGGATAACACCTTGCATTTCTACTTGTGCAGTTTTATTGCTTACAGAATGGGGACAATGTGGTACCTGAGTCAGAAAACCTGGGCCCACGGCTTCAGCTAGCTCTGGGCCTGCTGTGTGACCCTACTCAAGTCATCACCCGCGGTGAACTAAGTGCCAGTGACACACCCTGGCTCCTTACCTTTGCTGGTCCTGTTTTCCTGTCTGTAGCCTGGAGATCTAGGTGGGCCTGAGGTTCAACCAACAGAAGTTGCCAGAAGCTGGGGACTTGAAAACACAGGGCTCACACCCCCATTTTTCCTGTTGGCCTGCACAGAGCCATCATTCATGGATGAGGATGTGGTGGGTGGCTCAGTGGGGCTCAGGGATTTGTCCTGGCTCCTGCTCTGCAGGGAACCCGAGTCCTGTTGCAGACCTCCAGGGGAACAGTCATATTTTGGTACTCAACTGCTTTGAAATGCACCAAATTGAGTACTTGGTGAATTTTTTGTTTGTTTGTTTGTTTGTTTGGTTTTTGGTTTTTTGAGGGTCTCTCTATGTAGTTCAAGCTGGTCTTGAACTCATTATGTAGCCCAGGCTGGCCTCAGACTCGTGGTGATCCTCCTGCCTCAGCCTTCTCAGTGCTGGGATTATAGGCGTGCACCACCACACCCTGTGATTCTCAACAAATTATGATGCAAATATGTTGTCCTGTACTTGTGGTTTGTTTGGTGCTTGAGACTCAAGCTAGAACTCTGGATTGCCTCATGCCTCGATACCCTTTCCAGCCCAAACAATTTTGTTTCATCCTCATCATTTCAGTACTTGTCCTGCCTCCTGGAACTAATTAACAATGGGTACAGAGGTACCCATTTGTTAAATTGAAGAGTTTTGCTACAGATAGGACTGTGTTGGGGAAAATGGAGAAAGAACATAATGTGAAGAGTAAATTTGGTTTTTCTTTCAGTTTGGGCTACACAGTCATTTTACAATTCTTTTGAGGACACTGTCTGGTCTCTCAGAAAAAAATGATTGGTGCGATAGAAAACCAGTGATTTTTAGTGGGAACTTGTTTCTATTAGTAGGTACAGGTAGAAACAGCCCGTTGTCCTTGAATGTCACTATGTCAGTTTTTGGGAAGAGGGAGAGAGGTTTTGTGACTGGTGAGACTTTCTGAGCAAACATGTATTAAATTTAATACAGTAAAATCTGTGTTGTCAAACTTACAGAGTTAAGTAAATGTGTATATAGTGGCTTTATAATTATTTTGTCAAAGTTAACACATGAAATTGTTTCCACTTAGTTACCAACATTCTTAATTTGTTTTGGTCTTGTTTATAATTTAAATGATGGATTTTATTTAGGGAAGAAATGTGTCTTGAGGCTTTTCATTATTTCAGAAATTAGACCATACCCTCTGGAGACTGCTAGCCTGTCACTATGGCCACAGTGTGCCAAGCCCAAGAGGACAGGTGAGATACAGCATGGGGTCTGGAAGTCTAGTTAAGGTTGAGCTCAAGCAGAGGACAAAGAGCCAACATTTGCTAAGTCTTTGTGATAATGTCACAATTATCTTTTGTGGTGTTATCTGCATTTCATAGGCGGAAAAACCAAGGCTAAACGCCATGGGTACCCACCCACCAGGGTGTGAGGCTACCTGTCAGGTGGCAAATCTGTCCCAGAAGATCCACTACAGTGCAGCCTCCCTGGGAGGCTTTGTGGTTACTTTCGGATAAATAAAGGGCACTCTGTGAAGAGATTGGGGTGGAGGAATTTTCCCATTCCAGAGGTTCTGGGAGGTGAGTGAGGCAGGCTATCACAGAGGCCCAGAGCTTCTGCTCTGCGTCCTTCCACCTGAAGCACCCTGGGCAGCCAGGCGTGACTATCCAGCCTGAGCATCCCTGGTCTCTTCTGCTCTCCAGACCTTCCCGCCTCCCCTGATCTGCTCAGCGCCCACAGATCCCAGAGCCCAGGACATCCAGCCAATGACCAGTGTCAGTGAGCAGATTGAAATGGCAGCGGAGGGCTCTGTTTTAGAGGATAATCGTGCTTCCTGGAAAGTATGGAGAATTGTGCCATTGCCCGAGGGGTGTGTAATAAAAATCATCCACCAGGTAAAAACAGAAGCCAGTAGCAGATGAGTGTTTACCTAAGGAGTCGTCCCAGTTGTCACCACCACATCATCATTTTCTTTATCGCAGCCTCATCTAATCATGACAGATCCAACAGAAAACAAACCTTCCAGACCTGCCGCCCAGATGATTCCCCACCTCCCCTCTGTCTCTCCCTCAGCTCAGTAAGTTGGCTCTTCCTTCCCATCTGCGGGCTCCCTGGCTGGCACTCTGCACAACTGTCACTGTCGCTGTGCGTCCTGTGGTCGCTCAACTCCAAAGTCCCCTCCCCTCACGCGCCTCCTTTGTTCCTGCCTGGCTCCTCTCGTCTGCCAGTTTCCAGCTCTAGGAAGTGTCAGGAAGTGTCAGAGGTGGGTTGTCATTGTTTTTTTTCAGGCAGCGTTTTGTTGCCTGGCAACATGTCACAAGCACCTTGTATGGTGGCTGCTTCCTCTAAAACAGAGCCGGGACATTGGGGCCATTCTGAATGCGGCCATTCTGGCTCTTCCACAGTGGTCCTGGCCCCGGCTCACCCTCTCCTGCCCTGTCTCAGGGATCCAGCTGTCCAGTGGTCAGAAGTCCTGAGCTGGAGCCATCAGAGGCTCTGTGGAGTTGGGAGACACCTGTGGCTGCCAGGGCACAGGCCGCCCTGGGTGGCAGGGTCTCCCCTGGGCTGAGCTCTGGCCTTACCTTATTCCACGAGATGCCGCGGGCCTCCTGTCTGGGCAGATGCCTGCCTCTGTCTGTGCAGTCAGCCCAACCACAAGTTCCACTGAGCCAGGGAGGGGGACAGAATGTGATCCGAGGAACACAGAACTCAGAACTGGCAAGGGCTCCAGAGCTTATTTAGCCAAATCTTTACATTTTATAGATGAGGAAGCCAAGGGCCAGAGAAGGGACGCAGCTTGTCCAGAGTCCCACGGTGAGTTGGAGCATCTCCCTCCTGCACTGGACACTCGAGTGACCGGTGCCCACGGGGCAGAAAGAGGCAGCGCAGCAGAGAGAAGCACCCTGTACTTGGGCCCTGTGGTCCCCTTGTGGCCTCCATTTCCTGACCCGAACTGAATGAGGCCTGTGGGGCATAGGACTTGGGAGACACAGCTGCCTCCCAGGCTGAGCCTGGGCACCCAGGCTGTATCCATGTGTCTGTGGCACTTCTCTGGCAGCGGCGGGGTCCTGAGAGCACCTAGACTGAGGACCCTGAGGAGACTCCTGGTGACACGTGTCACCACCACCAGGCTGATGTAGGGTGAACCTCCCAGGAATCTGTGTCTTTTAAAGATGGCCTCTTCAGGCCGCAGGATGGGCCACAGTGCTGTCTACCCGGCTCCCCACCCCGCATGGGTAGCAGGTAAGAAACGGTTCTCTGAGGGCCCCAGCTGGGAGGAGCCCTGGTGCTCACGGGCCCAGGCCCATCAGTGCTCAATAAGCCTGTGGAGGCTCAACTGGCTCTGCGAGATTGTGCGAAGGAATTGTACACTTTCCCCTGCTGGCCTGCAGATGAGGAGTTTCCAGATGGCCATCTCCTCTTTGTCTTGTTCCTTCTTTTCCTCCAGCGAGAATCTCTCATTTTAAGAGGCAGATAAAAGGAATTCCAACTCCAAGGGCAGCCTGTCCCCAGCCTGTCCCTTCCTTCTGCTCCTGGGGCTGAGATGAACAGGGCCGGCGAGGGAGCCTCCCTGCAGCAGCTGCTCTCACTGCAGGGTGTGCTGGCTTCGAGGACTTAGACGCCCCCCCAGCAGTAGCGCCCCTCTTAAGGGAAAGTCAGATGGGTAATTGGTTGTCTCCATGCCTTTCTCCACAGAGCACTGAGCTTCAATATTAGCATTATTTCTAGTATATTCTAGAACTTCCCTCTTAATGATGTCAATCAAGCTCCAGTGACTTGGCTGTGGGACAGGTGGGCCTAGACCAGCTCCTGGGAACCGACTCCCTGCAGGCCTTGTACCCTTCACTTGGCCACTCCTAGAAGACAGGGAAGCATGCCTTTCTGGATGCCAGGCCATGATAAGAGGACACTGTGCTTCCTGTGCAGGCTGCTTGGGGAGCGCTTACCATGTCCCCAACCCTGTCCTCAGGCCGTTGGTGCTCCAGCAGACCCTCTCTTCAGGTGCCTTTGCCTTCGAGCTCCTCGGCTCTGGTCTCCCTCTCTCTGTGGGAGCTGCTTTGTCACCTCTGCCAAGTTAGAATTCTTCCGCCTGGTTGTTCCCCCACCCTGGCTCTCCTCAGCACCCTTCTTCTCAGGGCTGAGGAAGCTACCTGGCCAGAGCTCCCCCATTCTGCCTTGGAAGCCCCACTGCTCTGGGAAACAGAAACGAGAACACTCCCTCCCAGGCCATTTCCCCATCCTGTCTCTTTGCTCTTCACTCTTGGTCGCAGGGTGATCCCCACCTCCTTCCCACTCAGCCTCCCCAGGTGAGACAGCCACTTGTGTCCTCCAGAACATTCACTTGCCTGGTGAGCTGCTTGCTTTTCATTCTTTTTGGGAAACAGCTGAGGAGAAAGACACCCTTCTTTCCTTTGGGGCTCTAGCCAAGACCACTGCCTATGCGGCACTTCCCTCCACGGGATGCCATCCACATCGAAGCCTGTGAATGACATTCCCTGGAGCTGCATAGTGCACAACCTACGCCACTAGACAGGGCAGCCCTGGCTCTGGTGGACTCCTCTATGAAGTGAGACTCATTATACAGATCCAGCTCAGATACCCGAGAGAGGGAAATCCCCAGAAATCTCTTCCCCCGACTCTGCTTCCCAGAGGCCTCATGTATGTGGTCAAGCACAAGGCTGTGTGCTGAGCCAACCCAAGTTCACCCTCAGCTCTGCCACTCAGAAGAGTTATTATTTTGTGCAAGTTCCCAAGTCTGGCTGAGCCTGCCTTTCCAGCAGACCCAGGCCCTGGGCAGTGGAGCTGAATGGAAACCAAACAGTGCTGTGAGAGAGGGAAAGACCCGGGTGGCTTTAAACAGAAAGTGGGGACCCACAGGTGAGTGGGATGAGACCAGGTGTAAACGTCACCTCCCCAAAGCCCTGGCCAGCACTGTGGTGGAGATGGGCTCGTGCTGGCAGCAGGCACATGGTTAGATGCCTCTGCGAGAAAAGACCAAGAGGAGCAGGAGCTCATGGGGGCACTTGATGCCGGAAGGCAGGAGGTGACTTCTAGGCCAAAGGAACTCTGGGCAGAGGGACAGGAGAACAGATCAGAGGAGGGATGCAAGGGAGAGAGGCCCAACAGCTGCTGGCGGGGTTGGCAGCAAGAGGCCACAGCTGCCCTTCAGAACCGAGAGGTAGTCAGGGATTCTGTCTAAGTCTCCTCTGGCAAAGCCAGTAGTTCCCAGCCTTACGTACTTGTATCTTTTATTCTGGAAACGCAAGGGAGATGCTCTTCAGACATGTGGCTTTGGCTGTCTGTGTGCCCCAGATTATAAATCATTTCTACCAGGCTGACTGGAGTCCCAGGCTTCCTTTCCCTGTGAAATCAAATCAGAGCACAAGAGAGATAGCCTTGGAACAACCGTAACACAAAAGAGTAACAAATGTCAGTCCTCAAATGTCTCTGCCCCGGCGAGAGCGTTTGTGTACCCTGGTGTGTCTCTGCACAGACGAGGTCGGGGGCAGCCCACTCCCCTCCCCGTACTCCAGGCAGTGGGAGCCACTGTTGCATTTGGAGCAGGGAGGGTCTTGGGCTTTGGGAGGAGTTCCCTGGCTTCAGTGTGGCTGAGGGGAGCACAGGATGACCCTAAGACAAGGAGAGCAGTTGGGAGACTGCGGGAGGACAGAGGCTGCTTCCGTCAGGGAGGGGACCTGGGCAGCAGGAAGGGGGCAGGTGACAAGCAGGATTGGGGGCCACTTGAGCTTAACTTGCCTGCTGTCCCTCCAGAGATGCCCCACACTGGCAGACCCACGTACCTCCTCCTCCTGACATTGCCTTCCCATGGCTCTGAGGCCATGGGACTCCCTGGAGCCTTGTGTTACTTTTTGCTACCTGCATCTGGTGGTCCAGGAGGTGCGAGCAAAACCATCCCGAAGCAAGCAAAGACACGTGTCCTGCAGGAGCTCCCACTGCGTGTCTCACAGAAGAGGCTGGGAAGGAGACTGAAAGCAATGGGGAAGCAAGAGAGGAGAGGCGAGAGCATGGACCACACTTCAGAGGAGGGAAAGAGAAGCAAAAGAGTGGAGAAAGGACAGAGAGAGGCAATGGCAAGAAAAGCAGAGGAGGTGGGGAGAGGAAAACGAGGGGTGGGGGTGCTGGGGGAGAGCGGGGTTCTGTGCACTGAAGTCCAGGGCAGGCGACTTGGAGAGAGCCCTCTCCACCTGCCTGCCCCCCTGCCCTGTCCACCCTGCCCTGCCTGCTCCTCAGCATTGGCCCGCTCAACCTGGGGGGCTCCCTGGGAAGGCTGGGCCTCCAGAGACCACCCCGCTCTGTGTGCCCACCCTGCACCTCACCTTGGCAGCACTGTTAGTGTTACTTGATGTGCGCTACCTTCACTGGACCATGAGTTTCACAGAGCAGATACCACGTTCCTGTTCGCTGACTGGTGAACTCGCCGAGTAAGCCCTGTTACCTCGGGTGATCATCTGTACCATCCCGTGAAAGCTGTGTGCGCTTTGCTCCATACAGGGGCAGCCCGAGACATGGGTGGCGGAGGCCACATGGCTCGCAGGTGACAGGGCTGGGTCTGAGTCCCGCCATGGCCTCTCTACCACGCCACCTCCCAGCACGGCAGAAGACATGCTTCCCATGGGAACGTGCTTCTTCCAAACATATTGCTTTTCTCCATTTTCATGCATTTTATTAAACATTTCCAAATCAGGAAACATGGAAATATTTTTTAATAAGAAGAAAGAAAACATTGCAAATTGAGAAACTGACTCAGAAGGGTTTGCCAGAGGAGCCATCTGGTTTCTAATTTAATATCCATCCAAAGAGGTGGACAGTGCTGTCCCTGGAAGAGAACGGACGGTGGAGAGACGGCAGCTGGCTTCCCTCAAACGAGGGAGCAAAACGAGGAGCGCAGGATGTAGCCTGGAGAAGTCAGCAGGTGTTAGTGTTCCGATGTCCCCACCATGGCCCGCAGAGAGGCGGCATCCAGATATGGGACACCAGCCAGATGTCTGAACCCTCCTGTAGTCAGTCAGATGTCTATGCAGAAAACTGCTAAAGGAGGTAGAGATGCCACCACCTCTGCCAGAAAAGCCACATCAGGCCAGCCCCAAGCGCACAGAGGACCAGCTGTGTCTGTTTGTCACCCGTCGCAGCTGTGTGTTGGAGGGTGCGCTGTGCTGATGCTGGCTTGGGCACCTTTCAAAAACCACCCCAAGGCCTTGCCCCCATTCTGTTAGCTCCTGCAGCTGGAAATAAAGGACTAGATTTAGATTTGCCTTGGAAAGTCCCAGGGCTATTACCTTGAGTTGCCTGGTAGAAGGGGACGGTCCTTATCTTCCTAAATTCAAAGCCAACTTGAGCAAAATAGGACAGTGTGTATGAAGTGGGAGGGACAGAGGGAACGACTGTGTGCGTTCTTCGTCGTCGTGGCATGTGGTCATCCCTGGGTCCCCAACAGCTTTGGGGTAACATTTTAAGATGTTTATAAGGGAAATTGTTTATTAGTAAAGCATTTTTTTTGCCTTGGTATGAATTCACCCGTAGCTGGAATCAGCGGTAATAGCCTTGAAATCACCCTGAGCCATTTACTCCTCAGCTAACTTGGAATTTCAATGATGCTCTTTTGCACACCTCAAGCATTTCTCAAATGCTTCTAAGCTAAGGCTCAAAATGCCCTGAAGAATGGTGATTTCACCCCGTCTTCTCCACAGAGCTGGAATCACGTGCCTTAACCTGCGGGGCATTTGATAATTAGGAGTTGATTGTGCTGGGCACCCGGACAGAGGCAGAGGCAGGAATGGGAACAGAGCCCAGGACTCTCTGACAGTGCCTCCCCTTCAGTACTCGCCTCTGACGCAGGCTGGCGAGTGCCACCTTCCTGCTGGTAGGGTTGAGGAGGGGCTTTGTCCAACTACAGTGGGCCCTGCCCAGGCATGGATGTGACCTCCATGTCCCATCTGTGCCCTGATCACTGTAGCTGGTGTTTCAGGTGTCTGAAAAAAAGCTGGAGCTGAGCCCTGGTCTGTTCACTTCCTTGCTGTATGTGTGAGCTTGGTCAGTTACTCTCCCGAGCTCCCAGTGCACCGTGATAAAGTGAAGGTGACAGCTCTTGTCCTGGGGCCTGTGATACCAACGCAAGGGCGACTTTCACGCATCCCTTTCCTTCACTGCTTGACAAATCTGTATGGAGCAGTAGGCATCCAGCAGTAACCAAACCAGGAAAAGCCCTTTCCTTCATGCAGCTTATCTTCTAATAGCTACAAAATAAGCCAAATATTCATTGTATGTCAGGCAGTGATCTGTCTGGAGGAGACGGACACAGGACAGGAAGTTGGGCTGCAGGGTGCAACTGTGGATGGGGTGGCAGGGGTGCCTCCCCTGTGAGCTGATACATGATCCAAGGCCTCCGTGGTCTGCAGGAGAAGGGGCAGGTAGGACAACTCGAGGTGGAGTAGCACCAGGCTGGAGGAGTTGTGCAGACTCTAGATCATGCAAGGGGGTTTGGAGGGGTGGTCCTCAGGCTCTTGTGGCCCCCTAGGGACTTTGGCTTTTGTTCTAGGAGATACGGGCCCATTCCTCTTACTCTGTGGAAGGCCCACTCTGGTTGCTGCAGTGGTACTGAGCTGGGGATGGGGGTGGGTTGGGGGCATAGATCACACAGGCAGAGTCAGGGACTTGAGCTACTGCAGTGGCCCAGGTTTGGGGACAAGGGGTGGACAGGGGGAAGCAGGCAGGCCTGAGAAGTGACCAGATGCTGGCAATCTTTTGACAATAGAGCCAGCAGGATTTGGTGGAGACAGGGAAGAGACAGTGGCTCATCCAGGAGAACAGTGGGACAGGGAGGATGACGAGGAGACTCTGCTGGCTCTTCCCCTCCATATCTCATGTGGCTGTCCTTGTCACTAGGACAGAGCCTCAGGTGGGAGGCTCTTTGAGAGGCAGTCACACGCCTCGATCAGTGTCATGCACTGGAAGCTGACAAGCCTTTCCACATTTGCTCCTCACCGCGGCCGTGTGAGACGGGCAGGGCGGACGTGATCACACCTGCTTCCCTGCAGAGAAGACGGTGATGAGATGTGCTCAAGGTCACAAAGCCATCAAGGGTTGAAACCGGTTTCTGGGCTCCAGATCCTGCATCCTTCCAGCTCTGCTAAGGCTAAACTCATACACCAAGATGGTAACGGCACAACACCAGCATTTCTTTAGTTTACCTATATGCCAGGCACTGGTCTAATTGCTCTAATGAATCAGCTCATTTAAATCCTCAAAGTAACTATGAGTTGGCACAACGATTATCCCTTTACAGGTGGAAAAACAGAGGACAAGGTCATGCAGACACTAAGGGGAAAGACTTGATTCAAACAGGGGTGGTATGGCCCTGGAGCCTGTGTGTGTGATCTTGACACCAAGCAGCCTGGTGGTCTCCTGCGTGACAATGTGAGGACAGCCACTAGATGGCGTAGACACCCAGGGGCACAGAGGTTAGAGGCAGGGTGGGTTGGGATGGGATTTGAGTTAGATCTGGAATGATCAGTTAGAAAGGAGCAGTGAGAGCTGGGAGTAGTGATGCATGCCTATAATCCCAGCATGATGGGAGGCTGAGGCAGGAAGATTGCAAGTTCAAGTCCAGCTAGGGCAACTTAGTGGAACCTGTCTCAGAATAAAAAATAACAAAGGGCTGGGGATGTAGCTCACTGTAGAGGCCCTGTGTTCAATCCCTAATGCCACAAAAAGAAAAGAAAAAGAAGAAGGAGGAGGGGAAGGAGAAGAGGAAGAAGAAAGAAGAGGAAGAAGGGGAAGAAAAAGAAAAGGGAGAAGAAAAACAGGAAGAAGAGGGAGAGGAGGGCAGCAGGAGGAGGGGAAAAGAAAGAAGAAGGAGGGGGATGGGAGGGGAGGGCAGAGGAGGGAAGAAGAGGAGGAGGAAGAGGACAGTGGCCTGACCTGTGGACAGCGGCAGGTGTGACAGGAAAAAAGTGTGTGCAGAAGGCAAGCTTGGGGCACCACAATGTTGAAGAGGAGGTGAGAGGAAGTAGCCAAGAAGACATAGGCGAAGTGGGAGCAAACCAGGAGAGGAAACCACTGACTACACCAAAGGAGGGGCCCTGAGGAGAGAGGCCAGTGGGGTCAAAGGCCACCAGGGATCAAGGTAGGTCTATGCGGCTGGGTTCGTCACTGGAGCCTTCACCAAGCACAGGCCCTGGCTCTGTGCAGGGTCTGAACTCATGACTCTGAGACTGACTACAAGTGAAGGCCCCGCAACCCATTTGGATGGAGTTCTGCACAAGGCCTGGCTCTGTGTCTGTAAATTTCCAACAATCACCCAGCCCAGGACAAATGGCTGGGGCCATCCTGTCACTTAGATCCACGTGAGAAGTATCATAAAAAACTAATTTACAAATGGAACAGGAGGAAGAGGCAGCCACCTCTCCTAGGTTTATTTTCTGTCCCCTACTGCTGTAACAGGTCAAAGCTAGTGTTCAAGAAGCTGAGTTCTTCTTAATAGTGAGAATGGACTCCAAGCCCGAGGAATTTGGCAGCCATGTTGACAAAAGTTTATCAGCTGAGGAGAACAGCTGAAGGCATTCAGCACACCTCCCTGAGTTACGGAGGCAAGCACCACTTTCACAGGGGTCAGGAAAAGTGGTGAGCAGGCCATATCCATCCCAGAAGTGTTTACTGAGCACCTATTGTATATTAGGTCCAGGAAGGTACCCAGAAAAGGCTTCAGTGAGGACTGGTGTGTATCTTCAAGAGCAGGTGGCTAAGCCTATGGAGCAGAGTGAAGAACCAGGAATGATACCGCTGCCGTATGTGCTCTGTACGACAGAGAAAGTCGGGGGAAGGGTGGCCTGCACACGAAGTGGGGCAGAGACCATTTGTTATCCAGATTGAAAGATGAAGTTGAACCCCTGCTTCACACCAAACACAATCAATTCCAGAGGAATTAAAGATGAGTGAGAAGGACATTTTAAAACATTTAAGAGAGCCTCATAAGCTCAGGTAGGGAAAGAGTTCTTTAAAAATCATATAAGGAGCTAAGCATGGTGGCACACGCCAGTAATCCCAGCTTTCTGAGAGGCTGAGGCAGGAGGATTGCAGGTTTGAGCCAAGCCTGGGCAGCTTCGGAACTTAGCAAGACCCTGTGTCACTAATTAAAAAAAAAAATTAAATTAACATTTTTAAAAAAATTAAAAAGGACTGGAGATGTAGCTCAGTGCAAAGGCTCTGGTTTCAATCCCCGGTACTGAAAAAGGAAGGAAGAAGGGAGGGAAAGGAAGGGAGAAAAGAAAAAAAAGAAGTGAAGAGAAGAAAAGAAAAGAAAAAGAAAAGGGAAGAAAGTAAGGAAAAGAAGAGGAGACAACCAGTGTGAAGCCCAGCTGATGATTATGTGGGGAGGTGAGGGGTCCCAAGTGGCGAGCGCACAGAGGTAGACACAACGGTTGGAGCTGGACAGTGAGTTTGTTAGTGCTTATTTTCTTTTTCTGCTTTGTAAATTAAATGTTTCGTGTAATTTTGGTTTTTTTCCTCCTTGGTTTGGCTTTATGTTTGGTATTCTCCAAGAGATCCCCGTGAGTTCTGCATGGCCATTTCGTTTCTCCCAGAGGCACCTACTTTAGCCCCTTTTGCTAAGAATGTTACATTTACCTCTGTGCCCCTAAAGACCATGCTTGTGTGGCTGCTTTCGGGTGCTTTTGTTTTTGCCGTTGTCTGTCCACTCTTTCCACCGTGGGAGGTAAAGCTGGCTCCCCTCCGCCCCTTCAACTCCTCCTGTTCCCCACCCTCCCATTATAATTACATCCCACTTTGAGTCAAATCAGTAATCGGTGTTTATATCACTCAGTCAACACTAATTTGACTCTGTTCATACTTGAGTAAAATATGATAACTTTTCCTTCCCCACAGAATTCTTCATTTTTTCTGGAGATGTTAATTATCATGTTTGTTCATTTGCTTCGTTTTCTATGTATTTATTGCTAACTCAACTCAAACCCTGGTGGTTGTCTAAATCTCAGAAGTTCAGGCAACAGCGTTCTTTTTTCTGTGAATTTTGTCACCTTGGAACAGTCCCCAGAGCGTCCTCACTTGCTCCGCCTGGAAGTCCTCCACTGCTGGGCACAGACGTCCTCCCAGAGTCCCCTGCTCCAGGGCCCTGGACCTGTTGTGTCCAGCTGAATCGCTTTCCTCTGTCCCATCTTCTTCCCCCTGCGCTTACTCCTTGGCTTTGGTGACCTGACCCTGCTGTGACTTCCTCAGAAGTGTATGAGAGGCAAGCCATCCAGAGCCTTGAACACCTGAAAATGTCTTCTTTCTGCCCTGGGACTTAACTAATGCCTTGGTTGGCTGGGAATTCTGGCCTCTCTGGTCTGGAGTTCTGGTTTGCAAATCATTTCCCTTCTGAATTTTGAAGGATTTATTTTGTGGCCCTCTAGCTTCCAGTTCTACCCTGTCAAAGTCCAAAGTCATTCTAATTTCCTATTTGTATTTGATGTTCCCCTACCTTCCCCGCCCCACCCCAGCCTGCAAGATCCTCTCCTTGCTGCTGGCTCTGGGAGCTTTCATAGTTCCTCGGCCGTGGGCTGAGTCTGTCTTCATCCACTGTGCTGGGGGCCTTGATTTAGAAACTCGTGCTCTTCAGTTCTGGGGACGTTTTTGATAGGTTTCCTTAATGATTCCTCCTCCCTTTCTTCTTTTTTCCTCTTCCCTCCTCCCAGTTCTTTCTTCTGGAACTTTAGTATCTGAATTGGTAGACTGATTCACTGATTTTCTCATACTGTTTTTTCTTTTCATTCTCTTTTCCTGCCTTTCCTTTGTGGAGCATACCATTCTTTTTTTTTTTTTTTTTTTAAACTACAAGAACTTCATTTCTAGAGATTTCATAGTAAAGACAATAACAGAAGTGAACATTTCTGTGGTGCTTTATGATTAACAAAATGCTTTTACATTTGTGCCATACAATTTTTTTTTTTTTTTTTTTTTTTTGGACACAGGATCTCTCTATATAGTTCAGGCGAGCCTTGAAGTCACTGTGTAACCCACGCTGGCTTCAAACTCTTGAAATCTTTCTGCCTCAGCCTCCCAAGTGCTAGGATCACAGGTGTATACCACCTTGCCCGGCCTTATGTCATGTGGTTTAAACATTTTGCAGTGAGTGCTGTTAGACTACACAGGAGGAAAACAGCTGATGTTCAGAGATAAAAAAGGACTTTTATGTGCGTACTTTGCTTCTGTGTGTAGTAGAGTCCGATCTGAATTCAAAATTTCTGATTTACAGGCCATGCTTTTAATTTTTTCCCCTTTAAGATTTTGTGAAGTTTTTGGCTATGAAATGAGATCTTTTTTCTTATTAAGCAAAATGTGAACTCATGTAGAGATAGGACAAAAGTATTATATGTAAATATGTGCATAGATGTATATATTCATATAAATAAAGGTTTATATTTATATCCCAGCCTCCGAACAATGCGGCTATCTAATAAAATTCAGCTGACTTGGATTATATTTGGGAGGGAAACCCTGGGAATGACATGGGTGAATAAATGTTCCAATAGATTAGATAGGGAACTTTTGGTGATGTCTGAAATTGGGGGAAAAAAACCCAGTAAATAGTAATAAAAGTGTGTGGTTTACAAATATGTTAGTAATTGTCAGAAAAAATAGAGAAATTGAAGGATCTTTTTTTTTTTTAAAGAATGGAACTCGGATGAGAAAGAAAAGTGCTGTTTTTGGTTATGTATTTTATACTGGATAAACTTTTATTCTTTGTACATACATTTTTTTATGAAGCCCTTTGGCAAGAATAAAGGTATGTTGTCAAAATTTTAGAACTAACAGGGACCACAGAGGTTGTTTATTCCCAGTTCTTTCGTTTTGCTGATGTAGAGATGGAGGCACAGAAGTTCACATGATTTACTCAAGGTCTTGTAAGTGGAGGGGCAGACCTCTCCCAGCGCAAGTTCACACCCTTTCCCAGACAGGTAGAAAATTTTCCAATGTAAGTGATTCCTCAGTTACCTTTCTAGGCAATTCTTTCCTCTGTTTAGTTTTTACAATGTTTGAATAAGGTACAGGACTATGGATTCAAACATAGTTATCTGTAATTCCTCATATTTTCGTTATGAAAATGCTTCTGATGTCTTCAGAGTCTAAAGACACTGTACTTTTTGTACATGTGGTTTGTCTGCAGCTATGTAGAAGGTGACTGTGTTGCTCAGTTGAATGGGATAAGTATTGGAGCTTGGGCTGGGCTTTTATGCTGAGAAGCTCTTACCAGGGAGGTACTAAAGGGACTTTGCCTGTACTGAATCTGTGTGTTGCTTAATTTTGAAGTTCAGTGGGTAAAGATACTCATGTCTTCCAAAACAGAGGTAGAGACAGATGATATTTTAGAGCTGTTATAAAATGTTAGCACCCTAGGAAGTTTTCCCTTTTTTTTTTTTTTTATGAATAAGATTTTCTTCTCCTCCTTTTCCAGTTACGTCACTAACTTGAAATGAAACTTGATTTGAGTGCACTCATAATATTATTCAAAATCCACATATTGCCATGATATACTACTGAAAGTTGAACTATAATTTTATATTCTGGAGAAACTGCTACAAATATGTATACTTTCACCCCAAATTTTTCATGACATAAAATAAATTATTAATGTGGTTGTTAATAGCAACTAGGACCATGTCATGCAACTTTCAACTTGGTACTTATTTATTTATGCAGTACTGGGGATGGAACCTAGATCCTTATGCATGCTAGGTTAGTGCTCTACCACTCAGCTGTCCCCAGCCCTTGGTTTTATTTTTAACTTGACAGTATATCTTGAAAATGTTTTCATGGCCATGTGTACAGCTCATTCTCACTTTCTTTTTTTTTTTTTTTATTTTAAAGAGAAGAAAAAACAAAACAAATCAAAAGAAGAACAAATTTTCAAACCAACATAATAGGAGGGTAACAATGGTTAATACATTACGTATTACTATCTTTAAGTTAGTTATTCAGGACACCAGACATTAGCATTCAATTGTCCAAACATTATTGGCACAAACCTTACTCTTCAATGAACTAAGTAAAAATGGTAGTGTATCTATCTTAACCATCTTATATATATATATATACAATTTTTTTCCCTTTCCCTTCTTTCTTTTCCCTATTCCAGTCTCTCTTTCCTTTTGACCAGTTTCTTTTTGATTCACCATGTCTATTGTACATTTTGGATCTTATTTACTCTTTCAGTTTCTCATACTAGAGAGATAATACGATGCTTACACATGTGCTTCTGGTTTATTTCACTTATGAGTATTTTCTCGAGTTGCATCCATTTACCTATAAAAGTCTCCAGTTTATCCTTCTTTATGGCTGAATAGTACTCCATTGTATAAAAATACCACATCTTTCTTATCCATTCCTCAGTTGATGGGCATTTGGGTTGTTTCCAAGATCTGGCTATTACAAATTGTGCTGCTATAAACATGGGTGCACATATGTCGCTGTGGTACGATGTTTTTAATTCTTCCGGGAAGATGCCCAGAAGGGGAGTAGCTGGGTCAAATGGGACCTCCAACCCTAGTTTTTTGAGGAATCTCCACACTGATTTCCACAGTGGCTGTACCAGTCGACACTCCCACCAACAGTGAAGAAGGGTTCCTTTTTCCCCACAGCCCCTCCAGCATTTGTTATTAGTTGATTTCTTAGTAGTAGCCATTCTTTCTGGGGTGAGATGGTATCTCAGTGTTGTTTTAGTTTGCATCTCTCGAATGACTAGTGATGTTGCACATTTTTTTGTATATTTATTTGCCATTAGTATTTCTTCATCTGAGAAATGTGTATTCATCTCAGATGCCCATTTTTGGAGTGGGTCTTTAAATTTGGGAGGTCTGATTTTTTTGAGTTCTTTATATGTTCTCCATAGTAATCCTTTGTCTGAGGAACAGCTGGCAAACATTTTTTCCCCACATTGTGGGTTGTCTCTTCACTCTGTTGGTGGTTTCTCTTGCTGTGCAAAAGCTTTTTAATAAGATGAGATCCCAGTTATTGATTCTTTGGGATAGTTCCCGTGCGGTTGAGTTTTTATTCATAAAGTCTTTGCCTACACCAATGTCTCCAAGGGTGTTACCTATCCTACCTTCCAGCAGATTTAATGTTTCTGTTTTAATATTTAGATCTCTGATCCATTTTGAATTTAGTTTAGTGCATGGTGAAAGATATGGATCTAGTTTTAATCTTCGGCATGTGTAGAGCCAGTTTTTCCAGCACCATTTATTAAAGAGGCTATCTTTCTTCCAGCGAATGTGTTTGGCACCTTTGTCAAAGATAAGGTGGCTTAGTATGTCTGGGGTTGTTTCAGCATCTTCTAATCTGTTCCATTGATCTTCAGGTCTGTTTTTTTGCCAGTACCACACTGTTTTTATCACAGTAGCTTTATAGTATAATTTCAAGTCGGGGATTGTGATGCCCCCTGCCTTGCCTTTGTTGCCCAGAATTGCCTTTGCTATTCTAGGTCTCTTCTGATTCCAAATGAATTTTAGGATTGTTTTCTCTAATTCTGTGAGATATGCTGTTGGAATTTTGATTGGAATTGCATTAAATCTGTATAACAATTTTGGAAGTATGGCCATTTTCACTATATTGGCTCTTCCTATCCAGGAGCAAGGGATATCTTTCCATTTTCTGATATCCTCTTCAATCTCCTTTTTCAGAGTACTGTAGTTTTCAGTATAGAGGTCTTTTACATCCTTCGTGAGGTTGATTCCTAGGTATTTCATTTTTTTGGATGTTATTGTGAAAGGTATTGTTTCCCTAATTTCTCTTTCAGTAAGTTTGTTATTTGTGTACAGGAAGGCTATTGACTTTTGAGTATTGACTTTGTATCCAGCTACACTACTGAATTTGGTTATTAAATCTAGCAGTTTTTTAGTGGAGTTTTTGGGGTCTTCTGTGTAGAGTATCATGTCATCTGCAAATAATGATAATTTAACTTCTTCCTTTCCAATCATTATTCCTTTTATTTCTTTCTCTTGTCTAATCGCTCTGGCTAAAGTTTCCAGAACTATGTTGAATAAGAGTGGGGACAGTGGACATCCTTGTCTTGTTCCTGATTTTAGAGGGAAGGCTTTCAGTTTTTGGCCATTTAGTATAATATTGGCTGTTGGTTTGTCATAGATAGCTTTTACCAGATTGAGATAAAGACCCTCTATTCCAATTTTCTGTAGGGTTTTTCTCATGAAAAGGTGCTGGACTTTGTCAAAAGCTTTTTCTGCATCTATTGAGATGATCATGTGATTTTTGTCTTTGGTTCTGTTAATATGGTGTATTACATTTATTGATTTACGTATGTTGAACCATCCCTGCATCCCTGGGATGAATCCAACTTGGTCATGGTGTATAATCTTCTTGATGATTTGTTGGATTCTGTTTGCAGGTATCTTATTAAGGATTTTTGCATCTATGTTCATTAGGGAGATTGGCCTGTAGTTCTCTTTCTTAGTTGGGTCCTTCTCTGGTTTTGGTATCAGGGTAATGCTTGCTTCCAGGAATGAATTTGGGAGTATTGCTTCCCTTTCAATTTCATTGAAAAGTTTGAGAAGTAGGGGCGTTAGGTCTTCTCTAAATTTCTTGTAGAATTCGGCAGTGAATCCATCAGGGCCTGGGCTTTTCTTTGTTGGGAGGTTTTTAATTACATCTTCAATTTCATTGGCTGATATTGGTTTATTTAGGATTTTTAAATCTTCTTGATTCAGCTTTGGTAATTCATACGAATCTAGGAATCTGTCCATTTCTTCTGCATTTTCCATCTTAGTAGAATATAAATTTTCAAAATAGGTATAGATGATCTTCTGGATTTCTGCAGGGTCCGTCGTGATATCACCCTTTTCATTTTCAATTGCATGGATTTGAGTCTTTTCTTTTCTTTTTTTAATAAGGTTGGATAAGGGTTTGTCAATCTTATTTATTCTTTCAAAGAACCAACTTTTTGCTTCATTGATTCTTTGTATTGTTTTTTTATTCTCCAATACGTTAATTTCTGCTCTGATCTTTATAATTTCCTCCCTTGTACGGGCTTTTGGCTTAACCTGCTCTTCTTTTTCTAGAAGCTCGAGGTTCACCCTTAAGTTGTTTATTTGCGCTTGCTCTATTTTCCTGATATAAGTGTTTAATGCTATAAATTTCCCTCTTAGGACTGCTTTCATTGTATCCCATAAGTTCCGGTATGTTGTACTGTCATTATCATTCAGTTGTAGAAAGTGACTAATTTCTTCTTTAATTTCATCTGTGACCCATTGGTTGTTCAGGAGGATGCTGTTTAATTTCCATGTGTTTAGGGAGTTTTTGTGGGATCTTTTGCCATTGATTTCCAATTTCATTGCACTATGGTCTGATAATATGCATGGGATAATTTCAATTCCTTTGCATTTACTTAAGCAGGTTTTATGAGCTAGTATGTGGTCTATTTTGGAGAACGTCCCATGTGCAGCTGAGAAAAATGTGTATTCTGATGTTGTGGGATGGAACACTCTGTAGACATCTACTAAGTCCATTTGTTCAAAAGTTTGGTTCAGTTCTACTATTTCATTATTGATTTTCTGTCCAGTTGATCTATCTTTTTGTGACAGTGGAGTATTGAGATCTCCCAATATAATTGTATTAGTGCTTATTTGATTTTTCATGTCCTTTAGTACTTGTTTTATATAGCTGGGTGCATTGGTATTTGACGCATATATATTTATGATCGTTATCTCTTCCTCTTGGATTGTTCCCTTTACAAGGATGTAATGACCGTCTTTATCTCTCTGAATCCTTCTTGGCTTGAAGTTCACTTTGTCTGCAAAAAGAATAGCTACCCCTGCTTTTTTCTGGGTTCCTGTGGCATGGAGTATTGTTTTCCATCCTTTGACTTTCAGTCTATGAATTTCTTTCTGAATTAAATGTGTTTCTTGTATACAGCATATTGTTGGATCTTGCTTCTTGATCCATTTCGCCAGTCTGTGCCTTTTGATTGGTGAATTGAGACTGTTAACATTGATGGTTAAAACTGATATGTATTGACTTGTCATGATATTTTCCTGTTGTTGGTTCCCACTCTTTGTTTTTCCGCTTTCCGGCTATTTAAGTATTTGCCCTGCCTGGTGGATTCCTTCTGTTGGGGTTCCTATCTCTTTCTAGAATGTCCTTCAGAACGTTTTGGAGTGCTGGTTTGGTGGTCATAATTTTTCTCAGATGTTCTTTGTCATGAAAGTATTTTATTTCTCCATCAATTTTGAAAGATAGTTTTGCAGGGTACATCAATCTGGGCTGAAAATTATTTTCCTTTAGAGCTTGCAATACATCATTCCAAGCTCTTCTTGAATTGAGGGTTTGTGCTGAAAAGTCAGCTGTGATTCTGATGGGTTTTCCTTCATAGGTGATTTGTCTCTTCTCCCTAACAGCTTTTAAGATTCTGCCCTTCTGTTGAATTTCTGGGATCTTGACTATGATATGTCTGGCTGAAGTTTTTTTTTGATCATGTCTAGTTGGTGTTCTAAAAGCTTCACTTATAGGGGTGTCAAATTCCTTTTCTCTTCCAGGAAAGTTCTCCCTGATTATGTCTTTGAACAAGGTTTTAATGTCGTTGATGCTATCTCCTGCTTTTTCATTTATTCCAATTATTCTTAAGTTTTTTATCTTTGAGTCATCTAGCAGCTGCTGAATTGATTTTTCATGGTCCCTTGCTATTTTTAAGAATTTTTCCATTTCATGATCACTAATTGCAAGCCTGTCTTCTATATCTGAGATCCTGTCCTCGCATTGGCTTATTCTGCTACAAATACTTTCAATGGAATTTTTTATCTCTTGGATATCTGCTTGAATCTGCCTTATGGATTCCATTTCTTTCCTATGCTGAGCATTCATGGTTTCTATAGTTTTCTTAAGTTCATCTATTTTTTTGTCTGTATCAGCTATAGTGTCCTTAAGCATGGTCTTCATTGTAGACATTATCTCTGCAGTTATCTGTGAGATTATTTCTGTTTTAATTTTTTCCAGAACCTCATTCAGTTGCTTTGTTGTTACCACTTCAGATAGGCCAGGTGGGTGGCTTTCGGATTGTCCCACCTCGTTGCTCCCTAGGTTTGCCTTTGGTGAATTGGATGTGTGTGGTTGCATCTTGTTTAAGTGTCGTCTCATTTTTTCTTTCTTTAATTCCTGGGGTGATGTTTGCAAATTACCTATAGTAGGTTACTTTATTGCTAGTGTTTAAGATCTTTAGAAGATGACTACTTCTCTGCAGTATCTTCCAAGTGGAGCTTGCTTTTAGGTTTTGAGCTTTCTGCCAGATCCTACCTCTTCAATTCGTTGGGTATGCGAAGTTGCTACCTGTTTGGCCCAGTCCTTGATTCTTTGGTACTGTGCCACTGTATTTTCTGTGTCCCTTAGTCAATCTCAATCATGAAATATCAGGAAGGAAAGATGTTTAGAACAATTATTTCACATTTGGCTATAATGTTAACTAAAGCATCAAACACAGCCTAAAAAATGACAGACTGAGCTAACCAGTTATTTACCACTTTTAGCTGTATAGAGTTGCGGTTATATAACAAAATCTAAAACACACCAGAAAAATTATATGCAGTATACAAGTCCTATGTATGTCAATTTTTCCTTGAGGAGTTTAAATTTAAGATGAGTTAAGGAGGAAATAGAGTATTGGGAGAAGAGGAAGGAATTAGATGTAAGGTTAGAGGACCAAGAGGGATCCCACTAAAATTGGGACACTAGTGCAGAGGACAGGTGGTAAAAAGAGAAGGAAGGGATAAAAGGAAGAACAGATCACAACCACAATCACAAAGAAGTTAGAGGCGCTGTTTACACTCATATAAAAAACCAGAGAGAATAATGAAGGAAAGAGCAAATACACATACAGAAACAAAAACGAAGATAAAAACAATAAAACAGACAGATCAAAAATAAAACCCCACCAAAAAACAAAACAAAACAAAACAAAAACAAAAAAACCCTTCGCCAGAACAAAAAACAAATCAGTGAGAAAAAAAACAAATAAAAATAAAAAAAATAAAAAGAATCAGTTCCAGGTGTTGACTCTGTTGTAGGCAGGTACCTTGTGACAGAGTCCTGTTCTGTGCAGGTCCGTCCCAGTAAGCCAGGAGCGCCCTCTGGCGGGCGGTGAGCAGAGGCGCGTACTTTCAGGCAGAGACCAGTCTAGCTCGCCTCCGCTCTCGGGGCCCTTTCACGATCCCTGGGCCTGAGAGGCTCAGCGTGCTGTCCAGAGCGCGGGTTCCCTGCACTGGTTCCCGCCGCTCTGGTTTTTCGCCACGCCCCCCACAATGGCGCCGGGCCAGTCGCTCTCTGGCGCGGGACAGGTGTGGCTGAGAGTCCAGTCTCGTTCGCCTGCTGACCTCAGCACACTTTCGTGGGCTTGAGAGGCCCCGTGCTGCCCTGTCCGGAGCACAAGTTCCCAGAGCAGTTTCCCAGCCGCTCTGAGTTTCGCCACACCCCCCACAATGGCGCCCGGCCGGTCGCTCTCTGGCGCGGGGCAGCTGTGGCTGAGAGACACTCACCGCCGGTCAGCGCCGTTCTCCGCCGCTCCCCTGCCCCGCCGCTGTCTCAGGATCCTCCGTGGGGGCTCCCTGGGCGCCAGCTGCCACCGTGTGTCCGTAGAATTGAGCCTCCGCGGCGCTGCAACTCCCGGGATATTAGAAGGTGCGCGTGTGCGGTCTGCTCCTTCTTTCCTTCTTCTTTGTTGGAAGTCACCCGTCACTGGTGCCGGGGGTCCCAGATTGCGCTTCAGAACTTTTCTGGGTTTCGGGGAGGCATCTCCCCCCCTCCTGCGCTTTCCGGGTCGCTATATTCCCGTGTTCCAATGGTAACTTTTAGAGAGAGTTTTGCTGCCTGCTTCTTACTCATCCGCCATCTTGAGGTCCTCCGAGCATACCATTCTTGTCTGAAGGGTTCAGTGTCTTATTTTATCACTCCTAAGACATTAATTATAGGATTTCCCCCACTAAGAGCTCTTCTCTGTGAATGGTCTGTTTGATCCAGAGTATTTTTTTTCTTTGTTTGTTTTAATTGACTAATATGGTTTGTGTCTTTAATGTTACAGACTTTCCTCAGATGTCTGGGGATTCCTAGTTGCTTGATTACTTTGAAAAAGTAGGGGATGGCAGACTTTTAGTTGTAAGGAATTTGAGGGAGCAAAAATAGAGATGTACGTTAAATCTATCATCTTTTATATCTCTCATTTATTCCATAGCGTTAGAAAGAGATTTTTTTTAAAAAAAAAGCAACGATGGTCCACCCTCCTGAAGGATAAATTAATGGCTATAATAATTACTCTTGACTTCAAAGAAAAACTACATCTTTTCTTCCTCAGCCCTTGAAGACATGAAACTATTTCCCCAAAAAAACTCTACTGCAAAAAATAGCATGAGATTAGTACGTGAATTTGTGACATGTGTAAACCACTCTAAAATTGTGAATAGGTTTGGAAACGTTTTCTCCCTCCTCTCTACTCCCACAGTCCTGAGTCACCAGCCCAGCTTTCTTGTTCATCACTTCCTGTTGGTGAGCTGCATCTCGTCTCCATGGTGACACCTCACACCATGGGCGAGCAGGGGGCGTGTCCAGTTCACCCCAGCCTCTTCCTAGCCCGCACAAGAGGAGAGGTCATTGAAGTTTGACAGCCAGTGAATGAATGACATTCTCAAGACCTGCTTCTCCTCTCCTCACATAGCACCAATAGGGTTTTATATGGTGAATGAAAAAGAATCCCTCAAAAACATAAATGAATTTACCAAAAAAAAAAAAGTAGTAATTCAGACTCTCTTTAGAAAGAGAGACATTATCCATTGCTTTATATTTACTTCCACTTTGGTCTCCACTCTCTACTTCAAAGTCTGCTCACAGAGGAATAGGATGGTTACAACCATGGGGCAGCCAAGCAGCCAGGGAACACTAGTTTAAGATGCAGAGTTTCCCAAGAAAGAGACCCATATGCACGGCAAGCCAATAATACGCATGAAGACAGGCTACAGATTAAACCCAGACCTCCTGGTTTGGCATTCAGTGCTCTCCACTGTGCATCCTTGGGCATCTACAAGCTTTCTAGCGGTTTTCCCTGTCTGGAGCCGGACCTCTTTAATTGGTCTTGTGTGTAGCTACCGGAAGAATAATTCTCAGATACCGAGTGTCTCCTGCCCTTCCTTTGCCAATGACCTGACTATAGATCCCCTTTCTTCCTATATCAAATAGTTCTGCCACCTATAGTGGTGTACACCTATAATCCCAGAAGTTCAGGAGGCTGAGGCAGGAAGTTTGCAATTTCAAGTTCAGCCTGGGCAACATAGAGACTTAGTGAGACCGTGTCTCAAGATAAAAAATAAAAAAAGGGCTATGCATGTAGCTCAGTACAAAGGCCCTGGGTTCAATTCCCATTACTGGCCACCTCCCCCAATCCGAAGTAGTTCTGCAGCCTAAACTTTAGGACTTTGTGAAAGCCTTGCCACCCCTGAGCGGCCTCTGCGCTGCCTGGTCAACACGTGCCCCACCCCGCCCATGTTTTTCAGACTGCTGACAGCGCCCCCCTCAACACCAGCACCCAGCACTGACCCGTGTATGTGCCTACTCTGGGCCAAGCACCATGCTTCTATTCTTAATTTTCCCATTAGCAGATAAGGAAACTGAGTTACTGAGAAATGAAGTCACTTGTCCAGGGCCATGGAGTTGCTTATGGTGGAGCTGGAACTGGAACCCAGGCAAGCGCCCCTCAGGACCTGCTCACCTCCTAAGCCAGATCCTCAGGGTCCTCAGACCTGACCAAGACTCATTCCTGCAGGAAGTGGTCCTGTGAGCCAGTGATCCTGTGTTCGACTCCGCGTTCGTTCATGTGCTTGCGGCATGGGCTGCCCCAGGTCTTCTCCCTCCCGTGTCTGCATTCGCTACTAAGTCTTCCTGAGTCACGGACTCCAAAGCCTGATTCTCCAGTGCAGAGTCCGAGAGCCAGGGCCTGTCACCATGCCACTGGTGTTTGGGAGCAGGGACCGCACAGCCGGAGGGCCTGACAGGGCAGGCGAGCAGGACAGGTGGGCAGCAGCCTGTCCAAGGCCACACCAGAATTGGGATGGGGCTGATGCACAGGAGAGGGGCCAGGGCAGGCTCAGTGCCAGGAGTCAGAGTTGGGCACCCCAGCCCATGTTTCTCAAGGACAGCCAGAGGGGAAACGAGGCCCCCGGGGTAGGGCAGAGAGGAGAGGGCAGGTAAGTCCACTGTCCCAGCAGCACTTTGGGGAGGGGATGGCTGCTCTTTCAGCTGTCCCCACAAGTACGAGGCACCTCTGCCTTCATGCAGACAGTGAAAAAAGACTAACACTACCCCCTCTCATTGCTGGTCAAGGATGCACATGGGGCTGGATGACCCACGGATGATGGCCAGGCTTGGTGTCAGCTGCTGCCTGCCGCATTCCTGCCTTCGCACTCCTGCTAGGTCGCCTCACCACCTGCAGACCATTCTTCCCCACAAGCCATGCCACCTTCTCATTCCTCTGCTCAGGAACCTAGAATCACTTCCAAGTCTCTAAGACTAACATCAAACTTCTAATCCTAGAATCCCAGGTGCTCCAACATTAGAACTCACCAGTCTCCAAAGCTACCTCATTGCCTGTTACTGGAGCCCAGCTGTCCCCTGTATTAGTCAGCTTTTCGTCACTAGAACCAAGTACCTGACAGGTACAACTTAAAGGAGAAAGGTTTTATTTTGGGTCACAGTTTCAGAGGTTTCAGTTCACACTTGGCCAGCTCCAAGGCAGAAAGCATGGCGGAAGAGTGTAGCAGAGGAAAGCGGCTTGACCGTGGCAGCCAGGAAGCAGGGAGGGCAGGAAGAGCCAGAGAGAAGGAAGGGGCCAGGGACAAAAACACCCGTGGTCACATCCCCAGTAACCACCTCCAACCAGGCCCACCTCCTAACAGCACGTCCAGCCAAGAACTCATCAATGGATGAATCCACTGATGAGGCTGGTGCCCCATAAATCCAATCACCTCACAAAGGCCGGGCCTCTGAACACTTGAGCCTTTTGGAAGACATTTGAGATTGAACCATAACAACTCCTCTCACTTAAACTTCCCCATCTTTCCCCAAGATACATGTCAGTCATTCTTGCTTCTCTAATGCTAGTGGAGCAGTGAAAGGAGCCTGGACATTGCTTTGGCTACTTCCTGTGTGTCCTTGGGCAAGTCACTCAACATCTCTGGACTTCCTGTTGCTCTGGACTTCCTATGGGGTACTTTAAAGGACATGGTGAGAATTAGAGTGTTTGTGCTCAAAATGTCAGCCACATCAGTCGGTGCCTGATAAATAGGATCCATCATGTGGTATTCCTGGTGTTTCCCAAGGTGGGTATCCCCCACCTCCTTTCCCATCAGGCCCATCTGCAGGTACACACCCTGCAGCTGTCCCTGTCCACCTACCCTGGGGACAAGGAAGGAAGGTGGCACCCTGAGGGGCCCGAGGACACTGATGAGAGTAGCCAGTACTTACTGAGGGCCTGAGTGCCAGGCCTATTCCAAGCACGCCACATGCGCGAGTTCATGTCACCTCCAGGGAACCACATTCTGTAGCGGAAGGTCCTCAACTGCTTTCTGCTCTACCCAGCCCTGCCTCAACCTCCCCACTCAGGGGCTTCCTAAGGTTGACAAGGGGCTGGGGCTTTTCTCAAGGAGTGGTGGTGACTCTCCAGGATAAGCGCAGCCCATTGTGTGTCATCTGAGCTGCTCCTGTCAGAGAGCCCTGTCCCAAACCCTGCACCCCAGGCAGCAGTCAGGCCTGTGTTGGGCCTGGAATCTCACAAAGGTGTTCTCTCTGCTAGGCCCCTCTCCTCGAGGCCTGCCCCGACAGTGCTGTCTTGCTCCTCTGTGGCACTGTCTTGCCTTGCTGGTGGTGCTGTCTCAGCACACTGCCAACTAGGGAGCCTATAAAGAACGGAAGTTTATTTTTCACAGTTCTGCAGGTTGGGAGTGTAGGGTCAAGGTGCCAGCAGGTGCAGTGTCCGCTTCCAACATGGTGTGGTGCAGAGCAAACAAAGCAGACGGCCACAGGAAGCCTTTTTGGAAAGGGCCATAAAGAAATGCTCAACATCGTTGGCCACTAGAGAAATGAAAATTAAAACAACACTGAGATTCCATCTTGCTCTGGAAAGACTGGCTATCATCAAGAAATTAAATAACAACAAATACTGGAGAGGATGTTGGGGAAAAAGGAATTCTTTTACATTGTTGGTGGGAGTGTAAACTGGTACAACCTCTATGGAAATCAGTATGGAGATTCCTCAAAAAACTAAAACTAGAAATTCCATTTGACCCAGCCATTCCCCTTTCTAAGTATCTTCCCAAAAGGGTTAAAGACACTGTTTACGGTGATACCTGCATACCCGTGTTTATAGCAGCACAATTCATAATAGCTAAATCTTAGTAGCCGCCTGTATATCCATCAAAGGAAGAATGGATAAAGAAATGTGGTGTTTATACAATGGAGTGCTACTCTGCCATAAAGAAGGATAAACTTGAGTCATTTGCAGGAAAATGGATACACCTTGAGACCATAAAGTGAAGTGAAATAAGCTAGACACACAAGTTTAAATATTGCGTGTTTTCTCTTATATGAGAAACCAAAGTATAAATAAAGAGCAAAATAAAAGATAGATAATAGGAACTAGGGAGATAAATCTTTCTCAAAGGAGAAAGGGATCAAGAGATGGAGGGAGGGGAGAGGGAGAGGAAGGAAAGGGGAGAAAAAAAAGGAATTGAGATGTATTGTGTACACGCACCAACTCCACACAAGTAATGTAAACATTATGTACTGCAATCATATACTAATAAGAAAAAGTTCATTGCAAATGCTGATGAGGACGTGGGAGGAAAGAAACATTTTTGTATTGTTCGTGGGAATGTCTAGTAAACCATTATGGAAATCAGTATGGAGGTTCCTCGAAACACTAAAAATAGCCATTTCGTTAGACCGGTTATACCTCTCCTGGGTATATCCCCAGAAGAATTAAAGGCAATCTACAGTGATAGATGCGTACACATGTTTGTAGCAGTGAAATTCACTATAGCTAAGTTCTGGGAACAGAGCCTATCAACAAACAAATGGATGAAGAAAATGTGGTATTTATACACAATGGAGTATTATTCAGCCATAAATAAGAATGAAATCATGTCTTTGCAGGAACATGGATGGAACTTAATGCGAAATGAAATGTGAGGCTCAGAAGTTAAATATTGCATGATTTCTCTTCTGTGAGAAATCTAAAATATAAATAAATAAATGAATGAAAGAGAGATGGTAGGAAACAGGCGAACTTTTGGAGATGGGAATGAGAAGGGGGTAAAGAGATAAAAAATAATCAGGATTTGTTATCTGCATGTACCAATATCCCAAATGGAACATCACTATCACACTAATAAAAGAGCTTACTGTAATGAAAAAGGGCTGTAAACCAGGCATGGCGGCATACATTGTAATCAACCCCAGCTACTGGGGAGGCAGAGGCAGGAGGATAATGGGTTGGAGGCTGGTCTGGGCAATTTAACAAAACCAAATACATACATACGTACATACGTACATACGTACATATGTACATACAATTACAGGCCTTAATCCTACTCCTGAGAGGAGGTGCCCTCGTGGCCTCTTCACCGAAGGTTGCACCTCTTCCTCCCGTCACATTGGTGGCTTCTGAACTTTGGGCAGCACCTTCTCTGACTACCCTTGTGGTTGGGGTCGAGGTCATTGCTGTCTCCTTCTGGCACCAAGCGCCTCATCTGCCCTCTCACTGCAGATGCCTGCGTCCTTAGCACCCCTCCCCTGGGTTAACCCTGAGGTGGGGAAATGTGAGCAAGGGGGTCAAGGCGGAGGAACCGGTGATGACACGATTCCCACTGGTCCCTCCCAGATTAGGGCGGCCACAACCCCTGTCCAGCTCCGGAGAGGAGATTGGGCCTCTGTGGCTCCTGGAGCTCCCTCTGGACAGCACTGAGGTAGCCTGGCCACTACATCTCCCTCCAGACATGTGGGAGGGGCCAGCTCAGGTCCATCAACTTTCTTAAATGTGTTCAGTGATTTTTTTTTTTAGTTTCCCTGTTAAGGAGCTTGCGATTTCAGATTCATCACCTCCATATACATTTAGACTTTGGGCTTAGAAGGGAGAACTTAAATTTCATTACTGAATGATTTCATCCAAAAGTATCCTACCAACACTGGAAGGATGTCTATGATATGGGGCAAATCACGACAACACTTTTTCCTTCTGGGACCCAGCTTGTGGCAGGAGCCTGGCAGGACAGGGGGCTGCAGGCAGGTCCTGGATAGGCACAGCCATGTCACCTTCAATCCTCTAAAGAAATCTGTATGTGAGCCAGGCGAGGTGGCGCACACCTGCAATCCCAGCACTCTGGGAGGCTGAGGCAGGAGGATCACAAATTCAAGCTCAGCCTGGAGAACTTAGTGACTTATCGAGACCTGTCTCAAAATAAAAGAAGGCTGGGGAAGTAGCTCAGTATGAAGGCCCTGGGTTCAATCCCTAGTACTACAAAAAGAAAGAAAGATATGAAGGAAAGAATGAAGGAAAGAAAAAAGGAAGGAAGGAAGGAAGGAAGGAAAGAAAAGAAGGGAGGGAGGGGAAAGGAAAGGAAAGAAGCTGTCTCTGTGTGCTACCATTACTGCTGCGTCCTCCTCAGCAAAAATCGTTCATTTCCTTCCCCCTCTAGGTTTGTCCACAGCCTCTCCCTGGAGCAACAGCAGCGGGACTGGCTAACTCCTGTGTTCCCCTTGGCAGGTACCACGACCAGCAGGATGTAACCAGTAACTTTCTGGGTGCCATGTGGCTCATCTCCATCACATTCCTTTCCATTGGTTACGGGGATATGGTGCCCCACACATACTGTGGGAAAGGTGTCTGCCTTCTAACTGGCATCATGGTGAGTACCCACCCCTATCTGGAACCCTACCCCAATGTATCACAAAGAGCAGAGCTCCCTTCCCAGCTGGCCTGTGTGTACGTGCCCCGTACATAAAAGGCAGGTGGGAGCTGGAGGTGGTAGTACACACCTGTAATCCCAGTGCTCTGGGAGCTGAGGCAGGAGGGTTGCAAGTTTAAGCCCAGCCCAGACAACTTAGTAACTTAGTGAGACCCTGTCTCAAAATAAAAAACAGAAAAAAGAGCTGGAGATGTAGCTCAGTGCAAAGGCCCAGTGTCACTGCCAAGACAAAAAAACAAGGCAGGGCTGGTGAGATGGCTCAGCGGCTTAAGCGCCTGCCGAGCAAGCGTGAGGGCCCGAGTTTGACTCCCGGAACCCACATACGAAAAAGGGGCCGGTGATATCGCTCAGCGGCACGGGCGCCTGCTGGCACGTGAGGTCCTGAGGTCGACCCCCCGGGTACCCACAAAAAAAAAAAAAAAAAAAAAAAAACCAAGGCAGATGTGAACTCTGCAGTGATTTTTTCCTCTTCAGTTCCCCTTGCTAAGGAGGGAATAAGTTCCTGGCAGTTGGTAGTCTGTTTCCTACCTGTCCCAGCACGGGCTGGGGGAAGCTGGTAACCACTCTGACCCTTAGTCACCTCTGGTGATCCTCAGGGCCCTTCCTGTCCCTGAGAGACCTTGGCAAGTTTAGCTGGAACTCGAAGAGGCAGGGACTGGGGAAAGAGCTAAGTCCTGGACAGGTCTGGTGGCTGCTGGGTCCTAACTGGGCCAGCTCTCGCTGTTCCCAGGTACCAGCTTCACACTTGCAGAGCGAGGCGCCGGGCTCTGAGTGCCGAGTCCTTTCCAGTGCTGGCCCTGGCAAGACCAACCCCACCCCAGTGCCCAGTAGGTACACACGTCCTCCCGCTGTGCATTTCTCCCACGGCAGCCCTGCTGGCCCCAACCCAGCACATGCGCCTGGAGGCACAGGCTGCTGCCCATCCCGGGGCCATGGGAGCAAAGCACGTGGGAAGGGTGTGGGTCTGGAGGCGGAGCACGGCCTGGGTTTCTGCTGTGGCCTGCGTGGTGGCTGTGGGCCAGGCGCTCACCCGCTGAACGCAGCTGTCTCTGGTGTCACGCGGAGCGGGACGGAGGGCCTGCCTCACACTGCTCAGTGGCCTCCACACGGCCCGCACAAAATGATTCATGGCAAAGTGTGTGGGAAACAATGAGCAGCCACGCACATGGCCAGCGCTGGCAGTGTCCTCAGCGCCTCCTGCCTCAGAGCTCGTCTCTCGCGAGTTGGGGAGGTGCCCCCTTGGCCTTGCTGCACCTTGGGTGCAGGACAGGTGGGCACTGCTCTGTGCCCCTGTCCTGGAATCCTAGGAAGAGAATGGTGTTACAGCAGGGAGACGCTTTTGTCAGAAGGGGAAACAAAGGCTCACAAGGAAGGCACACATCGAGGCCTGGGGTGAGAGTGGGCGGTGTTCGGGGTTGGTCGTGGTGGAGTTGTCCATGTTCATCACTTCAGGCCTCCCCAAGCGCTTTACTCTATACCCCATCCATGCTGTGATGCCCTTCCCTTCAGAGCCCCCGCGAAGGCCTTCCTCACTTCTGAGTTCCTGGGGACAGGGAAGACCCTCTTTCTGAGAGGGCAGTGACTCCTTCCACTTAGCACCTCCCCTGGGCCGGGCCACCCCTGCTCCCCACCATGCTCAGTCTGGTGGCCTCCTGGGATGCTCTTGGAGGACAGGATACCTCCCTTGGGATACCCAAGGGGAGAAGGTCTGTCCAGACGCAGCCTTCTCCTCCTTCCAGATGCAAACCCAGGGCAGGCCTACATCAACAGGCAGCCCTGATACAACAGCCTTTAGTGACAAACAGCTTAGCACGGGGCTGGGATAAATCCTGGGTAAGTGTACAGCTTTAGAATGAACACCTCCTATCGGTTAGTAGGAGTCTGGCACAGCTCCAGCTGTCACCAGGAAACAGGGAGGGATTCTTGCTGCCAGAAAGGGACAAAATGCCACTTGAAGGCCAAAACCTGCCTTCTGAGAGCCACTCCCGGGGCCTGGGCTTTGGGCCATGCCAGCAGGCAGGCTCTTTAAATTCCAGCCATTCAGCGTGGAGCTGTGTCCCATCCAAGAATCAGCCCGTTCCCCCAGTTCCTGGCCCCACATCTCTGACAAACACAGTGGGACCCACAGGACCCCTGCCCCACCCGTTCCTCCTCCAGGAGTGGTCTCCAGTGGGCACTTTGTCTTCCAGCACCCCTGTTGCTGTGGGGTCCATAGCGCTCCTGGGAAGGGAGTGTCCGCTCCATTAGACCGAGGTAGGGTCAGGTTGGAAAGGACAAACAGGTGAGGGAGCCGATACTCACCTGCCATGCTACTGACACGGCACAGGCCTTGCACCTTCTCCTTTTGCACAGACCTTGCCTCCTGGATATCCACCCCTCAACACGCAGGCCGAGTGCGGCTTCCTCTGTTCACTGTCAGGCTTTTACCCACATCAAAATCAGTCCCTCGCTCTGGAGCCCTGGTGGCTTTTTCTATCCAATGTGACTTTGCAGCTGAGTCATTCCTCCTGAGAGGTACACATGGCTGAGCCCCACCCCCCAGCACAATGTATATCTCCTGATTATTATTGCAAGTGCCTTGATGAAAGGTAGGGCTTCCTGTTTGGTTGCCATGGACACCACAAAGACCGAGGCACGGCCTGCTCAGGAAGGGAAAGGAAGGATATGTGTGTGCGGGCTGAAAATGGTCTTAATCATTGTTTTCTCTTGGCAACCCCAGTAGCGGTGTAATTATCAACCATTAGGCAGGATATATAATTGTCTGGACAACTTGACATTGCTGGCGCAGACCTGGTGTGTTGAGAGGGTTCACCCACAAACACAGATACACCCAAACCTACTGTCTTTCCTGAGGACTTTTCAGGGTGAATTACAATGCAGGAGAGGGACAGCTGTCCTTGTGTGGTGTCCTGAATGGGAAATGACCACGAAACTTTGGCCACTGGGTCCTGCAGACATCTGGGAGACTGGGAGGGCCCCCGAGTCTGCTGGGGCAACTTCAACAGAGCCACTTCCTAGAGCGGGCTGTGCCCTGTGGGCCCCGAGTGAGACATCCCGAGTTGTCTGTGGGGACACTGAGCTTGCCCCCAGTGGCCTCCTGAGAGAGGCCTCTTTGCGCTGCAGCAGGAAGGTGATGAGTTTAAAGGTAGCACACACTGAGTCATTTTGGGAGGAGACCAAGAGGGCTCGGCAAGACATCTGCTTAATGTCGCTTTTAGATGCGCTGCTCCCGAAACCCCTTGGTTTCAGACCAGTTGATGTTATTTTAGTTGTTACGTGGAATCTGTTGCAGCAACAGAATCCAACTGTAAATCCTCTAAGCTTCTCTCCTCCATTTGTCACTTTCATTTATGTTTTGTTTTATTTTATGCTTCTTTAGTTAAGAACATCTCATACTTTTCCCCTTGGGATCCTTGTTTTTCCAGCTTCTAAGATTTTCCAGCTGGAAATGTTTCTTGGAAACAAGAAGTGGGAGGACTGTTGTGGAGGGGTTGGGGTCCAGATTTGGGTTTGCTCTGTGGTTGCCTTAGGCATGTTCAGCCCTGTCACACACCTGCTGTCCGCTCACTCGGCACCCCCTGCTCCCACACACCATGGAGTGTGACTGTATTGGAGGTCATCCTGTCCCCACCCCACACCCATCATAGGAATAGGGTCAGGCAGAGCAGACCCGGGGAAGCCAGTTGGTGTAGACTGTGATTCAAGACTTGGCACAACGAAAGGTAAAAGGCCAAGTCACAGATGTGCTCCCCAATCTGACCCCGTGGGAGTCACACCAGCAGCTGCTTACCCCTCCTGTCCCACCCTGTCCTCTCCTCGCTGCCCCTCTGTCCACTAGCTATGGCACACAGTCCATGTGAGGTCAGCATGAGCTCTCACATGCTACAATTTACAAGGTCCTTGTCACTTTGTCTCAGGAAATCAAACTGCATCTCAGCCACATCACACAAACACCTCCAGGCAGCTGCCATGGCCCTGTCAGAGAGATAAGCTCCTTGAAGTGAAAAAGCCCATCATTCCAAAAGGAATATAGAAAGAGGTGACCTTTATTCTACTTAGGAATGAACACAACAGGTGGCAGGGTGTGTCTGGGGAACCCCCTGGCCCTTCCTTTATTCCCCTTAAAGAGCCAGAACTGACTGTTCACTTCTGTTCACTTCTGGCTTGTCTTAGGCTCCTTGTTCTTCTTTTCTCCCTCTCCTCCTCCCATCAACTCATCCTTCTTTTCTTATTCCGTCTTCTGGCCTTTGCTGTTTAGCATGTGACATAACGTGTTCTCCGTCTCATTCCCTGTCTCTCTCTGTACCCTCCTCTCTTGCCTTCCCTTTCCTTCTCCCCTCTTCTCATCTCTTCATCCCCCCACCCCGCGCCCCCATTCACACATGCTCTGAGGACCAGCGGCCTGGATCTCAGCACTGGCCGCCACTGTCTGAAGGTTGCTGGTGTCTTTGCAAGGTTGGCTGTTATGGGAAATGACCCAGCTAGGGGTCATTATTGGTGCCCTTCCTAATTACAAACAGATGTCAGATTATCTAAAAGAAAAACAAATTGAGAGTATCCACTGCTATCTATTCAAGTTGGAATTAGGGGTCAAGAAGGCAGCATCCTCCAGAGAAATATCCACAAGGGAGTCTCAACATCTTTAAGTTCAAAAAAGTTGGGAGATATAATCTGGTCCACCTTCCAGCCACCATACAGAAATTTATCTTTTTCATTGAAGATAGACGGTTCTTTAGTTCAAACACTCTAGCTCCTACTTAGAAGCCCCCTGCATTCAACCACCTAGGCTGTGGGCCATGGCAAGAACCGTAGGGAACTCCTTTTAGACCCTGGAACTTTGAGATGTGGATGATCAAATTCCCAAGGTGGCAGGGTGAGGAGGGAGACTCGGTTTGGCTGTTGTACCCTCAGCCTTCAGGGATGATGTAAGTGAGGTTTTGCAGGGAGATGAGGGAGGACAGAGCCTGGGGAGAACCCTCTCCATTGGATGTTCCCTTTTTAACACTATGATCTGCCCGCCTTTTTGGACTTTCATCCCAATGTACTTTTGGAACTCCATATAAAGGCGGGGTGTGATCCTGGGCCCGGTGGAGGGGAAGGGAGCACACATCCTCCCTCCAGGACAGCTTCTTTTAAGCTATTTTTTGCTTTTGGAGGCCTGGCTAAATTGATTACAGCTATAGACCAGGCTGTCCAACTGGCCACATCCTCTGAAAATTGGGCACAGATTCTCCTGCAAGTCACAGATGCCAAGAAAACACAGCCCTCCTCAAACAAAAGAGGAAAATGAGGTCAGAAAAGGAAAGTTCACACAGACCCAGTTCTTTTCATCTTGCTGTGCTCAAAATGGGTGGCTACCAAATGTACCAAGAAACACTCAATTGTTTTAATGGAAACCCTTGTGGAAAATTAGGAGAAAGCCTCCTCAACATTAGCGATGCCAAAACTGCACACAGGCCAGCCTTTGTCAGCCAAGGGAAAAGAGAGAAAGGGTGTCAAGGAGAGACAAGGGGACTGAGCTACCCCTGCCAGCTCTGTGGTGGATTACAGCACCTTTGAAAAGGATTCTTGTCTGTCTCACACCCATTTTGTAAGGCCTGATGTGCCAGCAGTGTTACTGATGGATTCCTTCAATATGGTGCCCTCAAGCTACTCGACTGCACTCTGCTTTTACTGTTAAAACCTACTGTTTGGCATCTAGAGGATCCCACTGTTGGCTTTGATGAGTTCATCATCTCTTTCCATAAGTGGCAGTCAGGGTGGTCCCTGTGTATAGGAATAGGAGAGTCCTCTCCTGCCAAGGACAGGGCTGTTTGCCACTACCCACAGGAGAACCAGGGGAGTGACTGTCTCCCTCCCCCAGTGTTCATAGGCCAACTGAGAAGCCTGGGGAAGAGGATGGGCATATCCATATGGAGAATGTTAGAATGGGGCACTTTCCTGCCTCTACTCCATGTGTCCCAGATGGTCAAGTGTGCCCCCAAGGGATTAGGAGAAAGCCTGAGCCCAGCCATTTGGTGGGCCAGCCAAATAAACCCTACTTCTTTGCCTGCCCTCTACCATGCTTTCTTGTAAGGGACCTACCTGTGCATTGTTATTCTGGGAACTCCCAAAGGTCTGTGGGTTCTCCTAAGTCCTGGATTTAAGCAGAAGTGTTATCATCTTTAAAATCTCTGCATAATGGTTAATTCACTAGCCCCCTGTTGAAAGCAAGAAAGAACAAAGTCCTGTGTTATGTCACAGCCTTGACCTTCAGGTAAAAAGATCTGGCTATGGCACTGGCAGTTGTTGAGTGCCAACTATTGTTCCCTGTGGGAGATGAGCTTTGAGGGAAACATGTTGCTTCTTCATTCAGTTATTTTTAGGAAAACTCATCTACCACAGGTACAGTGCCCATACTACAGTCGATCCCTGGCTTGCTTTCTTCCTGGACCCACCAGGTGGACCTGGCAGTGGGCTTGGGACACACATCGGGGAGGGAGAGTCTGTGTGTGCTGGACCCTCTGGCGCCTGCTGTTCTCACAGCCTGGCAGGGGACCTGTGATTATTTGTTGGTTTAATGCCGAAAGTCTCAGCCCTATACATAGTAAGAACTAGTGAGAGGCACAAGCCATTGCAGATCCCTTGTGCAAGTTTAGCAAGTTTTGACAGCCCGTGTGGCTTGTGCTTGACCAACCACAGAGCCTGTGTCTCTGTGCCACTCCTAGGAGTCACCCACCACGCCATGGGGCGCACTGGCTTTGCACCTTGCCTCTCACTGATGTCCTCTCTCTCCCCTCTGGTCCTCCTGATGTCCTCCCACAGGGTGCAGGCTGCACTGCCCTTGTGGTGGCTGTGGTGGCCCGAAAGCTGGAACTCACCAAAGCAGAGAAGCATGTTCACAACTTTATGATGGACACTCAGCTCACCAAACGGGTAAGATGTCACAAATCTGAATCTGCAATGAGGGACTTACATCCAAAGTGGAAGCCAGTCAGAAAGAAGACAGTCGCATGGTATGGAGTAGGGCCACGCCTTTAGATGGAGTGTTGAGGGAGCCGTAGGCACAGGCAAACAGCCTCCACCCTGTGGATACCACACAGCAACATGCCAAGCTCCTGTCTTCCATTAAATCACTGTGCATGGTTCAGGCAACCAAATCATTTCCTGGTAATTAGATCAATAGTATATAGTGATAAGGCCCGTCCCTTGCCTAATGGTGCCAAATAAATCACCCAGCATGATGCAGTGTTTTTGTGTATGCTCGAATGTTTTCATGATTCCCATTAGGGAGGGCAGTAGAGAGTCTTAAAACTGTATTAGAAATGTATCTAAATCTAATCCTTTTTTGAAAAAATCATTCCAGTAGAACCTACATTCCTAAATATCATTGTTCATCAAAACGTCATCATCCAATTTTCCCCTTTTGTGTTTTCAGGATAATGTTGCTCACTTGTATGCTTGTGAAAGTGGTTAAAGAGGATAAGAAATGGAAAATATGCAAAAACGGGGAGATCATTTAGCTGCTAACTACCTGACACCCCATTGAATTGTCAGAGCAGAGAAGCCTTGTTTCAGAGATGAGAATAAACAGCAGGCCGAGCGAGCTAGGCAGGAGCTGCTTGTTTAATGACAGCTTTTATGGAGGATTCTTTAGAACTGCAGCCTGAACACAGGTCAGGAATAGGATGTCCTCCAAGACTTTTTTCCTGAGCCACAGAAAAGCAAAACCCTGTGCTGGGGGTCTCAGTCTCCATTCTCACTCTTCCTCACTTGACACTCAGGTAGGGAAGGGACCCTGAAGCAACCCCACATTTCCATTTTGGGTTTTTGAAAGCTAGGGAAATATTCAGTGATTGATGTTGCAAAGCAGCAAGAAAATGTGTTAGAAATAGAGACAAAGGCAGGAAGGGAGAACAAAAAGAGAGAGAGTGACAGAGTGGTGAGCAAGCTCTTGGGGAAGACAGTGGGAGACTGTGCAGTTGCCAAGTCCTCTCCAGTTTCTCAGCAGAATTATTTATGGTGTTTGATTGTTTGGTCTTTGATTACATTTATTGGGTTCTTTAAAGAGCCGCCACTGATGTGAAAAGGAACAGGTACAAGAAAATATCCTATATTGTTGACATACAAATGCTTGTCTGAGGTACATCGCGCCCCTGAGCTACAAAACAAACATGGTTTAAGGCATGAAGATGGTAACAGTTGATGCTGTCACCAGGGTAAGACCTGCTGGGTTCCACACTGAACCTGCAAGCAGGTCCCTCTTCTTCACCTTTGGTGTGCTTTGGTACTAAGCACACCAAAGTCATGCCTGGGGCTGCAAGGAATTCCGGAAGTGACTGGAACACCTAAATGCGAAAATACTTGCATCTGTTATCCAGAAAGAAGTTAGTGGCATTGCTGTGGATCAAAGCTGCCTGCAGCAGTAAGGGACCAGAGGTTTTGCCTCCAAAACCTTCTCAGAAGTTGTTTACCAGGAGCAGAGACACTAACAGTCTTTTTTTTTTTTTTTTTTTTTTTTGCTTTTTAAAACCAAAAATATACTTTGTATTTCACTTTTTAAAACCAAGAATATACTTTCCTTTGTCCTCTCTATTTTTCACCAGGAAATCAGACACCAGAGGAAAATAAAGCCAGCTCCCTCATAGGCTAGGAAACGACAGGTCCTGGTTTGATCTCCGGTTCAAAAAAAAACAAACAAACAAAACAAAACCGTAGAAGGAGATGGGGTTGTAGTTGCTAATTTCAATTTCTCAAAAATAATTCTCCAAAATCCTCTTCAAGCCCACTTACTTGTGGAAAAGTAAGACTGGAAATCAATCCCACAAATATTTATTGCTCATCCACGAGCAGAAGTTACCTTTTAAATTGAATAACATCTCACTTTGCTGAGAACACCGAAATCTGTTGAAAAGCCCCTTTCATGTCTAATTTTTCCCCCAGAGAAATAAACAGTGCAAAAGGAATGGTTCTTACAGAGATCAGATTTTCAAAGCTGGCAGGACCGGGACTTCCAAAGATTCTTTCACACCCTTAATTGAAATGAAACTGGAAACATTCTGGCCCGCTGTAGTTCAAGCTCACTTTGACCTGCCCACTAGAGAAGCCCACTGTTCTTTCGCTAGGGCTCCTGGCCTATCCTCTGTCCTTGACAGACGGCCCCAAGTCCAGCTGCCAGAGTTCATGGATGGGAGAAAGACGCTATCTAAGTCCATTCATACGTCTCAGTGAATTCTCAGAGAAAGCAGATGAGGAGAGAGCTGTCTCACCCCCACATCGTAGGAGCATCATTTTGGCCCAGTGCCCCTGCCCCCGGGAGAGCTCAGAGGTGCCCAAGGCCCCATCAGGAAAGGGCACGTGCAGCAGGTCCCAGGCGGGGCACGCTCCCCCCCAGCGATGTTCAGAGTGATCAGCCAGGTGAACCGGAGGGAGACCCTGGGTGGACACAATAGCATTTACTGCCTACCTGGGAAAGCATAGTGCAGTTAAAAGCCTGTTTCTTTTTCTCATGCAGATATTGATCTACTTAGCTTTGTGCCAGGCTGTTTGCTGGCAATTAATTTCAGTCAGTGCAAGGGCTTGCATTTAACATCCCTTTCCTGACTGCACAGGGGCCGGCCGTTCAAGCCCCTGTAGATGACGTGGCTGCCTTTCGGCTGCCGGGCTGCTGTGACTGCAGAATCTGGCGTTTGGGCTGAAATTAAGCGTGGTACACAGACTCCATGTTCTACTGTGTTGCTAGGTGAGGGCCATGATGATTTAAAACAGAAACAAACAAAAAAATATATCTAATGTCCTTTCCAATTCCTTGATCCCCTAAACAGGAAATAATTTTTTTCCTAAAAATGAAATCTGGTCAAGTCTTCCTCTAGGCTACATGAAAACCTTCTGGAGCTCTTGGACCTGGCTCTTATTTTGACCTGGCCACTAGCTAGCTGTGTGAGTCTGGCCCCGCATCCCACCTCTGAAGCAGTTTCCCCCTATTTTGAGTGGGGGATTGAGTTGGATGACGATAATCAGTACCTGCTGGGCACTTTGTAGTTTCTTTTTTTTTTTTTGTGGGTACCGGGGGTCGACCTCAGGACCTCGCGCGCCCGCAGGCGCCCGTGCCGCTGAGCGATATCACCGGCCCCTTTTTCGTATGTGGGATCCGGGAGTCGAACTCGGGCCCTCGCGCTTGCCGGGCAGGCGCTTACGCCGCTGAGCCATCTCACCGGCCTGTAGTTTCTATAACAGTCAAATGCACACTGACTCCATTGGCCATTGATAATTGTATGGCCTTGCTGTGTGACTCAGTTTCTCGTCTGTAAAATGGGGAAGAGATTCACTCCTGGCTGACAGTGGGTTGTGAGGCCCCGGTGAATGCGCATGGGACAGCCTTGGACCTGACTAGTGCCTGGCGCCTGGCAAAAGCCAGCTGTTGCCCTCACCACCAGCTTCACAGCCTCCTTTGGGCCTCTTAGCAGCCCTTACGGTAGAGATGTATTTTTCCCATCTTACGAATAATTAAGCATCTGCTTCTAAACTGCTCAATAACTGGCAGAATCTGCTGACTTGCCCACTTCAGATGTTTGTCCCACACCGACATGAGACCATTGTCACAGGCCTGTGGGCACTGATGTTCCGTGACTCTATCAACATTCAGAGAGGCAAGTACAATAACTGAGGCTCTGCTGGTCCTGGCCAAGGCCAGGACAGGGCTTTTCCCTCCTGCTTATCTTGGCAGCTTTTCATGGTCGCCAAGCACCTAGGGAAGCTATAGAGATCACGCACCACATTACCCACTGTCCCTGCAGAAAGACAGCAGTAACACGTGCTCAGTGCCGCTGTCCCTCCAGCCTGAGTGGGGTCCCAGAGGCCAACCTCTCCCTGCCTTGCCCCTCCTTGCCCGACAGCCACTGTCTCCAGCCTCTGCTTACCACCGCCTGCTCCCAGTCAGGCAGGAAAGTACCAGAGGTGGGCAATTAAATAATTTAAAATTATTTTTGCAGTGAATTTTTACTGAACAAAAAAACAATATTTATGTCATTTAGACATTTTTTGAGAAGACTTAGCTGTTCTTTTAAAAACATCACTTCAGTGCCAGTGAAAAAATATAATCCAGCCTTAGTAATAAATTTTTGAAACACACACACGAAAGTTATCAGGCTGCAAAACAATATTTCCTAGGCCTTCCCACACGCTGCAGCGTTTTCATAATGTCCCATCTGTTGATGTCAGTCTGAAGAGGCAGGTCTGTGCTCTCCAATTTTATTAAAATCCTTTCTGGCTAGTAACCTAATTTCTCCGAGGCTGGCCTCTTACTTCCAGGCCCTGGGCCCATGGACCTGTGCCAATGTGCATAGCTGACAGAAATGGAGATGGTTAATCAAAAATCTGTTGAGCTTATGCTTAATAAGGAATGTTTTATCTTGCTCTAGCTACTAATTGCTGAAGATGTCTGTGTTTGGATTAAAACTTTGTCCCCTGCCATCTGGATGCCATTGATATGTCTCAGCTCAGTCGAGAGCAGGGTGATATCAGTGGTTTCCATGTCAACGGATGACAGCGTCATATGTGGAAACGCGTGACTGCAGTGTGCATTGAAGGAGCCAGCCTTGGGGAAGAGGCAGCTCCCGTTTCACACCTCGATATCCTCCCTGATTTTTAGACATTGCTTTGAAATTATTTTAGTTTTATGCCAATGACATTTACATGCAGAATTGCATTGTAAATGTTTTTGGCCATTTTGGAAAGAAAGAAATGGACTTGGTATCTATAGTTCCAATCAGTGGGAAAGATATTTCCTCCAAGAGGCTTTTTAAAATCTCTAGCTCATAAGAAATCTATTTACTCACTGAATCCAAGAAATGTACCACATACATTAAAAGAAAATCTCAGGTGAGGCATGGCACTCTGCCTGCAAGGGCAGTGAGGGCATATATTTATCTATTCAAAGGGTACCCTGGGCCTCAAGATCTTGCTAAGGCAGCCTGTCTAAATATAGCATTGGCAACAGCAGTTGAGAGGCAGCACTGAAATAATTAAGAAGGCAAGAAGAAATGCCTTTCAACTCCAAGCTCCAGTCTACTGTGTCCAGTACAGGATTAATGAGAGACGAATTTTAATCGTCTTTTCTCAGAGTTCCGTGATCTTGATTAAGAAAATAGATCACTGCAGAATTGCCTTCGTAGGAGGCAGACTACAGCAACAAACAGGAAAAACAGTATGGTAGACCTAGGGGAAATGCACCTGACAGCAGCCTGCTTTATTTTACTCCTTAGATCAAGAATGCTGCAGCCAATGTCCTCCGAGAAACATGGCTAATCTATAAACACACAAAGCTGCTAAAGAAGATTGACCATGCCAAAGTCAGGAAGCACCAGAGGAAATTCCTCCAAGCTATCCACCAGTGAGTATCCAAGCAGCTCGGCCATCAGATGACTAGACTAGGGGGAGGGGTTCCTCAAATACCTAGGAGGCACAGAAGAAATCCACTCTGTTCCAACCCATTAGACTGGGGTGGGGAACTGGGCCCAAACCAGTCTGCTTATTCACTTTCTTTTTTTTGTGGGTACCGGGGGTCAACCTCAGGACCTCATGTGCCAGCAGGCGCCCATACCGCTAAGCGATATCGCCAGCCCTTTTTTCATATGTGGGTTCCGGGAGTCGAACTCAGGCCCTTGCGCTTGCCAGGCAGGCGCTTACGCCGCTGAGCCATCTCACTGGCCCTGCTTATTCACTTTCTGCACCTGCCCAGGTGTGGGCAGGCTGCTATGAAAGGCGGAAATGAGAGCAAGAGTTTCTAAGGGGCCTTGTACATACCCACACACACACACCTCCTATGCACGGCAACTCAAGAGTACCTTCTGTGATAGAATATGATTTTTGGGGTGCATGTGTGGTGGTGGTAGGGATTGAACCCAGGGCCCTCACCCTGAGCTACATCCCCAGTTATTTTTTTTTTTTTTTTACTTTTTAAATTTTTGAGACCGGGTCCTACTGAGGCTGAGCTTGAACTTGTGATCCTCCTGCCTCAGCCTCCCAGAGTGCTGGGATTACAGGCATGTAATGCCACGTCCAGCTAGGAATACAATATTTTTTAAATTATAGTAAAAAAGTGAAGAATGAAAACATTCATTCTGACCTGGAGGTTTGGAGAAACACTGGAAGGCTGAGAAGAGGGCATTCATGGTAGAAGCACAGCCTCAGCAAAGGAAAAGCAGGCAAGGGATCTGAGAATAGCAAGTAAATAGAGTGACTGAAGCTGAGCACGCGTGGAGACAAGAGTTGGCTTTCCCAGGGCCCTACCAAGCCTTCGCGTCTCTCAGTTGCTCCTCATGTTCAGGTCCCATGCTAAGGTCTAACTCAGGTGAAATGACAGGGCTGTAGGATCTGCCGGTGGGACTAACCCTTAACACGGACTTGAAGGATCTGGCTGTCCCAACTCTTCCCCGCAGACTGAGGAGTGTGAAGATGGAACAGAGGAAACTGAGCGACCAGGCCAACACTCTGGTGGACCTTTCCAAGGTGAGGGGCAGAGTCTGAAGACACTCTAGAGTTCCCGGGCAGTGAGCTGGACTTCTCCACTGCTCCTGCAGAGACCCGGCTGTGTCCAGAGTGCACAGCGCAGGACCAGAAAAGTGAAGAACAGCTCCTCCTTGGTTAAAAAAATAATCTTGGTTTAAAGAAGGTTTGAGTTTTTGACATTTATAATCTACAGTGTGTCGTTTAAAACTTGGCATTTGTTTCTGAAGCTAAGTGGCTCAGGATTGTCTTTGCTTGGAACTAATTAGCTGTCCCACTAAGTCTTTTCAGTGTGTGGTTTTATTAGCTGTGCACCGAGGAGCTCCTGAGGACCAGCTGAGCTGCACGGGGGCAAAGCACCTTAATGAGGGCCGAATGGTGGCGATGGCTGGGCTGACAGCCTGGGTTCCACCTAACAAGATCCTTCCCGTTTGCTGCTATAATTGAAAACGTATTTTCCTGCATTTTCCAATCCCTACAACCCTGATTTTCTAGCCCCAAATTGGTGGTTGGAGGTGGTGGTGCATTCCTTTACTTCTTAAGAGGCGAACATGAAGATCCCAGAAAGAGAGGCCTCCTTTGAGTGCCCAAGGGCTTAAGGCTCACTATCAATTGTCATTCTGTGTTTCTGGCACTGAACTGCCATAAGCACTTAAAGAAACTTGCTCCTCTTGCAAATTAGTTCGGTGAAGGGAGTGAAGTCCACACTGTGGGCAGAGCAGAGTCAGCACCATTGCAGAGAGGCCCCCGCCTCACTGCTTCTGATAGAACCCGAGGGTCGAGTGCACAGCCCAGGGTCAGGCTGGCAGAACATTCCAGCAGATGCCAATTATCATAATGGAATCCGTTCCCTGGGAAAGCAAGAGAAACTCCCTCTGGCAAATTAAGCACCCTTTGAAAAGAGGGTGCAATCAGAAATTACTGGTTGTTGGGCCACGTGCAGGCGCCTTGTTCAATAGAGGGATCAACCCAAAGAAAGCGGCCCCTCGGCCTGTGAGGACTTTAATCAGGGACTAAGTGGCTCAGCACAGTTGGGGAGAAGCCCACAGCCTGTGTGCCTTGGAGGGGGATGTTCGGGTGGGGTGCAGGATTCCTGGGAGCCCCCACACATGAGGTGGTGGGGGGAGTGTGGGCAGGATGGGATGTGAATGGAACCGGTGTGCAGGAGAAAACCCTGGGGTTTCATGGAGGAACACATTCTAAAGATATAAGGGAGACTCCTTCCGACGCAGCATCAGAGCAGGCACGTGGTCTGACTTCAGGAAGGGACTGACTAGAACAGGACCTAGGAAGCCTCAGGAGCTGTTCTTATACCATCTCTTGTCTCTCCTAGTCAAGTGCCTGACTCGATCCTCACTCTCTTTCTCTGTCTCTGTCTCTCTCTCTGTCTCTCTCATTCTTCCTCTCCCCACCCACCTCTTATTGGTCTTATTTCTAAATTCTCAGATGAGATGAGCTGATTAGCCAGTTTGGGTCATGTGCCCACCCTTGGACCAATCAGCTACAGCCAGGAAGAGGTTCATGGGAAAACACACACACATACACACACACACACACACATGGCTAGGAACCCCTCAGTGAACTTTAGGAATGGCCCAATGAGATTTCTCAAGATATGTCTTTTAGGAGTAGCAATGTTTCCCCTCTCATCTAGCAGGGCACATTGTGGCTGATGTTCCCCAGGAATATTAGGTACACCCAACTTTCAAGCCTACCTTTCTGCAGTGCCACCCACAGCCTCTCAGACAGAAGGGATCCAACAGAGCTAACTGGGAGGAGCAAAAACCCTAGTGAGCTGGGAAAATGCTCTTATAAACTGGATGGAGGAGCCAACCATATAACCAGGGAAGCAAGTTACCTGGAAAGGAAGAGTGTGCTGCAAAGGGTTAAGGGGAGATTCTCAGAGCCACTGTGGGGGACATGGCATGAAACCTGGGGAGGAGATGAACTCTGACATCCTCCAGTCTTTGTCTCTTCCCTCCAGGAGACTTGCCCAAGGTGCTGGCAGCAGCTTAGCATATTTCACATTGGTCCATGTTCCCCCTGGCATCCTATCACCAAGCAACAGAAGAGGGGAAGGCAACAAAACGCTGTGCTAGCTCCCTTTTCTTTCTTTGTGTTTTGCCCTCCCAACCCACCACCTTCCCACCCCTTCCCTTCAGTCCTCCCCAGATGAAGAATGTAGCACGTGGCCTCCAAATACTATTTTCTAGATTGAATAGCTACTTTATATGGTGACAGAGCTGGGAGGGCTTGGGTATTTTACCTGATTGCTTCAATTTCTTCAAATGAAATGTCAAAGTAATTCCTACCATCTGAGGCTCAGGTGATCAAATAAGATGATATCTGCAAAAGTGCTTTGGAAACGCTAAAGGTTTTGCAAATGGTAATGCTGATTATGAATATAGATGAAGAAACCTGGATCCAAAGGAGCAGAGTGACCGTCTCAAGGTCAGGCAGTTGGTGAGAGCCAGGGCTGGGGCCTAAACCCAGGGCCTGGACCTCAAGTCCAGAGCTCAGCAGGGTGCCCTGTGGAAGAGGAATCCGTGGTCTTATGCATTCCGGGAAGAGCATGCACCTTGAGGAGGCTCTGTGAATGTTAATTAACAAAGGACAGACTTTGACTTCCAAAGTCACCTCTGGCAATGGTGGAGCTGATGGGAGAGCAGCCCAGTGAATTCCAGTTGGCAAGCTTTTGCTACATTTTCAATACCCCCTTCCTGTTCCTCTCTGGCTTCTCATTTTCTCCCACCTTCTACTCCCGTTTTTTTCTCACCTTATTTCCTGCTGCTTTGGCCCCTGGGGCACCCATGGTTTCCACCTCCTGCTAGAGTAACCTGATGTTTCAGGTGAAATAGGATCAGGGTGTCACTGGCAGATCCCCCAAAAGGCTAAAGCTCCCTAGTATCTCTGGGTGGGGGGACATCAACTGCCAGCCTGGCTGTCTGCGTTGCTGCCAAAGGAGCCTCATTCCCGAACACCTGGGAGTGTGAAGACTCCTGTGGATCTGTCTCCCAAGTTAGAGGTATGGAGCCAGAATAGCATTTGATAATTTGCTGGGATAAATAAGGCTATCACATAGACCAGGATTCTGAAGATCAGCACAGGGGATCTGAAGATGTCTGGGGACAGAGCGCTGGTAAAAGGTAGGGCCCCTGGTACCATGAGGTGGTGTTGGATGCAAGAGAACAATGGGGCGCACCCTCGAGACAGCATCCGTCAGGAGTGTGGGAAGCAGGACTGGTCTGAGGAGCGTCTGAGCTACAGTACAGTCAACCAGGACCTCAGCCCTGTGGAAGGATCCTTTGGGGATGTCCCAAACTGTGGCCACATGGGCCAGGCAGGGGAAGGGCTGGACCTCAGCAAGACAGCTTATTGCAGCCAAGGGCTCTGCCTCGGGAGGTAATGACATTTTATTCTGGCTGCTGTGTTGAAAATGGCGGGGGTGGGGGGCACAATAACTCATAAGTAGGTGTAGTTGTTATTAACTCCAATTTAATAAGGATGCAAGGTGGCCAGAGGTTAAGTGGCCTGATAGAGGGTGCATTAATAGCGAACTGCGGACTTCCACCTGAACCCCAGCCTGCTAATTCTGAGTCCGTGGTGCTGGCCCTTTGCACCTCAGCACGCTCTCCTTAGTTGTTAAAGGCCACGTGAACCGAGAGCTCAGGTCTCTCCAAGAATATGGATTAGAGCTCACTTCTTTTAAGAAAAAAGTGCCATTTCTTTTCCTACATACATATTTCCTATTAAAATGTATAATTAACACTCATTACTTTTGTAATAAGAAAAACAATGTGCTTCCCGTCTCCGGGAAGTAACCCACGTCTCCTTCCTCGGCCACATCTGACCCAGCTGGGGTGGAGTTGCTCCTGCTGTGAAGCAGCGGGAGCTTCCTGTCTCCCATGGCAGACCCCTCTGTGATTATCTGTCCCCTCCCATCTCTCCACACAGATGCAGAACGTCATGTATGATCTAATCACAGAACTCAACGACCGCAGCGAGGACCTGGAGAAACAGATTGGCAGCCTAGAGTCCAAGCTGGAGCACCTCACGTCCAGCTTCAATTCCCTGCCCCTGCTCATCGCAGACACCCTCCGACAGCAGCAGCAGCAGCTCCTGACTGCCATCCTGGAGGCCCGAGGTGTGAGCGTGGTGGTGGGGACCACACACGCCCCCCTCTCCGACAGCCCGATCGGGGTCAGCTCCACCTCCTTCCCGACCCCATACACAAGTTCAAGCAGTTGCTAAATAAAACTCCCCACTCCAGAAGCATTACCCATAGGTCTTAAGATGCAAATCAACTCTCTCCTGGTCGCTTTGCCATCGTGGAACTCTCAGACCAGGGACTGGAGAGAAGCAAGACCCAGCGAATTAGCTAACTCACGTTCATTCGGCGTGCTTGGTTCGAGATGCCTTGAAACCAGAAATCTAATCTCTGTTTAGGTGCCTCTACTTGGGAGCGGGAAGAGGACATGACAGGAAGCGACGCCTCTGGCAGGGCCCTTGCTGCACAGTTGGTGGAGAACAGAAATCCACGCTCAATCTCAGGTCTTCACATAGGGGTGGGGAAGGGACGTACTGAGGCAGCCAGCTGTGGGGCCAGCCCAGAAGAGGGGCCTCTGGGAGAGGGTGGGTTCAGGCTGGGGCACCTCAGCACACCTTTCTCCTTTCTTGTTGTCTAAGTAAGCCTCTGGGTGACAAAAGTAAGAGAGCTGCCCACAACTTGCCGAAACAGACATACCCAATTTAAACTAAAAACAAAGCCAGATTTCCCATCCTATGTTAATACCCACATAAACCTGTGTGTTTGCAAGTGCGTGCAAGCACATACACATGCACGTCCACATTCAGTCCCGGTCCTTTCTTGTTTGAGCTCAACCCAAATAAAATGGGACCTGGTGCCTTTTCCTGCACACAGTAGGCAGTCTCTAACGCGGGTCGGGTTGGCCTGAATCTGAATGTGGGATGTGTTCGGTTCAGGTGGTTAGCTAGTACCAGCCACCTTCTGAGCTTCACCGAAGATGCGGGTCCCTTCCAATGCAGTGCAGGTTGCTTTGCCCTGGATATGCACTGTGTGTGATTTGAAGTGGATGCTGAGTGAAAATTGTTGGCATTCTGGAGGGATAAGCAGGCTTCTAAAAATAACAGCTCTTGCAGAGTTTTCTTCTTACATCCAAACAAGCTGTGTTTTGATGGACCACATGTCCAGGTATACGTATGTGAGGGAGGGGGACAGAAGCATGCACAAACAGGAGCGACCCAATGACACATCCGGGAATAGAAGCGTTGTCTGGGATTTGCTGAGCTGTATTCACCCAGTGATAGGTTTCGGGCCCCAGACATTGGGAGTGCAAAAGGGCCAAGTGCTCACCAGCAAGCTGCTGAGCTGGGAGAAGGATAGAGTGGCCTGCGTGGTCCTTTCTGCCTGATCTGAAGCCTCCTCAAAGGGAAATCTTGTGAGAACACAGAGAGCCTCAAAGGAAACGCTGTAGGTAAGATAAGAGGAAAGAGATCCGCAGCCTATTCCTACTATGCGATGTTAATCTTGGTGCAAAAATTATTCCCATATGTGTCAAACTCCAGGAGACTCCAAAAACATCAAGACAGAGCATAGTGACAGGCACTGAAAATCTTTTTCATTGCTCCATAATCGGACCACACATTGCATATGTGATGCGAAACCCATCATGTTAGTCATCACTTTTCACATTCTGAGGTCTTTGACCTCTGCTTCTGGGAAAGTAACGATGCTGTATGGAATATTTCATCTGTTTAGGGTAATACAAAAGGGTGTTATTTGCATAAGGTTGTCATCCTGGGTTTAGCTTTCTAACAAAACATCTCGGGCATTCTCAAGGTGGTACCTTGCTGTGGAGACTTTTTTCCTCTGCAGCACTGGGTCTGGTCTTCTAGGGACGAGGGAATCACTGGCCTGCAAGGTAGATAACCACTACCTAGAATGAAGGCCTCTCTTTTGGGAAGCTCTGGTCTCTTGCTAACCTCTTCTTTGCATCTTGCTATTGCTTTTGTTTTGTTTTGTGTTTTGTGTGCTTGTTTGGCAGTGCTGGGGATGGAAGCTGGGGTCTCGCACGTGCTAGGCAAGCGCTCTACCACTGAGCTGCACCCCAGCCCACTGCCATTGTTTTAATCTTCTTCATGGTTTACTCTTGATAATTCCCTGGAGCATTTTCATGAGTTGTTTTTGGTTTTGTTTTTGTTTGTTGCATACCAGAGATGCCACACCTGCCGTTGGCTTTTTATTTTTTTTACTTGTTCTTTTAACTATTAATTATCTGAAAGATTCCCCCCTCCTTTTTTTCCTTTTCTTTCCAAGAATGGTGCTTCTGTGTGAGCAGATGTATAAACAGATGAACTAGTCATGCAGTTTCCTTGTGGCATTAACTCTGTTTCACAAAGCCCACTGATTGGTCCACCTGAGTACTCCAATCCTGATCATTTAACATCCACCCTCAGCCATTGACACCTACTCACCTCTTCCATTCTGGCATACCCTGTGCTGTGTGTGCACACACATATGTATGGGTGTGGCCGTGGGCATGGGCACATAGAGATTTAGTCTTCATTTCAATTAATGACATGCAAGATTCCACCACCAGTCAGGAGTGGTGGTGCATGCCTGTAATCCCAGCACTTGGGAGGCTGAGGCAGGAGGATTGCTGTGAGTTCAAGGCCAGTCTGGGCTACAAAGTGAGTTTAAGGCCAGCCTGAACTGCATAGTGAAACCCTGTCTCAAAAAAGACAAAAAAAAAAAAAAAAAAAAAGAGGAAAAGAAAGATTCCCCCACCACTCCTCCTGCCTGAAAGTGTGCACAGACTATCATTTATCCATCATGGTCTGTGGATAATTCTTTAGCCCATTGTTGATGCTCTCACTAGGTGAACACTGAAGACCAAGTTAGCAACACCAGTTGAAGGAGTTGTTGGAGTTATTTCCAGCAGCAGTAGCCACTGGCATCACAGAGATACATGGGCATTCGTAGCATGACTTGACCTATTGGTAGTGCAATAGCTATGAATGGTTTTTATCACTGGCAAAAGAATACTCTTCAAAAAATAAGTGACTGAATCTGCATGTTGATTGTGTAATGGTAAATGGGGTGCTATTTCTCTGTACTAGTATTTCAGCTTTATGTGGGGAAGTTACAGTTCTTTTCCAAATACAATCAACCCTTAATGACCTAGGTATTGATTATCCTGGGTGTAGCTCACCTAGACTTTCTTCCTACGTCTTTTGGCCTCAATGTCATTGTCAGAGGGAAAAGGAGACAGGATTCTAATGCCATGCCTTCTTGTACCTTATTTGCAAGTTTGGTAGTGGAGGAGGTTTAATTATCTACTCAAGAATGGGCCTGGCCGGTGAGATGGCTCAGTGGCGTAAGCGCCTGCCTTGCAAGCGCGAGGGCCCGAGTTCGACTCCCGGATCCCACATACGAAAAAGGGGCCGGTGATATCGCTCAGCGGCACGGGTGCCTGTTGGCGCACGAGGTCCTGAGGTCGACCCCCCGGTACCCACAAAAAAAAAAAAAAAAAAAAAGAATGGGCCACATGGGCTGGGGATGTAGCTTAGCCATGTGGCACCTGCCTAGTAAGTGGGAGGCTCTGTCCAGCAAGCATGAGTTTGATTCCTGGTACCAAAAGAGAAGGGAAAAAAGATCAAGACTCTCCCCCAAAACAAACAAACAAAAAACCCCAATGGGCTACGTGTAAAAACTCTTAATTATGTTAACCTCACTCTAGTACTGAACTGACTTAATTCTGCCCATTCCTAGAAGGCTGGCCTGGTGGCAGAGCCCCTCCTGTAATCTTTCCGATGATACAGTGGCAGGTCAAAGCACTGTAATATTCCCCAAGCTATCTACACACTTGAATTAGAAATACAGAGCCACCCCCTCATCGCTTAAGCCATATTATAGCTTCATGTACTGTAAAGTCAGGGATGTACTGTGATACTTTAAGACCACTAATCTCAGTGGAATTTGAGGACATAGCATCAGTTGGTAAATTATACCAGACTAGAAGCTCACTCCTCCTTAGATTGAAGTCCAAATAAAAATCTGCACCTTTGGATTAAAGGCCACATATGTGTGATCATCATCAATAAATTGTCATAAAGTGTTTATGAACTGTTCTTGCCATCTTCAAAGTATATAACTTCATGACATTGTATCTATAGAAATGCTTAATACAATCCAAAAGAACAAGAGGGGGCCAACCCTGAGTCACCACTGACCATCTGACCTCAGCAGGGACCAGTGGTCTGATAACCTCATAAATTAGGAGGTGTAGACTGTGCACAGGAGAATAAATTCTAAAGTGCTGAGCAAGTACAAGTTCTTGTGATTATTAAAGGCCAAGAAGGAATATCATTGAAGAAATAATGACTTTATTATATTTGAGGATTTCCCCCTTACATTTTCAGCAATTTTCTGTGAATAAATCATGGAAAAGAACAAAACTAGGGATACAAAATCACAATAAATAAAAATCTAAATCTGGATCCACATCTTTGGATCTCATACCTTAATTTCTCTGTACTTAAAATGAAGGCAATATTAATATTAATTATGAAGTATTCAATAGTGGGGAGAAATGAAATCACTATTGTCACCAACAGCAGCAGGCCACACTTTGCTGCTACATTTGAATGCAGTCCATAATTACCAAAAAGTAATTATGACATATCAAATGGGCTGCAGAATCAGCAGGGAGGAATATGGGATTATGTTGTTCCAGAACGTCCCTCCTCCTCCAGAGTGTAATTCTGCAAACAGTGCACCCCCAATTAGGAATCATTGTTTCCTCTCAGAGCAAATGGCCTTGTTGTGTTCACAGGACCCCATCTGAGACACTGTGAAGTTATTGCACTACCACTAGGTTATTACTGTTTTACTGCTTTTAAATCCTAAAATATGTCCCTGATTTTATGCAGTCATTCTACTTCCTGGAAAGTTGCTAGAAGCAGATTGAGAATTCGTTAGTCATTTTACTGTCCCTGTTGACTGTGGTGTTCGGTTTCAGTACCTTAGACAGCTACCTGTGACTTCCTGGTAGGCGTGGGACAGCCTCTTCTCTCCCCCTGCAGTCAGTTGGCTTGATGACACCCTGGATGGTGTCCCTTCTTCCTCCACTGCCCCCGAAGTAAATGTTTCGGGAATGGGGTCACTTGTACCACTAAGAAAGTAGTATTACAGGGATAGCAATATTAACTGTCTGCCTGTGGTGTTAGGAAGAGTGTGCCAGGCTACATGAATAGAAATTAACTTTAAACTCCTGTCAGACAAGTAATATGTAGATTCTTTCTGAAATAGACCACAGCTTATTAGAAAGTACTCAGTCCAAAGGTATATAGAAACATACATAGAGAAAAATATAACTGATGTTTTTGTTTTACACCTTTACTGGAAACACCCACACATGAACTGGAGTTCCCTCTGAATGAAACCATTGTCACATCTTCAACGTATGACCTCCAACCCTAGGTGCCAAGTGCCTGGCGACAGTTGTTTACACACCTGAGACACGTATTCTGGTAGCTGTGATCTTGGGCCTGGACATACAGAAGAGATGTCGTGACCAACCAAGCTGGTGGAGAAAAAGCACAAAATTCAACAACAACCTATAGTTAGGACCCCAAAGAGATGCTGACATTTCTGGCCAAAACAAACAAACAAACAAAAAACAAAAAACAAAAAACCAACAACAACACTATGAATCTGATTGGACAAGCCAACATCCAGCTTCCCACAAGAAAGACAGGGAATAAGCGACATTCCCAAGCTGTATTTGGTCTTCGAATCCCAATCAGGACAGATCCACCTGCATCAGACGTGGTTTTTGGTGGTGCAACAACTCGATTTTGGGCCCAGGCTCTCCATTCTGCACTGGCCACAAGAGAACAAGGAAGTGACAGGATATTAACGGAGGAAATATTTCCATGGCAGACTCAGAGACCGAAGTGTTTATATTCCGGTTTGGATGAGCTTCAGTATGAATTTGCATCTTGCCTCTGTGCTGCTTGCTATTTTTTAATGATAGGAGAAAGCGTAACAGTTTATTTTAAATATGAAATATATTGCTATATTATAAAATATATTGTAACTTTCAATTAACGTTTTGTATTAAACTAGTCTCTAGCAGGTCCAGTGTCAGCCTGCTCTCCCAACAACTGTTTCTGAGTACACATCACTGTCAGAGGTGGCCTGACACCTGGCCTGGGGTCCCTATCCCACAGCCATACTCTCATTCTCCAAGAGCTGGCTATTAGTGATGAGAAAGAAAACACTATTACCCTAAATTCTATCAAGCCATTTCAGAAGAGATTTTTAAAAGCCATCCTTCCTTTGTGGCTGTGCATAGCCAGTTTAATAAAAGGGCAGATTCTTTCCATATGAATGCAAAGGCCCCATCCCGTTCCATTCCATAAATTATCTCTCTACCTTAGCCAACAAGTTTTCCTTTCCAACGTCGGCATTGGGTATAAGGAAGGGTCCTGACTTCCTGTGACTCCAAATACAGTACTTGAAATTCTAATCATTAAGCATTTCTCTGTGGAAGAGTAAAGGCAGGATCAGCATTCCATCCAGGCAGGGCTTGAGGAGAGGCCAACGTGCAAATGCGCTTTTCTAAACTGGCAGCACCTCAGGGGGAGCAAGGTGGCTGCATGTTTATTACCTAATGTGGAGCCCAGCTCCAAGGGAATGATGGGAGGAGGGGCAGGATATGCACAGCAGAGCCAGGCTTCCTTTTCTGCTACTCTGCCTTCGCTGGGAAGAAATCATTTCAATTGAGATTTTCCTTTATTGCAAAATCAAGCAACTCCTGAAATCTACTCCCCTCTTTCTCCATATAGTGGCTGAGACACACATGTAGAATCTCCCTGTTCTCACCTTTGAATGACCAAGGTCCTATCTCTGGAAGAAAAGGATATGTTCATTAAGAACAAAGGTTCCCTAGAATCAGTGAGCATCCTTCCGGTGAGGACCCTCTCTTGCTTTTGTCACTTTGTATAGTATTGTATAGATGCAAACAGAGTAGCATCAGGGTAGATTTAACTGAGCCTTTGTGTCTGTTCCCTTTGCAAACTAACATTCACACAGATATACAGACAGTCCAAAGCAGGTTTTCTCCTGGGAAAATGGCTGGAATCCTCTCAAATTTCAAAGTATTTGAGTTTTGAGCTTCAATTCATTTTCTCTCTCTCTCTCTCCTCTCTCTTCTCTCTCTCTCTCCCTCTCTCAGTTGTTTTGAAACAGAGTCTTGCTATGTAGTTCAGACTGGCCTTGAACTCAATATGTAGTCCAGGCTGGACTCAAACTAGAGGTGATCCTCCTGCCTAGGCCTCCCAAATGCTGGGATTACAGGCACGTGCCACCACACCAGGATCTTTGAACTTCAGTTGTCTTACTCATTGTACCAATCAAGGCTTGGGTCTCTGTGGCATTAGTTACGCCATCTGAAAGACAAAGATCTAAATGCTTGGTTTCAATCTGCTTGAGTAGTTCAGCCCTATCTCGTGTGCAGGCTGTATGCTGTGGAGCTAAGTTCTCCCAGCATCTGTGTTTCCCTCAGTTATATGCTAGGCTGAGCGCCATTAAAGCCATCAGAACTCTGAGGCACCTGTTTTGTCAGCTCCTTACTCACTGGGTAATGGAAATTAGCTAACTCTCAATTTATAATTGACTGACAAAAAATACTGGTGGTAATCGATTTGTTTCTTAATACTTTTCTGCTACTAAATAGAACTCTCTTTTGCCTTTTCTTTCTAGCACTTCTCAGACTAAGACGTTTACATTTATGGAGAGCAAATATATTCTGACCTTTCCCATAAAGTTGATTCATCTAGAATCAAGGAAGCCAATACAGATTCAGACCGGGGAGAACAGACCTCTGCACAGTAATCTGAGTGTATTGCTATGTGATAATCCTTGCTCCTCAACGTGTGGTCTGCAGACCCCAGCATTAGCATCCCCTGGAAACTTGCTAGAAATGCAGAATCCCAGACCCCATACCAAGTGTACTTGATCAGAATCAGCATTTTAACAAATCCCTAGGTGATCTATAGGCACAGTAAATGTTGGGACGTTGCAAAGATAACCAACTTCATTAATTACAGAATTAAACCGATTCTTCCTTGAGCCTCATTTACCAAATTATTTGATGATGGAAATGTCCTCTTGGTGATAAGGATAAAGATGAACATGTCTTAAAATTCCATTGAGGTCATATAGCTTGGATGATGTGTATGAAATATAGTGAAGTCAACACAGGCAGTCTTATTCTAATTTACAAAGTGCTCCCTGCATAGTCCTGAGCCACCTCAAAGCCCCTTTTTAGGTTTTTCATTTTAGCCACTGTGAGTAGGGCCATCAGGAGGCAGAGCCTTGGTGGCCAGTTCCCTGGATGGAAGGCCACATGGTCTCTACTCAGAATAGTGCAAAAATAACTGTGTTCCTGATCCCTGGGTTTCTTCCCTGATGAGCTCAGTGTCCTACCAGTGAGAACTCTCAAGGAACTAGCAGAAGAAATCAATCCAATCATCCAAAAACATTCCTAATCTCTTCTTAAGCCAATTCCCTTATTCATCACACCAGCCAAGATGGGAAGGAAAGATGTGAATTCTGATGCTGGCATTGTAAATCGATATGTACCCAGAAACAGTTATGTTCTAAATTAATGGCTTTAACCTGTTCATTGTAAAAAGTGCCTTGGACTTCAATCTAAAGAGGTCAGTATAAATATGTATGTGTGTGTGACGTGTATGTAGGCAAATATTTACATATTCATACATACATAGGTGCACACACGTATACCTGCACATTCATATGTAATATACATAAATATATAAATGCTTCATAATACATCATATTGCTATTCATAGCTCCATTTCTTGTCTGGTCCAATGTTTATTTGTTTAGTGAGAACTTTACATAGAGAGGTTCTATTCAGGACATCGATGTATTTTTTCGTTTGTTTTTTACTTTTTATTAAAAAGGTGAAGGATATTAAAAAAACAAAAAAACAAAAAGTCAAGTGCCTGAAGGTTTTGAATGGAGTTGTGGTAAATTTTCTCATGTCACCAAAGAAGAAACTGATTTTTCCTTTGTGAAACATTTTTTGGTTTCAGTGACTTTGTTTTCCTTTGATGGAAGTGTGTAAAAGTGGGTAAAGCGATTTTGTGACTTTCAGTAGAATCCATTCCTGTGGTCTATATAAGGCAACAGCAAAAAGTTTGTCCAGTCAAGCACCAATTTCCTTCACACAGCAGCATCACAAGGGCCTGGCCTTAACATGTAGGCGTGGCTTGGTTGCTACTGTTAATGTGTTCCTTACTAAGAGACTGCAAATGTCGCACAGGGGTGGGCTTCAGATCACCTTAAAAGTGGCTTCCTTCAGTGACACACAAGAGGAGAACTGGTGGAAGCCGTGTTCCTGAACCAGGTGGGAACCTGTGTCTTGGAAGGCTGCCAGAGGGCCCAAGCGAACTGTGCAATGATGTAATCGCCTGTATGAATCAGCCTTTCTCTGTGTTAGCCACAGGTCTCTTCTTACAAGTACGGCAACTTGTAACAAAGCAACTCTCCCTGGCTAGGAGTATCCAAAGCTCCAGGGAGAATTGCTAGGTTTCCATTACTCTGCTCATGAGCTCAAGAATGCATTACCTACTTTTTCAAACCAATTCATTCTGCCTAGCTCCCTGCCCCTGACACCTACAGGGGCAAGACACCTACAGCAGCCAGGGTTAAGTCAGAAAGGTAATGGCCTTGTGACAGTGTCGCTCAGAAGAGACACTGCACAATGTTGGGGGACCAGAAAGACAACAGTCCCCTGCCATTACCAGACCGCAGGCACATTTGTGGAGTTGGGGTGAGAAGGCCCAGAAGCCAAGGGATGGAAGGGAAGTCCCCTAAGCTGAGACTTGCAAACCCTCACTTTTATCCCTGTGTTTTTTCTGAGTTCTAGATAAAAACTAGTAACAATAATGCAATTTAGGTGCTTTCAGAAAGAATATCTAATACTTGGGACTTTTTCCATGTTGGTAGACCTAAAAAATATTTTCAAAAAATATATCAAGCTGTATTTCTCCTATGACTCATTCCTGAAAGCTCTCTTCCAAAAATTCCTTATCAATAAATATCTTTACCAACTCAGTGGTTATTAAATAATCATAATTTACACTTATAAACAGTAACACCTTTCATCTAAAGACCTCAAAAGTCAATTAATTAATTGCTACCCTATAAGGTAGATGACAAATATTACTCCCATTATTCCAGGGGGAAATTGGGCCATAGAAAATTGAGCAACAAATCATTCATCTAAGTCAGGAGTTAAATTGAAAAAATATAACATAGCACATTTAGGGAATGAACAGAAACTTGGAGGCTGGAAGTCCACTGGGGGTCACTCCCGGATGGGTGAGATCCTGGCTGTGTGCCGACCGGGCCTAAGGCACTTGGTACATGAGAGGGGGCTGGTTTGTGGGTTTGGGGTCTGCGTGGGAGACTGCATTTTGTCTGTGCAAAAAACTGGGAGCGTGACATAGAAGGGGCTCAGTCTGTGGCCTTCCCTGCTCCCTCCTGAGCAGAAGCTGGAGAGGGTGGACATCTACACATCTTGGTAAATGCCAATACCATATCATGTCACAGAATAAAAACAAGAGGGGGCGGGCCTAACACCCAAAACCGGAAATCAAGGTGGCTGATTTCCTTTTGTCGTATCTTCTTCCTCCCCTACGTCTCCAGTTGTGTTAAAGGTGGCCCTTACCTGCTTCCTCCTGCACAGCCCGCCTGGACATAATGTCTTTCTTTGGCCTTAGCTCTGGGAGAGGACTGCAGGAGGGCCATACCGACATTTTTCATCAGGCAGAAAAAAAGTTAAACATTTAAAATAATACACTGTCATGGCTAGCAAGGGTATCGTTAAGCCTAACAGAAAAATAGGGTAACCTGCCATTATACCCATTTGTCTTTTCCTAACTACATTAAATCATTAAATAAAATCCAGTCTCCTATTTTAAAGAAAATTTGGCCCATTATTACGTTATGTGAAAACTGGGAAAACAGGATGCGAGGGTGGGCCCAGTTCTTCAAAATGGGCAGTTCTGTGAAATTCAGAATCCTGGTGTGCTGAGTAAGAGCACCCCCTGCAGGTCAACAGAAATAGAGGAGGAAACTTTCTCAAGCATCCTGGAAAAGACATTTGTGTCTGTCAAAAGTGACAAGGCGCTGGCGCTGAATAGGGATGCAGAGGAGAAAGGCAGCCCCCACCTGTAACACCCTTGTCTTACACATAGGAACTGAGGCCCAAGAGAAATGACTCACCCGAAATCAGATGGGAAATGAGGCAGAAAGCAGACTGTAACCTTGGGAAAAATCTCTGCAGTGTGGTAAACCTAGGCCCACCCAGGTCCCTATGCTCGCCCTAGATGCACCCTCACTGTTGATTTTGCAAACGTTAGGATAAGAAGGCTCCTGCTTCGCAACACACACAGACTTACACACACACACACACACACCACATAATCCCATAAGAAAACTAAGATGTGCACATTGTGACTGGTTAAATCAATTCATCGTGCAGAGGTGTCAGTCATTTTCAAAGTTATCTGTTTTTAGTTTAAAGAGTTTAGCACTAATACTTGCAAAGCTACAAGAACCCCTACTGGTTAGAAAACATTAAATTAGGTTATTAAAATGATGCAATTTTATATCTAGCATTACAGTGGATTATGCTAATGGCAGTCAAGGTTATTAATCTTCATTGCAGTTACCACTGCAAATAGTACAGAAAGATTAGCCAGAATTAACTTAATCTTTTTGCAGCTTGAACTTGAAATTTACACTTTATTGTTTCTGGAGACAAATTATACTTAATATCGTCTCTTAAAATGCACCCCTGTCCCCTGGAAAAACAATGGTGGAAAAAATGCAGGCAATATGGCACCACTGCCTATGGACAATTTCCTCTTTACTTAGGTAAGGCTGCTTCTCAAATCTTTTCTGCCTCCTACTTTCAAACACTGGGATATCACTTAAAAGCAATCAAGTATTTCTCAAGAAAGAACACAGAGAGCAACGGGGCACCCACACCGCAGTCACTCATCAAGAGAAATGTCAGATCTTCTGCACGCCTGTAAGATGTGACTCAAGTGCCCTTTTTTGAAAACACGCTCCTCACCTCCCACCTCTTGGAATGAGAAGGTAGCTACATAGCTCAGCCTGAGCTTTGGAATTAGCAATCCTGGCAAATTTACTCAAAGGATTTCCTAGAGAATTTCTCTAAGAATAACAACACACTGCTTACTTGACTTGCAAATTTGGGACCAAAAGACCCTTTTTGGTTTCAGTTCAAATCAGAAACTGTTTAGTGGGCATTGTCCAAACAGAGACAAGAGGAATTTACATCTTTAGTTCCCTCTCGGGAGACATGGTGCAAGAAAAATATAGAAGATATCTATCCAATAGTTCTACAACATTTGCCTCCCAATTCTCTGGGCAATAGTACATGGATCTTGTGTGTGTGTGTGTGTGTGTGTGTGTGTGTGTGTGTGTGTGTGTGAATTCACTCTTCCCCACTCTTCCCCATCTGTACTGTAAACTACTTCTGGCCCATGGTGGGTGTAGCAGGTTTAAGGCAATCTGACCCCCTCATCACTCAGCCAAGGGATGGGCACATGGCCCAGGCCAGGCCAACAACAGCAAATGGGTCCCAGAGCCCAGGGCTTGAGCTAGAGCTGCCAGAAATGACCCTTTTCCCTGGAAAAGTGTGTGGGAAGGATGTGGCAGGGACCACTGTAGTCAGTTTGTTTCATGAGTAGAAAGGATGGAGTTGACAGAGGGCCCCTCTGTAGAGCATGAGGGTGAAGCCAAGATCACCAAGGGCCCAAGGGAGAGACAGACAAAATTGGGGGACCATGTGCCATTAAAAAGAAAAAATATATATAGATATAGATATAGATGATATAGATATAGATAGATATATAGATAGATATAGATATCACCCCTGGTTTCCGGCACAGAGATCCTGAATCTTTGGTACTTTTCTGAGTGATAGGAGCATCTTTTACTCTAGTGTTGGTCTTTGTCCTTGATTCCCAATGCAGAGCTCCTGAATTCCTCATAATTTCCTGGGTGACAGCAGTGTCTTTTGTTGTGACGAGGTGACTCTGCTGGGCATGTGGATAGCTTCAGGATGGGGAGTTCTCATGGAAAGAACGAGCCATGATTAGATGCTGGGACATTTGGTCTCCACCCCAATCTTGGGGCAGAGGCGAGGACTGAGACTGAGTGAGTAACTGACCATGCCTACATGATGAGACCTCCATTAAACCTCAAATGATGGGCTGGGGAGGTGGCTCAGCAGCGTAAGCCCCTGCCTGGCAAGCATGAGGGCCCGAGTTCGACTCCCGGAACCCACATACGAAGAAAGGGCTGGTGATATTGCTCAGCGGCAGGGGCGCCTGCTGGCAAGCGAGGTCCTGAGGTCGACCCCCGGTACCCACACACACAAAAAAAAACCCTCAAATGATGGGTTAGGAGGGCATCTGGAATGGTGAACACATCCACATGCCAGGGAGGTGGTGCACCCAGGTTCACTGGACAGGAGCTCCCGCACTTGGCACCCTGCAGGATTTCACCGTAGTCGACTCTTCACCTGTCTGTCCTTCATATCCTTTATAACACCCTTTACAATAAACCAACAGACATAAGTTCCTGAGCGCTGTAGGCCATCCTAGTAAAATATTTAAAGCTTCTTGTCCCACCTACTGGGGAGGCTGAGGCAGGAGGATTGCTTAGGCCCAGGAGTTTGAGAATAACCTGGGAAACATAGTGAGACCCCCATCTCAAAAAAATAATTACATAAAAGAAAGAAAAAATGATCAAACCTGAGGAGGGAGTTGTGGGAACCCCTGATTTGTAACTGGACAATCAGAAGTAAGGTCTGGGACTTGTGTTTGGCATGTGAAATGGGGGTGTCTTGTGGGACTGAGACCCTAAGTTGTGGGGTCTGTGCTAACCCAGGTAGTTAGTGTCACAATTGAATTAATATGTTGAATACCTAGTTGGTGTCTAGAGAACGAAAGAATTGGTTGGTAGTATTGGAAAGCACCCTCCTTGGTGACATCCTTGGAATCAGTGAATCTTCTAGGGTGACTTTATATGGAGGCCATTTGGAGTTTAATTTCTATCACACCCAGCGTAAAGGGTCTTGGAGGAGAAGAACGACCTGCTGGGCTTGTCCAGTCTCCTGGGGGGGGTGGACATATCTGATACTTAAAAGGTTTAAAACATAAAAATGAAATAAGATAACAAAACTGGGGCCATCGAAATTGACTCTAGAATGTGCCTCCCTCCAGGGTGGGAGGGTGATGGAGGAGGAAGAACTCTGGAATGAGAGTCTGTTAAGTGAAACAACAGGGCTTAAACGAAAAGCCTGAAGCAGGAATGATCTGTCCATCAGGAGCAGAATTAAAGTGATCAAGGATCCTAGTATTTGTACTAGTCCATTATCGCTGCTATAACAAGATACCTGGAACTGTAATTGATAATGAATAGAAATTCACTGGTCCATGGTTTTGGAAGCTAGAAAATCCATGATCAAGGAGTGGGCACCTGGCGAGGGTCTGATGCAGGCCTTTTTGCTCATCATCCTACGGTGCAGCCAAAAGCCCTTTCTTAGGATCAGCTTTAATCCACCACAATGGCGGGGTCCTCAGGCCCTCAGCGCTGCCCCTCAGGCCCACCTCCCAACACCGATGCACCGGGGGTGAGACTCCAGCATGTGCTTCTGTAGGACACACTCAAACCATCACAAGAGCATTTGGAAGGAAGGTAAATAAAATTAGTAAGAGCAGAGTTCGATCGGTTAAATTATAGAGTAATTAACAACATAATTGAAATACAGTCTGTAACTTCCAAACTAGTAGAGGTTTAAACAATGAGAAAAAACAACCAGCTCAAAAGAAAGTAAGACAGGAAAGGGGAAAACACAGAAAAGTTGGAACAAATTGAAAGAACAAAACAAAATGATGTACGTATATCTAAATATTTAAATAATGACAATGAAAGTTATAGGCTGTATGCAAAAGAAAAGGATTGTCAGGCCAAATGTTTTAGTTTATTTTTTAAAAATGTTTTAAATTAATCCTTAATAAGGTACTGGCAAACAGAATCCAACAAATCATCAAGAAGATTATACACCATGACCAAGTTGGATTCATCCCAGGGATGCAGGGATGGTTCAACATACGTAAATCAATAAATGTAATACACCATATTAACAGAACCAAAGACAAAAATCACATGATCATCTCAATAGATGCAGAAAAAGCTTTTGACAAAGTCCAGCACCTTTTCATGAGAAAAACCCTACAGAAAATTGGAATAGAGGGTCTTTATCTCAACCTGCTAAAAGCTATCTATGACAAACCAACAGCCAATATTATACTAAATGGCCAAAAACTGAAAGCCTTCCCTCTAAAATCAGAAACAAGACAAGGACGTCCACTGTCCCCACTCTTATTCAACATAGTTCTGGAAACTTTAGCCAGAGCAATTAGACAAGAGAAAGAAATAAAAGGAATAATGATTGGAAAGGAAGAAGTTAAATTATCATTATTTGCAGATGACATGATACTCTACACAGAAGACCCCAAAAACTCCACTAAAAAACTGCTAGATTTAATAAGCAAATTCAGTAGTGTAGCTGGATACAAAGTCAATACTCAAAAGTCAATAGCCTTCCTGTACACAAATAACAAACTTACTGAAAGAGAAATTAGGGAAACAATACCTTTCACAATAACATCCAAAAAAATGAAATACCTAGGAATCAACCTCACAAAGGATGTAAAAGACCTATACACTGAAAACTACAGTACTCTGAAAAAGGAGATTGAAGAGGATATCAGAAAATGGAAAGATATCCCTTGCTCCTGGATAGGAAGAACCAATATAGTGAGAATGGCCATACTTCCAAAATTGTTATACAGATTTAATGCAATTCCAATCAAAATTCCAACAGCATATCTCACAGAATTAGAGAAAACAATCCTAAAATTCATTTGGAATCAGAAGAGACCTAGAATAGCAAAGGCAATTCTGGGCAACAAAGGCAAGGCAGGGGGCATCACAATCCCCGACTTGAAATTATACTATAAAGCTACTGTGATAAAAACAGTGTGGTACTGGCAAAAAAAACAGACCTGAAGATCAATGGAACAGATTAGAAGATGCTGAAACAACCCCAGACATACTAAGCCACCTTATCTTTGACAAAGGTGCCAAACACATTCGCTGGAAGAAAGATAGCCTCTTTAATAAATGGTGCTGGAAAAACTGGCTCTACACATGCCGAAGATTAAAACTAGACACATATCTTTCACCATGCACTAAACTAAATTCAAAATGGATCAGAGATCTAAATATTAAAACAGAAACATTAAATCTGCTGGAAGGTAGGATAGGTAACACCCTTGGAGACATTGGTGTAGGCAAAGACTTTATGAATAAAAACTCAACCGCACGGGAACTATCCCAAAGAATCAATAACTGGGATCTCATCTTATTAAAAAGCTTTTGCACAGCAAGAGAAACCACCAACAGAGTGAAGAGACAACCCACAATGTGGGGAAAAAATGTTTGCCAGCTGTTCCTCAGACAAAGGATTACTATGGAGAACATATAAAGAACTCAAAAAAATCAGACCTCCCAAATTTAAAGACCCACTCCAAAAATGGGCATCTGAGATGAATACACATTTCTCAGATGAAGAAATACTAATGGCAAATAAATATACAAAAAAATGTGCAACATTACTAGTCATTCGAGAGATGCAAACTAAAACAACACTGAGATACCATCTCACCCCAGAAAGAATGGCTACTATTAAGAAATCAACTAATAACAAATGCTGGAGGGGCTGTGGGGAAAAAGGAACCCTTCTTCACTGTTGGTGGGAGTGTCGACTGGTACAGCCACTGTGGAAATCAGTGTGGAGATTCCTCAAAAAACTAGGGTTGGAGGTCCCATTTGACCCAGCTACTCCCCTTCTGGGCATCTTCCCGGAAGAATTAAAAACATCGTACCACAGCGATATATGTGCACCCATGTTTATAGCAGCACAATTTGTAATAGCCAGATCTTGGAAACAACCCAAATGCCCATCAACTGAGGAATGGATAAGAAAGATGTGGTATTTTTATACAATGGAGTACTATTCAGCCATAAAGAAGGATAAACTGGAGACTTTTATAGGTAAATGGATGCAACTTGAGAAAATACTCATAAGTGAAATAAACCAGAAGCACATGTGTAAGCATCGTATTGTCTCTCTAGTATGAGAAACTGAAAGAGTAAATAAGATCCAAAATGTACAATAGACATGATGAATCAAAAAGAAACTGGTCAAAAGGAAAGAGAGACTGGAATAGGGAAAAGAAAGAAGGGAAAGGGAAAAAAATTGTATATATATATAAGATGGTTAAGATAGATACACTACCAATTTTACTTAGTTCATTGAAGAGTAAGGTTTGTGCCAATAATGTTTGGACAATTGAATGCTAATGTCTGGTATCCTGAATAACTAACTTAAAGATAGTAATACTTAATGTAGTAACCACTGTTACCCTCCTATTATGTTGCTTTGAAAATTTGTTCTTCTTTTGATTTGTTTTGTTTTTTCTTCTCTTTAAAATAAAAAAAAGATAAAAAAAATGTTTTAAATTATCCAAATAAATGCTATTTACAAAAGCTACATTTAAAACATTAGATAAAGAAAAGCTGGTGGGCCTGATGGCTTACGCCTGTAACCCAGCGCTCTGAAAGCTGAGGCAGGAGGATTGAAAGTTTGAGCCCAGCCTGGGCAACATAGTAACTTAGTGAGATTTGGTCTCAAAATTAAAAAAAAAATTTTTTTTCAAAGGAATGGACATGTCACTCAATTTTTTTCAAAGGACTGGGTTCAATCCACAGTACCAGAAAAAAGAAGAGAAAGGATAGGAAAGGAAAGGAAGAAAGGGAAAGGAAAGGAAAATTGGAAGTACAAATTTTAAAAAGATACAAGTGTGTTCTCATCAAAAGAGTATAGCTAGCTGGGCATGGTGGCACACACCTATAATCCCAATATTTGGGAGGCTGAGGCAGGAGGATCGTTGTGAGTTTGAGGCCAGCATGGGCTACAAAGTGAGCTCAAGGCCAGCCTGAACTGCATAATGAGACCCTGTCTCAAAAGGACAAAAAGAAAAAAGAAAAAAAAAAAAGATTATAGCAAGATAAATACTAAGTGAAGAAAAAAAACCTATATTAAAAAGCACTGAGTTCACCGAGAAAATATAACAATTCTAAGTTTATATAATACTGCTTACTAAATGCCATCAAAATACATAGAGCAAATATTTTATAGAACAACAAAATAGAGAAATTCACAATCACAGTAAGGAATCCAAAGATATCTCTCTGAGTAAGTAATAATCAAGCAGACAAAAAATCTGAAAGGATGTAGGAAATTTGGATAACATAATCATTATAAAATCTATAGTACATACTTTCTCAGAAAACATGGAATATGATCAATTAATGCACCTTAAAGTCAGTTCAACAAAATTTAAAGGACAGGTACCATACAAACAAAATTTCCCAACTACAATATGGTATCTACTAAAAATCAGTACAACAAAAAATTGTAACTAAAAAATCCTTTGAAAATTAAGAAGCACAAACAATTCATGAATCAAAGAATAAATCATAGCACATAATATATCAAAATATATAAAACAAAACATAAATGAAAATCCTACATTTTCATAAATGAGTTGGATGAATCTTCAAGAAATGCTTAAAGTTAACATAATTGTTCCAAAGGAAATAGAATGGACAGAGGCAAAGGCAAGAACAGAAATAAGTAAATGGAAATATACATATATATTAGAGAAGATTTTTAAAGAGTCAAAAGTGTTCCTTTGACAACACTAGTAGAATGGATTAATCTATAGCAGGACTGAATAGGATATAGGAGGAAAGAGAGAAAGAGAGAAAAGAGAAAGAAGATAATAAAGAAAAACAAATGCAAAAATAATCCATGTTTAGGATTATAAAGACATTTATTCTTCTAAACAAATCTGAAAACTTAACACAAGGCCATTCAAACTCCAAACAGGTTTGTGTATGTGTGTGTGTGTACAAAGTTTACATCAAAACAAAAGATGCCTTGACATTTATGAAGAGCAGCAAAGTAGAGGGACTTGCCTTATCATACATCAAGAATGTTGGCCTGCTGAGCCTGGTAATGCCAGCACTCTGGAAGGCTGAGGCAGGAGGATCAAAAGTTCAAGCTCAGCCCAAGCAACAGAGAAATATTATGCACTAGGGAAAATGAAGTAAATGACCCATAGCCATGTGCATCAGCTAGTGCTAAAGGAAGAAACAAGCTGAAGAAGAATATATGCTGTACGTTCCAATGAGGTGACATTCAAAACCAGGCAAAACTAAACAACATGTTGCTTACAGATGCTTCGTACATTGGTGTGTCGTGAGGGAGGAAGGAAGTTGATTGGGGACAAATGCCAGAGAAATTCTAAGTACTGGATAATGTCCTGGTTGTCTGTTCCAGTAGACAGTACCTGGATGTTCATTTCATTCTTCTTTAACCTGTACTGAGATCTGCTAACTCTTTTGTATGCTTGTCCTGCTTTGCAGTTTTAAGTTCTTAATACAGCAGTGCCCCAAATGCAAGGCTTTCCGTGTGGCCCAGTGCACCTTGTTGGCACAGTGCACGGCAGGAACACAGAGGAGTGGGAGACTTTGCCCAACCTCTGGGGAAGCAGGCAAAGCAGAGGGGATACCACTTTTTCAGAGTGGCATTATGCGTGCGTTGTGCATGTGTGTGTACGCGTGTGGTACTGAGGATTGAACCCAGGACCTTCACACTGAGCTACAACCCCAGCCCAGGGGATTTTGTATTTTGAGACAGGCCTACTAAGTTGCCCAGACTGGGCTCAGACTCAAGATCTTCCTGCCTCAGCCTACCAGAATGCTGGAATTACAGTGTATACTATCACGCCCAACTCATTTTGTATTTTGGAAAACAAAAGCCCTGCCTAGACATGAAAATCCACACATCTTCACATAGGAGCAGATTTATCGCCAGAGCACCTTGACCTTGAGCAGAACCTCCTGAAAACTGAGGAGGAGGCACACGGTCTTTACACATTCCCACAGAGAATAAGAGTCCTGCTAGGACGATCTTACTGAACCAAACGGCCTAAGTACTCAATAGCTGGACTTCGAGTCCAGTAGACCAGGATTCCTACCCTGACTTGGGTACTTACTGGCTAGTGAGCCCTTATAAGGAAAAAAAAATTCTGAACCTCAGTCGCCACATCTGCAAAATGGGAATAGTAACAGTTCGTTTGCCAGGGCATGGCTGGGGAGATTGAATGCGGTAACATAGGCGAGGTCACCTTGCCCGGCACGGGCTTGCCCAGCTGCTTTCCAGCTGTGCGTTTTGCCAGCGGAAGCTCACTTTCTCTGCACCGCCCCTTCTCAGCTCAGCGCCCATGTTCTGGTCTCCGCTGTACCTTGCTCGGCTGACGCGCACAACATGAAGCACAGATGGCTGGAAATCCCCACGCGCTGTCCCCAGGTCATCAAGGAAGGGCTTGCTTTCCACCCCAGGAGTCTGTGCACGGCCTGCGCTGTGATTAAAAGAGGGTTTCCCGAGCCACAGTAGTCTGACAACCCTTGCAGTCCTCAAGGACTCCCTAGAACTGAGGATATTTCCTCCCAATCTGATTTTACTGAGATTGCGTTTCTCAAAGAAGAGCATTCAAAGGAGAAGCACAGAATGCTCCAGAAATGGGGCCCCTCCAATGAGAACCCCGGTGGCCTGTCCCTTCCCTCTCCTTCCCACCACACACTGTCACCACAGGCAGGCGCCATGGTTGGGCCTCTGTTCTCTGCGCTGTGAAAATATTCCTTCTTCCTCCTTTTTCTTACCAAATAAGGAAAGTCGGCAAAATAACAGCCACTTCACAGTGCATCCAATTGTCAACCATCTACTCTCTTCTCTTACAGAAAGCGCTAGAGAGCTTCTGGCTAAATTCATTATAATTTGTGATCTTCCTCTTCCAGCTAGTGTTCATTTGCCTTCCATGTCAAAAGTCTTTGAATTTAAATATATGAATTTTTAAAAAATCTAGAGTTCAAATGATGATCTACCCTACCCTGAAGGGTCTCCGTGGTCTCTCCCTGTCCGCAGGAGAAAGTCCAGATTTCTCATAGTCATTTCTCAACCCCAAGCCACCTGCCTAGGCTGCTCCCCTCTCCCTCTCCCTACCTGCCTCTTTTCCTCTTCAGTTATCTGCCTCCTTGCACACATGGCAACTGGGCTTCATAAACCTGTTTCATACTCTTTGATTCCTATGGCTATGAGCAAGTTGTTCTTCCTGCCTGGGTAGCAACCTGGAAAACTCGACGTCTTTAAAGATTCACCTCTGTAAGGCCCTTCCCAACTCACTCTGGTGATAACAGCTACATATGTATACACACTCACCAGTTCCCAACCAGCACATCAAAATCCTCCAGGGAGTGCTGTAAAAATACATGCTCCTAGGTCTCCTTCCAGAAATCTATGAAGTCAGAATCTCCTGGGTGAAACAGCGTGTCCCAGAGGCTCACGGGTGATTCTGAGGCACAGTCAGAGGTGGGTCGCTGCCCTGGCTGGGGAGCAGCTGAGAACATAGGGCTGAGAGCCAGACACTCTGGGTTTGAAGCCCAGTGTCGCTGCCAGCCGTCTGCTAGCCTGGCCTTTGGCAGGTCTCTCAACTTCTTCTGCATATCTACACAGCAGGGATGCAGATGAGGACAGAAATGTCTGCTTCCTGGGGTTGCTGCGAGTTTTAAACCGTTGCTATAGGAAGAGTGCCTGGCCCATAGTAAGTGCTCTGTGAATGCTAGCTGTTATCTTGTCTCTTTAGCATTCATTTCAAATAACCCTGAAATAGTTTACAATGTGGTATCTGAGGCGCAGAGACATAAAGCAGACTGGACTTTCATGCAGATCTGCCTAACCTCTGAGCCTCCGCCCACTCCAACAGCTGTGTCGTGCTTTGTGTCTGCAAGGGGGACTCACGCTGGAAAGGCTTTATCTTTTGGGTGGCCCGTTTGACAGCCAGTGGTGGGGCGGACCCATGTCTTGGGTATCGCTATATCCTGAATACTTAGTACAGTGAATGTCATCTAGCAGGCCCTCAACAAGAGTTGGTTAAAATATGAATGAAGAAAAGACAAGAGGGAGACTCCATCAAGCAACAGCACACCAACAGTCCCTAAGCTGCTCCTCAGGCCTGTAACCGAACCACACAACAGCTTGGGAGGACATCTTCACACACACTGTCTCCTTTGTACCCCCTGGAATCCTGCAAAGACTGTTACTGTGCCTAGAGATGACAAAGCTGCAGTGGAGAGTGCTTATGTTCATGAATTGCTTGATTTTTTTCAATCTTTCATTTATACATCCTGTGTGTTTTTTATATATATATATATATATATATATATATATATATATATATATATATATAGAGAGAGAGAGAGAGAGAGAGAGAGAGAGAGAGAGAGAGAGAGAGAGAGTATGCATTTCCCTTCTACTTGTGTTTTAATATGGTAAGCTACTTCCAAATCATCTATGAAAGTAGATAGTGTCTTAGTCAGTTCATGCTGCTCTAACAAAAATATCATACACTGGGTGGCTTAAACAACAGAAACGTGTTTCTCATCATTCTGGAGGCTAGGAAGTCCAAGGTGCCCATCAAAGACCCTTTTCCTGGATTGTGAATAGCTGCCTTCTTGCTTTATCCTGGAGGAGAGAGAGAAGGAGGAAGAGAAATAGGAAGTAGAGGAGAACAAGGAGATCTCCTTCATATCCCTTCTTATAAGGGCACAAATCCCATTCATGAGGGCTCCATACTTGTGACCCAACTCCTTCCCAAAAGTTCCATCTCCAGATACCATCACACTGTGGATTAGTCTCAGCCTGTGAATGGGGGGTGGGGAGCAAATGTTCAGACTTAATGAAGTTTTCTTATTGATGTTGTTTTTATTCCAATTTACCTCTTTGAGTCAGGTGTGGTGGTGCACCCCTGTATAATCCCAGCACTTGGGAGGCTGAGGCAGGAGGATTGCTGTGAGTTCAAGGCCAGCCTGGGCTACAAAGTGAGTTCAAGTCCAGCCCAAACTGCATAGTGAGACCCTGTCTCAAAAAAATAAAAAACAAAAAACAAAAAACAAATTTACCTCCTTGGTGGAACACTGGGATTTCTATTTGCTGGTGCTTTGTAATGAATAGAAATTTAAAATATAGTTACCATGGAGTTAATCTTTAGAAAGGCTGCAAGAATGTTTGCTTGTTTGTTTGCTTGCTTGCTTGTTTGTTCATTTGTTTGAAAGCGGCTGTTTCAAATATGTGAATTGTGGGCACTTCACCCACCCAGTGCGGCTGCATAGATGGCCGAGGTAGCAGCAACAGCACCTGAATTCATGAAGACGACTCATTCTCTGAAGGGTGGAAGTCAGGTGAGCACAGCTCCCACTGGCTGAGAGAGCAGTAGTGGCCTCCATGTCGGCTAGAAACAGAGCCCAAGGCCCCTGTCCTACCTAGCCCGTGTGCTCTGTGCTGCAGGGACATGTGTTAGAGCTCAGCTGCTGGTGAAGAGTGAAGAACCAGGGTCAAGGTCTCCCACCATCAGGTTCCCAACCTCCAGAACACCAAGTCACATTCTTTTCTTTTTTTCATGTGGGTACGAGGAGTTGAACTCAGGACCTCGCACTTGCCAGCAGGCGCTTATGCCACAGAGCTGTCTCACTGGCCCCCAAGTCACATTCTTAAGTGTTATTTTTTGCTTTGTCTGGTGGTATCATTCGGATCTTGAATGTTCCCCACAGGCGTGTGTGCTGAAGGCTTAGTCCCCAAACCATGATGCAGCTGGGACATAATGGAACCTTTGGGAGCTGGAGCCAAGAAGAAGTTAGGTCACTGGGGACACAGTGGGAGGAAGTTAGGTCATTGACTGGGAACATGCCCTTGCAGGGGATATTGGGACCTTAGCACCCCTGCCCCCTTGCCAGCTGTCACAAGGTGAGCAACTTCCTTGCCACACACTCCTACCATGATGTACTGTGCTGCCATAGGCCTTGTAGCCAAGCAACTACAGACCGAAACCTCTAAAACCGGGAGCCAAAACTTTAAAGCTCTCTCAGGTTACTTTGTTATAGTAACACAAAGCCAACTAACACATCTGGTATAAGCTCTTCTGTTTCTGGTCTTTCTTTTACAACATTCTGTTCCCCCAATGCCTCCATTTTCCCTGTATGCCCCCACCCTCTAGAAGTTGGAATGTACACATTACAAGGGTGAATGGGCTAAGGCTCAGTCCTTGAGCTACAACCCTCCGGGTAATCTGGGTGGCAGGGAGTAGGCTGGGTGGGTCCATGATGCTTCTTGGTGCACAGTCTGGCCCACATTCCTTATTCCCAGTGCCCCGCCAGCTGAGCCCACTGCTAAGGGAACCACCTGCCTCCCAGACAGACCTACTTCTCTTTAAATGCCTGGTTATGATCACTCTGAAGGAAGAAGATAAGTGAAAACACTCGGAAACCCTCAGGCCTGGGGCAGGCTCTGGACATTCCGCACGTTTCTCTTTGGAGACAGCCACTGCAGGTAGCAGGTGAGACCCATCTGGGCCTAGAAGTGGCCAGCAGGGCTGAGATCTTCTCTAAATGTAAAGGACCCCAGCTTACCCACCTCTGTCCCCCCAGGAAGGCCCCTCTGGCTGCATTTTAAAGCCCAGTGTGAGCAAGCCTGTTCAGTTTGGACCAACAGGCGTGATGATTGCAAAGGAGAAACAGAGCAGGCAGAAACCTGGCCAAAGGGAGGAGGAAGCACTTGATTCAGCCAGGCTGGAAGCTGTGCTTGTCTCTCTTTCCATTCTCCTCCATGTCCTACCCCTTCTTCAAAAATATTTAGAATAAAATCCATCCTTGCTGCTGACAGATCAGGTTTAATTTTTTATGCAAGATGGGGGTGGGGTATTGTGTTGGAGGAAAGTTGTGCCTGGGTAGTAAATATAGAACAGATCTTCAATACCTCCCAGGCTGACACACGGGGGACTCAGCAATTGCTGTGGCCTACAGCCACATCACTAATTCTCTGATTTGCTGCGAGAGAAAGCCCACAAGCTTTGGTGTCCTTATTTATTGCCATAGACAAACTGTGTCCTCTCTCCACGTGCAAGGTAATTACTTACTTCTGCCTTATTTTCACATTGTATTCCGGTTTCAGAGTCTGGGGTTTGGTGATTGAAATACGTATAACATCAATATTTTCTTTCCAAAGACATTTCAGTTTGAAACGAACAGCACAAACAATCATGTCCCCTCACACACAAGTACACCTGGCTATTCCAGCTTGGCAATTTTCTCCATTACTTTCAAACCAGAGGAACTGCAAAGATGAATTATTATTGCTAAACTCTTAAAAATTAAAAGCATCATATGGGTGCTGGGCATTGTTTTGTATGTTTAGAACCTATGATTCAGAGAAATATTCAGTCTCTCCTTCTTCAAGAAGACCCAGTAAGTGGAGGAAGGGTTTAGAATCAGAGTGACAGGGTTTACCTTCCAGCCCTCTGCTTGCTAGGGTGCATCATTATGCAACTTGTTTAAGCTTTTGTTTTTTGTGTGATGTGGAGGAGCTAACTCAGCGCCTCATGCATACTAGCCAAGTGTTTTACCCCTGAGCTACACCCTGACCCCCAAGTTACTTAAGCTTCTGAAGCTCAGTTTTCTCATCTACAAAACAGAGATGGTAACACCTATGTCAAAGGGCTGCTAAGGATTAAATAAATGTGTTTGTTTAAAGCAGTTGCTGTTCAAAGCAGCATGGGCAACACCTGAAATGCACATAAGCAGTCCCCAACCTAGATCTATCAAAAGCCTGGGGGTGGAACCTGGAGTCTGTGTTTTAACCCATCTCTCCAGAGGATGCTGAGGCTGGTGCAAGTTTGAGAAGCCCTGGTTTAAAGCACAGAGCATACAGCAAATGCTCAAGAGTGCCTACTTCCTCAATGTCTTGAAATAAATGCAGTAACCCTTTGCATCTAACAACTTGCACATGAAACGAGCCAGCAGCATCAGCCTGCTTGCCCACTTGTGGCTACCATGAATCTGGACCTAGTGAGCCTGGCGAGGGTGGGTGCTGACCATCCAGAACCATCCTGTGATTCACCCCAAAGCTGTCATCGTCCACAAAGCACGCTGAAGAGAGGATGGGCAGATAACACCACGCATCATTTTATGAGGGATCCCTCAGAGGAGGAGACCTGAGCCCTGTTTTCATTTCAGGAAAAACCAGGTCTTTCCTATTCTCAGAGCTGGGCCCTAGTGGTGCTGGAGCCGTGACTAAATGCTGCCATCCTGTGGGCAGAATGAGACAGTGCCTGATGCCCCAGTCCACCCAAGCAGCGCTGCCTGGGTGGGCACAGCACAACAGGCCCCAGACGGGGCCAGGCAGGGGTAAAGGTGCAGCCGCTGAGGGCCCAGCCCTGAGCATTCCGTGCCCAGGCTGGTACTGCCAACTTGAACAGAGCCCCAGGGAGGGGGGTGCTGGCTCTCACGTGCTGAAAAGACTATCTAAACACACAATCTGTTCTCTGAAGACAGCAGAGAATTCACGAACTATTAATAAATTTTCATGGAACAACAAATATACGGATTTTTTAATGAGAAACTGAAAATTAAGAGTGATTTTAAAAATGCTCTGCAAAGGCTCAATTTCTAATTACATTCTCCCAACAGAGAAAACATGTAATAGATTCATTTCTTTCTCTGTAACAGATGCTCTGTGAGAGCTCCCATTGATAAATCAGTGTTCTCATCTGTATCTGTTCGTGCTGCATGATTTAATATTCTAGGAGGATACCTCATTTTAACAGAAAATACCACCCTTTGAGCAAATGCAATTAGCTGAATTCTATATACACCTAATTCAATCTTTCAGAAAAGTAAAAAATGTTTACTCATCTACCACTACAAATTGGTGTATAATGGAGCATATCAAAAAGACACAGGGAACACCTTTGTGGAATGAAATGTCGCTCAATTGCAGAACTGAAAATAAAGCCAATGAAAATCATTTTTAAAAAAAGATAGGGAACCTGGTATGCAACCATTCCCAGTGGCCAAATTAGGGTGTCAAAATAAATCACGACGTAACGGATTACACCCTATTGAATAAAACAGAAAACATGGGTCTAGGAATAAATAGAAAGTTTGATGAAGAATATGACACTTCGATAGTGTTCAAATACTGCTCCACAAAACGTTATTTGCAAAGGGGGAAAAGAGCACCTTCACAGTGAACAGTGGCAGACACCACCTCTACAATCAGTAATGGGACAAGTCAGAACCTGGTCCCACCCAATAGCTCATAGGGTCCCACCCCATATCTCCCAAACATCACTCCAAAACATGTGCAAGCTGCATCCATCATGAGGAACTGGCATGAATTCAAAGTGAGAGACAGCTTACAAGATAACCTGTCAGGAAAGCCCGAATCATTAAAGTCCAGGAAACCCCGAGGAAGTGTTCCAGACCAAAGGAGAGCAGAGGCCTGAGAGCTAACTGCACCAGATGAAAATGAACTAGATTCTTCCATTGTAAAGATTCTTTTTGTGTGTGTGTGTGTGTGTACCGGGGGTCGAACTCAGGACCTCACACGCCACCAGGTGCCCGTGTCACTGAGCGATATCACTGGCCCTTTTTTTGTATGTGGGTACCGGGAGTCGAACTCAGGACCTTGCACTTACCAGGCAGGCACTTATGCCACTGAGCTATCTCACCGGCCCCATTGTAAAGATTCTTACGGGGACAAGTGGCAACACTTGAAAAGGGTCAGAGTGTTAGGTGGTAGTTACATATTGATATTAATTTCCTGGTGTTAATGACTGCATTATGGTTACATAAGAGAAGGTCCTTATTTGTAGGAATTACACTCTAAATCACTGATGGCAAGCCTTTTAGAGAGGAGTGCCCCAACTGCAACCCAAAACCACTTATTTATCACAAAGTGAAAACACTGCAATTAAACCTGAATACTGAGGTTTTAGTTTAGAAAAAACAACTCATATATTAACATATTTTGTCTTAAAAGAAAAACAAATAACACATGTTCCATAGGTTCTCCACCACTGCACTACACTATCTGGAGGATAGCTGGAGCATCAGGTTGACAACTTACTCTCCAATGCGAGGGGGCTCCTTGTACTAGTAACTTATCTGCAAACTTGTGATTTTAAAATTAACAGTAAAACAAAAAACAGTAGCAATTCTGGAGTCAGATTCTTTGGATTAGAATCTAATCTACTAATTTGAATTCTCTGTGCCATAATTTTCACATCTGTACAATGGTAGGTTTGTGGTTTGGGTCAGAAAATGTCTTCCAAAAGGCTCACATGTTCAGAGATGGGGGGTTTTGGAAGGTGATTAGATCATGGGGTACTAATCTCAGCAATGGATTAAGCCATTAGTGAGCTGACAGCTGAATGTGCAGTTAGGAGGTGGGGCCTGGTTGGAGCAGACAGGTCTCTCTGGCTCTTCCCCTGCTGTCTGCTTCCTGGCTGACATGAGTTAGGCAGTTTCCCTTGCCATGCCCTTCTGCCATGATGTCTCTGCATTGGAGATGGCTAACCATGGACTGCAACCTCTGAAACCATGATCCAAAATAAATCTCTCCTCCTGCAAGATGTTTTCTTCTAGATAGTTCATCATTAAAAGCTGACTAATACAGGTAGTATAGAAACAAAGGAAAATCTCCCCTCCACCATCTGAAGGTTCACTGTAATTAACTGACAACTGACAGATTAAATAGGAGAAGAGGTAACAAATATATTAATATTGAAGCGGGTGATCACAGTTGTGTGTGTGTGATTACCTACTAGTCCAATAGGCTTCAGCAGCTTCAGAATGTCCAGATCCCTTTCCTGTAGGGGAAAGGAGAATGGAGACTATCACTAACCTTGATTGGTCATAAATGATTATTAAGGGAATGAATGGTCAGGGAAACAGAAAATAGCTTGTAAAATGATTCTCTTTAGAATTTGAATACACCTGAGGGACAGACATTTTTTAAAGTCTCTCCAGGTGGATGGGCGTAGAAGGCAACTCTGTGCCCTTGTGTAGTCTGGTCTTAATGGTCAAATTCCAGAGATTGCCTCTCCCCGCACTTGAGAGGAGAAGCCAGTAACGTTAGAAGACAGTCTCTAAGTGTGTCAGCATGTCAAATCACCATCTTTGGGGTGTTTTTTTCTGAGCCCCTTATTAGGATAATAATCACTACTTCATAAGGTTATTGAGAACAGTAAATGTTACATAGCAATAGGGTAACATAATTTACAATAATAAGAATCATTTAATTCATTACCCAAAGCAGGATACTTTTGAGAGTAGAAAAGGTGTAAAGTGCTAATTCCCTACAGGGATCATTAAGATAACGTGTCGATCAGCAGAGCTAAATATATTGCTTCATGCAACAAGGAAGACCACTGCCCTGACAGTCTTTGCAGTGTCTCAGAAGGAGGAGGTCATAGGGTGCACATAACATTTGGAGAGCCTGGTTTAAGTTCAGTCTTTCAGTGCAGAGGTCTGGGCAAATGACTGTGCAAAAGTTGTGATATATAAAAGGTATGATGGGAAAATATGGTGAATATTTAAATTACCCTCCAAATTTATTACAGAAAAGACACATTGCATTAATCCTCCTCAGAATACTCTCTCACTTCAAACACAGTTGTCCTATTGTTCTTTCCACTTTCTGAAGCAGTTCTGGAAGTCCTCTTTTGTGATTGTCTTTAGTTGCACTGTCATGGCTGCCTTGATATCCTAAATTGATGCAAAATGTTTACCTTTGGTGGTCATTTTTACTTTGGCAAAGAGCCAGAAGTTGCATAGTGCCAGATCCAGTGAATAAGGTGGATGGGGACACCCTGTGATATTTTCCCAAGCCTGCTTCTCCACTGGATGACACTCAGCAGTAGCATTCACTGTATTTTTGATCACACCTCTTATTAAAGACACTCACAAAAGGGAACTTCCAGAATTTGTTCAGAAAGTAGTGAGGATGACAGGATAAGTGTTTGAAGTGAGGGGGAGTTAATGGCAATGTGTCTTACTGTATAACACATTTTAAAAAATTTGAACACTGGCCATATATTTTAATCACCCCTTATAGTTTAGGATTGGTAGATACAGGCAGGAGAGGGTTTTGAAGCTAGCCCCAGGGAGCAAACGGTCTTTTGATAAACCAGTAGAATGGCCTCCTTTACCAAGAAGGGGCCATTAGCCTGATGAGGGTGGAGTCTTACATTCAGATAAATGGATTTTCTAAAAGTTCCTGAAGCTAACAACAAAGATATTTGCAGCTTCATCTTCTTGGGCAGGAGTTTCCTGGAATTCAGGCCATCTTAAGGGAGTCTGGGTTCTTAATCCTATTAAACTACGTGACACACCAGGCATATACCAGAAGGGACAGTCATCCTACCCACCACCTGCACACACTACAGCCATACGGTGTAGGTATTACTGTCCTTTTTGTTTTAAAATTGTCACCCAGTAAAGCTTTACAATTTTCTCGGTAATAGGCTGAGATTTATTTATTCCCATATATGCCTAACATTGTTTTGCCATTGTAAATGATACCTTTAAAGCCGTGCTTCTCCTTCCCGAGATGATGGGCCGAAGTGCAGCTGTTAACACAATGTCCTGTTTTATCACTGGGCCAAATGCACAGCCACTTTGGTATTCCAGCGTTCACAGAGAAAAACCCACACCACCCAGCCGACCATCAGAACAGCAGACTTAGCAAGGCCTGACTGCTTTCTTCAGAGACGCTGGGACCACAACTCCAGGCCCCAGCGACGCTGAAGCTGTAATCGCCTGCAGGAGGTGCGCTGATCACAAACTCCAAGGTGGCTGAGAACAAAGCTAACACCCCGAAAAAAGGCCATGCCCTTGAAAGGTTTCTCTCCAGGGAGCGGAGGAATATTTGTTAAAATGTAATTTAGGGTTAGCAGCAGACAATGAGGAAGGCCTCTGGCTTAGGGAAGCACATTACCCATTTGCTGTGTGAAAGTGCACATTTCTACATCCCACTAACTGCTGTATGGTGGTTGGCTGAGGAGGTCAGCGTGGAGGCTGCTCCGTGCAATTTGCACGGAAGAGGCTGAGCTTGGGGCACATGGTGTGGTGGTAATTAAGTGTATCAGCTGTAAGGAATGAAGGAACTTTCAAAACCAGCTCAAAATCCTTGCTTTGTGGGTGGATCCCACCCCTTTTCCTTTCTAAAGCCCTTTCTATTCATTTCATTTTGATTTTCACAATTTTATGAAGTAAGTGAGAAGGATATTGTTGGCCTGGTTTTATAGATGTGGAAACTGGGGCTCTGGTGGTTTCAAGACTTGATTTAGAAGCGTCGTGCCACCCAGGACCCGAAGGCCTGATATTGGGCTGTGTGGCCCTTGGCAGCTCCACACTACCCCTTCAGTTTTGCCTGCCATTTGGAAATCTGTTCTCAGCTATCCAAGGTCTCTCAGCAGCTTAAAAATTTAATGTAAATGTCTGCCTGAGTGAGGTGGGGCAGGACAAGAAATAAACCAAAAGACTGAAATATGAACATAATTTTTATACTAATATAACCAAGTGTTTTACCTATTTATTGGGAAGTCATAGGACATACTGTATTATGGAGAAAAGGATTCTGAGAATAGTGAATCTGCCACAAGAGAGGTGGGCATGAGTGAAGTTTTTGTCACTCAGCATTTTGATCACTAGTACCATTCACTGCACAGGAACTTGGCCTTTCAAAAGCCACGCACAAGTGCTCGGGTCACGGTTCACCTTTTCTAAGTTTATGGAATTGGGAAGAAATCAAATATCCACTGAGCATCCTGCACTCTTGGGATGAGAAGGCAGTTATATCAGGTCTGTTTTACTTTATTAAATATGCTTAGATAAAGTGGCTCCTTCCCTGTAATAACTACATTACTTCCAGTAGAAAATAGATTACATGGCTCTTCCAGGAATACCTGGTGCCAGCAGCTGAGTTAACTTAAATCTTTTTCCAAAACTTCTGAAGATTCTTTAAGAAGAGTTGTGTTTTTTACTCTTAGGACATCAAGAGAAACGGGAAAACAAGAACAGAGTAACAACTCCCTTTCCTCTACACAGAGTTCATGAAAACGATGAGGGAGTAATTTGAATAATGCATTGGAACCATTTGGATTAAGTTCATGTCAGTCTGTAACAGACAACAGCTGCAGACTCCTGTTCTGGGTGAGACTTTTTCTGAAAAAAATTTTTTTTCCACATAGAAGGATATTTTGCTTACAATCTTCCTTAATTTCTTACCCTGATAATTTAAAAAATACCTCTAAATGTAGGCTTACATTTAAAAAGCTATTTGTTCTCCTTTTAAAAAAAGGGTCAAGGTTTAGTTAGACATTTGAAGCTTTTAGTTTTGGAGGCAAGTTGAAAGTAAGTTTCCACTAAGGTGATCTAGAAACTTAAATTTATTTATTTATTTATTTATTTATTTATTTATTTATTTATTTATTTATTTTGTGGGTACCGGGGGTCGACGTCAGGACCTCACGCGCCAGCAGGCGCCCGTGCCGCTGAGCGATATCACCGACCCTAGAAACTTAAATTTATATTCATCAAGTAACTTCAAATTAAGGCCAGGCGTGGTGGCAAATGTCTGTAATCCCAGCACTTGGGAGGGTGAGGCACTAGTTCACCACAAGTTTGAGGCCAGCCTAGGCTACATAGTGAGTTCAAGGCCAGCTTGGACTACACAGTGAGAACCTGTCTAATAAAAAAAGAAGAAATTTCAAGTTAAACTACAGAACATAATTACTTCAATCTGTAAAGGGTTTTCATAATGTTTTATTTAAGCAATCTTTCAGAAACTGTTGTTTCAAAGAAAATTTTGTTCAAGTACACAGACTCTTCCACTGTATTGCAATTGTCCTGTTTCTTTTAAATGTAAGTAATTTCAGTACTTTACTTGCATGTGGTAAGGCTTCCTGAGATACAGACCAACAGCTAGGGAGAATACTGATTGGCCCTTTTCTGGTTGAGTTACATGCCTTGAACCAATCTGGGTGGCAGATGAGTGGAGGAGGGTTCTGATAGGCCAGACCTATGGTCATTGACCCACCCTCCACTAGGGGTAGTCCAAACAGCATATCGGATGGTTCCTCACAGAAAAGAGTTTCTGCTGCAAGAGGAGGGTCTGAAGGGCAATGGGAGAAACAGAAACAGATGTCCAGACCCAAACTTGAAAGGGTTCTATTTGAGTGGTAGTAGAGGCAAACTATTTTTTTTAAGTTTATCTGTATATGTGGAATTTTCAACTAAGACCGTGTATTTTGTTTTCATAAACAGAAATTACAGCCATGAATGTACCTTTCAAAAAGTGTTACACATCTATATGGAAAGATGGACTGTTAAATAAGATAAAGTATAGGACAATTTGTATACCATTTGTGTTAAAATTTTACCCTAGAGAGAGGGTAGGAAGGAGGTGGGGGCAGACATTTTCACTTTACACCATTAATGGTGCTTGAGTTTTCTACCATGCACATCTATCTCTTTTAAAATAAATAACACACAGTACAGAGAAGCACCTAGAGTCCAAAGGGAAGGAGGAGCAGTACAGTTTGGTGTTTCAGTTATCTAGTGCTGTTAATGCTATGTAACAAATTGCCCCACACTTTAGTGCCTAAACACACACACACATACACACACACGTACACACACGCACACATTTATTATCTCCCTGTTTCTGTGGGTCAGGAATTCAGGCATGACTTAACTGAGTCCTGGGGCTTCCCAAGGCTGTGATCCCAGTGCTGCTGTCTCAGGTGAAAACCCAACGCGAAAGAATCTGGTCTTGCACATGGTTACTTGCAAGATTTAGTTCCTCAACGGTTGTGTCAAGGCCTCTCAGGTTCTTGTCCTCTAAGCCTTTCTGTAAAGCAAGAGAGAGCAAAGGGGCAAGGGAGGGGGGCAGCAAGAGAGAGAGCACTAACAAGACAAAGGTCACGGGAGTGACATCACATTCATTTTGCTGCATTCTGTCTGCCCTTGAAGCAGGGCACTTGGTGCAGCCCACGCTGGGGGGGCAGAAGCATTGATGCCACAAAGAGACCATGGGGACCAAAGTCTGAAGTTTGCTGTGGCTGCAAGGCTCCCTGGAGGAGGAGGAACTTCCAAAGTGCCACTTGAAAGAGTGAAAATTGGGTAGAATGCAAGAAAAGATGAAGGACACACAAAAACAAAGAAGATACAGAAGTAAGTTAGGGGCTGAACGCCAGTCTAAGGCACCGTGCATTTATACTCTGCCGCGGCCTGCCAACCTTATGCAAAAACCTGCACAAAACCCCTTTAATATGATTTACATATTAATGACTTACTGAGGCCTTGGGGTAATTGTGACCATGAGGAATGGGATTACATCATAACCCATAATGCACAGTAGATAATACGCACATGGAAAACTAAAAGTTAGTTATATATTTATTCTAACCTCAGCATATTGCTTTGATTTCAAGTGTCATTTGTCATATACAAAGCCTAACTAAAGGTTTTGAAAATATTTTGCTATGAATTATATTGATTCTAGTACTATTAAATATTTAATACATACATATTTAGGACCAGGGTTGAGACATCATGATGTAGTGGAACAAACAATAAGTTCTGAGGCCAGAAATAGTTTTTGTTGTTATTGTTTTATTTTTTTATTTTGTTTTTGTTTTTCCTGGCCTGGCCGTTGAACCCAGGGGTGCTCTACCATTGAGCTACATCTTCAGCCCTTTTTACTTTTTATTTTGAGACTGGTTCTTGCTAAATTGCCCAGGCTGGCCTCAAACTTAAGATCTTTCTGCCTCAACCTCCCAAGTAGCTGGCTTGGAAAGAGAATTTTAATATCACTTAAATCTACTTTTTAACTATTTTAAGAAGTAGTGATCACTTGTAATCCCAGCACTCGGGAGGCTGAGGCAGGAGGATCACTGTGAGTTCGAGGCCAGCCTGGGCTCCATAGTGAGTTCAAGGCCAGCCTGCACTACAGAGTGAGACCCTGTCTCAGGGAAAAAAAGAAAAGTAGTTGGATTGAGGAATGAATGGGATTTCCACTCTGGCAACATAGAACACAAGTTATTAAAACATAACAAGCAAGGTACAACAGCACGTGCTTGTAGCCCAAGTACTCAGGAGGCTAAGGCAGGAGAATCACAAGTTTGAGGCCAGCCTGGGCAACTTAGTGAGACCTTGTCTAAAAATAAAATAATAAAATTAAATGAAATAAAAAAGGCTGGGGATATAGGTCAGTAGCAGGATGCTTCACTGGGATGTACAAGGTGCTGTGTTCAGCACCCAATACTGCAGAAAGATAGACACAATAAAACAAAAAATAACTACCAAAATAAATTCTTTTAAAAACTGAATAAAATTTTCTTTAAAAATTTTTTTTTATATGAATAGCTACGCCAGCAAGAAAGTAAGGGAATTCCTTATCAAAAGTACAATTTCAGAGGACAAATGAGCATTTAACCCAGGACCTTCCTCTGGACACCTTCCAGTCCCAGTTGCCTGAAGCTTTCGTTTCAGCCACCTCAAGCCAGGAGGCCTTGCATATGCTCTTGGAAGCAGGAGAACGGGTTGTAAATCTGTGCACACAGCCTGGACCTCTGAACAGCTATACTCTCAGTGAAAGGATGAACTAGAGGAAGAAGGACATGGCTTTGAAGAGTTAGGGGAAAATTGCCCCAAATAATTGCTAAGCCTTCACAAAACATTGGCTCCAAAGTTCATGCTACTTGCTTGGTCTAAAAAACTCCAAGCCAAGAAGGTAAACAGTGGTCTCAAGTTTGGAGTATGCTGAGTTCGAAACAAATGCTTTCTAAAGGAATATACTTTCACTGTGGCCTCAAAGATCATTCACAGGTACACTTCCAACATATATAACATCACAGTAAAAAATAGCAGGATGCCCAAGGAAAAAGGCAGCAGAAAAAACAAGAGCAAAATTTGACTCACAAAGACTTTAGCTTTCAAATGACCATATATAAAGAAAAACAAATATATGATAGATTTTTTAAAGACTAAAAACATGAGAAAGAAATAAAAGACTATAAAATGATCTTGATGTAAAAAAAGAAAAAGTTCTGAACCAGTTACATTCTGGCTTGGATGAAAGTTGCTTTTGTCCTGACCACTACATAAGTCCCCTCCTTCTAATCAAATCACAGGGGTCACTGCTTTTGCTTCTACCCTCGACCATGCTTGTGTCAGCAAGTCCCCAATAAATCCCAATCTTTGCCATCCTCTTTCTTTGGTCTCACAGCATCTTGCAGCCAATGTTCAGACACCAACACAGATTTTCCTGGAGCAAATGGCTGTACTCAAAAAGATAGACGATGACAGGTTTTGGCAAGAATGTGGAGAAATTGGTACTCTTGTAATGATGATAGGAATGTAAAATGTTGCCAACACCTTGGGAAATAATTTGGCAGTTCTCCAAAATGTTAAGCACAAGATTATCATGTAACTCAGAAGTTCTGCTTCCAGCTTTCTGTCCCAAGAGAAATGAAAACATGTCCACACAAAGAAATGAAAGAATTTCCATGTAAAAACCTGCATGCAAATGTTCATAGCAGCATTATCTGTGATAATCAAAAAGTAGAAACAAACTATATTTCCATGAACAAATGAATATATGCAAAATGTGACATGTCTATGATAATGAAATATTCATCCATACTACAACATGGTTGAACCTCAAATATAGCAAAATAGTTCAAAGAAACCATTATTAAAGACCTCATATGATTCTATTTGTTTGAAACATGCACAATAGGCAAACCTATAGAAGTGGAAACTATATTAGTGGTTTCCTATGACCTAGGGAAAATCGGTTTGGTGGGAATGGGGAATGACCACTACAGGGCTTTGAGGTTGATGGAAGTGTTCTGAAATTAGATTATGGGTGATGGTTGCATAGTTGTGTAAATACATTAAAAATCACTGAACTGTATACTTTAAATTCATGAATTTTGTGAGATATAAAATATATCTCCATAAAGCTGTTTTTTTTTAAAGAAAATTGTCTTCCCTTGACTTCCCTTCTTCTTTTTCATTTTTCTTCATTATACTATCTGAATTTACATGTTCATTGATTTCTTTTCTACCTTTTCCCAACCCAAACCACAGTGTAACGGTCTTCAGGGCAGGTATTTTCACTATTTTTTCACAGCTGTACCCCAGCATATACAACTGAAATTAACACACAATATAACCCCAGTATGTTCTGCTGAATGAATGGAATGAACAAGACAAAGATATCACTACTTTTTTTTTTTTAATGATAGGGAAGTTTTATTTAAGGTAGGAAAAGAAACAGGCTCTACAGAGTGAGTTTGGGCCAAGCAAAAGTAGGAAAAGCAGTATAACCTTCAGCATGAGGGTGGCCACTGCGCGAGAGAGAGCACAGTGGCCAATATATCACTGTTATGTTGTATTGCTGATCCCAGGGAATCCCAGAGAATGCAGAAAGAAAGAAAGAAAGAAAGAAAGAAAGAAAGAAAGAAAGAAAGAAAGAAAGAAAGAAAAAAGGAAAGAAAGAAAGAGAGAGAGAGGAAAGAGAGAAGAGATTGGGAAAGGCAAAATAATCACTACTTCTATACAATATTGCCCACATAGAAAAACCAGTAGAATCCGTTATAAAGTTACTACAACAATAAGATAATTAAATAAAGTAGCTAGGTAAAAGTTCAGGCCAGGATGTAGCTCAGCAGCACAGCGCCTGCCTGGCAAGCGCAAGGCTCTGAGTTTAATTCCTGGTACCAAAAAAGAAAAAAAAATTGGACATGCAAGAATCAAAAGTAAAAGCAGCCTTGATCCATAGATTCAATGAACTGCCAGTCAAAATCTCAGCACATTAATTTGTGGATATAGAGAAACCGATTCTAAAGTTTATGGAGTAGGGCAAAAGTGAGAGGATGGACATTGCTAGACATCAAGACTTACTATAGCTGGGTATGGTGGCACATAACTGTAATCCCAGCACTCAGGAGGCGGAGGCAGGAGGATTGCCATGAGTTTGAGGCCAGCCTGGGCTACACAGTGAGTTCAAGGCCAGCCCGAAATACGTAGTGAAACCCTGTCTCAAAAAAACAAAAACGAAACAAAACAAACAAAGAAAAGGATTTACTATAAAGCTGCAATAATTAAGAATGTGTGCTACTGGGGAAAAACATATAGATAGATCAATGGAACCAAAGAAAGAGCCCAGAAATAGATCCACATAATCAGTCAATTGATCTTTGACAGACAAAGGAGCAAAGGCAGTGGAAAAGAGATAACTTTCAACAAGTGGCACTGGAATAATTAGACATTGACTCTGCAGTGTGTCAAAATATAATCTAGACACACACTTTACAAAAATTAATTTGAAATGGACCACAGACCTAAACGTAAAATGCAAAGCTATAAAACTCCTAGAAGGTAATATAGAAGAAAATTTAGATAATGTAGGATCTGTCAAGGACTTTTTAGGTATGATACCAAGGGTGTAATCCATGGAAAGGAAGAATTGATAAATTAGACTTCAATAAAATTAAAATTTTCTGCTCTGTGAAAGGCACTGTCAAGAGAATGCAAAAAGAAGCAAGAGACTAGGAGGAAATATTTATAAAAACATATCTGATAAAGGACTGCCATCAAAAATAATTCTTAAAACTCAGTAATAAGAAAGTTACCAATGAAAAAATGGGCCAGTGACCTTAATAGACACCTACCAAAGAAGATATGTAAAAGAATGAAGAGAAGCAAGAGGGAGAAGAAGGAGGAGGAGGAAGAGGGGAAGGAGGAAGAGGAGGAGGAGATACACAGATGGCTAGTAAGCATATGAAAGACACTTCACATGTATAGTCAGGGAAACACAAGATGAAACATACCTCACACCCATCACCATAGGCAAAACCCAGAACACAGACAACACCAAATGCTGACAAGGATGTGGAGTACCAGGAACTCCCATTCATTGCTGGTGGGAATGCAAACTTGTGCATCCACTTTGGAAGACATATTGGTGGCTTCTCATAAAACTGAACACAACTCCTCTCATATGATCCAGCAGTCCTGCTCCTTGATATTCTCCCACATAAACTGAAAACTTAGGTCCACACAAAAACCTACACACAGATGTTTATGGCAGTTTTATTCATAATTGCCCAAAGTTGGGCTCCACCAACATGCCTTTCACTCTGTGAATGGATAAACCCAGGTCGAGAAATATTATTCAATGCTAAAACGACCTAGCAAGTCATGAAAAGCTACAGAGGAACTTACATGCATATTAGGGAGTGAAAGAAGCCAATCTGAAATGTCTACTCACATACTATTGCAACCAGAATATGACCCCCTGGAAAAAGCAGAACCACCCATGGAGTGAGCAAAAAAGGTCAGTGGTTGCCAGGTTAGTGGGGAGGGAGTGGGGAGGAAGGAAAATGCAGAGTGCAGAGGACTTTGAGAGCAGTGAAACGACTCGGTTTGGAAATGCAATGGTACATACACATCACTTTTCCAAACATAGGATATACAATGCCAAGAGCAAACCTTAACCTAAACTGTGGACTTGAAGTGACAATGATGGGTCAGCACTGACTAAGTGCAACAATTGTACCAAGACGGAGATGGCAGTAATATGGGGGAGCAGGAAATATATTGGAAATCTCTCTACCTTCTGTTCAATTTTGCTATGAATAAATAACTTCTCTAAAAAATAAAGTTTACAGGGCCAGTGAGATAGCTCAGCGGCATAAGCGCCTGCCTGGCAAGCGCAAGGTCCTGAGTTCAACTCCTGGTACCCACATACGAAAAAAGGGCCAGTGATATCGCTCAGTGGCACGGGTGCCAGCTGGTGCGCGAAGCTCTGAGTTCGACCCCCAGTACCCACAAAAAATAAATAAATAAATAAATAAATAAATAAATAAAGTAAAGTTTACAAAGGAGGAGGGCAGACTAAAAAAGTGTGCTGCAATAATTGCAAACATTTATTGAATCTTTACCACGTGACAGGTATCTTGCCAGGTGGTTTACAAGGACTGTTTTAATTTTTTTTCTAAGAAGAATAATTATCATTATTCCCAGGTTTTTTTGGTTGTTATTGTTGTTTGGTGCTAGGGATTGAGCCTAACCTTCTGCATACTGAGCATGTGGAAGAGACAATTTGAATGCAGACAATCTAACTAAGCCCCCATGTTCCTAAATGGCAAGACTCAGTGTTATACACTGTATTGATTCTTTCTAAATTAATATACAAAGTCAGTGCAATCCCAACTATATCTTAGCAGTTTTATTATAGATTTTGACAAAGTGATTCTAAAATTCATATCAAATAAAAACTGCAAGAACACTGAGGTAGGAGCTGGGCATGGGAGAGCACACCTATAATCCCAGCATTCTGGGAGGCTGAGGCAGGAGGATCAAAAGTTCAAGCCCAGCCTGGGCAACTTGGCAATTCAGTGAGACCTTGTCAAAACAAAAACAAAAACAAAAAAACAAAAACAAAAACAAAAGTAAAAAGGAATGGGGATGTGGGGATGTAGCTCAGTGAAAAGGCCCTGGGTTCAATCCCCACTACTAGGAGAAAAATGCTGACGTAGGATAAAAGAAATAGGTAGAAAGTAGACATGGAATTTCAATGTTTGTCTCTCTTTTTACCTTAAAACTCTGGGCCAGATTCCTGATCAAGCTGTGCTTGTAGGCATGGGAATCACTCAGGTTTATTAGCCCTAAATGTACCTAGCCTATCTCATCCTACTTCAAGACCGAGGACACCAAGATAAGAGAAACTAAAGCAGGAATACTCAGGGATACTCAGTTGCCAGGTTTTAAAATGTCTGGTTCTGGAACCCATGGAGTAATGCTGAAGTCTTCAAAGCTGCAGGAAGCCTAGAATCTGACAAACTGTGGCAACTCTTGATTTGGTATCTTTAACCATAGTGGCAAGATCTACGGTTATATAACAAAACCCAACATAAATCAGGAACTTCTATGCAATGAATTTCCCCCTAGTAGAGTGATTCTACTCTGCAGTGGAGAAATGTAAGAGGTATAGGGGATAAAACAGAGAGAGAGATGAAAAGAAATATAGTCAAAGCAAGGCTGGAGGACAAAGGATGACCACACAAGCTTTGGGAAGCTGGATAAAAGGGCAGGAGAGAAATTTTCTGTGGGATTTTTTATCATGAATGGGTTTTGGACTTTGTCAAATGCTTTTTCTGCATCTATTGAGATGACCACGTGGTTTTCTTCCTTGGCTCTGTTAATATGGTGTATTACACTGAACCATCCCTGAAGCCCAAGGATGAATCCTACTTGGTCATGGCATATAATCTTGAAGATTTGCTGCATTCTGTTTGCTAATATGTGGCCAGTATCTTATTGAGGATTTTTGCATCAATGATCATTAGGGAGACTGGCTTGTAGTTCTCTTTTTTGGTTGGATCCTTATCTGATTTTCATATCAGGGTATACTTGCTTCCAGGGATGATTTTGGGAATATTGCTTCCCTTTCAATTTCATTAAAGAGTTTGAGGAGTCACTATTAAGGAGTCATTAGATCTTCTCTAAATTTCTTATAGAATTCAGTAGTGAATCCACCAGGGCCTGGGTTTTTCTTTGTTGGTAGGTTTTTAATTACATCTTCAATTTCATTTACTGATATTGGTTTATTTGGAATTTTTATATCTTTGTGATTCATCTTTGGTAGTTCATATGTATCTATGAATCTGTTCATTTCTTCTATGCTTTCTATCTTATTAGAATACAGGTTCTCGAAGTAGGTATTGATGTTTTTCTGGATTTCTGTAGGGTCCATTGTGGCTTCACCATTTTCATTCCTAATTTCACGGATTTGAGTCCTTTCTTTCCTTTTTTTGATAAGATTGGCTAAGGGTTTGTCAATTTTATTTAATCTCTTGAAGAATCAAGTCTTCCAGTCGTTGATTCTTTGTATTATTTTCTTGGTCTCAATTTCTGCTCTGATCTTTATACTTACCTCGCTTGTACAAGCTTTGGGCTTGACTTGCTCTTTTTTTTCTGGAAGCTTAGGGTTCAACATTAGGTTGTTTATTTGCGCTTGCTCTGTTTTGCTGATATGAAGATTCACTGGTATAAAATTTCCCTTGTGGAACTGCTTCACCGTGTCCCGTAAGTTCCGGTATGTTATATTGTCATTATCATTTAATTATAGAAACTGTTTAATTTCATCTGTGACCATTGGTTGTTCAGAAGGATGATACTTAATTTCCACTCATTTATGAAGTTCTTGTGGTTTCTTTTGCCATTGATTTCTAATTTCATTGCACTATGGTCTGATAATATGCACAGGATGATTTCAATTCCTTTGCATTTACTTAAGCATGTTCTATGAGCTAATATGTGGTCTATTTTGGAGAACCTCCCATGTGTAGCTGGGACAGAGGATTTGCATTCTGATGTAAGGTGAAACACGCTGTAGACATCTACTGAGTTCATTTGTTCAAAAGTTTGGTTCAGTTCTGATATTTCTTTGTTGATTTTTTTCTAGTTGATCTGTCTATTTGTGACAGTGGTGAATTGAGGTCCCCCATTACAATTGTGTTAGTGCCTATTTGATTTTGCATGTCCATTAATATTTGTTCTATATAGTTGGGTGCACTGGTATTTGGTGCATATATATTTATGATTGTTATCTCTTCCTCTTGGATTGTTCCCTTAACAAGGATGTAGGGACGTTTTTTGTCTCTCTTGATCAGTTTTGGCTTGAAATCCACTTTGTCTGCAAATAGAATAGCTATCCCTGCTTTTTTCCAGATTCCTCTTGCATGGAATATTGTTTTCCCTCCTTTGATTTTCAGTGTGTGAATTTCTTTCTGAGTTAAATATGTTTCTTGTATGCAGCATATTGTTGCATCTTGTTTCTTGACCCATTCTGCCAGTCTGTTTCTTTTGATTGGTGAATCAAGGCCATTTACATTGGTGGTTATAAGTCATATGTATTGATTTATCTTTGTCATGTTATTTTACTGTTGTTGGTTCCCTTTCTTTCCCCTCTGTTTAATTAGTTGCCTTGCCTGTTGGATTCATCCTGTTGGGGTTCACAGAGTTATAGTCTTTGTTATCTCTTTCCAATTCTAGAACATATCCCTTTCTATCCAGAACATTTTGGAGTGCTGTGTTGGTGGTCATGAATTTCCTCAGGTGTTTTTTGTCATGGAAGTATCTTGTTTCTCCATCAACTTTGAAAGATAGTTTGCAGGGTACATCAATCTGGGTTGGAGGTTGTTTTCTTTCAGGGCTTGAAATACTTCATTCCAAGCTCTCCTTGACTTGAGTGTTTGTGCTGAAAAGTCAGCTGTGATTCTGATGGGCTTTCCTTTATAGGTGATTTGTTTCTTTTCTTTTCTCTAACAGCTTTTAATATTCTGTTCTTGTTGAATTTCAGGAATCTTGACTATTATATGCCTTGGGGTAGATTTTTGTTGTTGTTGTTATGGCTAATTGAAGTTCTATATGCCTCACTTATCTGTATGTGAATTTTTTTTCCCTTGCTTGGGACGTTTTCTGCCATGACTTCTGTGAACACATTTTTTATGTCATTTGCACTATCTCCTGCTTTTTCACTGGCTCCAGTCAATCTTACATTATTCTTTGCATCATCTAGCAGCTGCTGGATTTATTTTTTTGGTCTCTTGCTATTTTTAAGAAATCTTTCTTTTCATGATCACTAGCTACAATCCTGTCTTCTATATCTGATATTTTGTCCTCATGTTGGCTTATTGTGCTTCACATACTTTCAATAGAATATTTAACCTCCTGAATGTCTGATTGAATCTGTTTCATAGATTCCATTTATCTCTTATGTTGGGCATTCATGGTTTCCATCATTTTCCTAAGCACCTCTATTTTTTTTACTTGTATCTACTCTAGATTCACTAATCATGTCCTTCATTAAGGTCATGATTACTGAAGTTATCTGAGAAATTATTTCTGATATGATTTTTTGTAGAGCCTCATTCATTTGCTTTGTTATTTCTGCTGTTACCACTTCACAGAGTCCAGATGGGTGGCTTCCAGAATGTTCCACCTCATTGCACCTTGGGTTTGCCTTTGGTGAGCTGGAAGTCTGAGGTTGCATCTTGCTTCCATGCCTTCTCATTTTCTATTTCTAATTCCTGCATTGATGCTTGTAAAGTGCTTATGGTAGGAATCTATTACTAGTATCGAGAACCCTTAAGATATGACTGCTTCACAGAGATGTCTTCGAGGTGTAGCTGACTTTTGTGTTTTCAGTCTGTTGCAAGACCTTGCCTTCTGGATTTTTTGAGGATGAGAAGTTGCTGCCTATTTGGCCTAGCACCTGGACCTTTGGCATTGGCCTATAGTATGACTCTCAGACAATCTCAGTCATGGCATACAAGGAAGAACAACTGATTAGAATGACTATATCACCTTGGCTAAAGTAGTTCAGTAATAACAATAGCATCAAACCTAGCCTAGAAAATGACAAGCTGTGGTGACTATTAATTTACCACCTTTAACTGTATGAACAACATTTGTAGTTACATAACAAAATCTAAAACAAACCAGAAAATTGTATACAGCAAATAGCCAGTCAATATGGCTATTTTACACTCAGAGGAAAAATTTTTAAAGGGATTAGAGGGGGAAATAGAGAAATAGAAGAGAAAGAGATTAGAAGCAAGGCTGGAGGACAAAAGAAGATTATGCAAGCTTTGGGAACTACTGAAAAAGACAGGAGGGAAAGAAAGAAGGAAAAACAGAAACAAGAACATAACAAAACAACAACAAAAAACTAGGAACGATGTTTGCAATCATATAAAAACAAGTACAGATAATCAAGGAAAAGAGAAGAAAATAAAAAATAAAAAATGTTTGAATTATAAAAAAACAGTGAAAGGAAGAAACATAGAAAAATAAAAGTGTCCATGTCAGTGTGTGTCTCTGCTGTCACTGGTAGACAGAGGGGGCAGACAGAGTCCAGATTCATGTTGATTGATCCCAGAAAGCTAGCAGTAGAATTACAGTGGTGGTGGATAATCCAAGCAAACCTGGGCCTTTAGTTCCACTGAAGTTCAGGCTACTTCTGGTTTCTGGCTATGAGGCTGGGACTCAAGTTATTCAACCTGCAATACTCCAGATGCCTCCTGCCAGCTTGTACTCAGCTCCCTGACCTCCTGCCAGTTTGAACTTGGTTTCACCTCACCCTAACACTGGAAGCTGCTAGATGGAGCCAACCCGCAGCTGTTCTGAGTTCTGAATTCAATTGGCCCCTTTCCAAAATGGTGACTTGGCCAATTGCCCTCTCCTGGAGGACATCTGAACCCAAGTAACTCACCAGCCACTGAAGTCCACAGTGTCCACTGCCCTGTTCCACTGGTCTGTTTCTCCATGGAGGTCTCTCGGGTTACCAGTAGTCACTGTGTTTCAGCAGGATCAAGCCCCCTCTCCCACAGTGTGAGCCAGGGCTCGGGGAGAAAGCACTGCTTGCCATCTCCCTCTTCTGCATTGAAGTCCCTTTCTTTCTCTCCCTATGGGCTTCCGATTCCACAAAGAATTGTGGAATTCTTTCTTCAGATCCTTGCTGGGTCCTGGGGACCCACTTCCCTCTTCCTTCTTTTCCTCACATTGCTATATTCAAGTGTCTGGATTCCAAATCTCGGAGAAGCTTTTTCTCTGCTGCTTTCCATCCTGCCATCTTCCTAGAAGTCCTCCTTTTTTTAACTTCTTAAAGTGGGTAATTAGGTCACTAATTCTTGGGCTTTCTTTTTTTCTCAGTTGTTATTTCCATTTATACATTATCAATTTTAAGGTTATGAATTTTCCTCTAAGGGCCTGAGTATAGCTCAGTGGCAGAGCACTTGCCTCACATGTGCAAGGCCCTGGGTTTAATCCTAACCACTGCAAAAATAAAGTGAAATAAAATAAAGTGCTTAGTTGGACAACATTCCAGGGAAGGGTTGATTGTTTGAACCCAGGACTAAGTGCAGCTGTGGTACAGCTTCACTTTGGGGCCCCCAGTGTTACATTCCCGCAGTGACTGCATGAGCGACAGCCACAGCAGACAGCCGCAGTCAGTCAGGCTGGAAAGAGATCCCCTGTGGGGTTTCAGCTAAATGATATAGGCCTTGCCCACATGGCCAGAGGCCTGGCTCAGCCTGAGTTGCTCTAGGTTTGAAAATCATAGCACTGGTAGTCTTGTCCTAATCCTACTGCCTGCTAGTGCCTGCATCCAGCATGGATCTGGTGGTTTGACTACTTTCTTTATCTACCAACATGAGTAGGGACATGTCTGGACTTGAACACTGCTGGAATTGTAGATCCTGGAAGAAAATCACACATTCAAAATCACGGAGAAATTTTTTTGTTTTGTTTTGTGTTTGTTTCTTTTTTGTTTTGTGTGTGTGCATTGTTTAGTATTTTGCTGTATTTGTTCTCTTCATCTTTCCTTTCCTTCTTTCTTTACCAGTTTATTGGAGCTTGGGAAGTTCTCCTTATCCTTCTTCCTTACTTTTTATCTCTTTTTCTTATTTCTTTTTTATTTTTTTATCTTCTTGTTTTTAATTTTTTTTTTTTTTTTTGTGGGTACCAGGGGTCGACCTCAGAACCTCATGTGCCAGCAGGGGCCCATGCTGCTGAGCGATATCACCTGCCCTTTTTACGTATGTGGGTTCTGGGAGTCGAACTCAGGACCTCGTGCTTGCCAGGCAGGCACTTATGCTGCTGAGCCATCTCACCAGCCTCTTGTTTTTAATTTTTCCACCTGTAATTTTTCTCCCATTTTTACTGCCATATAATTTCTTTCATTCCCCCTTTTTTGTTTATCTTCTATTTCTCATCAGTTTTTCTTACATTTATCTAATTATACAAACATTCTTCTACTCTCCATTAAAAGCTTTTGTACCACTTCTCTCTTCTCCTTTTCATATCATACAGTTTAAGGTTTCAAATTTTTCCTCTTGCAGTCCCCTATTCATAAGCCCTATATCCTTAATAGTATAAGCATAAAGCTTTATTAATCTTTCAATGGTTTATAAAATTACTTCTGAATTATTTTCTATCACTAGCAGAGGCATAGCTATTGCATTCAGTACATATTAGCTGCAAGTCAATACCTGGGTTGTCTTAATGTTTACACCATAATTGTGGATTTCTTGTCTAGGGTTGGGATGGTACATAATTGGTTCTTAGGGTATGTTAATATCCAATTTGTCTTGGATGATACTACTGTAGCTGATTTGCTCAGTATTACCAGGGTCACATAATTATTGCTATTCCTCTGGAAGCCAATACTCAGATTATCTTTGTGGAATTAACAATACTAGAATACATTCCCAGAGAACTTGGCTACTGGGCTAATTACACTGCATCCTCCCCTCCCAAGTTAATGAAGTGGTTTCATCTTGGGGCTGAGGCAAAGGACTATACTTAGTCACACCCAAAGTACATCACTGAAAAACAACTTAAGTCATTTCTGTACTAGCAACAAAGTCTTTATCCTTTAAGCAACCACAAGCCTCACCACAAAGCAAAAGAAACAAAACAATAGAAACATGAGAAGGCAAGGCAACAAAATGCCTCCCCAAACTCCCAACTTCCCTGAAGCCAATACAGAAAGCATTGAGGGGCAGAATAGCATAAGCCACACACCCAAATTGCTAGAAAGGATAACAGAGAAGGTTAGAATACAGATCAAAGAGGTACTGAGCAGGATCATGGAAGATATACCTAAATGAGTAATGGAAGTAATAACCAAAATGATTCAGGAGCTTTCAGAAGGCATTAATAAAAAGCTAGATGGGCTAAACAAAATGACAAAACATGAATGACCACTTCAGCAAAGAATTAGATTCCATGAAAAGGTTTCAGTCAGAAATCCAGATTAAAAATTATATTGAAAGTACATGCAGAAGTAATCATGTGTGGACAGAATTTCAGAACTAGAAGATAATGATGCCTTCAAAGACTGATTACTCAAAAACATCTTAAAAGCAACAAAAGGACAAGAAAGATGGATCCAACAGCTGCTAGATGATGCAAAGAAGACTAATCCAAGTGTAATTGGAATAAGTTAAAAATCAGAAGACAACACAAATGGCATAAAAAAACATGTTCACAAAAATAATGGCAGAAAACTTCTCAACTATAGGCAAAGAAATAAACATACAGATAAGTGAGGCATATAGAACCCCAAATAGCCATGACCAAAAGAAAACCTCTCCATGTCACAATATACTCAAGGTACCAGAAGTCCATTGCAGGGACAAAATCTTAAAAGCTGTTAGAGAAAGACAATCACATATAAAGTTTAACCCATTAGAATTACAGCAGACTTCTCTACACAAACCTTAAAGGCCATGAGGGCTTGGAGGGAAGTGTTTCAAGCCCTAAAAGATAACAATTTAGAACCATGACTTGCGTATCCTGCAAAACTTTCCTTCAAAATTGATGGAGAAATAAGTTATTTCCAAGACAAGGAGCACCTCAAGATATTCATGACCACCAAACCAGCATTCTGGTGCTCAAAAAATTCTCAAGGATGTCCTAGAAAGAGACAATGAACCCAATGTTCATTCATGTTATAAGTTATGGCTTATAACTAGATGTCCCCCAAAAACCTTATGTTCTCATAGATGGGGCTTTTTGGAGCTGGCTGGATCCAAGGTATGTGATACTGAGATTAAAGGTGAATGGTACTAAATTAGCCCACTGATTGGAATTAGCATAATTCTAGGTGAGACTTAATAGATTTACTGAAAACAGAAGCCCCACCCTGGGTGTGGGTAGCACCACAAAAAAATGGTTTGTAGCCTGGATGGGATAAAAGGGAAAAGGAGGTTTGCTGTTGCTCACTGCCTCCTCCTTGCTCTGCCATGTACTGTTTCTCCTCTGGCATGCTCCTCTGCCATGCCACCCTGCATTGGAACCAACTGACTATAGACTGAAACCTCTACAAACTGTGAGCCAGAATAAACCCTTCCTCATTTAACTTGTGGAAGTTGGGTATTTCGTATAAGCAACAAGAAAAATAACCAAGAGAGCCAACAATGCCAATAAGTCAAAAGAATGAATACTCCTGGCAGGATGACCAGCTAAGAAAAGTGCAAAAAAAAAAAAAAAAAAAGGAAATCAGCAACAGGAAAATAATGCAATGACAGGAATAAATCAATATCTCCCAGTAATAACTCTTAATGTGAATAGTCTCATTTCCCCAATTAAATGACCTGGAATGAATCAAGAAACAAACCCGACGACAACAGTATACAAGAAGCACATTTAATTAAAAAAGAAACTCACAGATTAAAATCAAAGGTTGGAAAAGAATATTCCATGCAATAGGAACCCAGAAAAACACTGGAGTAGCTATCCTAATTTCAGACAAAGTAGATTTCAAGCCAAAACTGATCGGAAAACACAAAGAAGATCCCTACATATTGGTTAATGAAACAACTCAACAGGAAGAGATAACAATTATAAATGTATATGCACCAAATACTGGTGCACCCAACTTCATAAAACAAACACAAATGGATGTGAAAAATCAGATAAACAACAATACAATTGTAATAGGTGACCTTAATACCTCACTGTCACAAATGGACAGATCAACTCGACAAAAAATCAACAAAGAAATATCAAAGTTGAACCAACCCTTCAAACAAATGAACAATGAAAGCAGTCCTAAAAGGGATGTTTGTAGTGGTGAATTCTCACATCAGAAAAACAGCAAGCTCAAATAGATAACCTAATGATGCACCTAAAGGTCCTAGAAAAAACAAGAGCACTCCAAATCTAAACCTAGTACAAGGAAGGAAATTATAAACATCAGAGCAGAAATTAATGAAATTAAGACTAAAAAACAATACAAAGAACCAGTGGATCAAAGAGTTGGTTCTTCGAAAGAATAAACAAAATAGACAAACCCTTAGCCAATCTTACTAAAACAAGGAAAGGAAAGTCCCAAATCCATGCAATCAGAAATGAAAAAAGTGGGCCGGTGAGATAGCTCAGTGGCATAAGTGCCTGCCTGGCAAACGCGAAGTCCTGAGTTTGACTTCCGGATCCCACATATGAAAAAAGGGCCTGTGATATTGCTCAGTGGCACAGGTGCCTGCTGGCACGCAAGGTCCTGAGTTAGACCCCTGGTACCCACAAAAAAAAAAAAAAAAAGAAATGAAAAAAGTGGGCCAGTGAGATGGCTCAACAGCATAAGTGCCTGCCTGGCAAGCGTGAGGTCCTGAGTTTGACTCCTGGTACCCACATACGAAGAAAGGGCCTGTGATATTGCTCAGCGGCACGGATGCCTGCTGGCACGCGATGTCCTGAGTTCGACCCCCAGTACCCACAAAAAAAAAAAAAGAAAGAAATGAAAAAAGTGAAATCACAATGGATTCTGCCAAAATCCAGAAGATCAGTGGTTACTACTTTGAGAAACTGCCTTTTAATAAAATGAAAAATTCAGAAGAAATGGATAGATTCTCAGATACATATGAACTACCAAAGCTGAACTAAGATGTAAAATCCCAAATGATCCAATATCAGTCAATGAAATTGAAGAAGTAATAAAAAAAAAAACCCTACCAATTAAGAAAAGCCCAGGTCCTGACAGATTCAGAATTCTGCTAGAACTTTAGAGAAGATCCAATGCTAATACTCCTCAAACTCTTTAATGAGATCAAAAGGGAAGCAGTACTTCTAAAGTCATTCCTGAAAGCAAACATCACCATGATTCTAAAACCAGAAAAGAACACAACCAAAAAAAAGAACTATAAACCAATTTCCTTAATCAACATAGATACAAAAATCCTTAATAAGATACTGGTGAACAGAATGCAGCAAATCATCAAAAAGATCGTACATCATGACTAAGTGGAATATATTCCAAAGATGCAGGAATGGTTCAACATATGCCAATCAATAAATGTAATACAGTGGTACCTCGGTTCTTGAACTTAATTCTTTCAGTGATTCTGGGGAAAATGGCCATACTCATGTCCATGCAGAAAAGATGGAGTGCTTATGTTTGTCACCTAATCCAGAGTTGGCAAACGAAAACAACATTTTGCCACGTACTTCTGTTTGCAAACCAAATTTTTCACAAACAAAAGCATTCCTGAACCAAGGTATCACTATACATCATATACACAGAAACAAGAAAAAAATGACATGATAATCTCAATAGGCACAGAAAAAGCATTTGACAAAACCCAACATCCATTCATGATAAAAGCGCTAAAGAAAATAGGTATAGAAGGTCTCTATCTCAATTTGATAAAAGAGATGTATGACAAACTAATGGCCAACATCATAGTAAATGGGGAAAAGCTGAAATCTTTCCCTCTAAAATTAGGAACAATGCAAGGATGTCCACTATTACCACTTCTGTTCAGTATAGTTCTCAAAACATTAGCCAGAGTAGTTGGATAAGAGAAAGAATTAAAAGGGATACATATAGGAAAAGAAGAAGTTAAACTATCATTATTGCACATGACATTATCCTTTTACACAAAAGACTCCAAAACTCCACCAAAAGACTACTAGAATTAATAACCAAATACAGTAGCATAGCAGGATACAAAATCAACACTCAAAAATCAGTACAAGCATTACTTGTACACCAATAATAAACTCACCAAGAGAGAAATTAAGAAAACAATACCTTTCACAATAGCATCAAGAAAAATAAAATACTTCACAATTAACCTAACCAAGGAAGTTAAAGATCTCTACAATGAAAACTACCATACTCTGAAAAAGGAAATGAAAGAGGATATCCAAAAATGGAAAGATACTCCTTGTTCCTGAATAGACAGAACCAGTATGGTCAAAATGACCATACTTCCAAAACCGTTATACAGATTTAACACAATCTCATCAAAATGCCAATAGCATTCTTCACAGAACTAGAGAAAGAAATACTAAAATTCAAAAGGAACCAGAAGAAACCTAAAATAGCAAAAGCAATTCTGGGCAGCAAGGGCAAGGCAGAGGCCACTACAGTCCTGGGTTTCAAGTTATACTATGAAGCTACAGTGATAAAAACATGGTATTGTTAAAAAAAAAAAAAAAAAACCAAAAACCAAAAAAACCAAAACCAGCCTCATAGGTCAGTGGAACAGAACAGAGGATGCAGGAACAACTCCAGGCACACTCAGGTTCCTTATATTTGACAAAGGGGCCAAGTACTTATGCTGGAGGAAAATAACTTCTTTAACAAATGGTGCCAGGAAAACAGGCTATCCACATGCCAAAGATTGACCCTAGACCCATATCTGTCACCATGCACTAAACTAAAATCAAAGTGGATTAAAAATGTAAATATTAAAACAGAAACACAATCTGCTGGGAAACAAAATAGGTAACACTCTTGAACACATAGGCAGGCATAGGCAAAGACTTTCTTAACTGGACCTCAGTTGCACAAGAAATAATACCAATAATAAACAAATGGGATGACATCAAATTAAAAAGCTTCTGTACAGCAAAGGAAACCACCAACAGAGTAAAGACACAACCTACAGAATGGGAAAAAATTTTGCCAGCTAATCCTCAGACAAAGGACTAATATCTAGACCATCTGAAGAACTCTAAAACAGTAGATTCCTCAAATTTAAAGACCCAATCAAAACATGAGCATCTGAAATGAATAGATATTTCTCAGATGAAGAAGTACAATAAATAAGTGAAAAAATGTCCAATATCACTGGCCAGTAAAGAAATGTAAATTAAAACAACTCTGAGATTACATCTCACTCCAGAAAGAATGGCCATCATGAAAAAAAATCAAATAATAACAAATACTGGAGAGGTAAGAATAAAGGAAATTTTCTTCATTGTTGGTGGGAGTGTAAACTGGTACAACCACTATAGAAATCAGTATGGAGGTTCCTCAAAAATCTAAAACTAGAAATTCCATTTGACTTAGCTATTTCCCATCTATGTATCTTCCTGAAAGAGTTAAATTCATCATATTATAGTGATACAGGCATACCTATGTTTATAACAGCACAAGCTATAATAGCTAAATCTTGGAAGCAGCCTATATGCCTATCAACATATGAATGGATAAAGAAAATATGGCCTTGTTGATTTTGTTATATCTTTGTTTTATATTTCCTTTTCTATCTCTATATCTGCTCTTATAAATATATCTTTCCACTTTTGAGTTGATCCTGCTGTGTTCTTAGTTAATTAATTTTTAGGCTTTTTTCTTTTACAGAAAGAGTTTAATGGTGGCACACACCTGTAATTCCAAGACTCAGGGAGGGTAAGCCTGGGTAACTTAGTGATGTATCATGATTTTTATTTTTTAAATTAATTAGTTACTTTCCTCATCACTGAACACAATACTCAACACCCACATTTTAACGGAGGAAAGGTTTACTTTGGCTCACAGTTTGTAGAGTTTCCAGTCCATAGTCTGCAGGCTTTAGGGGACAATGTCATAGCAGAGGGAAAGCTGCTCATGGCATGGCAACAAGAAGCAGAGAGCAAAGGGAGGACCTGGGAAGGAGAGAGACCCTACCAAGTTCCACCCCAACTGACATGCCTCTTCTGGGTAGCCCCACTTCCTAACATCCACTCAACTATAAGGCCCCCATCATCCAATCATATTTCAAAAGGCCCACTTTTGAGCACATGGTCTTTGATATCTAGATACAAATCATAACATTTGACTTCTGGGAAGATGGCAGAGCGGTGAGCAGCAGAGAAAGAGCCTCTCCAAGATTTGATGTCCAGACACTGGAATACAGCAATGTGAGGAAGAAAAGAAGGAGGGAAGTGGGTCCCCAGGACCCAGGAAGGATCTGAAGTGAGAATTGAAGCTCATGGGGAGAGTGAAGAAAAAGACTTCAGCCAAGAAGGAGGTGGCAGGCGTTGGTTTCTCCCTGAGCCTGGACTCACTGCATGGGAGGGGTGATTCAGACCTGCAGACAAATGGTGACTTGTGGGGAGTAGCTGAAGCTGGAGATTGATCACATGTGCAGGGCTGGAGCAAGGCCAGTCCTGAGAAAAAAGAACACCCAAGGTGAACTACACGAACAAGTTGCTCCAGCTCAGAGAATACCAAGTGCCCAAGGCAAGCCAAGCAAACAGGTTGCTAAGCAGAGGGGTGTCACATGACATCAACCTGCCAAATGTGTAAATAAATGTGCTGCGGTCATTGAGCAGCTCCTTTTCTCCCATCCAGAGACAGGGCTCCACCTGACCTCAGCTTTCTGTTTTCTGACTCTTGTCTTTATTTCTTCATCCTCCACCATCCTTCACACGGAGAATTTTGAGAGCTGCACTGGACATGGCAGTGACTACTGGCAACCCCAGAGGCCTCCACAGAGAAACACACCAGTGGAATGGAGTAGTGGATGCAGTGGACTGCAGTGGCTGGTGAGTTATTTGGGTTCAGACATCCCCCAGGAGAGGGTGATAAGCCAGTAGCCATTTTGGAGAGGGGCCAACTGAGCTCAGAAATCAGAAGAGCTGCAGCTGGCTCCATCAAGTAGCTCCCAGTGACAGGGTCAGTCTGCTGAGTTCAACCTGGCAGGATGTCAGGGAGCCGAGTTCAAGCTGGCAGGAGGCCAGGGAGCTGAGTTCAAGCTGGCAGGAGGCACACAGACTGTTGCAGGCTGATCAAATCTTGTTCCAGGCTCATATCCAGAAACCAGACTGAACTTCTGTGGACCAAAAGGTACAGGCTCTCTGGGATTATCCACTATCCTGCCATAAAACTATAGCTGGCTTGCTGGGATTAATCAAGTTGGATCTGGACTCTTTTGGCCCTCATTGTCCACCACTGAGAGCAGAGACATGCCTTGAAGTGGACATTTCTTCTTCTTCTTCTTCTTCTTCTTCTTCTTCTCCTCCTCCTCCTCCTCCTCCTCCTCCTTCTTCTTTTCTTTTTTCTCTTTTCTTGTTTTTTTTCTTTTATTTTGTTTTTTCTTGATCATTTATTCTTGTTTTTATATTAGTGTGGACATGGTCTCTAGGGTTTATTTGGTGTTCTTGTTTTTATTCCTTCCTTCTCTCTTTCCATCTGGTCTTCTTAATCAGTTTCCCAAAGTCCACCAGCCTTGTTTCTAATCTCTTCATATATAACTTTTATCATATTCAGGTATGATCCATCTGTACCTGTTTTGTTCAGGGTTTTATCATGAAGGGATGTTGGACTTTGTCAAAAGCCTTTCCTTCATCTCTTGATATGATCATATGGTTTTTGACCTTGCTTCTGTTTATGTGATGTATTACATTTATTGATTTACATATGTCGAACTGCTATGGCAAGCAGAAACACTGAAACGATAGCCAGGATTTGGAGGCAGATTTATTTTATGTTGACAGGCACTGATCAGGATCATTCCCAAAATATTAGGCCCCAATCTCTGGTGGTCTAGGGCTTATATGGGATAAGCAAGCAGGAAGTACAGAGGCAGAATGGCTTGTCAATTAGGGATTGGTTTTTACAATATGCATCATAGTGACCAGTTATCAATTACAGTGACCAGCTGTTTCTAAGAAACAAAAGTAACAGGAACTGTAACTGGAACTATTACTCGGGCAACTAACATACTGAAGTATACTGGGGAGGGGAATCTTCTGCTACATTTTCCCCCTCTTTTAGTTTTCCCAAATCATTGCTGAGCATGTTATATGTGATTTTTTCAGACAAGGTCCAACTAGAAGCAGTAACATTAGAGTTGTCAGTGATTCTAGGATGGGTCCTAGCAAAGGTCCCCAATGTTGTCTAATTACAGAGTTTTTCTTAAGTTGCTTTTAGGAAGAGATATAACTTAGGCCTGTTTGTTTTGTAACACTACTCTGGCAAGGTAGTGAAGGAGTTAATTTGAGTGTTTAATGTGCCTTGGATGTTTATTAAATCTTGGTTAAGTGTTTGACTAATTGTTCATAGAGCTAAGGTGAGGTATGGAGCAGTCCTATGAACAGTGTCCATAAGCTTCAGCCATGTGTGGACTGGTCAGCATCTGGAGTGACCAGAGCAGGGCTTCGAGTGTGTCGTCTCTTTAGAGTGAGCCCCAGAGGAGCTGTCCAGGTAAATTCTTTAGCAATTGTCTTTTAACTCTGGAAGGTGGATTTAAAGCTGGATTTCTGAAACTTGTAGAGATAGTTAATATGCACCTGTATTATATGTGTGTGCAGGAGTGTTTACAGGCATAGCTGTTTTTTTACCTGAAATTTTATGGAACTAGTTGTAAGCTGTTTTTGTAGGGTTTTTTTTTTTAACTTTTTTAGAGCTTGTGGCCTGTATGCTTTATATAGTTTTATTGAATTTTTAATGGTTTCACCAGTTTTGAGTTATTTTTCTTACAAATGCAGGCCCATTATTGCTGCCAATGATTAAGAGTAGGCCATATCTAGGGACAGCAGGACCCTACAAACTTCTGTTGTCTTGGTTACCCTGAGTAGGTGCAAAAGAGCACTAAGTTATGCTGGGTGAAGATCAGGGCCAGTGACACAGACACTGAAGCCTGAGCTGGCTGCAGGGGTATGGGTGCCAGTGCTGCAGCCTGAGCTTGCAGAACAAATGGTGGGGGCAGGTCCAGCTCTGACATTCTGGGAGTACTGAGTAAAGATTTTCTGGCTGGAGTTGATGTTTCAGTCAATCAGATCCGCAGGGTGGGCTTGCCTTTGGATTGATTTTGTATTGGTGGCAGGTTTTCAAACAGCAGCAGGAAGCAGTAGCAGGAGAGCTTTGGCCAAAATAGCTTTGTCCAAGGTGACCACAGCATATCCAGTACAGCATGTGGCACCTGGACAGTTAGGTCTTGGCCTAAAATGAGCTTGTCAGCCTTCTTGATTAGAAGGACAGTGGCTATTAGAGAGTGAAGGCAAAGGGGAGGCAGCCCTTAGTGACTGGATCCAAGTATTTGTACAGGTAGGCCACTGGGCACTCACAGGGGCTGACAGTTTGAGTAAGCATCATTGTTTTTGTAAATTTAAGGATCCAGATTTTATAGAAACCAGCAGCTCCAAGAAATTTGTGTAGTTTTTTGTTTTTTATAACTAGCTTCTGCCATATATTGTAGCAGAGCTTTTGTGTCTTTTCAGCAGGCAGCTTGGGTGTCATTAATCTGAAGTGCAGTGATATTTTGTGCTGGGAAACTAGCACAAGATCAGCTGTGAGGGCTTTTTCAAAGAGGGTAAACAAATTTTTGAACCTCTGGGAGGTTGAGTCCAGGTTACTTGACTTTTCAGTTCAGAACTGGGGTTTTTCCATCTAAAGGCAAAGAGGGGCTGGCTGACAGGAGCCAATTGAAGGCAGAAGAAGGTGTTTTTTAGGCCAGGCAGGTGTACAAGCAGGCTGTGGGTGGCAGAAGATTGAGGCAACATATATGGAGGGCAATTGCAGAGGCATTGGCAGCTTGGAGACCTTAAACTGGCTTTACAGGCAGGAGAGATATATTTTAGCAGTTTCATGGTTTATAGACATTTTACTGTTTTGAAGCCTCATTTTTTCTTTTTCAGGGGACCATGACAGAGCTAGAAGGGACAGAGAAACAGGCTGTTCCAGAGCCAAATCTGTTGCTAGAGCCTTCCCCAAAATAGTGGGAGAGTTCCCAAACCCTTGTGGCAATTAAGTAACAGTCCAAAAAGTGTGTATGGGTTGGGAACTGCAGAGTGCAAGGTGATGGCTGCGTTGTTGACAGCATGGAGATCTTGCCCAAGGTGATTAACAGTCTGTTAGGCTGATATGTGGCTGGATGCCTGTTTGTGTTTCCTGTGACATCTGACAGCAATGGGGTCACAGTGAAGCAGCATGGTTGATGGCCAGGCCCAGAGGCAAGTCTTTAGTCCATAACTCTGGGAGGAGAGTTTTTAGAACTTCAGGATTGCAGTTATCTGTCTCAGGCTGATGCAGGCATCATCTCCCTCTTGGGGAATAGTCAGAGTTGAAAGTGCAGGGTTAAATGAGAGAGAGGCTGACTGGCTTGGTACAAAGAAGACGGTCATTTCTAATTTGAAGAGGAGGTTTTTTTCTCAGAAGCGGTATGGGGGCTGGCTTACACAGGAGATGTCCTCCCAGGCTGCAAGTTTTTGCCTGGCAGAAGGGGTGAGATACAAGAGTCTTAGTTGCCCCTGTGATGGTACTATGGCCCAGCTGAAGAAGGGAACCCAGTTTGGCCTAGTCTGAGCCCATCAGACTGATAAAAGTGTTGTAATCTGAATGGGCATTTTCTTTTTAGTGTCCATAGTTCTTATGTCAGGATTCTGGGTAACAGTAATGACTTTTGACATATTGATGGGCTTTTTGTTTTCCCTCTTTGATGTTTTTGAGAAGCACTTGACTGATTTTAGGTTTCTAGGTGGGGTGACTTTTGGGAAAGGCCATGGCAACTCATTTGTCAGGGCTGACAATCCAATTTTTCCTCAGTCAAAATGTGGAATCAGAAGGAATTGCTGACAGTCATTTTGAGTGGGCATTAGATGATGCCATCTGACCAGGATAAACGTAGCCGTGAAGCAGAAGGTGTGGGGCGAGGGCCTTTATGGCTGAATGCAGGCAATGGCCAGCTGGAACCAGTTTAATTGGCTGGAAGTAGATGAGACAGGAGTGGGGAGTGAAGCTATAGGTGTTGGCAGCAACTGCGGCAGCCAATGAGGTGCCAAGGCAGAATTCTCAGGAAGGATGAACCTCTTTTTTCCTTTTTTTTTTTTGAGATACAGGGAGCAGTTTGGTTTCATTTTTAACTCCATAAAAGCCCTTTTTTCTGCAGTCCGGGACTGTGGGTTTTGGCAAATTAGATTCCATTTCTGGCTTCCTATGTGTGTGTTGTGGACCCTTGAACAATGGCACAACAGACAAAGGGTGGGTGACTCTCAGAGAGAGACCATGCAGATGCCTGCCTAGGTGTGCCCCTTGAGGGGACCTGGGCTCAACTTAGCTAAGGAGGGTGTGAGGCCTCCGTTGTGCCATATGTCAATCACCATGGAACTGCAGGTGAGGGCCCAATCAGCCACTGAGGTCAGTGCTTCCCAGTCTTGGTGCACAGACAGAGCAACCTATTCCTTACACTGTCTGTTTCGTTCATTCACACATTGATTTAACAGACACTCAGAGGTTAAACATTCCAACCCCCTTCACTTGAGGGTGGTCCTGGCTAACGAGAGTTGATCAGACTCCCCTTCTGCTTGAGCTGAGCAGGACTGACAGACTGACCAGGGTGCCCCTGGGGGTCTTATTGGAACCAGGCAGGCAGGCAGGCAGGCAGACAGGCAGACAAAAACAGACTGCGTCCTCCTCCCTTTGGGGTCTGATGTGAGCTGCTTGAGCAGGGAGCCAGGAATCCTCCCCCAGACCTCCAAGGGGACTCAAGAAATCTTGAGGGTGCACCTTCCTATCGGGACCTGGAGATGTCCTTGTTCCATCCCTGAGGGCCATAACCAGTGACCAAAGAGGTCAGCATGGTCAGGCTTCCTGGACAATGCACCAGATGCGATGGCAAGCAGAAACACCAAAACGACACTCAGGATTTGAAGACAGATTTATTTTACATTGACAGGCACTGATCAGTGTCATTCCCAAAATATCAGGCCCCAATCTCTGGTGGTTTAGGGCTTATAAGGGATAAGCAAGCAGGAAGTACAGAGGCAGAATGGCTTGTCAATTGGGGACTGGTTTTTACAACATGCATCACAGTGACCAGCAATTTCTCTCTCTCTCTTTTTTAATACATGGGTACTGGGAGTCAAACTCAGGACCTCGCACTTGCCAGGCAGGCACTTATGCCGCTGAGCTATGTCACTGGCCCTGACCAGCCATTTCTAAGAAACAAAAGTAACAGGAACTGGAACTGGAACTGTTACCTGGGCAACTAACAAACTGAAGTATACTGGCTGGAGGGGGGCATCTTCTGCTACAGAACCATCCTTGCATCTCTGGGATGAAACCTACTTGATCATGATATATCATGATCTTTTGGATAATGTGCTGCATTCTATTTGCTAATCTCTAGTTGAGGATTTTTGTATCTATGTTCACTAAGGAGATTGGCCTAGAGTTTTTTTTTTTTCATTGGATCTTTATCCAGTTTTGGCATCAGGGTGATATTGGCATCCATAAACAAATTTTGGAGCACTCTATTTCTTTCAATTTCTTTGAAGAGCTTGAGGAGCAGTGGTGATATAACATTCTTAAAAGTTTTTTAGAATTCAGCAGTGAATCCATCAGGTCCTGGGCTTTTTTTAGTTGGTAGATTCTTTATTACTATGTCAATTTCTTCGCTTGTTATTGGGCTGTTAAGCATATTTATGTCTTCTTGGGTTAGTTTTGGTGGTTTATATGTGCCTAGGAATGTGTCCATTTCTTCAAAGTTTGCTAATTTGTTGGAATATAATTTTTCAAAATAGTTACTATCTTCTGGATTTCTATAGTGTCTATTTCTGATTTCACCTTTTTCATTTCTAATTGAATTGATGTGAATATTTTCTCTTAGTAAGTCTGGCAGGGGCTTATATACTTTATTTATTCTTTTGAAGAACCAGGTCTTTGATTCACTGATGTTTTTGCTTTTTTTTTTAGTCTCAATTTCATTGTTTTCCACTCTCATCTTTATAATTTCCCTCCTTAACTTAGTTTTGGGGATGGTTTGTTGTTGTTTCTCAACAACAAATCTTAAGATTTCTCAAAAAAAAAAAAGATTTTTTCATAAGGTTGTCTATTTGAGCTTGTTTGTTTTCCTAATTTTCCTCTTAGAACTGCTTTCATAGTGTCCCAAGGGTTTCGATGATTTGTACCATCATTATCACTATCCTCCAGAATTTTTAAAATTTCTTCTATGACCCACTGGTTGTTTACAAGTATATTGTTAATTTTTCCAGGAACTCTTGCCTTTTCCAAAATTTCCTCTGTCACTGATTTCTATTTCTATTTTCATTGCACAGTGGCCCGATAGTATGCATGGGGTAATTTCTATCGCTTTATATTCACTTAATCAGGCTTCGTGGACTACTATGTGATGTATTTTGGAACAAGTATCATGTGCTGCTGAAAAGAATGTATAGTGTGTTGTAGAGGGATGGAATATTCTCTGTGTGTGTGTGTGTGTGTGTGTGTGTCCATTAAGTCCATATGTTCAAGGGTGTGGTTCAGCTCTGAAAATTATTGTTTTTTCGTTTAGCTAACATATCTCTTTGCAAAAGTGAGATGTTAAAGTCCCCTACTGTGATTGTGTTAGTGCTTATTTGATCTTTTTATTTCAGCAGTTTTTGTTTTATGAAGATAGGTTCTCCAGTATTTGGTGTATATGTTTATCAATGTTGTCTCTTCTTGTTGGATTGTTCCCTTAACTAGTATGTAGTAATGTTCTTTGCCTCTTCTAGTCAGTTTTAGCTTGAAGTTTACCATGTCTGATATTAAAATTGCTACCCCTGCTTGTTTTCAGGGTCCTGGTGCATAAAATGTTGTTTTCCACCTTTAATTTTTAATCTATGAATATCTTTTTGGATAGACGAGTTTCTTGAATGCAAAAGGTTGTTGGATTCTGTTTTTTGATCCAGTTTGCCAGTCAGTCTGTGTCTTTTAATTGGAGAGTTGAGGCGGTTAACATTGGGAGATATTACTGAGATGCGTTTGTTATCTATCAGCCTTCTTTATCTGTTGGTGTGGCCCCTGTTTTTCTTGTCCTGATTTTTTGTGTTGCTATTTACCTATTGACCTCACTAGTTTCCTCTGTGTTTTTAGCTGTGTCCAGTTTGTTGCTTCTGTCGAAAATATTCTTAACTATTTTCTCTAGAGCTGGTTTAGCACTCATGTATCTTCTAAGCTGGTCTTTTTTAATGGAAATATCTTGTTTCTCCATTTATTTTGGAGGATAGCTTTGGTGAGTAAGTTAATCTGGTTTAGAAGTTATTTGCCCTTATTTGAAATACTTCACTCCAAGCTCTTCTGGCCTTTAGGGTTTGTGCTGAGAAGTCTGCTGTGATTCAATTGGTTTACCTTTTTTTTTGTTTTGTTTTGTTTTTGATTTTTTTGAGACAGAGTCTCACTATGTAGTTCAGGCTGGACTTGAACTCACTATGTAACCTGTGGTGCCCTAAAATCTCAGAGACCCTCCTGCCTCAGCCTCCTGAGTGCTAGGATTATAGGTGTATGCCACGACACCCACCTAATTGGTTTACCTTTTTTTTTCTTTTGGTTTACCTCTTTATATGTGATTTTTTGTTTTACTCTGGCTGCTTTACAAATTCTGTTTGTTTTTTTTTTTTTTTTTGCTGGATATCTGGTAATTTAATAAGGATGTGCCTTGGTGATCTTTTTTCATCATAATTGTTTGGTGTTCTGTAAGTGTCACTTACTTGTATTTTAAACTCTTTTCTTATGTTTGAGAAATTTTCTTCCATGATTTCTGTAATCATGTTAGTGAATCCATCTGTGTTATCTTCTAGTTTTCCTCTAACTTTGATTAGCCTTTGATTGGTGTTCTTGTTGTCATAGTAGCTGCTGGTTAGTCTTCTCTTGTTATCTTATTTTCTTTTTAGCTTCTTTTAGCTCTTTATCATAATTCAGAGCCAATGAAAGAATAAACACACAAAAGTAACAACCTAATAAAACAGGAAACTATAAAAGAACATAACATAATGCCACATTACTAAATTAATCAAGAAACACACAAAAATTTAAGTCTATGAGCTGTCCGATGGGAAGACAGATTAAATATTCCAGTGAGACATTGCATGTGATTCCCAAGTAGCTCCTTAGCCAGAGAGTTTGAGTGGTCAGACCCCAATAACTCATCTGATCTCTCCACCAAAATTCTGAAGCCAGCTCAGTTCAGGCCTTCCTTCTGCCAGGTTGCAGGCATTCTTGCAGAGTGTGATCCAGTGCAAGTTCTTGGGTTAGGAGGTCTTGCTGTCCATCTCCCTGGGTGTGACAGTGGATTCACTAGACAGTTTCACTGGCACAAAATTGTCCACTGAGTCAGGATGATTCCTATGCAATCAAATCAGCTACAGCTGCAACAAGCTAATCCATTACAGTGGTATCTATCAGGGCTAGTTGAGAAATAACATACATGAGACCTTGTTTTGGGTCTCTTTTTAACTTAGAGAAGAAATCCAAGGTTATACTGTAAGCATCTTAACAACCCAAGTCTTGACCCACAGTTAATGTGCACTTAAATGTGATGGCTGTATCTCCTGTAATGGTGAAAAACAGCATCAACAGTAATTGTATAGAATCAGTTATCTAAAGCCCAGTGAGTTGGGGACCAGGTAATGCCAGAGGGGGTAAGAGAAGAGGGGGAAAAAAACCCAGAGTGTTTTTAAGTCCTCTGTTGTGGTATGGTTTTTGTTTTATTTTATTTGGGTTTGGTGTTGGCTTTTGGAGACAGGGTCTTGCTGTGTAGTTTAGGCTGGTCTTGAACTCACTATGTAGCCCAGGCCAGCCTGGAACTGATTGCAATCTTCCTGCTTCGGCCTCCTGAGTGCTGGGATTACAGGAATGTGACACGATGCCTTCTGCTGTGGTTTAGAAAGGAGGAAATAGAAGGGGGGGGCAAATGGTCCTAATAATAGTGTTTATTTAGAAGGGGATAGCAGGGAAAACTGGATACAAAATTGGTAGTGACAAATGGGGATGGGAAAAGATTCTATGAGTGATATAAATATTAGAGAAAAAGTTAAAGGGAGACAAATGAAAAGAAGGAGAGCAAAGAAAAGAAAAATTGAGAATGAATAAGACACAGAAAGGGTATGGATAAAAGTAGGAGGAATATAAAGGGACAAGGCAGAATTCCCGTACCCTCTATAAACTATATTGGGAGAAAAAGGCAAGAGGAAGAGAAGCACACATACATGGACATGGTCATAAAAGAATAAAAGGTAAAAGAATAAAAGTTGGGGGGAATATACAGAAGGAGGAAAATAGCACAGAATAAAATATAAAGCAAAATAAAAACGAAACTATAATACAATCAAATAAAGAATAATAAAAGAAAGTTTTCTATTGTTTTGGATGTATGGCTCTTTTCCTCAACCTAGGATTAAGGAGCAAAGCTCAAGCCAGAATGTGTCTCTGGTCACGCTGAAAGTCTAAGGCACCAGTCTGCCCCAGCACGGTGCTGGGTGTGGAGATCTGTTTACCCTGAGAACATGCACCAATGTGAGCTTCCAATCCTGTGTTACTCAGGCAGCACCTGACCTCTGAGCGCAGGAGCCTGCTCTGTGTTCACCAGCCCCTGCCTCTCAGTGGGACTCCTCCCCATCTTCTCTCCAGCTGCCAGCAGTCTCTTGGGAGTGTCCTTCCCTCATCCATCTTGGGAATTTGGCAGTGTGAAGCAGCCATCAGTGTGAAGCAGCCAATGAGCTGCTCTGGGATCCAGGTTCAACTACTCAGCCTTTCCACACAATGTTGTCCCCACCAGCTCTTGCTCTGGGGTTGTAGCTGCAGGCACTTGTATTGAGGTCACTCAACAACTGTTGGTTCTGGAAGGCTACTCTGAAAGCAGTGTCCTGTGTTTTCCTTGATGGTTCCAAGTAGAGATGATTCTTTTGGTCCCAAGGTAGTTGTCTGGTTCTTCATGAGCAAAAAACGTTGTTAATTTCACCTTTGCTTCCTAGCTGGCAGCTAGCCAGCCACTGTTGGCCATGCTGCATAGTCTCTCCTCCATGGTGTGATCTATTTCTCCGTATCACTTAATCCTATTTTCTTCTCTGTCAGTTCCCTCAAGGTTCCCAGATAGCCTCCATTCACTTCAGTTCCTCTCCAAGCTATTGTTTTCCAAACTCTAGACACTTTGTCCTGGAGAAACTGAGTTTCTGGCATTCATCACTCCACCATTTTTTCTACAAAGTATAATTTTAAGGGACATCATTTATAAAAGCAATACAAATTACAAAGAATTAGGGAATAAACCCAACAAAAGACATGCAAGATCTGGACACAGAGAATAATAAACTTCATTGAAAGACATTAATGAAACCTAATAAAAACAAAGTTAGTCTTTGATTATGGATTGGAAACCCAGATTTATAAAATATCAATACCCTCCAAATTTATTCGTATATTACATGAATGCAGGGTGTGGTGGCACACACCTATAATCCCAGCACTTGGGAGGCTGAGGCAGGAGGATCGCCATGAGTTCCAGGCCAGCCTGGGCTACATAGTGAGTTCAAGGCCAAACTGAACTACAGAGTGAGACCCTGTCTCAAAAAACCAAAAACAAAAAAGACGTGCAATGCCAATAGGTTTTTTTTTTTGTTGTTGTTGTTGTTTAGATGTTTGTGTATGTGCAACTTGAGTTGCTTTATCTTAAAATATGGAAAAACAAAAGATTAAGAATAGCAAAGTTGGGGCCGGTGAGATAGCTCAGGGGCATAAGCGCCTGCCTGGCAAGTGCAAGGTCCTGAGTTTGACTCCCAGTACCCACATTAAAAAAAAAAAAGAAGAAGAATAGCAAAGATGAAGAAGAAAAATAAGGGTGATTTTGCATTACTAAATATCAATATTTTTTATAAAGCTATGGTAATTTAATATGTGATGTTTGCATCAAGACAGACAAATTTTCCAGTGGAACAAAATAGGCAGCTTAGGAATGGACATTTACATAACGGGAATATTGATATTTGACAAAGTTAGAAAAGGTAGGGCTAGTCAATAAATAAAACTGAGGGGGTAAAATGTCAGTTGTATGTAAAAAGTAATATTGGATCCCTACCTCACATCATTAATGAAAGTAAATTCCAGAGAGAAAAAGGATTTAAATGTCAAAAGAAAAGCTAAATATTTTTGAAGTGAGAGTAAGTGAATATATATTAAGGTAGGATGAGCAAAGAAAACACAGGATAAATATTTATAAATTCAATATTAAGGACATTTATTTATCAAAATAAAAAGTAAAAAGATGAGAAACAAATGGGAGAATTGATAAAGAACTAATGTTCAAAATATATAAAGAATATGACAAACAATCCACTAAAACAATAGGCATAAAACATGAAATGACCATGGCATAAATGAGACAAAGATGGCCTGGTTATATTGGCCCCTATGTTATTTCTTCACAACAGGCTGGGCTATCTTAGCTCAAAGGCCTGTGAGCAAACTCATTTACACATCCAAGTGGGTTTTTGTTCCTTTTTTTTTTTTTTTTTTTTTTTCCTTTTTTTTTTCCTTTGGAGATAGGGTCTTGCTATGTTGCCTAAGATGGCTCCCAACCTGTGGGCTCAAGAAATCCTAATGCCTCAGCCTCCCAAGTTTTAAATATTGCCCAGTTAAGCAGATTTTAGCCATTTAGAGATGTTTGCCTGAAGCTTATGAAACTGTGCTCAACATCTGCTAGTCATAGATAAGATAACTCTGCAGCTGTAAAGTCTGATTTGCTGCTGCCTCAGAAGCTTTCTGACTCCCATGGGTTGCTGAACAATATCTGATAAGCTCCCTCTCTTCTGGAATTTCCCTTGCCCTCCTTCCCTTTTAGAGGCTTCCCACCTCCCATACAGTCTCTGGATCTTCTCACCTTGTAAAAGACTTCTGCATGCAAGCCTGTCAAAACTAGCCCCAGTAAAACTTGAGTGTGCTACTGCCACCTCCCCTGCTCAGCCCTGCAATCTCTTGCACCCCCTACCTACACCGACAAGTCACAGCAGAGGAATCCCAGATGGCCAATACATAAATGAGATGCTTAACCTCAGCGATAGGCCAATAAGGCCAGGAGGATATGGCCATACTGTAATTTCACTGGCAACAGTCAAGAAATCTAAGCTGTTAGAAAAGATATAAATATTGATAGGAGTGTAAACCGGTAAAATCACCTTGGATAAAAATTTGACACAATCATATTAAGGGAACACTGCCATATCAAAGACCTATGCATTCTACTTCTAGATAAACATACCCAGGAGAGATTTTTTACAGAAGTACCAGAAGGTAATACTCAGCACTGTTGGAAATAAGGAAAGAGTGGGAACTGTGTTAAGTGTTTAGCAGCTGGAGACTGGATTGTTATGTAGTAGTAAAAATGAACAAAGTGAAACTTTCTTAATGTGGATGAATCTTTGTGAAAATAAAAGTCCCAGTATGATAGGCAGCTAAATTAAATAAAATTTGTGGGGAACACTCAGACTGCTTCAAAGCTCAGGGGTATCTAAGGACATTTGAGGACATGACCCCACTTGCCTAACTTAGGTACACAGTGGGATATGGTTGTGTAACCATGATTTAGCCCAGGTAAATATGCATGTGCTGATTATGGCACTATATAAGAATGTAAATATAAGATAACAACCTGTATAAGAATTATACAGTAAAGACTCAGGCTCTCTTGAACTCTCGCACTCTGGCTCTCTGCTCTGCTCCATGCTGCCTGCTGTTGTTGCTGACGTCTTGCACACGTGTGTTCTTTAACCTTGGGACCTCACCTGTGAAAATCTCCCTTGGGCCCCCTGAACGGGCCGACAACTGACATAGTTGGTGGGACATTGAGGTGAGTGGTCCTGTGGGGGCTGTGGAAACAGCACCTGAAGGCAAGGGAGAGCCCCGGGGAGTGGCTGATAAGTGACCCCATTTGAAGCCCAGGGATGTCTTGCAAGCCTTGAAACGTATAGACAGACAAATTCCTCCCCCTCACCATGAAATGGCAGGGTGGATGGCTTGGCTGTTTTTCACTCTCTTCTGCTACGTAAATCAAGAGGCAGATGGCCTTCTCCAGCAAGGAGACCAACTGCAGCAGATAGAGGAGGGCCTTGAGCAATGGCTGGCTGCTGTGGAACTCATGTTGTGAGGTGTGGGAAGCACTGCCTCCTCCAGAAATGTCTCCAGAAGTGTAAGTCCTCATGTCTGAGAGAACCCCCAGGAAAATCCCCTGGTTTTGCATGCCAGGCCACTATTCATCAAAAAGTAGAGGTAGAGGAACCCCTGTACCAGGGAGCAGAACTGGGAGGGCCACCTACCTCTACCTGGCACACTTTGTGCACAACCTATACAGCCATGGAGCTGCAGGAGCTGGAAAAACAATTAAAGCAGAAGGTGGGTGAAACAGTGCCTGTGTGGCTGTTATGGCTGTGGGATGATGGGGCTGATAACATACAGTTAAGGCCACAGGAGATGTCCCAAATAGCCAGCATAGCCAGCACCCCCTCCATGAGACAAGTTCTGTAGAATGTGCAGAGGATGGCCCCAGAAGCAGGTAATCAGACTGTGATAAATTGGTCGATGGCAGTGGCTTGCCTGGTTTGGGAGAATCCAGGTGACCTGCTGGAGCAAGTCACTAAGTGGACAACCTACCTAGACTTGATAATTGCGCTACATGAAATGCACATGCGGCGGATGATGTTTGCACTGCAGTATCGTAGCCCAGATGAGGAACTGCTGATGGAATGCATGAAAGACATGGTCCTGGTGAGCGGGCCAGCTGGCATGTTTGGGTCAGTGGCAGTCCTTCCAGCCCCTGTTACAGATCACCCGATCTATGATGCTATTGATGCCTTGGCCATGCTGAGATGAGGAAATGAAGTGCCATGGTAAGGCGAGATCTGTAAAAACTACTGGCAAATGAGAAAAAGAAGGGGGCTCCAGATGAGCAGGGCCATCCCCCCAAGGACAGGCTGTGAGGTCACTGAAGGTTGGTCTGCACCAGATCTGCACAGATCTGCTGGCTGCCGGCCTAGCTGCAGATAAGTTAGACAGGCAGCCTTTGGATGTGTTGCTGACTCTGTGGAGGCAGTTACAGCCTGAGCAGCAATACTGGCTGATGGGCCAGGGCCAGAAGTCTAAAGCAGCCCCGGTGAAGCAGGAAGAAATGACACTGGCCTCCTTTTATCTGGACTAGGAGGCAAGCCCAGGTACCTGGGTCTTGGGGGGGGGGTCCCTGGAGACCAAAGGCCACATGTGGAATTGACTATTTACTGGTTCCCAAAGAATGTGCAGTGTGTACTAGCGTTGGTGGATACAGGAGCTAAGTCAATGCTAATATACTGCAACCCAGACCATTTTGCAGGACCTACTGCATGCATAGAAGGGTATGGAGGTCAATACACCACGGTCTGGAAGGCCCAGGTGACTTTGGGTATTGGGCACTTGCCCCCATGCCTGTATGATGTTTATGTTTCCCCAGTTGCTGAATACATACTGGGAGTGGACATACTGACTGGTGCTCAGCTAGACACCATGCAGGGGAATTCCAGTTGTGAATTTGCATGGTAAAAACCATAGTCTGAGGCCATCCAAACCACACACTGCTGACTCTCCTGCAAGCCACGCGGGTTGTGTGCGTGAAGCAGTACTGGCTGCCTGGAGGCCATGAGGAGATTGGACAGACTGTCTTGAAACTGGAAAAAGCAGGGGTGATACTCCCTGCACAGAGCCCTTCAGTATGGCCTGTGCAGAAGCCAGACGGGTCATGGAGAATGACGGTGAAGTCTCACCCTGATGCTGGCGGGACCAATTTGCCTTCACCTGGGAGGGCAGGCAATGGACCTTCCAGATGTTGCCACAAGGCTATTTGCCTAGCCCAACTTTGTGTCATGGCCCAGGACCTGACCACCTGGGCCAAGCCACACTCTGTGTCACTGTTTCATTGTATTGATATTATATTAACCTCTGATTGCCTTGCAGATTTGAAAGCCACCATGCATAATTTGAAGGAAGCTTTGTTGATGGGGTAGTGGGCCATGGACAAAGACAAGGTCCAGGGAACTGGCTTGTCTGTCAAATTCTTGGATGTTATATGGTCGGGTAAGACCAGACCCATGACAGTATCCCAATTACAGGCATATGTGGGCTTGCTAGGTTTTTGGCGGATATACTCTGCTGTACCTAGCTACCCTGCTTTGCCCCAGATGACCAAAAGGGACAGATGCAGCGGAAGCTGCTTGCTGGACTTAAAGAGGGCTGTTGCAGGGCCGGTGAGATGGCTCAGCGGCTTAAGCGCCTGCCCGGCAAGCGCGAGTCCCCGAGTTCGACTCCCGGATCCCACATACGAAAAAGGGGCCGGTGATATCGCTCAGTGGCACGGGCGCCTGCTGGCGTGCGAGGTCCTGAGGTCGACCCCCCGGTACCCACAAAAAAAAAAAAAAAAAATAAGAGGGCTGTTGCATAGGTGCAAGCCCTGCAAGTCAGTGAACCTAACCTGCCATTTATCCTAACCATCAGTGTGGATGATGATGGATTTGGCTGAGGCCTATCGCAAAAACAGGGAAGCGGAAGCACCCTGTTGGGTTTTGGTCACAGTTGTGAAAGGAAGCCAAGAGGTGTTATTCTTGGATTGAGAAATGGCAGTGCTGTATGCTGCTCTACATGCCTATGAGGAATCATGGGACAGAGAGAGGGCTGGGTATGGATGTGGACAGCCTGTCCCAGGAGTGGGGTGGCACAGGCCCCTACTCTCACGCATTGAGGGACCTACCTCCAACAGCGGGCCTCTTTCTCAGCTAGCCTGTTGGCAGCTGAACTGACAACAGTTTTGGGACCCATAATGTACAAGGTCCAGGAACCCATCCAGGAGGATGGACTACAGGACTTGACTCCTAGTCCCTATAAAAAAGGGAAAGAGGCACCTTCAGCTGACGCTGGATATATTGATGAGTGTAGTTGTCACCCAACCCCGCAATGGACAGCAGTTGCTGTCCAGCCCACTACAGAAGTACTCTGGTTTGAAACTGGAACAGGCAGGTCAAGCCATCAGGCAGAGTTGCGGACAGTGTGATTGCTTGTGATGCATGAAGAAGGCCCCCTACATGTGTACACAGACAGCTGGGCCATCTTTAGGGGGCTAATGCTCTGGCTGCCGGCTTTGGCAGCTTAGGAGTGATAGGGCACCATCCCTTGTGGGATGCTGACCTAGGGCAAGACGTATGAGAGCATGGCCAAAAAGCTGACCATATAAAATACCATGGTTCAGGACATAAGTCCCTCCTCTCACCAGGAAATGACTTAGCAGATGCCTTGACCAGACACTGCAATGGTTGACTGCTAGGAAATAGCATCTGACCAAAAATATTGACTGCTAATGCCGCTAGGAATAGTGTCTGACCAGGGGCAAGGACCCCCTTGCTCAACAGATGACCCAGGCCTTGAATGTTACACACCAGACTTTGATGCTGCTTATGTATGAAACTGTTCAAATGCAAAAAAAAATTGGTTTTGCAAAATTACATGGTTCTTGCTTTGTTAACTACAATGCAAGGAGGTACTTGTGCCCTGCTACATGTAGAATGTTACATTTATATACCCTCAACCTTTGAAGGGGTGGGATGTGGGAAACCACTCAGACTGCTTCAAAGCTCAGGGGCATCTAAGGACACTTGAGGACATGACCCTGCTTATCTAGCACAGGCACACAGTGGGATATGGTTGTGTAACCATGACTTAGCACAGGTAAACACGCATGTGCTGGTAATGGCACTATACAAGAATGTAAATATGAGATAACAACCTGTATAAGAATTATACAATAAAGATGCAGGTGGCTCTCTTGTGCTCTTGTGCTCTGGTTCTCTGCTCTGCTCCATGCTGCCTGCTGTTGTTGCTGATGTCTTGCACACATGCGTTCTTTAACCTTGGGATCTCACCTGTGAAAATCTCCCTTGCGACCCCTGAGCGGGCCAACAAATTTAATATACAGTCAGAGAGAGACTGGGCTCTCAAGGAAGTCAGAAAAAAATAAAGAGATCAGAATTATGGGTGGAGGCACATGTGAAGAAGACCAGGCCTCAAGATGGAGATGCAATGGCCAGGCCTACATGCCTCCTTGAGGCTTAAACAGTAACTCGAAATTATCCTATAATTAGCAACACTTGCTTTAGTAAGTCCAGATTGGACTAATTGCCCAGGTGGGTGACCAGGGCATCTAGACCATCCTTTCCCAAGAATGCCTTTGTTCTTTCCATGTACCCTTATTAAGTGACTCCTTTTCCTACTAGATCAATATTAGCTAAGCAGCTATACTTGCAATAGTATAGGTTGATTATAGTTCAACGCACATTGTATCAGTATTGTGACTTTGCTGTATAAATTACCCATGACAAAGGGCCTTGGTGGCAACCCACTTTCCAGGACCCTGCCTATCTCTCAAGAGCTATCTCTCAATAAACCTTTCCTACTCTTTTTTTTTTTTTTTTGGGTACCGGGGTCGACCTCAGGACCTCGCACGCCAGCAGGCGCCCGTTCCGCTGAGCGATATCACCGGCCCTTTTTTCATATGTGGGTTCCAGGAGTCGAACTCAGGATCTCACGCTTGCCAGGCAGGCACTTATGCGGCTGAGCTATCTCACCGGCCCCCCTTTCCTACTCTTAATCTCCATTGTTCCTTAAAATTCATTCTTCAATTTCAAAAGACACAAACTGGACACATCTCCCAGGTTGAGAGCTACATTTCTCCTATATCACCAGGCCACTAGATGAAAGTTAAAAAACATGTGCATAACTAATAATCATAAAAATATATTGCTTAGTAATATATATGAATGTGAAAGAAATTAAAGCAGTCTAGTAGTTGTGTAAACACAAATGCAGGATGGATGTTACTTCAGAGAGGAAAACAGTAGTACAGTAGTAGAAGACAGGGACCACGTGCAAGCTGTTTAAAGTTTATTGGTAATATTTTAGTTCTTGGGTGGAATGTCAAGTTAAAGAGGGTGCTCATTATGTTATTTAAAAATGAATCGGTTTAAGTTAAACAGGCCATCCAAAGACCAGTGATTGTAATGCATTATTAACTAATTCCGTGAGCTTGAGGTCCATCTTTCCATAAGAGGTTTGTACCTATGCATTTCCCAGGGCTTTGGGCCCAACCACATCATGGATGATTGAAAAGTTAACTCAAGGACATTAGTAAAATCTCAGCAACCTTGACCCAAGTACTATACCTACTCCCCACCATGCCAAAACAATACCACTAACCGATAGCTAGAAACCCAAGAAGGTACAGCGACAAAATCTAACTTTCTGGGGGAGCAAACAAAAGCTACAGGAATCACGTGGGGCCCCCCGCCGGGCGCGCCGGTGACGTCACCAACCCGCGACCGGGCCATTGATTCCCGACTGAAAGGAGCGGGGCTGCGCGGAGGGGGCGGGCGGGGGGAGGGTCCGGCGGCCGTGGCAGCTTCTACCGAGGGCGCGCGTCCGGAGGAGCTGCGAGATCCGGTAAGAGGCGCCCTCCTCCTTGGCCGCCGTCATCTCCCTGGGCCCAGCGCTGAGTTGGTGCGGAGGGAAAGGGCTGTGCGGGATGCCCGAGGGCGCGGCGGGTGGCGAGGGCAGGTGGGGACGCGCTGGGCTCGACAGCCCCAGGGGCGCGCGCCGGGGCCGGGGCCGATGCGGGGGCGCGCGGCAGCGGCTGCGCACGGATGCTCGGGTGCTCGCGCCCGCCGGAGCCCGGCAGTGGGTGCCCACGGCCTTGTTTCAATCTGAGACCCCCGCCGCAGAGAGGGACTGGAGAGCGGCCACCCAGGCTGGTCCTCCAGTCTGCGCAGCCGGCGCCCGTTCAGGGCTTGCACCGGCGCCCTTGCGTGCCCGCCAGGGAAGGCGTAGGCGGCCGAGACGCGCAACCCGTTGCAGGGTCGCGCTGTGCGCTGGGCCCCGGCGGCCCTGGTGCAGGAGGCCTAGTTGCGTCACCTCCCTTCCCTTCATCTGTTTGGCTTGGTTCTTACGCCCTACTAGAGGGTAAGACGGCCCGAGGTGTTCCGTGTTGGTGTCACAGTTTGGGAAACTTGCCTTCTAGAAAGGGATCCCTGTCATGGGATTTCGAATGCCACTGGGGGAGGGGCGCGGCCCGCCGAGGAAGCGGCGTCAGAGCCTCTGCGGGGGGACACCCGCACTTTCAGGCCTCAAAGCTGCCGAGCGGGAGACGGAGCAGGTCATAGGGGGCAGGAAGGCAAGAGCATCATACCATCGGCAGGTGTGGAGGCAGGGTGCCAACTTTATTCTCTACCAGAGAGCACTTGCGCCCATCGTTTTAAAGACCCTGAAATGCCTTGTTGCTTATTTGTAAACAGCTGAGTGCTTTCTGCACAGGAGGCAGAACCTGGAGTCATGTCTGTCACTTAGCAGCATGTGACATTGAGTTTGTTAGCCTCTACTTTTGCTTGGGCTTATCGAAAACATGAAGATAATTATACTTACCTCGCAGAGTTGTCAGAGTTTGAAGTGTCTAGCTATTATTAGTAATGACACAGGACCCAAGTACTTGAACTTGCTCTATTGGGGAAGATTTTTCAGTGGTATAGCTGCTTCAGGGGGCGGGGGACCTTTTTGAGCAGGGGTGTTTGCTATTCTGCTAGATAAGGCAGATTTGGGAGCAGGGTCTTAACACATAATCTCTCCACGGTAGACAACATAAAACTCTAGAACTGAAAAGCGGTTAAGACCTCACAATCTATTAATTATAGCTTCTCTTTATTATTTGTTACATGCATGACACTGTGTCAGGCACTTTACATATGCCAGTTTTTTTTTCCAGTAGTGGGGATTGAATCCAGGACCTTCACCCTCAGCTACATCCTCAGCCCCTCCCCCATTTAAGTTTTTTTTGAAACAGGGTCTTGCTGTAAGTCACTAAGTTGCCTAGGCTGCACTCGTACTTGGGATCCTTCTGTCTCGGCCTCCCAGGGTGTTGCGATTATAGCTATGCACCAACATGCCTGACTCTGCTCTAATTTATTAAATCCCTCCAGCAATCTAGTACTGTAAGTATCATCCCCGTTTTGCAGATGCAGAAGGTGAGCGTTGGCCAAGGTCTTGACACTAATTAATGCCAGAGACGGAACTTGACCCAGACTATCCATCAGGCAGTGTGGTTTGGGTCTTGTTCTCAGTGACTGCTGTCCTGGTGAGTGAAGGTGGTGTGGTGGGGGGAGGGGAGCATAAACAGCATAGAGGACCAAGAATAAAGAAAGGGCTGGTGGGCCTAGGAACACAGTTGCTGGAATTGTGAGTACACAGTAGGCATTTGGTAAGTGCTCTGTGGAAAGAAGTAAAAATCTTGAGGCATTGTTACTCCTGCTAGGAGGAGGCCCAGTGCTTGTTATCAAAGACTCTATTAGCTGTTTTTATACTGTAATATGAGCATCCTTTTGATTCATAGATTTAAAGATTTGAAGTTCTCTTCCAGATCAGTATTGGTATTATTATCTGTGACCAACTGATTACAGTTTTCAAATATGTGAACAACAGAGTCTGAGCTTTGGGCTTCTGTAGTGATCTCTTGAGATACAGCAATTTGTTGAGGTGTAACATCTGTGAGACTTGGACCTTCGTGGGTACAGCTGCTTGAACTGTTTTCTGGAGAGTACCAGAGGATTGCTTGGCATTAAGGAGAAAGAGTTCAAAATATTAAGTTTCTTTCGAAATCAGATGTTTGGGAAAGATCTCTGACTGCTCTGCACTAATGTGGGTATAGTGAACTAGTTTAAACATGATATTCTTGGTGTTTTTGGTCAGCTATTCTGTGTCACTTTTTTTCTTTAAAGACGACCTAGGGCTGTATAGTGATTTATTAGGAACATACAAGATTTAAAATTCACTGGAGGAGACTGTGACTTACACAAACATCCTTCAGTTTTGTCACCCAGGGAGCTCTAATTCTATTTCTGTACTATCCCAGATGCCTTGAGGCCACCTGTCTTTACCGTCTTTATCAGATTCAATGAGAGAGACCCTCTGACATCTGTCCTCCCTTTTCCTCTGTTCCACACCCTCCTCCATACACAAAGTGAAGCTTTTTCCCACAAGTGGGTACATTAATCCAGTTGCAAATAGCAGAAACCCAATATAAACTAACTTAAGCAAAAGGTCTTTCCCCCTTTGATCATTTAACTAGAAAGTCCAAAGTCAAGCATTAGGCATGGCTAGATCCTGGGGCTGAAATGATGTCATCAGGGCTCCCTTGGCCCTGCCTTTCTCTGCTCCTTTTTGGTTTATTGCTTTTTCCACATTACTGAAAAAGCTGATTATTGACAGCCAAGTCCATGACCTCGTAGCTCTCCTCTAGCATTGTGAACTAATCACTGTGGACAGAGTAGCGGGGTTCTACGGCTGGAGAGGTCTGCAGCACAGGCCCACACCGGGGATGAAGAGCTAAGCTGCCCTTCATAACCATGTGGAAGGGGCAAGTAGAGAGGGACTCAGACGGCTGCTGTAGGGGTGTGTGTGTGTGTGTGTGTGTGTGTGTGCGCGCGCACACATGCATGCACATGTATTGCCTGTGTACTCACATCTCACTTCGAGGCCCTTCCAGAGCCCTGCACCTGGAATGACTCACCTGGTTTTGTTTGTCCATCACACACCATTTTGTGATGGCATTTGTCATTTGCTCTCCGTCCCTTCCATGCCTTTGCACCTGCTGATCAGGTGGGCCTTTCCCACTGCTCCCTCTGGCTGATCCTTTTAGATTCAGGTTGCACTTCTCCCAAAAGGCTTCCTTGACCTCTTTCAGTGAGCCAGGCCACGAACCCTTCTTTCTCTTTCCTGGATCACCTGAGCACTACCCTATTGTCAGTTTTATTTCTGTTGGATAATTGTTTGCTGTAGACAGAGTCCCTGAAGGACAGAGGTGTTCTTTGCTTTGTATTCCTTACTACCCATCCTTAGCCAGTGTTATTTTTCTTCAGAGCCCTTACAGCCAACTGGCATTGCATATGGGTTATCAGTTATCCCTCCTCTTCATGAGAACAATGAAGAAAATAATTTTGCCTTGTTGATTATCTCTAGGGCCTAGGACAGTGCCTGGCATATAGAAGGTGCTCAGTAAATATTTATTAAATGAATGAATGGAAATCTGCCCCCAGGAAGAACATGCTGGCTTCGTGTTCATGAGGATTCCAATCTGCATGACAGACACAGTCTCACTGTAACACTCTCAAACTCGAGGGCTGCAGGTCATCCGGGAAGGTGGAAGTAGGTTCGAACCTGCACAGATTGGCCCCAAGGAGAAGCCAGCTGGGAATTCCACTCTGTGTGACACTTCACTCCCCTCAGAGCTTTCTGAACTTTGTGTCGAGATGGAGTTTCACTCTGTTGCCCAGGCCAACCATGAACTTTTGGTCTCAAGTGATCCTTCTGCCTCAGCCTCCCATGTAGCTGGAACTACAGGTGTGAACTGTCCTTTTTAGTCCCTTTCTGAACTTTGATGGGTTGTGCGTTAAGGCTTTCTCTGTGTCTTGTGGTTTTTTCCCTTGGAGTTTTTATTTTAAAAACATTTCCTCCAGCACTCACAGTGTGCCGGGCACTGTTCTGAGACCTTTATGAATAACAGGTCGTTCGTAGACTGAGGTTTTGGGATCAAAGGTTGTGGACTTTAAAACTCGTTTTCTTTTTAAATACCAAAACACTCAAGAAAGTTTAACAAAAAGGAGGGCAGGAGAGAAGAAAAGTTATAAAAGAAACAAGACTTCTCCATTCATTTCATCTCTCCTTCCAGAAGTACAACTGCTTATAGCAGGCTGGTGTCCTTAGGTCTGAGACTCGTAGCTCATAAATACAAAGTGCAGTACTATGTTGTCAAAGGTGTTTGATTTTCACCCCAACCCAGCCTTGCTGCACCCTCGGGTCTGCAAATGGCCTTTTCCATCGCTGACATCAGGCACCTGGGGCGTACCTATTGCTGTCCCCAGGGCAGATCCACCCTGTCCTGGGCTGTGTGGCAGAGGTGGGGAGGTGCTCTTCAGGACTGAGGAGGCCCTTCTGGATCTAATTTCTGCACTCCCTCAGGGAGGGTTCAAATCCACCTCCTGAGGCCTTGACAGAGAATATCTATCTTCTGGTTTTGTTTTACATCTTAACTTGGAAGAAACCTACCCAAGCCACACTAACAGCAAAGGAAGAATACTCTTTTATTTCTTTCAAGAATAACAAAAAACTTTAATTCTTACACAAATTAATAATTAAGATGAGAGGATTATTATACTTACCAAATATGCAAGCTCTAATTTCAACCCAGCTACAATAATACTCTGTTGGAGTGCTTAGTCCTGATTTGCTTCATAAAAAGTGAATACAGATTGAGAATCCCTTTTCCTAAATGCTTGGGGTCAGAAGTGTTCTGGATATTGGATTTTCTCAGATTTTGGAATATTTTGTGCACCCGCACATGTAATGCAGTATCTTGGGAATGGGACCCAAGACAAAACATGAAATTTCATTTATGTTTCATGTGTATCTTATACATATAACCTGAATGAAGTTTTATACAATATTTTAAAGTAATTTTTGTGCATGAAGCAGATTTCATGGTGTGGAATTTAGTGGCATCATGTCAGAGCTCAGAAGTTTGGGGATTTTCAAAAGAATTATGATGTGTTGTATACATGTATCAACTCTGCCTGATGAATGTAATCATTCTGTACTGCAAACATGTACTCATAAGAATAAAAATTAGGGCTGGTGAGATGGCTCAGCGGCATAAGCGCCTGCCTGGCAAGCGCGAGGGCCCGAGTTCAACTCCCGGAACCCACATACGAAAAAAGGGCCGGTGATATTGCTCAGCGGCACGGGCGCCTGCTGGCGCGTGAGGTCCTGAGGTCGACCCCCGGTACCCACCAAAAAAAAAAAGAACAAAAATTAAAGTTTGGGACTTTGGAGCATTTGGATTTCAGACGTTTAGATGAAAGATGCTCAGCCTGTACCAATTTCCATTCACTGTGGATCTCTTACCCTGTCCTCTCCTGAATTGTGGGGTTCTTTTTAACTAAAAAAGGCAAATCTAGGCTAAATTGAAAATGGTATCTCATTTTAATTTGCATTTTATTGTGATTAAGTGAGCCTTTTTGCATATCTTATTAACCACCTTTATTTCCGTTTTCAAAGTTCTCAGTGTTTTGTCTATTTACTGCATTTAAGTGATTTTTAAATAACTTGTACAAATACTGTAAAATAAAATACTCTAAAAACAAGAATACATATATCCCCATTGTAAAAGAAAAAAATTTATTTGCTGTGAATGTTTTTCCAGTTTATTGTTTGCCATCTCATTTTGGCTTTACAGTTAATCATAAAAAAATCTATTCCTTCTTCTATAGACAGAATTTATCTTTTGTTATTTGTTCTTTTGCTTATAGTCTTAAAAATGTTTTTTCTCATTCAGTATTCTATTTTTACATGACTTTAAAAGCTAATACTTAGTTTCATTTCAGTTTTTAACAAGATATTTGGTAAAAAATATGTAATACTTTAAATAAAGTCAGTTTTAATTAAAGATCTATGTTTTAAAGATGTTTACATTACATTAAAAAAATTTATCAGAATAACAAAGCATACTCCACCACACTGATACTCAAATAGAGACGATCCCTGGTTTACCATGGTCTGATTGTGATTTCCAGCTTGATAATGGTGTGTAGAATGCATTCCTCCAGTGTGAATTTTTTATCTTTTCCTGGGCTAGGGATTTGTGCTTCCACACTTAGCAATTCTGGGCCACTGCAGCAGCAGCAGCAGCAGTAGCGGGGTTGGCTCCCTGTCAGCCACAGGAGGAGGAAGGGAAACAGGCAGTTAATGTCGCTAAACTGTGACATTCAGTAGGGTTGGTGTATTAAGTGCATTCTGTCCTTACAGTTTGCCACTTGTGATGATTTATTAGCATGTAACCCCATCTTAAGTCAGGGGCATCTATTTCTCATCTGTCAATTTCCATACATTGCTTCAGGGAATGATATTTATCTGTAGCCCCAGGTTTAAAGAGCAAAGCCAATATGATGAGTTCGGAGTCTTCCATTTCCCCTTCTTCACTTTTTGCTAAAACTTCTATTGGAATATAATTATATATGTACCCAGTGCACAAAGTTTATGGGTACTTATTATGTATTTTGACAAAAATGTTCACCCACCTAAAAGTAAGGTTATACTTCAGTAGTGTTATGTAAATCCACATTGTTGTGCAGTATATCTCCACAACTTTTTCATCTTGCTAACCTAAAACTCTATACTCATTAACACCATCTCTTCTTTTCCCCATCCCTAGCCTCTGGTTCTGTGAGCTATTTTGTTTTGTGCGTTGTGAGGATTGAACCTCGGACCTCATGCATGCTACATAAGTACTCTACCACTGAGCTAAGTCCCAGCTGTTTTTAAAAATTTTGTTGTAAGACAGAGTCTTGGTGAGTTTCCCAGGCTGGCCTCTAACTTGCTATCCTCTTGCCTCCAGAGTAGCTGGGATGTAGGCATGCCCCACCATGCCTGGCTCTGTGAGCATTCTTGTACGAGTCTTTTTTTAGCCACTTCTTTCATTTTGTGGGGGTCAGCACGAGGAGTATGATTGCTACATTAGCCTTAGAAGAAACTGTTTTCCCAAATGGATGTACCACGTTACATTCCCATCACTAATGTACGTGAATTCTAGTTGCTCCATATCCTCCCCAGCATTAAGTATTGTGAGTCTTTTTATTAACCGTTCTGGCAGCTGTGAAGAGGTATCCTGTGGTTTTGTCAAATTTTTAATCATTCACTTACATGGTTCTTACTAGATTGTGAGCTTCATAGGTATCTTTTTGTTAACTTTTGGGGGGTGCTAGGGCATTGAACCCAGAGCCTTCCACTTTATTTTAAAAATAAAATAAAAACTGTAGAAAACTATTAAAAAGCAAATAACATCTCAGGTAAGGCCAGTGTCTTTCTTGTTGCTGGGACAAAATACCTGACACCCACAAGTTAAAGGAGGAGAGTTTTATTTTGGCTCACTGTTTGTCGAGGTTTCAGTTATAGTTGGCTGCCTCTAAGGCAAGGTGGCATGGCAGGGGACAGTCCATGGCAGGGCAGACAGTAAGCAGAGCAGCATCAAGGGAGAAGGAAAAACGTATATATACCCTTTCGGGCACCACCCACAGTAACCCACCTCTTCTCACCAGGCTTCACCTCCCAACATCACATCCAGCTAGAAATCCATCAGTATCACACACCCGTGATCCACTCACCTCTCCAAAGCCCCATCTGTGAGCACATAAGGCTTTGGGGGATCATCTAGTTATAAACCATAACATTCTGCCCCTGGCGCTCCGAAGACTCATCATGCACATACCTTTATGCAAAATGCATTTAGTCATCTCTAAGAGTTGCCAAAGTCCTAACAGTTTCAGCATTGCTCAGAAGTTCAGGTCCAAATTCTCCTCTGAGATTTAAGGCAAACTCTTAGCTGAGTGCCCCTGTATAAATGAAACAAAACAAAACAAAACAAAACAAAAAAACACTTCCAACATACAAAGATACAAGATAAACATTTCCATTCCAAAAAGTACAAAAAGGGGTGTTGTCAGGTAGCTCCTTTTAGAAATGGCTCACCAAATAAATTTACTAGGTTTTGGGGGTGCTCACCTCTTAGTTTCCAGGTCCTTCTTGTCTCAAAGAATTGAACAAGACGAGCAAAAATGTTGACAGAGTTTATTTGAAAAAGTGAAGGTGGAGGGTAAGGGAGAAACGAGCTCTGTAGAGTGAACTTGGGCTGTAGAAAAGAGAGGAAAAGTTAGAAGCAAATAATGAAGAGGCATGACAGCAAGCTCTTAATGGCATCTTTGTCCTTATATTCCATACACATCTCATGGAAACCTAAGAGCAGTCTATATATGGGGCCTTGGAAATTATTTGGCACGTGTTCTGGGATCTTCTACTTAACAGGTCCTGTTAAATCCCTGAGCCAGCTTTGCCACACCCTAACTTCTTGCCTTATTTTCCCCAAGAGACACAAATCCCATAATTCTTTATGGGCTGTTGAGGGAGTGGAGGTCTCTTCTATAGCTTCTTCAAGCTGGAAAGGACTGTAGACCCTACCTACTGGGGGATTATGTGCTCTCCAACTACCTTGGGGTGCTGTGGCTCACTGGCTGGGTTTGAAGAAAGAAAAACCTGTCAGAAGACAGTGAGAAAAGAGTTAGTAACCATTGAGCTACCTGTTTGATAGGAGAAAGAAACTTTACTATTAGCCCAAATACGAGAAGAAGTAGGTCAGATTTCCATGCTTCCTGTAGAGAAGAATATATGTTAGAGAGGAATGTCAGATGCATTATCAAGAGTCTGAGACCCGTGATCTTAGCAAGATCCCGATTGCTTATCTAGCAGTACTGGAGTCTTGCTATTTGAAGAGAAATCTCAAGTCTTGAGGCTCACAGGAGTATCTTTTTCTTTTTGGGTGATTTTGTTCTTTAGATAGTTTGGGTGGAACTGGCTTTGTTTTTAAAAGATGAATCCAATTATCTATTTCTGTCACTTTTACTGCAGTGGGTATGGCAAGTGTCACTGAAAAGAGGCCTTCGCATTTTGGCTTTAACTGGTCAGTGGGTGTTCCCTCTCTCCAAGTTTTTAAGAGCACTTGGTCTCCAGGATAGACACAGTGGTCCCCCTGGGAATTCTGTTCCCATACATTTGAATAGCTGGTTGTAGTTGGCCCAGGTTAATGAGATATTGTAAAATCCTCATGGTCTCTGGGTCTACTATCATATCAGAGGATCTCAAATGGCCTCAGGCTTCGCCTGGTTTTGGGCATGTTACGAAGCCTCATGAGTGCTATTGGCAGAAATTGGAGCTAGGACTCAGATGTCTCTTGGCAAAGTTTTGCCAGGGTTCACTTTAGGGTCTGGTTGGCTTTCTCTACCTTTCCAGAAGATTATAGCCACCAAGTGGAATGGAGGCGGTACTTTATTCCTAAAGCCTTTTGCCACTCCCTGAGTTATTTGGGTGGTAAAAGAAGGTCCATTGTCACTCTGGAGAGACTGGAATAGTTCAAATCTGGGGATGATTTCTTTAAGAAGCACCTCGACTACCTCTGTAGCCTTTTCTGAATGGATAGGAAAGGCTTTATTCTACCCTGTAAAAGTGTCAATTAGGACCAACATCTTTTTAAATCCTCTACATGGTGGCATATGGGTAAAGTCTAATTCCCAGTCCTCTCCAGGGTATGTCACTCTCCACTGTAAAGTTTCTAATAAAGGAGGTGGTTTTGGCTTACCCAGGTTATTGTAGGCACAGAGTGGGCAAGCTTTATAGACCTGTCAGGTAGTTGTCATTAGTCCTAGTCCTGTGAAAACTCAAGTGACCATTTCCAATGTAACATCTCTTCCCATATGGAAGGAATCATGAAATGTTTTTATAGCCTTTCACTGTGTCCACTGGGGAAGGACCAGTTTGTTTTCTAAATACCACGAGAATCCCTTTTTAATTTCCCCTTGTCCTAAAGCCCATTTATCTTCCTGGGAGATATAGACTGGTTTTAATAGTTCCACAGGAACTGGGAATAAAGCTAGAGTCTTAAGGGGCTGTAATGCTGTCCTTTCTGTTTCCCTATCAGCCTTTTGATTTCCCAAGGAGATGTCAGACATATCTCTTAGTGCCCTTAAAACAGTGCATGACTGTGACCTGCTTGGGAAGATGGACTGCCTCTAGGAGTTGTAGAATTCCCTGCCTGTGCTGCCTTTCAGTGTCTTTCTTGGACAAAGCTACTTCTGTCAGTGAACCCCATCTCCTCAGGGCCTTGGAGGGGCAGGTCACTGATGTGCTGACTTATTCACAGGACTGGCTAACTTCTGGGCACAGGAACAGTAAAGAATCTCTGATTAGGGGTCCCCTCTACCCCAACTATGGCTGTAGATCCAGAAGAGGGTTTTCTAGAATACTGGGGACCCTTCCCACAACACCAGTTATCAGGGGCCCCTGCAGTGAGTACCTAATCTCCTGCCTGGAATTATGGTGCACAATGAGAAAGAGAAAGAGACAAAAATTGCAAGGAAAGAGGGCTCTGGGATGATCAATGTTCTCTGGGAACAAAGACCAAGAATGTCCAGCTAGACACCATTTTATTAGCCTGTGCAGTGGGAGGGGTACAGTACTTTTCCTGGAACAGCATAGAAGTAGTGATTGAATGGGCAAGGTTAACATCATAAAGGATACAAGTTAAGATGCATTCCCACGCTTGGGTACTAATTTTCCCTGTGTTGTCCTAAGCAGATTTCATCCTGCTCTGTAAATTTCACAGCCTCATTGACCAAGAGGAAGTGGGATTTCCACATTCCAAAACTGGCCCACAAGGCAGGGCAAGGAGGGATTCGGACAGATTCTACGTCAATTTATAATTTGTCATCCCCAACATTTCCTTATTTTTGTTTTTGTAATTGCAGTAGTTGAAATAACATACAGGCTATGATGGCCATCATAGCTTTTTAGGAGTTTGTGGGAGACCCTGTCATGACACCAGTTGGGAGCCTCCTGCATTGTCTTCTTTAGTTGTCCCCATGTTATGGTTTTTGTATCTTTCCATCTCAATACTTGAGGTGTTGGGCTTTCCTCCAGGGTCATCCTCGAGAATGCTCACACTGGAGGGCCAGACGGGAATAGGCTCCACCACAGGGCTGGGATGTTCCTTTCTTCATGGTCACACACCCTGGGAGGGCAGCCATAATAGTGTCCGTCATCTGTTAACACACAAGTATACCCTCAACCCCATGTTATTAACTATATTGCGCCATCCCACTTTCCTGTTTGGATGTCCTTCTATAGGACTTGAGCCCTGGGCATGTTTGTCAGATTTGTCCTTTTGCCAATGAAGTTCTCATGGAGGGTATTTATTTTCTGCAACAAGGTTTAAAAAATTTAAGGTAATGATAGCAAGATCTAATTGTGCATGTGGAGATAACCACCATATTTCTGCTTTTTGTTTTTGTAATTGTGTTTTTAAAGAAAGGTGACTATGTGGATCTAAATAACTTAGCTGTCTATAATATTCCCCCTCTGAAGAAGTATCCTAACTGTGGTTAGGGGAGAGTGGGTGTAGATTCCATCTTAACTGCTTGGAACTGAGAAGGGTTGCTATAAGGGGAGATTGCCATCAGGAGCCTTCTCCAGAGAGCTAATCTAATGGGCCTCAGAAATGAGTCATGTAGTATGAATTCTTACAGATTTTATTGTAATTTATTCTTAATAACCCATAACAATAGTCAATTACTGGTGTAACTGGAAACTGCCAGAAGGAGTTAGTGATTGGAGCCCCTTCCTATATCTAGCTTATTATTATGACATTGTTTTATATATCTTTTGGGTATATTTTTCTGCTGGATGTTCAAGACCAAGTTAAGCTGAGACCTGTATTAATAAAATTAACCTTTTGCTATCTGTCAAGGTCAATTGTCACCTCAGGATTTACCTTGGAACCATGTATAGAGCCTCTCAGTTCTACTGTCAGCATCAGCTGTCAGGATGAGTCACAGCCTTTGCTTGACCAATTGCTTTCTTTGAAAGCATGGAAGACTTTTCCCTCTTGTGACCCTCGTTTGGCACACTGTTCGCTGTGTTTTCATCCCCTGGGGCTCAACAGTCTCCCTGGTCAGGAGGTTATGTAAATCACCAGAATTGTAGGCTGTTGCAGAAAAGGTTTCCTCATGTCCTGCGTCCTCATTGACCTTGGAGGGCTGGGGCCAAAATATTGGCAGTCCTCTTAGCCCAGTTACTTTTCTGGCTTTGGCCTCCAAACCTCAGTTGTTGAACACCCAGAAAAGAAGATCAGTGACATTAGCATTGTAGTAGGAACAGTGAGCTTAATTATTATAATTTTATCTGGAGAGCAAGCATTTTGAAATATAAAGTACAGCCAGAAGACTGTTATTTCTTACCAACCATTGTTGTCCTAATTGAATCCCTGTAGAGTGTTAGACAGTTATAATTTATATTAGAATACAATTATAATTTATAAAGAAAACTTGAGATCAAAAGCCATACATAATATTTTAGCATGGCAATCATGATGACACTAATTTTGTAACACACTTAAATCTCCATTTGGGTATAGAATAATCTTTTTAGTCAGTCATCTCTGTCTAGTACATAAGAAGCTCTTACCTAATTTGTTGTCCTTTAATGGAATGTCATTGAAGAAATTTGTGATATTGTCTGGACTATTTAATACCTAAGCATCTCTAAGTGTAATAACACTGTATAACAAAAACATCATAGAAGCCCCCCTCCTTTTTTTTAATTATTTTTTGACAGGTGGTCTCATGTTGGTTTCACATATACCTCTTATTACAAATACCTGGAGCATAAGAGAAAGGCAGACATCTGAATCTAAAAGAAAAAGCTTATCAGTATAAATAATCCCACTTTTACTTTTTAGAAGACCTGTAGATCTGGAAGGTATAAATACATTTAATACAGCATGAAATTAGCAATAATGAATTGTCATAGCCATGTGAAAACTTGTATTTCTGAATTTAGTTTTGTACCAACAGCATCTTTTAATGAGAAAACCTTATTGTTTTGTTTATTGAAAACTTAACCTTTTGACAATGACCAATGTAAGCATATCATAATAATATATTTAATGTTTATAGGGGTGTCTCCCATAAGGCTATGGGAACTACTGGGGCCTCCTTAATGAACAAAGGCTGACATAAGATTTTTCCAGGCAGCTGCTCCTTTGTTCACCAAGGGGAGTCCTGTCCAACAGCTCACCCACCCTAAGGGATGTCTATATAACTATCTTAACAATTTTTTGATGACCTGTGAGAACCAGATCATAACAAACACATTATTACTATTTTATTAGCCTGTGCAGTGGGAGGGGTACAGTACTTCTCCAGGAACAGCATAGAAGTAATGGTTGAGGGCCGGTGAGATGGCTCAGCAGCTTAAGTGCCTGCCCGGCAAGCGCGAGGGCCCGAGTTCGACTCCCGGATCCCACATACGAAAAAGGGGCCGGTGATATCGCTCAGCGGCACGGGCGCCTGTTGGTGCGCGAGGTCCTGAGGTCGACCCCCCGGTACCCACAAAAAAATAAAAAAATAAAATAGAAGTAATGGTTGAATGGGCAAGTTTAACATCATAAAAGAAATAAGATTCATCCCCACACCTGGGTAATAATTTTCCTTGTATTGTCCTCAGTAGACTTCATCCTGTTCTGTGAGCTTCACAGCCTCATTGACCAAGAGGAGGCAGGATTTCCACATTCCAAAACTGGCACACAAGGCAGAACAAGGAGGGATTCAGACAGATTCTGTGTCAATTTATAGTTTGTGGTCCCCAACACTAGAGAAGTAAATCAAAACAGGATGAAATAATTGAATTGGTTCACCCATGATGTCCAGGGTTGCCCAAGTTCCTCAGAGGAGATGGTAATGTGGACATGGGTATTGCAGGTTCTCCTGGACCTCTTCAATCATCAGAGCAGGAAATGAGAGTTTTGACTGGCCTATGGCAGTGGGGACAGTCACACTTCCTATGCCATGAGTCAGGTGCATCAGCTGCCTCACACACAGAGCAGGGCCCAGACAGAGACTTGGTGCAATCTCATGCCCAGTGTCCAGTCCTCTTACACTTTAAACAAAAACCTAGGTTGTCCCTAGGTTTTTCTTTAGACAATTTGGATACATTTAAAGTGTTATCAATTGCAATAGCTATAATCTTAGCCTTTTTCTTTTATCCCTCCTGTGGATCCCAGTTGTTGAACACCCATGTGCAACAATTGGACTATAGGTGTCTATGGCCCCATCTGAAGCTTTTGTAATTTATGTCGAATATCTGGGGCTGTAAACTAGAATATCATCTCATTCAGTGGCAAACAGAAATTGAGAATCTGGATGTAGGGGGATGGAAAAAATGTGTCTTTTAAATCTAAGACTGAGAACCTATTAGTATCCCCTGGAATTTGGGAGAGAATTGTACATGGATCTGTCAGTAGAGGAAGGGTTGGCGTTGTAGTCAGGGTTTGCAAGGAAAACAATTTAATACAGGACACAAAATTTATAGGATTATTTTATAGTAGTCACCCAAGAGTCAAATACAAAAAGAGTGCAGGAAATCTGTCCACACGCTAAAAACCCAAAGAATCCAGCTGAGGGCCTGGATTCCACAGCAATGTCCTTCATGAGTCCAGCTAAACACCTAGAGCCCATGGCAGTAGCCCCCATGAATCCAACTGGAGGCCCAGAGCCCACGACAATGTCTTATGTAGGTCTGTTTCACGGATCTGTGCTGGGAAGGCCCAAAGGTCAGTGGTAGAAGCTAGAAAGTCTGCACCAGCAGGATGAAGGATCTGTGCCAGCAGGCTGAGGGATCTGCATCGGAGCCACAAAGCAACACTCAAAGTAAGGACCAGAGCTCCCCTGAAAAGTACCACAGCCATCCTCAATGACAACGAGGTCCCAAGCTCCTCCAACTGATGATGAGAACAGCCAAGTTCCTATCAGGAAAGCCAGCACAACAAGCTCCTTGAGGAGAACCAACAGCACCACCTTTTCCTCTCCAGTTCTCCTTTTTATGTTGTTGGCAACAATCCTCAGTTGGGCCTTCCACACCCAGCACCACACTGGTTCAGTTCAGCTGGGTATTACAAGTTGACCACCAGTTGTCAATCCACCACAGTTGGAATGGCAGGCCCTTTAATGAGGCAGAGGTACTGTACCATTCTCCACTCTTGTGATTAGTATATCTACAAAAAACTCAACACACCTCTTTATCTCTCTGGTAAGAGCACCTAGCATATCAGACATCATTCTTAGTCCCTCACTAGTACTACAGTCCTAGTTTGGTTCTGTTGAAGGAGGAATAACCTTTCCATGATGGTTCTTTTCCCCATGGGGCATAACACTGATTTTGTGTTAAAGGCACATTGTTGTGGCTGTATAATACCCATGTTTATTCTTTAGAATATTTCTATTGATGAATTCTTAATTTTAATTTTATGAGTTTTATTATATTAAACAGTGAGTACCTAACAGGAAAAATATTTTTAAAAATAATGTATTGGATTTTTAATATTTAATGAGTGTTTATAAAAAAGCATTGGGCCGGTGAGATAGCTCAGCAGCATAAGTGCCTGCCCGGCAAGCGTGAGGTCCTGAGTTCAACTCCCAGTACCCACATAAAGGAAAAAAGGGCGGTGATATCACTCAGTGGCACAAGCGCTTGCTGGCAGGTGCAAGGTCCTGAGGTCGACTCCTGGTACCCACGTAAAAAAAACAAAAAAGAAAAGCATTGAAATTTTCAACATTCACTGTTTTTTGGGGGTACAAAGTCTAAAAAAATAACAGAAATAAGTTCCTATATGAACTACAGTGAAAACACCAGTACAATTCTACAACAAAAATAATCTTCACTTCAGTTGTCATACCCAAGGCAGTCTTTACACACGACAACAGTATGTTCTATACATATGTATCACTTACACTGACAGCACATGTTTTGCTTTCATGGCCTTTTTGGAGAACACCCTTGACATCTTGCTGATCTCACTGTATTGTCAGGAGGTTCTTATTATATTATACAATGTGTAGTTAACAGAAACATAAAATATCAATAAAATAAAGTACTAAATTCTTAATATGTATTGCATATTTAGAATAAACATCAACATTTTCACATAAGCTGTGTACTTGCTTACAAAACCTATAGGATAATCAGAAGTAAATTCCTATGTGAACTACAATGAAAATACCAATAGTACTTTACAACAAAAATAATCTTGGCTTCAATTGTCACACTCAAGGCTGTCTTCACACACAACAGCTTCATATTCCATGCATGCATCTCACTTACACTAACAGCACATGTTTAGCTTTCCTTTCCTATGTGGCAGGCCATTCTTTCACCTCTTCTTGTCTTCTGTTTCATTAGGAGCTTCCTACCATGTTGTGCAGTGTGCACTTAGCAGGACAATAAGATAACAATAAAATATCAAATATGTAATGAGTGCTTAGAATAGACATCAAGATTTTCAGATCAGCTGTTCCCTTGCTTACAAAACCTGAAAGATAACATCAGAAATAAAAACCTATGTGAACTTTAATGTAAATACAAACAAAAATCTACCACAGAAATATTCATTGCTTCAACTGTCACACCCAAGGCAGTCTTCACACATGAGAACTACGTGTTCCATACATAAGTATCGCTCGCACTGATAGCATGTATCCTGTCCTTTTTTGTAGGGCACAACTGACATCTTTTTGGTTTTCCTGTTGTGTAGTAGGTGTTTGTGATGCTGTGTCTGCCTGTTCACCTGTCAGCTCACCAGTGTGTACCACAATTTTTGCGTAGTTCTCTAGGCAGAAACATTTTGTTTTTCCTCTGCTATAAATGATCCCTTATGAGTTCCAGTCCCAATCTTCTAAGAAAATTTCTCCGTGATATTTGACACTTGTTATTTTCTATGTAAACTATCAAACTATGCCACACATGTTTAGGATTGAATAAAACACAACCATTATCCAACACTTTGTGTTTCAAGTGACATCATAGTTGCTTTATAACTCATCCACAACATCTATTCTGCCTTTGGTTTTGTAGAAAGTTACCATCTCAGGCTTCCTTTTTTTTTTGTACCAGGAATTGCACTTGCCAGGGAGGCACTATGCCACTGAGCTACATCTCCAGCCCTCAGGCTTCTGTTTTGTCAAGATTTTCATATCAATATTTCCATCATGGTGCAATGCTGACATCAACAGTACCAGCTTGTTTTTCTTTGCCATGTATGAAGCCAGTGTTATATCTCTCTGAAATCCAAAGACTGCACTATATAGTTCTTTGTTTTGAAATTGCAACATTTCATTTGGAATTTCTGCTTTGTTCCTGCATCCAGTTCCTATGCTGGTCAACTTGTGCTTTTAGCAAATGTAACATCAGCTGGAAACTGGTAAACCCATTGTAGAATGTCACATCCCAATTAGTTTGGGAGGTAGGAGCAACGAGTCTGTTCACAACATCATTTGGTTTATTATTATATAAATAAGGACCTGGTGGCTGAGTTCCAGGATAAATTTTCAAATTGAAAGCATAATATGTCTTCACATCTACAAGGGCATAACTTTTTATGCTGTTTTGTGAAGATTTTTTTTTTTTTTTTGGCATATGCTACATAAAGGTACATCTACCATGAAATGCTGCAGTATGTCCATCGATAGTCGTGTATTCAGATGGTATGGAAATTGCTTGACAACTGTCTACAAATCTCTCCAACGAGTGGATAGCAGCCAGATTATCAATTATTTTTCTTTCTTGGCAGGTAGTTTTGTCATCAGACCTCAGGCAAAACCAAATGTCCTCAGTGTCATTGTTATTTTACAAACCTTGAACCCACATCCATCACTTTTCCATAAGTCTTTTCCATTCCTGTGATAACCATGAGAAAGCCCTGCTAAGTACAGCAGACCTATGAATGCTTTTGGTTCAGCTAGTGAGTTGTCATAATAAACACATTTTTGAGTATGGCTACTGCCACATATAGAACATTTTACTTGTATTTCAGCATTTGTGTATTTCAATTTCACAACATCTTGTAGCATTTCATCTGTTACAATTTCCAACACTGAATGGCAGTGCTGGCATTCTGTCCAATAGGTCTCACCCCTGCCAAGATCCTCACTATATTTTTGGACCTAGTTCTAACATTGCATCATTCCATTTGGCTGCATGACCACTTTGTGCCATTTCGACTCGTCAAATATGTACTCACATTGCTGTTTTCTTCGTCATCTGAATCAGGGAGGTCTGCATTCCCTGTGCCTGTATTGGTCGATTCTTGCTGCATTTCACCGTCATAGGACCTTTGGGTCACATGGCCAACGTCAAAGTCATTATCTTCATTTTCTATGCATGAGTCCCCTGATGATTCACTTTTGAGCTCTTCTAAAACATGCAAATCTGGTTTTTCATGTGCCATTGTACTTCACTGGGCTACTTCTATCAGAAAAATTGAAAGAAAAATTTTTAAAAACAAATATTAAATGCATAAAAATTTAACAATCAGCATTTCATGGTTAAGACTCCCCTGTTGCTGCTTTGAAGTGACTGTACATACCTTGCCATTCATCTGCCAAATGGATAAATGCGCAGATGGGTTCTTTCTTTCCCCAGGCACAGCTACTGTGAGCCACACCCACATTCCATTAAGGTAAAGTAAATGTTTACATAACAGAAGAATGGTATGGGTGTATTTACACACACACCCCATGATGCTCTGGGAAACTTATGCAAAAACTGTTACATGAAGCAACATATGAGTAAAAATCCTGGCTTGACACTTCTGCACACATGTACACACCTTGCTGTTTATTATACCAAGTGGGTAAACACAAAGATTGCTTCCTATATCCCCTAGGCACAGCTACTGAGATGCATATCTGGCTACTATTATAGTAAAATACAAATTTGCAGTAGAAAAGTATAGGTTGGGTTTTTGTAATCCAATGTTATGCCCTATTAAAGCATATTGTCCACCTACCTAGTTCCTAGGCTTTTGTAGGATTCCTTGTCTCTGCTTTGCACTGTAGGGCATCTGTAACTGAAAAGGGGGCCTGATTTATTGGCCTGGGAACTGTAAGGAGGTGGATGAGACCTCCCAGTATCATCAAACAAGTCAGAGAGACCTACATGCCCCTGAGAGACAAGTGAGGGTTCCAGGACAGGGCCGTTCTCTTAATTTTTGTGCATTTCCTGGGATAATGAATCACAAAAGCCTGTACATAAGGGATTTCACTCCACCTTTTATATTTTAGGTAGAAATGCTGTAACTGGAGAATAGTCTCATAATTTAAAGTACCATCCCATACCCATCTCTCACCATTTTCCAATTTGTATTGAACCCAAACCGTGTTGCAATAGTAGATAAGCTGTTCCTGTTCTAAAATGTCAGGATCAAACCTTTCCTATTCATCAATGATATGGCCTAGTGGTGAAGTCGGTAAAATCTTTGTGCCGGCGAGGTCTGAGAGGTTTCCCATTGGCCTACAGAGAGAAGGAGACAGCTAGGTCTTGAATCCTTAAGAGGACGTCCCATGTGGAAGGACGGTTTCACAAAATATCTATTGTGAGACCCTAACACCAACTAGGCATCTGTCTCTGTCCAAGTGATGCCAGCATCATTAACCACAAAAGAAAAGCCCCCTGAGGGCTTTTGTCTCCAGTTGGGGCCCATTGACTTATAAGGGGAAGGGGACCAAGCCACTTCTTGCCCTTACCTAGTCCTTTAACTCCCATGACATAAGGGTTAAACTTTCCCCAAGCAAAATTTCCTTAGCCCCTCAGTTGAACCCTTTGATGGTTCTTTACTTAAGCAGAGTGAAACCATATAGGAAAAGCATCTCTTGCATTTACTCTGATAGTAAAAAGGCTAAGGACAGGGATGGTTCTGCTTTTGTATACTCACAGTCACTTTAGTTAGGTTGTAAATGCTGCTAAACGCTGTTCTGCTCAGGCCGTCAGGCATAGATTTTAACAAGGAAGAAATCCAGAGCTTCAGGAGGGCTCTTGGACCCAGAGGAAGCCGAGTCAGCTAAAGCTAGCTTGGCTTGCTGCCCACTGGGAACAGGGGCCACTACAGGCCACGCATGGGGCCTCATCCCAGTGTCACCCACTTCTGGCTGAGGCTGGCATGTGCTCCCCAGCCCAGTCACCCCTATGCTCCAGCACCACCCCAAGCAGACCACCAGTACCACCAAAGCCCACCCCCTCAGGCCTCCATGACCTTGAGTCAGGAATTGCACTACATAGGCTCGACTGAGGTCCAGCCACTCTTGAGTCCATTGTTCTGGCCCTGGTGAGGGGCAGGGGAAGAGGTCACATCCCAGCCTTGTGGCCCTGTGCCCAGGGTTTGGCCTTTTGTGCCCACATCTGCTCATAGCCATGGCCCCTGTAAGTTGGTCACACACCACTGGCACCACCTCCAGGGAATAGGCCTCTGGGACCATTGGGCACCAGCCACCTGCTCCTCCCTTTGTAGCCCCACCTAAAGCCACGCAAGTTCTTCAAGTGACCACACAGTTTTTTTCTGTGCAGGATGACACTATGCCAGTTAAAATAATTCAGAAGAAATCAGTTTCTTTCCTCTCATTCTCCAAAATCAGAGGCTTAGCTCTTAAAGCCAGTTAATAAAAAATAAAAGAAAGAAAAAAAAAAAAAAGGGAAAGGGAAAAGATGGCGGCAGGTAACCAAAGCCCACATAGAGGTCATGTAACAAGACAAGATGGCATCTAGCCATGTGGCAAGACAATATGGAGATGCCCCAGACCAAAACAGAGAAACCCAATAGAAAGAAAAACGAATTACAAACTAGGGTAAGCAGAGACTGGACTAATTTCCAAAAAGGATAACAAAGTACAACAGACACACTGACCACAAGGCATCTACTTAACTCATACCCATGGAGTGAGCACAAGTTAGAAAGAAAAAGTCTATTGTGGCTGGAAGTAAAGCAAACCCCCCCCCCATATACTGGGGCCAGGAACACCTTCCCTGGTACCTTGAGAAGAGTCTCCTGATTCCAAGCCTAGGGGAGAGAGTGAGGGAAAGGAGGGGGGAAAAAAAGCCTCGTGGAGAAAAATATTGTGCCCTGAGGGCCTTACCTTGATCTCCTGGTACCCAAGCTTTTCTCCTGGCTGGCTATGCCAAATGTTGTTGGGTAGCTCCTTTTAGAAATGGCTCAATGGGTGTGGTGGTGTGTGCACTCAGGAGGCTAAGGCAGGAGGATCACCGTGAGTTAAAAGAGGCCAGCCTGGGCTACATAAGTGAGTTCAAGGCCAGCCTGCACTACATAATTAGACCCTGTCTCAAAAAAAAAAAAAAGAAAAAAAGAAATGGTTCACCAAATAAAGTTTCTGGGTTTGGGGGTTGCTCGCCTCTTAGTTTCCATGTCCTCATCTCAGAATTGAACAAGACAAGCAAAAATGGTGACAGAGTTTATTGGAAAAAGTGAAGGTAGAGAGTAAGGGACAAACGGGCTCTGCAGAGCAAACTTGGACCAAACAAAAGAGAGGAAAATTTAAAAGCAAATGGGGGACACAGGGTGGTCTATTGTGAAGAGGCATGATAGCAAGCTCTTCATGGCATCTGTGTCCTTACTTTCCATCCACACCTAGCAGGAACCTGTGAAGAGTCTCCATATAGGGTCTTGGGAGTTATTTGGCACATGTCTTGGGATCTGGTAATTAACAGGTCCCACTTATTCCCCCAGCCAGCTTTGCTATACCCTATCTTTCTGCCTCAGGCATAGAAAAGAATGGGATCAAAGAGCAAAATCCAGCAGAGCAAATATTAAATCCCATAGTTCTATGTCTAATACCTAGGGCAATCTGTGGTGAGATGTGAACTCCAAAGAGTTGTAGCCCTCATGGCTTCTCTCGGGCCAGCTTTGCTCATTCCTTGCAGCTTTCCACAGACAACCTCCTTTCCTGGCTTCTCCAACTTTCTGGGATCACTACTGCACTTTTGGCTTCACACACTGTCCTCTCTCAGGGGTACACTGTCTGGCCTCCCAGGCCTTCTTCTGAAACCCAGGTAGAAACCCTGCTGACCCCACAACTCTTGCATTCAGCATGCGCTAGAAACCAGAACCATGTGGATAACACCGAGGTCTGCCACCAGCTGAAGCAGTAGCCAGGCTTCCTTCTCTCGGCTGTAGAGGTTGAGTGCTTGAGCACTATGAACCCAGTCCTGAGGAACAAATTTCCTAGGCTGCTGCCATTCTGGAACATGGTGCTCTATGGTTCTCTTCTCAAAGGAGTACTTCACCTTTGAAATTTTGAGGCTGCAAAGGGTGGAGTCTTGCTGATTCTTGTGATGCCCTCAGGCCCTCTTTTCTATTGTCCAGATTCAAAGTACTTGGCTTTTAAATGGTAATCTTTTCAGCAACCAAGTTCTCCTCTGTTCCATCTTTGCAGGCCACAACTTTACCAGAGTTTCCTTTCTGACCAAACTGAAAACTTTTTAAATCATTCTTCTAGGCCGTTTGCTCTTCATTCTCAAGGTACAGCTGGCTAGAAGCCCCTGACAGTAGCTATCCCACCTCCTCAACATTAGACTGCCTTGAAATTTCTTCTGCCAGATTAATTAGTCTACTGCCCTTTACTTCAGTCTCCTGCAGTGTCTCTGGACATGAGCAAAATGCAGACAAATTTTCTGCCAAAACATAACACACTACCAATGTAGTCCTTGTTCCCAGCTAAAACCTCCTGAGCCTCATCTTTACCAAATGCATTTCTCTCAGCATTCTTGTCTTTTTAGTCTGACCAGAATCTTCCATCAAGCTCAACTCACAGCATTCTAGGACTGCTTCTCCAGCCGTCATCTCCAAACCTTTCCAAACTCCTCCCTCAAGCCAGTTCCAAAGGCTTCTGAACCACATGTTCAGGTAGTCATAGCAATGAGCCCACTTCTGGTACCAAAACGTGTCTTAGTTACTTTCCTTTGACTCACAGTTTGTAGAGGTTTCAGGTCATAGTCCCTCCATGGTAGAGAGACATGGCAGAGTTCATGGCGTGCTGGCAAGAGGCAGAGAAGCATCAAGGGAGAAGGAAGACTATATACTGTGTACTGTATACTGTTGCAGGTCACACCCACAATGACACACTTCTGTCTTGGTTACTTTTTTCATTGTCGGATAAAATATCCGACACCCAAAGTTAAATGAGGAATGGTTTATTTAGCTCACAGTTTATAGAAGTTTCAGTTCATAGTTGGCTAGCTCCACAGCAGGATGGCATGGCAGAGGGGCATTGCAGAGGAGAAACTGTTCATGGCAGGCGAAAGGCAGCAAGCTACAAGTGACCAGTGATGACACTAGCCTTCTTTATGTCCCTTGTATTTTATCCAGGCTACCACACCCAGGATGGGGCACCCTTAATCCTACCCAGAACTATGCCAAACCAATCAGTGGACTAATTTAGTAATCACACACCCTTAATCTCAGGATCACACACTCTAGATCCAGCCACCTCTGAAAAGGCCCCACCTGAGATGGGGGACATCTAGACACAAACCATAACAACCTCTTTCCACTCCCTACATCACACCCACCTGTAAACCCATCAGTGGACTAATCCAGTATCTCACACCCAGGATCCAGAATCACACACCCATGATCCGGTCACCTCCCAAAAGCCCTGCCTATGAATACATGAGGCTTTGGGGGGACATCTGTTATAAACCATCACAGCCACCTCTTAGACATTGTCATTACATGGGTCTTTCATGCAGTACTGGGCTGCTTAACTCACAGGTGGAGCAGTTCCGTATTGGTTGATTGAGGGACTCAGCAGTGTCCCAGCCCTGTACTCTACCATCCTCAAGACATCATGACTTTCTCACAGCAAGGAACCCTTGCCATAAAAAGTCCTGACAGACCTTTCTGTGGTTTGGTGGCCACAGTTGTATGTGGTGTATCATTGCCTAGGGAAGCAGAAGGCCAGGCCTGGGTGAGATCAGGCTGCTCAGGGTCCTCAGATCCTAGAGGAGCCAACCCTCTCCCAGGAGGGTGGGCAGAGTCATGCTAGGGGACGTGGCCTGCAGGTCTGGGACTCAGGCAAATTGTTTTTCCAAGGTGCAGTTGTTCTTGATTTACAGTTTTGTGTTCTTTCTACTTAGGAAGTTAAAATCTGCCATTTACTCTTTATAAGTGCTATTTTTTGTTATGCCCATATCAGACTCTACTTGACCATGTCTTCAGCTTTGGGTATTAAAGCTGTTTTCAGTTTTTTCTATTTTAAACAATGGTATTTCCTCATAGCAACAAATGTTCATTCTAAACATACATGTTGATACTAAATTTCAAGTTGTATTCCTCAAGGTTGGTTTTATGAGTTGTATTATAAATATTGTTTAATGATTATGTAGGAAGATGATTACATTATTAACGATCATTATTAAGTGGAGTCATCAACATACTTCAGGCTTTTGACACATATCACCCAATTGCTTTGTTAAAATGTTGAATCTATCAGTTTAGCCTTATCTTCCATAGAGGGGAGTGTCTGATTCTCCTCCTCTCCTCAGTTTTCCCTTTTATCCTTCTCTTTCTTCCATTAGTCAGTAATGGATTTCATTTGACACATATTTATTGAGCACCTCCTATAGACAAGGCACTGTGCCAGGTTGTGGCTATGCACTCTGGAGGCACCCTCACTCACTGTTCCTGCTGTGGCAGACAGACACGACTAATCAAGTCATCAGGCAAATGTGTGACTAAGACTCGTGATAAACTTATAAGAAAGCCACTCAGGGTTACAGGTGGTGTGAACTTTATATGCCCTCTGTCCTCTGCTGCAGCAGCAGGACTGAAGTGTGCTTTGGCCTTGTCCAGGCTATAGCAGTGCCAGGTGGCTGGTGGGCAGACAGCATGGAAAGTGTTTTTTGAGAAGTCTGGTGAGGGGAGTGGCGCCAGGGACTAGGACCTACCACAGACCTTGCTTTGGGCCTGGGCCTTTATCCTCAGAATAATGGGAAACCTCTCTGAAAGGTTTAAAGAAGAAAGGTGATAGTGACTTAAACTTGAGAACATTTTGGAAGAGGCCAGAATAGTAGATTCCTGGAATCCAAGATTAGATTGTGAAGGTAGGCATGGAGTCCCCAGTCAGCACCGAGTAACCTCAAGTTTCTAATGTGCTAATTTTATGGATGAAAATGTAAATCACGTTATGCTTTTGTGCCTTTAATTTTTAGTTTGATTGACTATTTTACCAAATGTTTGGCAGGCATTTGTGCTTTTTTTTTGTTTCAGTGGGGACAACACAGTCCAGTAGGCTAAGAGCCAAAGTATGTGGATCTGGTCCTGGCCCTGCCAATTCCTGGCTGTGTAACCTTGGGCAACTTTAATGACTTTGTTCTGTCTCTGTTTCCTCTTCTGTAAAATGGAACGAGACTCAGAAGATGGTTGTGAGGAACCACAGTCCTGCCCCATCCAAGTTGTACAGACGTGCATGCTCTGTTACCCAGGTGCACAGCTTCACACACATGCGCATGTGCACACACACACGTTAGCTGTCTGGCATGTGTGCTGCGATGGTGATTTCTGTGTCTTCGTTTGTTGATTTATATTTTTAAACACTTGCTACTATGAACATCTTCAAACGTGATCTTTTTAGAGTACAAAAACTTATCAGAGTGCCCTATTATCTATCTTTTTTGTGAGTTCTTCCATTGCTGTGGAACAGACCAGGTTATGTACATTGCTTTTGTCTTTTTTTTAAAAATGTTTTTACTTTTAATCCTTTAATACATTTGGTTTGTTTTGGTTTATTAATATAAAGCAGGACTCTAGATTTTTTTTTTTTTTTTCCAAACAGCCCGCCAGCTGTGTCAGCTCCGTCTGTTGAGTAACCCTTCTTCCTCTGCTGCTGCTTCTGGCTCTTCATCGTGCATTCAGCTCCTGCCCACACAAACCCTGTGGTGGTGGTGGAGGTCTTTTCTGTTAGTCTCTTATGCCACTCTCATTTTATACCAGTGCTGCATTGATTTATTAGCACAGCTATTGTTTTCTTTTTTGAAGTATTTCGGTCTTTTTTGCCTGTCCTTGCACTTTAATTTTAGATTAATGACTTTGTCAGGTATCTACTCCTTGCTGCCTCAACCTCATAGAATTTGCAGTAAAAGCCAAGTGTTGTGGTGCACACCTGTAGTCCCAGCACTCTGGGAGGCTGAGGCAGGAGGATCAAAAGTTCAAGCCCATCCTTGGTTAATTTAATGACTCAGTGAGACGCTGTCTCAAAATTTAAAAAAAAATTTAAAAAGGGCTGGAGATGTAGCTCTGGGTAAAGACCCTGTATTTAATCCCCAGTACCACAAAAAAAAAAAAAAAGAATTATTTACAGTAAACCATTATTAAATGAGTATGAATTAGCATTCATAAACTTTTCAGCCATCACATTTGGGGTTGGTATGCCCTTTTATTTAAGATATGTACTCCTCAGCAGAGTTTTATAGTTTTCACCTTATTAGCTCTTAACATTTATTAATGTTATTCCTAGCTCATTCCTTCTTTTCTTTTTTTAAATTTTATTTTGAGACAGCATCTCACTAAGTTGTGAAATTGGGCTTGAACCTATAAGCCTTCTGCCTCGGCCTCCTGGAGTGCTGGGATTACAGGTGTTTGCCACTAGACTCAGCTCATTTTAAATTTTTATTTGCTATTAAGAATATAGTTTTTTCCCTAAACATAAGGAAGCTATTGTGTATTGTATATTTCTGTTATACCCAGCCATTTTCTTTTTTTTTGTGTGGGTACCAGGAGTCGACCTCAGGACCTCACGTGCCAGCAGGCGCCCGTGCCGCTGAGCGATATCACCGGCCCTTTTTTCGTATGTGGGTTCCGGGAGTCGAACTCGGGCCCTCGCGCTTACCAGGCAGGCGCTTACGCCACTGAGCAATCTCACCGGCCCCCCTGCAGCCATTTTCTTTGATTGATATTGGGTGTTGGTTCTAAGAGTTTATCAGTTGATCCTCTTGGATCAACTAGGGTTATGGTGTTATCACATGCAAATAATCTGTTCTTCTGTCCTTTTAAATAGTTTACCTCATTTCTATTTTGTGTTACAGAATATGTATATGGAAACATTATTTAACATATACATTGGGCCGGTGAGATAGCTCAGCAGGCATAAGTGCCTGCCTGGCAGGTGCGAGGTCCTGAGTTCGACTCCCAGTACCCACATACAAAAAAAGGGCCGGTGATATCACTCAGTGGCACAGGTGCCTGCTGGCACACAAGGTACTGAGTTTGTCCCCTGGTACCCACAAAAAAAAAAAAAAAAAAAAAAAAAAAAAAAAAAATATATATATATATATATATATATATATATATATACACATTGAATGCTGTATTTCTTTGATTCTAAGACTGTTAAGCACATTCTATTGATTTAATGACAGATGAGGACAGTGTATTAAATGTGCACTTATATTCAACTCGTATTCAAATATCAGAAATATAAAAAACAATGCATCTCAGAATTCCTTATTTTATTTGTCATTTTAGTGGTAGTGTCTAAATGCTCCATTCAAAGTATGATATTGACTGTTCGTTTGTTTGTTTTTGGAGACAGGGTCTCACTATGTAGCCCAGGCCTTGAACTCACAGTGATCCTCCTGCCTCAGCCTCCCAAGTGCTGGGATTCCAAGTGTGTGCCACCACAACCGGCTGATATTGACTGTTGATTTATGATAAACAATTTATTAAAGAAGTGTCCTTTTCTCACACCCCCCATCTCCCGGTTTGCCTAAACAGGGAGACTATATCAAACCATATCACCTGATTAGAAGAGGTTTCACATTGATTTCATCAGCTTGGGGGTGAATGGTGACTACAAGGGTCAGTACCTCCACCCACAGTTCCTGCCTTTCTTAAACTTTCTTTATTTAGGAAAATACAGACTGGTATGAAAAAGTGGTGTGGAAGGGGCATTGTCCTGCCACAGATAATCAGCCCAGTGCTTAAACTAGGAGCTAAGCCTTTGAGTGGAAGGCAGGCTGGGATAAGGTGGGTTTTTAAGACCTACACGGTCTCTGTATTATAGTCTCCAGATGCCACTTGCACACAGCACAGAACATTCGCGGAGGGCTCTGATCAGTCTGTGTGTGAATCAGGATTAATGTGGCCTGCTGGTTGTTTTTGGTAAGAGTCAAATCCATAGACTAGGCAGCTGTGTTGGGATTCGTCGCTTTGTAGCTGAACTTTTTAGTGTGCTCCATGTTGGGGACTTCAACTGTCTCATGGGGTCCCCACTGCCCACAAAAACTCCAGAGAGAAGATGGGGAGAGGACAGAAGCCAGGTCAAGAAGTCATAAGCCAGAGTTGAGGTACACCTGTGGAAAGAAAAAAGTCACTAGCAGTGATTCATAATCTTTGTTTAGGAGACGCCAATCTCTCTGGGAGTCTGATGTATACACACTGTTTCTCAAGGGAAATGTACACATTCAGTTTTTTAATAAATACTTTTGAGTACCTACCATCTCCTGTATGAAGGGCCATTAGTACCCTGATGAGCAAAGCATGAGTGTAGCTCTGGCCTTATGGAAGTGGCGGTAAAAGAAATGACAACCACAAACCACACTAAGGCGGGTGAAAGTACCAGTGTGATATGTGCCAAGGGAGGGGCTCAGGGTGCTTCAAAGCATAGGATGGGGAGGCAGTAGTCAGCACTTCCTGAGGAAGTGTGGACTGAGCTGAGGTCTGAGGATATAATATAATGGGTGAAAATGACGCAGAGAGAGGCAGGAGCATGTGGCAGGAAGGAGTCAGCAACCTGGATAGAGGAGAAGGCTCAGGGAGGCAGGGCAGAGATGGGGAGAGGAGAGAGGACAGGATGCAGACACAAGCAAGGCCTCTGAGCCATCATGTAAAGATTTTTGCTGTTTCTAAAGAGCATTGGGAATCCATCAAATTGTTTTTTTGTTGTTGTTGAGAGCATAAATGATATGTATGAAAGCATATGCATGCAGCATTCATGTAAGTCATTGAAATTCAACAGTGAACTGAGTGTTCACTGAATCAGAGCCTTACCTGTATTGCTGAAGCCTCCTTTGTCCCCTCCCCTGTCTCTGTTCCCTCCCTTAAACTGCTAGTTTATAATTATTCTTTTTCTACAGTATTAGAGTTGAATCCAGGGGCACTCCATCACTGAGCTACATCCCTATCCCATTTTACTTTTTTAAAATTAATTTTATTGGTACACTTTAGATATACATAATGATCACATTCATCATAGGGAATTTGTACCTGTATGTGATATATCTCGATTCTTCTTTTTTCCCCAGTCCTCTCCCCTCCCTTCAACCCCTCTTCCCCTCCTTATTTACAAAAGCTTTGTTTCCATTTTTTTCCTTCTAGTCTCTTTTTATTTTCTTTTCCCTTCCTTCCCTCTCCCCTCCCCCCTCCCTTGTTCCCCTTCCCATTGGAACATTTTCTTCCTATTTCACAATATCTATTATACATTTTATTACTTGTTTACCCTTTCAGATTCTCACACCAGAGAAACAGTGCAGTATTTAAACATGTGTATTGAATTTATTTCACTTAAGAGTTTGGTCTCAAGGTGCATCCAGTTAGCTAGGAATGTCTCAAGTTTATCCTTCTTAACGGCTGAGTAGTACTCCATTGTATAAAAAATCTTTATCAATTTATCCATTGATGGACATTTGGACTGTTTCCAAGATTTAGCTGTTACAAACTATGCCACTATAAATATGGGTGTACATATATCACTATGGTATGGTGCTTTTAATTCTTTTGGGAAGATACCAAGAAGGGGAATAGCTGGGTCAAATGGGACCTCTAGTCCTAGTTTTTTGAGGCATCTCCACACTGATTTCCACAGTGGTTGCAGCCGTCTGCACTCCCACCAACAGTGGAGAAGCGTTTCTTTTTCTCCACAGCCCCTCCAGCATTTGTTATTGGTTGATTTCTTGGTGATAGGCATTCTTTCTGGGGTGAGACAGAATCTCAGCATTGTTTTAATTTGCATCTAATGAATGACCAATGATATTGAACATATTTTCATATATTTATTTGCTGTTTCTAATTCTTCATCTAAGAAGTGTCTCTTCATTTCGGATGCCCATTTTTGAATTGGGTCTTTAAATTTGGGGGGGGTCTGATTTTTTTTTGTGTGTGTGTGTGAGTACCAGGGGTCAACCTCAGGACCTCGCGTGCCAGCAGACACCTGTGCCGCTGAGCGATTTCACCGGCCCTTTTTCTGCATGTGGGTTCCGGGAGTCGAACTCAGGACCTCGCGCTTGCCAGACAGGTGCTTATGCTGCTGAGCCATCTCACCGGCCCCGTGAGTTCTTTATATATTCTAGATAGTAGTCCTTTGTCTGAGGAACAGCTGGCAAACATTTTTTCCCACACTGTGGGTTGTCTCTTCACTCTGTTGATTGTTTCTCTTGCTGTGCAATAGCATTTTTTTTTTTTTTTGTGGGTACCGGGGGTCGACCTCAGGACCTCACGTGCCAGCAGGCGCCTGTGCCGCTGAGCGATATCACCGGCCCTTTTTTCGTATGTGGGTTCTGGGAGTCGAACTCGGGCCCTCGCGCTTGCCAGGCAGGTGCTTACGCCGCTGAGCCATCTCACCGGCCCCCAATAGCATTTTAATAAGATGAAATCCCAGTTGTTGATTCTTTTTGATAGTTTCTTTGCAATTGGGGTTTTGTTCATAAGGTCTTTGCCTGCACCAATGTCTTCAAAAGTTCTACCAATTCTATCCTACAGCAGATTTAGTGTTTCTCTTTTAATATTTGGATCACTGATCCATTTTCATTTCAGTTTAGTGTTTGGTAAAAGATATGGGTCTAGTTTTAATCTTTGGCATGTGGAAAGCCAGTTTTTTCAACATCATTTATTAAAGAGTTTGTCTTTCTTCCAGTGAAGGTGTTTGGCTCCTTCATCAAAGATAAGGTAGCTGAGTATGTCTGAAGTCATTTCTGAACCTTCTAATCTGTTCCATTGATCCTCAGGTCTGTTTTTTGGTTTTTGTTTTTTGCCAGTACCATGCTGTTTTTATCACAGTAGCTTTGTAGTATAATGCAAGTCAGGGATTGTGATGCCTTCTACTTTGCCTTTGTTGCCCAGAATTGCCTTTACTGTCTTAGGTCTCTTCTAGTTCCAAATGAATTTTAGGATTGTTTTCTCTAATTCTGTGAGACATGCTTTTGGAATTTTGATCGGAATTGCATTAAATCTGTATAACAATTTTGCGGAGTATGGCCATTTTCACTATATTGGTTCTTCCTACCCAAGAACAAGGGATATCTTTCCATTTTATGATATCCTCTTTAGACTCCTTTTTCAGAGTACTATAGTTTTCAGTGTAGAGGTCTTTTACTTCCTTTGTTAGATTGATTCCTAGGTATTTCATTTTTTTGGATGCTATTGTGAAAGATGTTGTTTCCTAATTTCTCTCTCAGTGAGTTTGTTATTTGTGTATGGGAATGCTTTTGATTTTTGAGTGTTGACTTCGTATACAGCTAGCTACTGAATTTGGTTATTAAATCTAGAAGTCTTTTTGTGGAGGTTTTGGGGTCTTCTATGTAGAGTATCACGTCTTCCGCAAATAATGATAATTTAACTTCTTCCTTTCCTATTCTTATTCCTTTTATTTCTTTCTCTTGTCTAATTGCTCTGGCTAATGTTTCCAGAACTATATTGAATAAGAATGGTGATGGTGGACATCCTTGTCTTGTTCCTGATTTTACAGTGAAAGCTTTCAGTTTTGTACATTTACTATGATGTTGACAATTGGTTTGTCATAGATGGCTTTTATCAGATTGACGTAAAAACCATCTATTCCAATTTTCTGTAGGGTTTTTTTTTTTTATCATGAATGGGTGTTAAACTTTGTCAAATGCTTTTTATGCGTCTATTGAGATGATCATATTGTTTTTGTTCTTGGCTCTGTTAATGGGAATATAACATTTATTGATTTGCATATGTTGAGCCATCCCTGTATCCATGGGATTAATCCTGTTTGGTCATGGTGTATAATCTTCTTGATTTGCTGCATTCTATTCACCAGTATCTTATTGAGGATTTTTGTGTCTGTTCATTAGGGAGATTAGCCTCTAGTTCTCTTTTTTGGTTGGATCCTTCTCTGAGTTTGGTATCAGGGTAATACTTGCTTCCAGGAATGAATTTGGGAGTATTGCTTCCCTTTCAATTTCATCAAAGAGTTTGAGAAGTAGCAGTTGTAGGTCTTCTCTAAATTTCTTGTAGAATTCAGCAGTGAATCCATGAGGGCCTAGGCTTTTCTTTGTTGGGAGGTTTTTAATTACATGTTTGATTTCATTGATTGTTATTGGTTTATTTAGGATTTTCATATCTTCTTGGTTGAGCTTTGGTAATTCATATGTATCTAGGAATCTGTCCATTTCTTCTGCATTTTCCATCTTATTGGAATACAAGTTTTCAAAGTAGGCGTAGATGATCTTCTGGATTTCTGCAGGGTCCATTGTGATATCACCCTTTTCATTCTTAATTGTGTGGATTTGAGTACTTCCTTTCCTTTTTTTTTAATAAGGTTGGATAAGGGTTTGTCAATTTTATTTAATCTTTCAAAGAACCAACTCTTTGATTCATTGATTCTTGTATTGTTTTTTTAGTGTCCAATACGTTAATTTCTGCTCTGATCTTTATAATTTCCTCCCTTGTACGAGCTTTTGGCTTAGCCTGCTCTTCTTTTTCTAGAAGTTTGAGGTTCACCATTAGATTGTTTATTTGTGCTCGCTCTGTTTTCCTGATATAGGTATTTAATGCTACAAATTTCCCTCTTAGGACTGCTTTCATTGTATCCCATAAGTTCCGGTATGTTGTACTGTCATTATCATTCAGTTGCAGAAACTGTCTAATTTCTTCTTTAATTTCATCTGTGACCCATTGGTTGTTCAGTAGGGTGCTGTTTAATTTCCATGTGTTTAGGAAGTTCTTGTGATTTCTTTTGCCATTGATTTCCAATTTCATTGCACTATGGTCTGATAATATACATGGGATAATGTCAATTCCTTTGCATTTACTTAAGCAGGTTCTATGAGCTAGTATGTGGTCTATTTTGGAGAACATCCCATGTGCAGCTGAGAAAATGTGTACTCTGATGTTGTGGGGTGGAACACTCTGTAGACATCCACTAAGTCCATTTGTTCCAAAGTTTGGTTCAGTTCTAATATTTCATTGTTGATTTTTTTGTCTAGTTGATCTGTCTTTTTGTGACAGTGGAGTATTGAGATCCCCAATGCAATTGTATTAGTGGTTATTTGATTTTCCATGTCCATTAATATTTGTTTTATATAGTTGGGTGCACTGGTGTTTGTTGCATATATATTTATGATTGTTATCTCTTCCTCTTGGATTGTTCCTTATCTCTCTGAATCATTCTTAGCTTGAAATTCACTGTGTCTGCAAAAAGAATAGCTACCCCTGCTTTTTTCTGGGTTTCTGTCACATGGAGTATTGTTTTCCATCCTTTGACTATCAGTCTATGAATTTCTTTTTGAATTAAATGTGTTTCTTGTATACAGCATATTGTTGGATCTTGCTTCTTGATCCAATTTGCCAGTCTGTGCCTTTTGATTGGTGAATTGAGACCATTAACATTGATGGTTAAAACTGATATGTATTGACTTATCCTTGTCATGTTATTTTCTTATTGTTGGCTCCCCCTCTTTTTATTTTTTTTCCCTCCCTCTAATTGTTTGCTCTGCCTGGTGGACTCCTTCTGTTGGGGTTCCTGGAGTTGTAGTCCTTGTTATCCCTTTCTAGAATGTCCTTCAAAACATTTTGGAGTGCTGGTTTGGTGGTTATAAATTTTCTTAGATGTTCTTTGTTATGGAAGTATTTTATTTCTCCATCAGTTTTGAAAGATAGTTTTGCGGGGTACATCAATCTGGGTTGAAGGTTATTTTCCTTTAGAACTTGAAATACATCATTCCAAGCTCTTCTTGACTTGAGGGTTTGTGCTGAAAAGTCCGCTGTGATTCTGATGGGCTTTCCTTTATAGGTGATTTGTTTCTTTTCTCTAACAGCTTTTAAGATTCTACTCCTATGTTGAATTTCTGGAATCTTGACTATGATATGCCTGGCTGAAGGTTTTTTTGTTTTTGTTTTTGTTTTTAATCATGGCTAATTGGAGTTCTATAAGCCTCACTTATCTGAATGTCAAATTCTTTTTCTCTACCAGGGAAATTTTCTGTTATAATGTCTGTGAACAGTGTTCTGATGTCATTTATGCTATCTCCTGCTTTTTCATTGACTCCAATCAATCTTAAGTTATTCTTCTTTGCATCATCTAGCAGCTGCTGGATTGGTTTTTCATTGTCCCTTGCTATTTTTAAGAATTCTTTCTTTTCATGATCACTAATTGCAAGCCTGTCTTCTATATCTGAGATCCTGTCCTCACACTGGCTTAATCTGCTACAAATACTTTCAATGGAATTTTTGTTCTCCTGGATATCTGCTTGAATCTGCTTTATTAATTCCATTTCTTTCCTATGCTGAGCATTCATAGCTTCCATCATTTTCTTATGCTCGTCTTGTTAGGGTCGGGACGCCCGCCGCGTGAAAGAAGACTCCAAGAAGCTTTCTCTCATGCAAAAGGCAAAGGGCTTTTATTTTTCAAGCATGCATGGGGCACACTGAACACGCAGGAACAGTGGGCCCCGAGGCCTGCCTGTGCAGGGCTTATATGTCTTTAGAACAAAGGGAGGAGGGGTCTCAGCAAGTGCGGTTACAGAAGCAGATAGCATTGGTTAGTTTAAACAGATTTTTACATTCATTGGGGAAGATATCTATACGGGGGGTCTAAAGGCTGGGAGGTAATGACCATTACCTAATATGGGCTGCGGATGGTCCGGTAATGACCATTACCTAATATGGGCTGCGGATGGTCCGGTATAGCGCATCCTGCAACTCTTGCAAATTCCTTAGCTCAGGGTCAGTCCTTATCGGGTAGCCCAGTTCCTTGGTCTGAAGTCAGCTTGTTCTGTTTTATCTATCTGGGGCTGCTTTTTGTAACAGCTCAATTCCCAGAACACAGGAAGGAGGGGAACATCATGATTTGTGCATTCCCAGGAGGAAAAATTTCTCTCACATTCCCCCCTTTTTATTTTTGTAAATCTCTATTCCTAGAGATCAGCATGTCTATTTTGAGGATCTTTTAATAAAGTATATTGTTGTCTGATGAGCATCAGCTTTACATTTCCAATCTGGTTTTGTAACAAGTTTACTATTTTATTTAGTATGTATGGCCCTATGGTTATTATCAAGATGAATATAATTAAGGGTCCTGTTAGGGCCGATAACAAGGTGGTGAACCAGGGAGACTGGCTGAACCAGGACTCAAATAAGCCTTGTTGAGTTTCTCGTTCTCTCTGTCTTTTTTGTAGACGTTCTCTCAACCTAGCCATAGATTTTTTAACCACTCCTGAATGATCTGTATAAAAGCAGCATTTTTTTTTTAAGGCTGCGCATAGACCCCCTTTTTTCATGAATAACAGATCTAATCCTCGTCTATTTTGTAGTACTACTTTTTTTTTTTTTTTTTTTTTTTTTGTGTGTGTGTACCGGGGGGTCGACCTCAGGACCTCGCGCGCCAGGAGGCGCCCGAGCCGCTGAGCGATATCACCGGCCCCTTTTTCGTATGTGGGTTCCGGGAGTCGAACTCGGGCCCTCGCGCTTGCCGGGCAGGCGCTTAAGCCGCTGAGCCATCTCACCGGCCCTGTAGTACTACTTTTGACAGAGATGTTAAGGAGGTCTGGAGGGCCGCTACAGACCTTTCTATTTCTTTGAAATCTTGGTCAATAGCAGTTTGTAATTTGCTCATGTAATGTGAGCTTTGAATCAGTGCTGCCGTCCCTGTTCCTACCCCAGTAGCAACTCCCAATCTAGCAAGGACAGCCACAGTCAAAGATATTGGTTCTCGTTGGTACCTGGTTTTGTGTTTTATCATATCTTTAAATGATTTACTTTGGTGGTATATTATCCAAGGAAATATTTTTACCATGACACAATAGTGAGCTGAATTATTAAATACCTGAGTAGAGACACAGGGGGTGATCCCAGTGTTACATGCCCAATGGGTTCCTTGGGGTGGAATTAAGTATGTCGTTGAGGTGGGGATGTTATGAACATATAAACACAAAGTCTTTTTGATGTCATTTGGGGGGTTTCCTATACAGACTCCTTTTTCAGTAACCTCAGGAAGAGTGAGTTTATGGCTGGTACTCCAATCACAAGTAGTACTGGTAGTGACATTGTAGGTATTATTTACAGCAATACCTTCATAGTAAGGTGGAGAGGCCGAGAGGCAGAGCCAGCAAGACTGAGTCAGGTCACCTTGAGTATAGTTTAGGACAGAATAGGCTCCCAGAATTAGGTTGTACAATCTCGAAACAATAGGCAAAGATGTCTTAGTGGTCAAAAAGAGTGAGGAGGGAGCTTGGGTCGATTGAGTCACAGTCACATTGTTGAGTGTTTGTAGTTTATCTAGGGGTCGAGGCGTAGGTTTGGGTTGAGCCCCTGGGTTGATAATAGGATTGGGCCCTACGCCAATTATCTGGTTAGGTATTTTTTTTTTTTATAAGTATTAAACTACCTATAGTGTCTCTTTCCCAAAACCTAACGCCCCATGTTCGACCTACCGTCCAGCCAGGGTCAGTAGGAGTGATAACTTTGAAAGCTAGATAGCATGTGGTTTGGCTAGAGCCCCAATAAGGGTAGGTCGTTGGAGGGGATTGACAACCAGTAGGACTCCATTTTTATTGGAGTTTTGTGTTAGGGGAGTCAGGCTTCCAATCTGTAGCTAGTGTCTCACAGCCCCAGTAAGCACAATAATATTGTCCTGGCTTATTGCAATAACCTTTGCCGGGGTTAGAGGCGGGACACATATAAATGTGAAGTTTCCAACAATAATGGTGTTCATCATAAGGGGAAGAGAGAAAACCACAAGGGTGGATCCTAAAATCAGGCGACCCAGATCCCTCCCAGGCTAGTAAAATTTTGCCATCTTTCCATCGAGACATTGTCTATCTCCAGGGTTGATGTGGGTTATCAGTTCCCTGGGACGGGGGAATCCCCATCATCCCCACCCATGGCCACACTACGAACTCGTAACCTGAGGGGGTTATCAGTCTTTTCCAGTTTCCATTGAGACCCTGGCGACGGAGATGCCGGCTTGAGGTGAGATGTATGGATCCAAGACGTGATGCCATCAACCTTAACCGCTGTGGGGGTAGTTAGAAGTACCTGGTAGGGTCCTTTCCAGCGAGGTTCTAGAGTTTGTATCTGATGGCGACGAACATAGACAAAATCTCCTACGTTGTACCGATGGGGTGTGAGTCCGTCGCTTGGCTGGTAGGCCGAGGAGAGTTGACGCCACAGGATCTTTTGAATCTGGTCCAGAGCCTGGAGTCTATCAATTAAGAAAGTATGAGGTAAATGGGCGCCCTTAGGTAGAGGGTTAAGGTCTCGGATTGGGGGAGGAGTTCCATACATAATCTCAAAAGGAGTCAAGTTAGGTGGCTGGGAGAAAGGGGTGTTTTTAGCCCTAAACAAGGCATAAGGTAGGAGCATAGTCCAATCTTTAGAGCCAGTCTCTTTGACTAATTTTGTTAAGGTCTCCTTAATTGTTTTATTTATTTTTTCTACCTGTCCTGAGCTCTGGGGTCTATAAGCACAATGAAGTTTCTAATCAATCCCCAATATCTTGGCCAATCCCTGACTTACTTGAGCCACGAATGCCGGTCCATTGTCAGACCCGATTACCTTTGGCAGGCCAAAACGAGGAAAGATTTCTTCCATTAATTTTTTTGTTACCGTTTGTGCAGTTTCCTTTTTGGTAGGGAAAGCTTCGGTCCATCCTGAAAAGGTGTCTACAAAGACTAATAAATACTTAAGTCCATATTTGGCAGGTTTTACTTCAGTAAAATCTACTTCCCAAAATTGTCCCGGTCTGGTTTCTCGTAATCTTTTTCCCTTGGTGGTTTTTGTAGGAAAGGCATTGACAATTTGGCAAGTTTTGCAATCTGAGGCGGCTTGTTCTGCCAGTGTTTTAATTTGGGAGGGAGACAGTTGATTCTCCGTTGGTAAATTCCTGGCTAATAAGCACAGTTTTTTTGTTCCCAGATGGGTTAACTTATGAGCTTGTTGGAAGTAGGTTAAAAGTTCAGCTTTTCCTATCTTGGGAGATTGGGAAGGCTCATCTGGATGTGTTTCAGGCGGAGCATTGACCTCCAGGAGCAAAGTAGTAGGGGCACTTAAGGCTGCCTGTTTTGCAGTCTTATCTGTATGATTGTTTCCCAGTATTACGGGACTGGTGCCCTTTTGGTGGCTGTTGCAGTGTACTATAGCTAACTTTTGTGGCAACATGATAGCTGTTAAGAGTCTTAGAATCTCCGTTTTATTTTTAACTTCTTTGCCCGCAGAGGTTAAAAGTCCTCTCTGTTGATAAATAGCTCCATGAATATGTGCCGTAGCGAAAGCATATCGGCTATCAGTATAAATAGTGGCCCTTTTTCCCCGTGCCAACTCTAAAGCCTTTGTAAGGGCAATTAATTTTGCTCTCTGTGCAGATGTACCTTCTCTTAGTCCTGCTGACCAAATAACTTGAGTCCCATCCGTAACCGCGGCCCCCGCGTGTCTCTTACCTTCTAGTAAGAAACTGCTACTGTCAGTGAACCAGGTTACTTCTGCATCAGGAAGTGGCTGGTCTGTCAGGTCTCGGCGAATTCCAATTTCTTTCGCCAGGATTTTTTGACAAGTATGTAAGATCGGCTCTGATGTCTCTTCAGGTAGCAGAGTGGCCGGGTTGAGGGTGGTTGGAAGTCCAAATGTGATTTGATCCTTATTTAGCAGCAGGCTTTGGTAGTGGGTAATTTTGGCATTAGAGAGCCATCTATCTGGAGGCTGACGAATAACACTCTCCAACGTGTGTGGGGCTACTATAGTCAACTTTTGTCCCAAAGTCAGTTTATCTGTATCCTTAGTTAGGATGGCTGCTGTAGCGATAGCCTTTAGACAGTGAGGCCATCCATTAGCCACTGGATCTAATTTTTTTGACAAGTAGGCCACAGGGCGCTTCCATGGGCCAAAGGCCTGAGTTAGTACCCCGCGAGCTATCCCCCGTTTTTCCTCAATATAGAGGGTGAAGGGTTTTTCTACATTGGGGAGAGCCAATGCAGGGGCAGACAGAAGGGCCTTTTTAATATCGTTAAAGGCTCGTTGTTGATCTGCGCCCCAGATGAAAGAGGTATCCCCCTTTAGAAGAGGATATAGGGGAGCGGCTAGGGAGGCAAAACCTGGGATCCACAAATGACAAAACCCAGCAGTCCCCAGAAATTCCCGCAGTTGTTTTTTACTCGTGGGTGGGGGAATTTGAGTGACTGTTTTTTTTCTAGCTTCAGTGAGCCACCGTTTTCTATCTTTGAGAGTGTATCCTAGAAAGACAACCTCTTTTTGGCAAATTTGGGCCTTTTTAGCAGAGGCTCGATATCTCAACCTAGCTAACTCTTGTAACAATTCTCGAGTCCCATACATACAGTCTAGTTCAGAATCCGCGGCCAGCAAAAGATCGTCGACGTACTGGAGCAGGGTCACGGCAGGATGTTGGACTCGGAAAGTTGTCAGGTCCTTATGGAGAGCCTCATCAAAGATAGTGGGGGAGTTCTTAAATCCTTGGGGGAGCCTTGTCCAAGTCAATTGTCCTGACATCCCAGTGTCAGGGTCTGTCCATTCAAAGGCAAACAGAGGTTGACTATCTTTATGTAGAGACAAACAAAAGAAAGCATCTTTTAGGTCTAGGACTGTATACCAAGTCTTTTTGGGACCCAGGGTACTAAGCAAATTGTATGGATTAGGCACCGTAGGGTGTATGTCTTCCACCCTGTTGTTTACCTCTCTTAGGTCTTGCACGGGTTTGTAATCTTCTGTTCCCGGCTTTTTGACCGGTAACAAAGGCGTATTCCAAGCCGAACGACATGGTATGAGCACCCCCAATTTGAGAAACTTTTGTATATGTTTTTTTATCCCTTTGTGAGCCTCTTTGTTAATATAATATTGTTTGATGCGGACCGGCGAGGCAGAGGCCTTTAGAGAAATTACCACAGGGGGCTGTAGTGTGGCCAGCCCCAATCCAGCAGTTTCAGCCCAGGAACCAGGAAACTCTGTTAACCAATCTTGGGGTATGGTTTGTGCCATAGGCTGACTATAAAGTTGGTATTTATCCTCAGCTGCTAGCGTGAGCATGGTCACCATAGGTTGACTCACCAAGGGGTTAAGAAATGTCACTTGGGGTCCCTGAGGCTCAAACGTTATTTTGGCTCTCAATTTGGTTAATAAATCTCTTCCCATGAGGGGTGCCGGACATTCTGGAATTACCAGAAAGGAGTGTTGAACTCTTCTTTTACCCAAATCCATAGTTTTTTTAGTAGTCTATGCCCTAAATTTGTTCCCATTAGCCCCTTGAACTAGAGACCTTTTAGAGGAGAGAGGTCCTAATGGGGCTTGGAGAGCAGAAAAGACGGCTCCCGTATCTACTTCAAAATCAATTGGGGTCCCCTCCACATTAAAGGTTACCCTGAGCTCGGGGAGGGGATCCGAGCCCCGTCCCCTCTAGTCTTTTTCTTCTAAGGCTAGTACATTAGGCTGTTGGTGTTGTTGAGTCTCCAAAGCCTGTCTTTGTCTTTTTTCTTTTTTTTTCCTTTTTTTAAGCTTGAGACATTGCCTCATGTGATGTCCTTGTTCCTTGCAATATGCACATTGGTTGGGGTCTAGAGGTGGACGACGTGGCTTATCCTCATCTATCCCTCCCTGAATTTCCTTTACAACTGTGGCCAAGATCTTTGTTAATTCCTTATTTTTCTTTTTATCTCTAATCAGTTGTTCTTTCTTTCTTTCTCTTTCTTTTTTTTGTTCCCTTTCTTCCTCTGTCTCTCTTTTATAATACACTTTATCAGCTTCCTTCACTAAATCCCTTAGGGTTAAATCTTGTAACCCATCAAGCCGCTGGAGCTTGCGTCTAATGTCTGGGGCCGACTGTCCTATAAAGGCCATGGCAACTGATGCCTGTTGCCCCTCATCCTGAGGATCAAAGGGCGTGTATCTACGGTACGCTTCCATTAGCCTTTCTAGAAACATTGAGGGTGACTCAGTAGGCCTTTGAAGAATTTTTCTTACCTTAGCCAAATTTGTAGGCCGTCTAGCGGCCGCCCGGAGACCTGCCACTAGAGTCTGGCAATAGATGGTCAGATGTTCCCTACCTGCCAGAGTATTGGGGTCCCAATTAGGGCGGCGCAGTGGGAAGAAGTCATCAATGAGATTAGGGAGCTGGGTAGGTCTTCCATCCTGTCCCGGTACTAGTTTTCTGGCCTCTAGGAGAATTCGATCCTTTTCTTCGGTAGTGAACAAGGTTCCCAGTAACTGCTGGCAATCGTCCCAGGTAGGCTGGTGGGAAAACATAAGAGACTCCACCAACCCAGTTAACCTAGAGGGGTCCTCAGAGAAAGGGGGGTTATTATTTTTCCAGTTATATAAATCGGAGGAGGAAAAGGGCCAGTACTGGAGTGCTGGCATCTCCCCTCCTTCCCCATCTTTCAGCATGGGCCCATGTGGTCTGAGGGGGAGAGTAACTGCTACTCCGTCTTGAGGGCCCAGGGCTCGTCGGCTCCAGGTGCCCTGGGCCGGTCCAGAGTCCGCAACCTCGACCAACGGGTCCTGTAGAGGCAATTCAGAGGCCGGGGACAAAGAAGGCGAGGTAGGAGGAGAAACTAGAGGAGAAGCAGTGGCCGCGGCTGGAGCAGAGAGTGAAGGGGGGTAAGGGGGGGGCGGTGCAGCAGAGTCCAATAGAATCAGATCGGCCTGTGACTCGGGTAAAACTGGAGGAGGAAGGGGAGGGTAGAGATTAGGTATCAAAGGCTGAGCTTTTGCAGGTAAAAGAGTAACAGATTCGGATAAAGCCGGAGGTAAAAACATTCTTACCCACTTGGGGGGGTTTTCACATAAGTCTTGTCATACCATGATGTAAGGTTGTTGGTCAGGGTGTCCCTGCTGTCCGGGACGGAAGACTATAGCTTTAACTGCCTGAACGAGGGGAAGATGGAAAGTTCCCTCCGGAGGCCAGCCCACTTGAAAGGAGGGCCACTCCGACGAACAGAAAGTCTGCCATTTACCCTTTTTAATAACCAAAGAAAGATTATGAGCTCTCTCTTTCACCTCTGACCAATGGTCCAGTGTGAAAGAGAGGGGTGTGGATTCCGTTTGTCCCATGGTGGATGCTGTGGAACCAAAGAGGTTAGTGGCGCCAAACAAACACAAACAGACAACCAGTACAATCAAGACAATAGACAAATGCCGTCGTACCCGACTTCCCCAGAAGAGGAAGTAAACTGAATCTGATGGGCGGCGAATGGTGACCGCACCAAAGACAAAAGAAAAATCCTGAATCGGTGAATCCACCGCTGACCTGTCCGTCAGACCGAAAGTGTCCTGGGGCGTCCCCCAAGGAAAGTGGCCTGTGACTTAAATAAGCCACGCGGATCAAGAAGCTCACGCTCCTTGAGACCGACCACACTGAGTTCCAAGAAGCTAGGATCCAAGCACAACAAAGATCAAAGGAACAAAGAACAAGAAATGAAAACGGCCGTACTCACCCAGAGAGGCAGCTGTTGGGGTTGCCTTCCAGCACAGGGGGCAATCCCCGATCTCGCTGGGGCCTCCAAAATGTTAGGGTCGGGACGCCCGCCGCGTGAAAGAAGACTCCAAGAAGCTTTCTCTCATGCAAAAGGCAAAGGGCTTTTATTTTTCAAGCATGCGTGGGGCACACTGAACACGCAGGAACAGTGGGCCCCGAGGCCTGCCTGTGCAGGGCTTATATGTCTTTAGAACAAAGGGAGGAGGGGTCTCAGCAAGTGCGGTTACAGAAGCAGATAGCATTGGTTAGTTTAAACAGATTTTTACATTCATTGGGGAAGATATCTATACGGGGGGTCTAAAGGCTGGGAGGTAATGACCATTACCTAATATGGGCTGCGGATGGTCCGGTAATGACCATTACCTAATATGGGCTGCGGATGGTCCGGTATAGCGCATCCTGCAACTCTTGCAAATTCCTTAGCTCAGGGTCAGTCCTTATCGGGTAGCCCAGTTCCTTGGTCTGAAGTCAGCTTGTTCTGTTTTATCTATCTGGGGCTGCTTTTTGTAACAGCTCAATTCCCAGAACACAGGAAGGAGGGGAACATCATGATTTGTGCATTCCCAGGAGGAAATATTTCTCTCACAGTCTATTTTTTTGTCTGTGCCTTCTCTAGCGTCCTTAAGCATGGTCTTCATTGTGGACATTATCTCTGCAGTTATCTGAGAAATTATTTCTGATTTAAATTTTTCCCGAGCCTCATTCAACTGCTTTGTTGTTACCACTTCAGAGATTTTATTTCTCCATCAGTTTTGAAAGATAGTTTTGCGGGGTACATCAATCTGGGTTGAAGGTTATTTTCCTTTAGAACTTGAAATACATCATTCCAAGCTCTTCTTGACTTGAGGGTTTGTGCTGAAAAGTCCGCTGTGATTCTGATGGGCTTTCCTTTATAGGTGATTTGTTTCTTTTCTCTAACAGCTTTTAAGATTCTACTCCTATGTTGAATTTCTGGAATCTTGACTATGATATGCCTGGCTGGGTGGCTTTCGGTTTGTCCCACCTCAGTGCCCCCTGGGTTTGCCTTTGGTGAACTGGATGTGTGGGGTTGCATCTTGTTTAAGTGTCATCTCATTTTCTTTTCTTTCTTTAGTTTAATTCCTGGGGTGATGTTTGTAAATTGCCTATGGTAGGTTGCTTTATTGCTAGTATTTCAAACTCTTAGGAGATGGCTACTTCTCTGAGGTATCTTCCAGGTGTAGCTTATTTTTGGGTTTTGAGCCTGCTACAATATCCTACCTCTTCAATTTGTTGGAGATAAGAAGTTGCTGCCTGTTTGGCCCAGTCCTTAGTTCTTTGGTACTGTGCCACAGTATTTTCTGTGATCCTTAGACAATCTCAGTTTTGGAATACCAGGAAGAAAAGTGCCAGTCAGTGTGTCCTTCACGGCCGGTGCTTCTCTGTACCGTGGTGTCTCATGTTCCTCCGCAGAGGTCCCCACTGGAGCCGTGGATGGAGTGGCGGCCACCCTGAGTTCTGAGTTCAGCTGCTGCACCCCCCACAATGGCGCCCGGCTAGTTGCTCTCGCGCGCCTGATGGCTGGGCGTCAGCACTCACCGCCAGTCAGTGTGTCCTTCACGGTCGCTGCTTCTCTGTACTACGGTGTCTCGCGTTCCTCTGCAGAGGTCCCCGCTGGAGCCTTGGATGGAGTGGCAGCTGCCCTAAGTTTCAAGTTTAGCTGCTGCCCCCCCCACAGTGGCACCTGGCTAGTGGCTCTCTCTCGCGGGACGGCTGGGCATCAGCACTCACTGCCAGTCAGTGTGTCCTTCTCGGCTGCTGTTTCTCTGCACCGCCGCTTCTTACGTTCCTCTGTAGAGACCCCTGAGGGTGCTGGCAGTCACCGTGTGTCCACAGATTTGAACCACTTCTGTCGCATCGGGATTCCTGACACAGGGAAAAGGCGCCGGTGGCCACCTCCTTCTTTGTTGGAGTTTCTCTCTTCACTTTCTCCATGGGCCCGGAACTGCACTTCAGATCTTTCCTGGGTCCAGGGGAGCCACTTCCCTCTTTCTTGTCCTCCTCCAGTCACTATATTCCAGTGTCCGGATAGTGACTTTTAGAGAGGTTCACTGCCTGCTTCTTACAGATCTGCCATCTTTTTCCGGAAGTGTCTTGTGGCTGCTTTTGCCACTGATTTTGAATTTCATTGCACTATGTTCTGATAACATGCATGGGAAGATTTCAATCCCTTTGCATTTACTTAAGCATATTCTGTGAGCTCGTATGTCATGTGTTTTGGAGAACATCCCATGTGCAGCTGAGAAGAATGTATATTCTGATGTTGTGAAGTGGCACACTCTATAGATACCTACTAAGTCCATTTGTTCATAAGTTTGGTTCAGTTCTAATATTTCATTGTTAATTTTTTGTCTAGTTGATCTATTTGTGACAGTGGTGTATTGAGATCCCCTATTATAATTGTATTAGTGCCTATTTGATTTTTCATGTCCATTAATATTTGTTCTATATAGTTGGGTGACTGGTATTTGGTGCATATATATTTATGATTGTTATCTCTGCCTCCTGGATTATTCTCTTTACAAGGATGTAGTGACCTTCTTTGTGTCTCTTATCAGTCTTGGCTTGAAATCCACTTTGTCTGCAAATAGAATAGTTATCTCTGCTTTTTCCCAGGTTCCTGTCATATGGAGTATTGTTTTCCATCCCTTGACTTTCAGTGTGTGAATGTCTTTTTGAATTAAATGAGTTTCTTGTATGCAGCATATTGTTGGGTGTTGTTTCTTGATCCATTCTGCCAGTCTGTTTCTTTTGATTGGTAAATTGAGGCCATTAACATTGATGGTTATAACTGATATGTATTGACATCCTTGTCGTGTTATTTTCCTGTTGTTGGCTCCCCCCTCTGTTTAATTGTTTGCCTTGCCTGGTGGATTCCTTCTGTTGAAGTTCATGGAGTTGTAATCCATGTTATTACTCTCTAGAATGTCCTTCAGAACATTTTGGAGTGCTGGTTTGGTGTTCATGAATTTTCTCAGGTGTTCTTTGTCATGGAAGTACTTCATTTCTCCATCAGTTTTGAAAGATACTTTGTGGGGTACCTCAATCTGGGTTGAAGGTTGTTTTCTTTTAGGGCTTGAAATACTTTACTCCAAGCTTTCCTTGACTTGAGAGTTTGGGTTGAGAAGTCTGCTGTGATTCTGATGGGCTTTCCTTTTAGGTGATTTGTTTCTTTTCTTTTTTCTAACAGCTTTTAATATTCTGTTCTTGTGTCTCATTTCTGGGATCTTGACTATTATATGCCTTGGGGTAGATTATTTTTGATCATGGCTAATTGGAGTTCTATATGCCTCACTTATCTGTAAATAATTCTTTTTCCCTGCTTGGGAAGTTTTCTGCCATGACTTCTGTGAACGGGTTTTTCATATCATTTGTGCTATCGCCTGTTTTGTTTTTGTTTTTTGTTTTTGTTTTTGTTTTTTGTACCAGGAATCAAACTCAGGGCCTCACACTTGCCAGGCAGGCTCTGTACTCTCCTGCTTTTTCATTGGCTCCAATTAATCTTATGTTATTCTTCTTTGCATCATCTAGCAGCTGCTAGATTGTTTTCTCATGGTCCCCTGATATTTTTAAGAAATATTTCTTTTTATGATCACTAATCACAATCTTGTCTTCTATATCTGAGATTCTGTCCTCACATTGGCTCATTGTGCTGTGTATACTTTTAATGCAATTTTTAATCTCCTGGATATCTGATTGAATCTGTTATATGGATTCCATTTCTTTCCTATGTTGGGTATTCATGGTTTCCATCATTTTCCTAAGTTCGTCTGTTTTTCATCTGTATCTGCTCTAGAGTCACTAAGCATGTCTTTCATTATGCTCACCATTTCTGTAGTTATCTGGGAGACTATTTCTGATTTGATTTTTTGTAGAGCCTCGTTCATTTGCTTTGTTACTTATGCTGTTACCACTACACAGAGTCCAGGTGGGTTTCTTTCTGATTGTTCCACCTCATTGCCCCCTGGGTTTGTCTTTGGTGAGCTGGACATCTGGGGTTGAATTTTGTTTAAGTGTCTTCTCATTTTCTTTCTCTTTTAAAATTAGCTTAATGTCTGGGTTGATGCTTGTAAATTGTCTATGGTGAGTAGCTTTATTGCTAGTATTTAGAACACTTAGAAAATGACTACTTCTCAGAGGTGTCTTCTAGGTGTTTGGGTTTTGGGTTTTGAGTCTGTTGCAAGATCCTACCTCTTTAATTTATTGGGGATGCAAAGTTGCTGTCTACTTGGCCCAGCCCCTGGTTCTTAGGCACTGCCTTATAGTATTTTGTATGACCCGTAGGCAATCTCAGTCTTGGTATACCAGAAGAACGACTGGTTAGAACAATTATGTCACTTCAACTAAAGTGGTACAATCAGCAATAACAGTAGCATCAAACACAGCCTAGAAAATGACAAACCAAGGTAACTATTAATTTGCCACCTTGAACTGTAATAACTAAATTTGTGGTTATATAACAAAATCTAAAACAAACCAGAAAATTGTATGTAGTAAATAAACCCTCAATATAGTGATTTTACCCTCAGGGGAGAGAAAACGGGGTTACGGGGAAAAATAGAGAAATAGAAGGAGATGAAGAGATTAGAAGCAAGGCTGGAGGACAAACCAAGATCATGCAAACTTTGAGAAACTGGTGAAGAAGACAAGAGGTAAAGAGAGAAGGAAGATGTAAAAACAAGAACAGAAACAAAAACTAGAAATCATATTCAACTCATGTTAAAAAAAAAAGAACCAACAGTCAAGAAAAACAAAACAAAAAGCAAGAAAAGAGAAAGAAAGAGAAAAAATGATTAAGAAAAAAATGTCCACTTCAAGGTGTGTCTCTGCTGTTACTGGTAGACAAGGTGGGCAGACAGAGTCCAGATCCAAGTTGATTAATCCCAGCAAGCCAGCTATAGCTTTATGGTGGGGTCCTGGATAATCCCAGTGAGTCTGCCCCTTTAGTTCCACTGAAGTTCGGGCTGGTTTCTGGCCATGAGGCTGGAACCAGACCTGTTCAGCCTGCAGCAGTCCATGAGCCCCCCGCCAGTTTGAACTTGGCTGCCTGACTTCCTGCTGACTTGAACTTGGCTCCCTTACCCCAACACTGAGAGCTACTGGATGGAGCCATCAGTTTTTCTGAGTTTTGAGCTCAGTTGGCCCCTCTCCAAGGTGGCTCCTTGCCAGTTACCCTTTCCTCAGGGACATCTGAACCCAAACAACTCACCAGCCACTGCAGTCCACTGCATCCACTGCTCTCTTCCACTGGTGGGTTTCTCCGCAGAGGCCTCTGGGGTTGCCAGTAGTTACCCTGTATCTGCAGGTTCGAGCAGCCCCTCCCATGCAGTGAGCCTGGGCTCAGGGAGAAAGCACCACCTGCCACCTCTTCCTCCTTTGTTGAAGTCTCTCTCTTCACTCTCCCCATGGGCTTCAATTCTCACTTTAGATCCTTCCTGGGACCCATCTCCCTCCTTCTCCTCGCATTGCTATATTGCAGTGTCTGGACACCAAATCTCAGAGAGGTTCTTTCTCTGCTTTCACCGCTCAATCATCTTCCCAGAAGTCTACTTTTTTTCTTTCATATGATACTTATTTTCATCTTTTATTTTTTATTTATATTTTACATTGGGGTCTCACTGTGTTGCCCAGATCGACTTTGAATTCCTGGACTCAAGTGATTCTTTCACCCTAGCCTCCCAAGTAGCTGGGTCTGTAGGCCTGGGCCACGATACTCAATCTTCATTTTAAAAATATAAATGGGGCCGGTGAGATGGCTCAGCGGCATAAGCGCCTGCCTTGCAAGCGCGAGGGCCCGAGTTCGACTCCCGGATCCCACATACGAAAAAGGGGCCGGTGATATCGCTCAGCGGCACGGGTGCCTGTTGGCGCGCGAGGTCCTGAGGTCAACCCCCTGGTACCCACAAAAAAAAAATATATATATATATATATATATATATAAATGAAGGGCTGAAGATGTGGCTTAGTGATAGAGCACTTGGCTAGCATGTGTGAGGCTGTGTGTTCAGTGCACATCACCATGAATAGAGAGGGGGCAGGGCAGGAGGTAGGCTCTGAGTTCAATCCACAGCACTACAAAATAAATAAATGACACCTTCTTGGAAAAAGAAATCAGAATATAAAGTTCTAATTCTGTTGGGCAGTGTGAGACGGCTATATTGTTTAGCAAAGCACTGTGCCTGTGCTGTCTGTGACAGCTAGCCAGTTCGGCACTTCCCTCTGACACCCTCAGTGCAGAAACTCCCAAGCTGCAAGCTCCCTGCTCTGCATTTCCCTCAAGATGCTGTGTTAGTTTCCTATCGCTGCAGTAGTAAATTGCCACAAACTGGTGGCTTAACACTACAAAAGTATATTCTGTCCAGGTTCTGGAGACCAGAAATCTGAAATCAGTCCACCAGTCCAAAATCAAGGCATGGGCAGGACTCTGCTCCCTCCAGAGACTCTTGGGGAGCAGCCACTCCTTGCCTCGCCAGCTCCTGGTAGCCGTGGACAGCGCTTGGCATGGCCCACATCTGCTAGTCTTGAAGGCCAGCATCCTCAAATTACTTCTACTCTGACTTGGCAGGGCCTTCTTAGTGTAGGTAGAGATTTTGTGAACTTGTCAATACTAAAAGGAAGACTGTCGAAGACAAGTGAGAAATGGCAAAGCTTTACTAATTCCCTTTGGCAAGAAGACTGTGGACTCAAGTGGCTATCTGCCAACTCCCAGAAAGTTACTGCAGAAACTTCACAGAAGCTGCTGGATCTCACCCCCTGGCACTCCCAGCTCCCTCCTCAGTTTCCAGCTCTCAGGCATCAGGGTGGTGCCAGCATAAGATTTCTTCCACATTCTATTATGAAGACAAAATAAAAACTGGTCAATTAAGACTGGGGGAAAAAAAGTGAATTCAGGGCCGGTGAGATGGCTCAGCGGCGTAAGCGCCTGCCTTGCAAGCGCGAGGGCCCGAGTTCGACTCCTGGATCCCACATACGGAAAAGGGGCCGGTGATATCGCTCAGCGGCACGGGTGCCTGTTGGCGCGCGAGGTCCTGAGGTCGACCCCCCGGTACCCACAAAAAAAAAAAAAGTGAGTTCAGTGTATTTGTTGTTTCATAGATTGGTTATTCAGTGAATTGGTCATTTGGCAAATTGGCTTTCTACAAATTGGCTCTTAGTGAAATCAGCCGGCTTCCCAGGAAACAGTGCTGAACTCCAGGCTCAGTCAGGCTGCTGTCAACCCAGCCTAGGGTGGGACTGCACTGTCCACTCTGCTTCCTACAAGCTGTGCAGATGAGGACATTGCCCTTGCAGGAAGCTGGGTTTGAGTCTGGCCACTTGCAGTCTAGGGCCTGCAGGGACAAAGAAGAAGAAAAAGCAAGAGTGTGTGGGAGTTCCCTGCTTTAGGGTCCCAGCTCAGTGGAAGCTCAGTGGAACCCCAGTGTTGTCCAGTAGCTGAGCCTCTCTGTGTGGGCTACAGCCATACCAACAGTCAGTTATGTGCTGTACACAAGACCTAGCTAGCATAGGACAGGCAGTTTAAGATGGCAGGACTGGATGCCTAAGCCACCTTTGTGAGGAAGTCATGAGATTAAATGTATGCACATTAACTGGTTATATGCACCTGGAATATTCTATGCAGGTCTGTTGGCCCTTATTTAAATATTGTTTTGACATGATTACTAATCCTATGTCTTTATTATATGGTAAACCTACTAACACAATGCCTGTACATACTGATAGTTGATAAATACCACCTTTTTTCTTTCATTTATTGTATAACTTTGGGTATAGCACTTAAATTGCTTTGGAGACTGCTTCTTTTGGGGGTCTCTGACCCATTTCTCACTTTCTTATGACTTCAAAAGCCAGTTCTAAGGGGCCAGGGGTATAGCTTAGCGGCACAGCACCTGCCTGGCAAGTGCAAGGTCCTGAGTTCAATTCCCAGTACAAAAAAAAAAAAAAAGCCAGTTCTGGTCACTTAACATCAGTAGAATGGACCTGAGCATAAATACAGCCACAGAGCGCTACTCAGCCAGCCGGACATCTCACTGCTGTGCCTTTTGGAAGCCTTGCAAGTTAGCAGAACAAGTGGAGTTACCGTGGGAAAATCCTGTGAATTCTGAAAATGAATGTTGCCAGAGTAGTAGCTGTCTCTGCAGAATAAAAAGAAAAGAAAATCCAAAAGAAAAAGAATTGAAGAGAAACAGCAACAGAAAAGGAAGCCCGTAAGTTTGTGCTTACCAACTGTATGAATTGCTTATTACCCATTTCCTAAGAGTCTGGATGAAAACATGAGTCTACTTATGTGCATATTCTCTTCTAAAATAATGCAGGAATCCTTAAAAATATTTATCATTTTCTCTGATAACATGTTGCAAGCAGTCTAAGCAGCATAAGTGCCTAAGCAGGACATTTCCATAGCAGTGTTCCTGGGTGAGCCAATACCGAAGGAGTCTGCAGACATCTGCTTTAGCATAGGGACATAAATGATCCAACCGGATATAGCCTGTGTGTGTACAGCAGTCTGGTTACAGGAAATTACCAACTCAAAAGCCGATGTTGTAAATACTTATCCCTGCACCAGTGAGGTTAAACAGAAAATCACAATAAACCAAATTAATAACTACAAAGCCAGGCTAATAGTTATTTAGAGTTAAAAAGTAAGAGCAGGGATTGTTTGGAGCTAAAATACCTCAGTAGCCCTGATGATAACAAATCTATTCCCAGGATGGAAAAGTCTGGCCCAGAAGGCGCCTAAGGAGCTGGAGCCTGGCAGTGCTACGTGGAAGAAGCCAGACTGCAGGCAACACCAAGGGAGGGTCCTCAGTCACCTCTTACTTATGTAGGCAGTTATTAAGAAGAAGTCCTGGTGGCATGCACACATGAGGCATGGTGGCTGGGCTCCCTCTGAGGCCTGAAGGAGGCTGTCTTTTTTTTTTTTTTTTTTGTGGGTACTGGGGGGTCGACCTCAGGACCTTGTGCACCAACAGGCACCCGTGCCGCTGAGCGATATCACCGGCCCCTTTTTCGTATGTGGGATCCGGGAGTCGAACTCGGGCCCTCGCGCTTACAAGGCAGGCGCTTATGCCGCTGAGCCATCTCACCGGCCCTGAAGGAGGCTGTCTTGGACCTGGGATGTGAGCCATGCTTTACCACAGGAACATCTGCTGTGGGAGAGGACCAGCCACCTGTGTGCTCTGGTGCCTTCATGCTCAAGGAGGACCTAGAAGTGGAAGGCAAGAACCAGTGAATTGACAGTGGAGGACTACTGGTGATTTTATCAGCTGTATTTTCTGAAAATTTCTGCAGTAAACAGAACTTACTTTTGGTTAATTTTTCAAAGAGCTTCATTCAGCTTAAGTCCCTACAACAGCACAAAGATTTACATCACCACCTTGCAACCCTGAAGGAGTTAAAACAGTTACTGAGGGGAGGAGATGAAAGGTTTATGAATAAGTCTGCAGTTACTTGAGCTGCAGTTACTTGAGATTAAGGGACAGCAGCAGTTATCTTCCAAGGCACAAACCAACCCTCTCTGGAGGAAAGAAATTGCTCCTGTCTGCTTCAGTGCCGCATCCTATATTAGATTAAAAGGGAAAGGGCAGCAGTACTGCTGTGCAGCAGTTGGGATGAAACCTTTTCTGGATCATTCCTGAAGAAAAGTTAAATGCTTTTGGATTGTTCGGCCCAGAACAAGAAAGCAGAGGTAAGGCCTGCCTCAGGTTCCTTAAAGTGGAGGAAAGAACATGGGGAGGTGAACTGCAACGCTGCAGGAAGAGTTGGTTAACTTTTTAAAATTGTGAAATATAGTGTATGTATAAAAATATGAATAAAGTATAATGATGAATTATTTTAAAACAGCACATGCGTAGCCACTATTCAAGTCAAGAACATCAACCAGCACCCAGAATATTTTTTTCCTAGTCACAACTCCCTCCTTCTTTCTTAGCAGTCACCATCCTGCTTTTATGCACAGTGTACCATGGTTTGATTTTGCCTGGTTTGGGACTTTATGTAAGTGGAACCACACATAGCATGCATTCGGCCTCTCCCTCTCAGTGTGCTACTCAGACACTTACCCACCTTGCTGCACATGGTAGTAGTCCTTTCAGCTTCGTTGCTGTATAATGTTTCATCACAGGCATCTGGCACCATCATTACCCATTTTACCTTTGGTGGCTATGTGGGTTGTCTCCAGCAGTTGGGAGCTGTTATAAATGATGCATCTGTAGATTCTTTTCTGGTATCCTGCTCGGAGAGTGGGATGGCTGCATGGTTGCCATGTGGAGCATGTGCTCTGTCATCTTTCCCAGGTAAGGGAAACTGCTGAGGAACTGCTCTGCACCCTTGCTCTCCTGATCTGATAGAGCACTCATGGTGCCTGTCCAGTGGCTGGGCAGTAACTCACTAGGGCTTTCCTAAACATTTCCCTGATGTAAGAAGGTCAAGCACTTTTTCATATGCTTATTGATATTTGTAGTTTACTCCTATGAAGTTCACCAGCTGTTTTGTCCATTGTTTTACCTAATGAGTGCTGTTATTCATTCAACTTTCCAATCATCATCTAAAGGTCACTGTTCAGGGGAATATAGGGATGTAAGCCCTCGCCACCTGACAGCTGGAAAGGCAGATAAACAAACAATACGTATATAGGGGTGATTTCCCCCACATGGACAGACTGCTGAGGATCTGGCTCTGGTATCATAGCCTCAGTGCTCCGACAGTGTCTGGCGCATGTTCTGTGCTCAGTAGAGTTTTGTTAAATGATTGAATGAGACATTTTCAGAAAAATGTTGTCGGGGCTTATTAAGGGTAAGTGCTGAGCAAGGAGAAGCCCAGAACCTGGAGCCACAAAGGCACTGGCTCCTCACTAGCTAGGCCTCCCCAGGGCGCAGTTGGTGAAGCCTATTTTGAAACGTGGCTTCACCAGAAGCAGCAGCAAAGAAGTGCATTCTAGGCCAAGAAACAGAATGTGTGAAGGCACAGAACAAATTAAGCCCCGCCTACTGGAGAAGGTGACAGTTGGGAGTGCTGGACAGGATGGATGAGAGGACAGAGGCCACAGGGCATGGGTTGGAGGTACTGCTGAGAAGGGACATTTGTCTCTTGAGCAGTTGGAGGCAAAACTGGAGAGCTCCAGTTAGAATGAAGCAGTTAGATCAGCTTGGCATGAAGTGAATTGAGCCCTCCCTCCCGTAACACCAGTGGTGGAGTAGCAACCAAGAGTGCTCTTTCTGCGCAGTCAGCCCGGGGTTAGCAGCTTCGCCTAGTCAGTCAGGCTTCATTTTTCACACTTGTAAAGTGGGTTTAATCCTCCCTGGCAGAGCTGTTGTGAAGATCAAGGGAGAGAAGGCACATGCTTAGTTAACTCTTGCCGTTGCCGGGAACGAGACTGATGGAGCGCTACTGGAGTTTGGTGATGTGAGTCTTGCATTGCTCCCTGCTGGTAACACCTGCCTCAGTTTGTGACAGGCTGAGGATACTGGCAAACAGTTCACCAAGCAAGCAGACGTTGTCATTAGAAGAAAACCCTCCGCCCCATCTGAGACCACGGTCCGGGCCGGCCCAGGGAGAGGCAGGACTGCGCCTTGTTCGGAGCCGGGCGGGGAGTCGGGCCGGGCCGGGCCGGGCCGGCGTGTGGGGCCCCGAGGCCTGAAGCTGGGAGGCGTCAGCAGGGTGCCGGCTGGAGAGTGCGGCGCGGGCGGGCGCTGTCGCTGCTCAGCCCAAGCCCCTCCTCCCGTCAAACTTTCCGGAGGCTGGCTTTTCAAGGAAACGAAACCGAAATTGAGCCAGGGCCATCTTGCTGCCAGCGCAGACGACCGGTGCGGGGCGATGTGCGGCTGGTGTGCGCCATGGACCCGCGGCAGGTAAGCGGGCCGCCTCTCCTCACCAGCTCCGCAGGGCCGGCGCAGGAGGCTGGGAACCGCCCGCCCCTCCACGTGGCGGGGCTCAGCCACTTCCCAGCTGCAAACCCCCGCTCCCTGTCCACCTCCCGGCCCCTCTGGGCCCCGCTGGCACAGCTTTCACCACCTAGGAGCCTTTCCAGCACCCTTTTCACCTCCGGAGAGTCTTCGGGAAACTAAAACCAGCTCGTATAACTGTAGGAGGAAGTGTATAACAGCTTTATTCAGTATAGCTAAAACCGGAAAACACAAATGGCCGTCCTGGAAGCAACCCAGGGAGTACGCGCAGCCGCACAGCCTCCCAAATGCAAGGTGCTGAGCGGAAGCCAGACTAAAGAGGCTTCAGACTGTGCGCACACACATATGGCATTGTGAAAAACAAAGCTGTAGGAAGGCAAACAGATCTGTGGGTGCCAGGGCTGTGTGAGGGGATCTGATTGACTGCCGAGGGCCCTGAGGAAACTTCTGGGGGAAGTGGAAGTGTTCTGCATCTTGGTTGTTAAAACTCAGGGTACATTAAAAGGGTAAACTTAACTATATGCAGATCACACCTCAGTTTTTAAAGTGGTTACATGCTATTGTATTTTTGTTTGTTTACAAATGTGCATCCGGTTTTATTTTGCTTGTATTTTCTCGAGTTGCATCCATTTACCTATAAAAGTCTCCAGTTTATCTTTCTTTATGGCTGAGTAGTGCTCCATTGTATAGAAATACCACATCTTTTTTTATCCATTCCTCGGTTAATGGGCATTTGGGTTGTTTCCACGATCTAGCTATTACGAATTGTGTTGCTATAAACATGGGTGCACATATATCGCTGTGGTACGATGTTTTTAATTCTTCTGGGAAGATACCCAGAAGGGGAATAGCTGGGTCAAATGGGACCTCCAACCCTAGTTTTTTGAGGAATCTCCATACTGATTTCCACAGTGGCTGCACCAGTCGACACTCCCACCAACAGTGGAGAAGGGTTCCTTTTTCCCCACAGCCCCTCCAGCATTTATTAGTTGATTTCTTGATCATAGCCATTCTTTCTGGGGTGAGATGGAATCTCAGTGTTCTTTTAATTTGCATCTCTCGAATGACTAGTGATGTTGAACATTTTTTCATATATTTATTTGCCATTTGTATTTCTTCATCTGAGAAGTGTGTAGTCATCTCAGATGCCCATTTTTGGATTGGGTCTTTAAATTTGGGAGGTCTGATTTTTTTGAGTTCTTTGTATGTTCTCAATAGTAATCCTTTGTCTGAGGAATAGCTGGCAAACATTTTTTCCCACGTTATGGGTTGTCTCTTCGCTCTGTTGGTGATTTCTCTTGCTGTGCAAAAGCTTTTTAATAAGATGAGACTCCAGTTGTTGATTCTTTGTGATACTTCCTGTGCAATGGGGGTTTTATTCATAAAGTCTTTGCCTACACCAATGTCTTCAAGAGTTTTACCTATTCTATTTTCCAGGAGATTTAATGTTTCTGTTTTAATATTTAGATCTTTGATCCATTTTGAATTTAGTTAGTGCACGGTAAAAGATATGGGTCTAATTTTAATCTTCGGCATGTGTAGAGCCAATTTTTCCAGCACCATTTATTAAAGAGGCTATCTTTCTTCCAATGAATGTGTTTGGCACCTTTGTCAAAGATAAGGTGGCTTAGTATGTCTGGAGTTGTTTCTGCATCTTCTAATCTATTCCATTGATCTTCAGGTCTGTTTTTTTGCCAATACTACGCTGTTTTTATCACAGTAGCTTTATAGTATAATTTCAAATCAGGGATTGTGATGCCCCCTGCCTTGCTTTTGTTGCCCAGAATTGCCTTTGCTATTCTAGGTCTCTTCTGGTTCCAGATGAATTTTAGGATTGTTTTCTCTAATTCTGCGAGATATTTTGTTGGAATTTTGATCGGAATTGCATTAAATCTGTATAATAGTTTTGAAAGTATGGCCATTTTCACTATCTTGGTTCTTCCGACCCAAGAGCAAGGGATATCTTTCCATTTTCTGATATCCTCTTCAATCTCCTTTTTCAGAGTACTGTAGTTTTCAGTGTAGAGGTCTTTTACTTCCTTTGTGAGATTGATTCCTAGGTATTTCATTTTTTTAGATGTGATTGTGAAAGGTGTTGTTTCCCTAATTTCTCTCTCAGTGAGTTTGTTATTGGTGTACAGGAAGACTATTGATTTTTGAGTGTTGACTTTATATCCAGCTGCACTACTGAATTTGCTTATTAAATCGAGCAGTTTTTTAGTGGAGTTTTTGGGGTCTTCTGTGTAGAGTATCATGTCGTCTGCAAATAATGATAATTTAACTTCTTCCTTTCCAATCATTATTCCTTTTATTTCTTTTTCTTGTCTAATTGTATTTTTTAAAGCCCTTCTTTAGAGGGATTAGAGACACCTGACATGAAGGAAAAGCATCTCTTTGCATAAACCAGAGTATCACTCCAAAAGACCAGTGGTGAAGGCAAGGGGCTTCTCTCTTGACCAAAAATAGAAAAGTTTAAAGGGAAATTTTGGAGGCAGTGAGTGTTAGATGACTTGTTACACAGTTTGCTCATTAAATAGACAAGAAGTGGGAGCAAAGCGACCTTGAGGATTTTAGGAATGACCATCATTCAGCAGCTGGCCACATGACTGTGCTCAAGTGGGGCTGGTTTTTAGGGGGCACTAGGGGGAGGGAACACAAAATTAATAATCTCTTTCCCTCTACTTCTAATACGTCCTAAAACAGCTATTAATTTATCATTTTTTCCCTCTGTGTTTATCCTGTTGTGTATGTGTGTATGTCTATTCATGAGGTTCTCCCTTTGTTTACAGTAGAAGAGATTATAACAGACATTTACCTTGCAACTTGCCATTTTTTGTTGTTTTGTTTAACATATCCCTAACTAAATCTATTACGTATTTATAAAAGCCTTGTGAATACTGTTCCACAGCGTAAGCATATTGTAACTTTCTCAATTCTTTTAAAGGTGGACACTGAAGTATTTACCAGATTTTGGTAAATACTGAGAGTAGCAGTTTAAATCTAGAAATGATTTAGCTAGAAATTGACTTTAACCACCTTGAAACAAAGTTGGGGTTTTTGTTGTTTTGCTGTTGTTGTTTTTACTTTTTATTTTTTATGTTTTTATTTTATTTTTTTCTTTATGTGGGTACCAGGAGTCAAACTCAGGACCTCACGCTTGCCAGGCAGGCGCTTATGCCACTGAGCTCACTGGCCCTATGTTTTTGGGGTTTTTTGGGGGGTTTTTTTGTGGGTACTGGGGGTTGACCTCAGGACCTTGTGCGCCAGAAGGTGCCCCTTGCTGCTGAGCGATATCACCAGCCCCTTTTTTCATATGTGGGATCTGGGAGTTGAACTCGGGCCCTCGCGCTTGCCAGGCAGGCGTGTACGCCACTGAGCCATCTCACCAGCCTTGTTTTTGTTTTTTGAGACAGGGTCTCCCTATGTAGTTCAGGCTGGCCTTGAACTCATTATGTAACCCAGGTTGGCCTCAAACTCATGACAGTCCTCCTGCCTGAGCCTCCCAAGTGCTGGGATTACAGCAGTTGCCACCACACTGGCCTGAAACAGAGTTCTTTTTCCAAGGTCACTTTAAGAGCTAATCAGAAAATCCCTAAAGTTCCCGTAATTCAGTCCTGTGAACTGGGTATTCTGTCTGCGTCACCTCTGCTTCTAGCAGTATGGGGCCCAGGGTGCACGAGAGGGGAAAGGAGAGAAGTAATTGTGTGTGTAGGGATGTCTTGTTTATGCAGCCAGTAATTCAACAAATGTTGGTTCACTGTCAACTTTGCACCAGGTGCCAAGGAAACAAAGGTGACTGAGGTGTAGTTCTTTTTTTTTTTTTTTTTTTTTTTTTGTGGGTACCGGGGGGTCGACCTCAGGACCTCGCGCACCAACAGGCGCCCGTGCCGCTGAGCGATATCACCGGCCCCTTTTTCGTATGTGGGATCCGGGAGTCGAACTCGGGCCCTCGCACTTGCAAGGCAGTCGCTTACGCCGCTGAGCCATCTCACCGGCCCATGAGGTGTAGTTCTTGTTCCCCTTTAACTCACTGTAGAGTCAGCTACAACCCCATCAGTACTATGCTATGAAGATTAGGAGTAGAGTTGAGCATAATTTCTAGGGCACCTGGTATTATTAATTACCTTTCAGATATACTGTAGTCTGTGTGTGCCATTGTTATGTTTTAAAATCTAGTAGCTTTGATAAAAGTAAATGCCGTAACAGGTGTTCAAGGAGAGGAACCTCTGTGGTAATGAGGGGCTGGAACTGGAAGACACATTTCAGAGACAATACAGAGGTGGTAGACAAAACAGGCCTTGGCAGCGATCTGGTTAGACCTTAGGAGATGGGGGCAGGTGGGCAGGCAGGCTCAGGTTTCTAACTGTAATAACCTAAGAGGAGAAGAATGCCATCAATGGTGATAAAAATAGGAGAGGGGGCTGCCTTTGAGGGAAATGATTACTTTGGTTCGGAATATGCGGCATTTGAGATAATGGCAGGGTATCTGAGTTGACATATCTAACTACATAATTGGAAATTCAGATCTTAAGCTTCTGCACAAAGTGCAGATTATAGTCGCTGGAAATCATACAGGTTTGAGTTGCATAAGAGGGCTAGTTTAGTTTGGGGGGGTAGATGAAATCAACCTAGTTGACCGTGAGCTCAAGGGTGAGGGGTATATGAAGCAAGAATGGCAAAGAATGGGCCAGTGAGATGGCTCAGCGGCGTAAGCGCCTGCCTTGCAAACGCAAGGGCCCGAGTTCGACTCCTGGATCCCACATACGAAAAAGGGACCGGTGATATCGCTCAGCGGCACGGGTGCCTGTTGGCGTGCGAGGTCCTGAGGTCGACCCCCTGGTACCCACAAAAAAAAAAAAAAAAAAGAATGGCAAAGAAATAAAAGTGTCAGGGTGCATATGAGAAGCAGGAGTTAGGAATGGAAGTTGTAGAGACACAGGGAAAAGAGCAGGAGTCAGCAATCTACAGCCTATAGCCAAATCCAGTGCTCTGTATGTTTTTGTAAATAAAGTCTCATGGTAAATAGTTAATAAAGTTTTATGAATCATGTGTGGCTGCTTTTGCACAAGAATGGCAGACCTACCTGGCCCTTTCCAGAATATCTTCACTAGCCACTGGAAGAGAGGTTCAGGGTTTGAGGACTTTGTGGTGGCCTGGGTGAGAGCAACAGTGGAATTGAAGGAACAACTGAACAAGCCAAACAGTAGCAGAAAGGTGGAGGTAGAGGTCACTGGCATAGAAGTTAGGGAACCACAGAGCCAGGATCCCCTGAGTGTGACTGCCAAGAACACTGAAGTCCTCTCACTGTGATGGGGTGTGAGGAATAGAAAGCTGAGGTTGTTGAAGAAGGAGGCACAGCTGCCTTGCAGCCTTCGGGGGACTTAGAGGAGGAGACATAAACAGAGGGCTTGCACCCAGCTATTCATGCCCCAGGTAAAGGAAGCAAGGTACTGCCTGACCCACTAGTCCCATGAGCACCTCCTATCTGTACCCCTCTCCAGTGGGCAGTGCAGGAAGGGTTCTCAGTGGCTTGGTGTTCTGGAAAATGTACAGCAACAAATGAGAACTGGGGCCTCTTGTGACCTGAACAGTGGGTTTAGAAGGTCGGGCAGTGGACACAGGTACTGGAGGTGGCTAAGGAAGGAGGAGGGTGGGCTGAGGGGGAAGAATAGACCCTGTCAGCTGCACATATTCAGGTGAGCCTAGGTACCACACCGAAAAGGGAGGACAGTTTTTATAAGGAAAATATGAAGATGCCATTTTTATAAGGAAATCCTCCAGATTCCTTAAAACCGAATTCTGGTCCTCCCTGGATGCCAGTGGCAAGCAGATGAGTCTCTGAGGTACTGTAGCCCTTTGCCTTTTAGAGATCATTCTGTTATATTTCTTTTATACCCTGGAAGACCCAGATGGGGGGCAGGGTCATTCAGTTAACTGCAGGACATAACATTGGGCTAAAAAAAAAAAAAACCTGTCCCATACTTTTCTACTGTAAATTTGTATTTTAGCATAAAAATAGTAGCCAACTGTGCATCTTGTCTCAGCAGCTGCGCCTGGGGGATACAGGAAGCAATATTTGTGTTTACCCACTTGGTATGAGAATGGCAAAGTGTGTGCACATGTACAAAAGTGTCAAACCGGGATTTTTACCCACATTCATCTTCCATCTAACAGGTTTTATGTCTGTTTACATGAGCATCATGGGGGGTAAAATACACCCATACTATTCTGCTATGTAAACATGTACTTTACCATAATGGAATGTGGGTTTATTTTGACTTTTCTGGTAGAAGTAGCCCAGTTCAGTACAATGGCACATGAAAAACCAGATTTGCATGTTTTGGAAGAGTTCATAAGTGAATCATCAGGAGACTCACACGTGGAAGATGAAGATGATAATGACTTTGACATTGGCCATGTGAACCAAAGGTCCTGTGACGATGAAATGGAGTAAGAATCGACCAATACAGGCACAGGGAATGCAGATCTCCTTGATTCAGATGACGAAGAAAACAGCAATGTGAGTACATATTTGACGAGTCGAAATGGCATAAAGTGGTCATGCAGCCAAATGGAATGATGCAATGTTAGAACTAGGTCCAAAAATATAGTGAGGATCTTGGCAGGGGTGAGACCTATTGGACAGAATGCCAGCACTGCCATTCAGTGTTGGAAATTGTAACAGATGAAATGCTACAAGATGTTGTGAAATTGAAATACACAAATGCTGGAATACAAGTAAAATGTTCTATATGTGGCAGTAACCATACTCAAAAATGTGTTTATTATGACAACTCACTAGCTGAACTGAAAGCATTCATAGGTCTACTGTACTTAGCAGGGCTTTCTCATGGTTATCGCAGGAATGGAAAAGACTTATGGAAAAGTGATGGATGTGGGTTCGAGGTTTGTATAATAACAATGATACTGAGGACATTTGGTTTTGCCTGAGGTCTGATGACAAAACTACCTGCCAAGAAAGAAAAATAATTGATAATCTGGCTGCTATCCACTCGTTGGAGAGATTTGTAGACAGCTGTCAAGCAATTTCCATACCATCTGAATACATGGCTATCGATGGACATACTGCAGCATTTCATGGTAGATGTACCTTTATGCAGCATATGCCAAAAAAAAAAAAAATCTTCACAAAACAGCATAAAAAGTTATGCCCTTGTAGATGTGAAGACATATTATGCTTTCAATTTAGAAATTTATCCTGGAACTCAGCCACCAGGTCTTTATTCATATAATAATAAACTGAATGATGTTGTGAACAGACTTGCTGCTCCCACCTCCCAAACTAATTGGAATGTGACATTCGAGAGCTGTTTTACCAGTTTCCAGTTGATGTTACATTTGCTAACAAAGCACAAATTAGCCAGCGTAGGAACTGTATGCAGGAACAAAGCAGAAATTCCAAATGAAATGTTGCAACTTCAAAACAAAGAATTGTATAGTACAGTCTTTGGATTTCAGAGAGATATAACACTGGCTTCGTATATGGCAAAGAAAAACAAACTAGTACCACTGATGTCAGCGTTGCACCATGTTGGAAATATTGATAGGTAAACCTTCACGAAATGGAAGCCTGAGATAGAAACTTTCTACAACAAAACCAAAGGTAGAGTAAATGTTGTGGATGAGTTATGCAGCAACTATGATGTCACTGGAAACACAAAGCATTGGACAGTGGTTGTGTTTTACTCAATCCTAAACATGTGTGGTATAAATTGTTTGATAGTTTACAAAGAAAATAACAAGTGCACAATATCACGGAGAAATTTTCTTAGGAGACTGGGACTGGGACTCATAAGAAGTCATTTACAGCAGAGGAAAAACAAAATGTTTCTGCCCAGGAAACTATGCAAAAAAAAAAAAAATGTGGAGCACACTGGTCAGCTGACAGATGAACAGGCAGGCTCAGCATCACAAAGACCTACTATACAACAAGAAAACCAAAAAGATGTCAACTGTGCCCTACAAAAAAGGACACAGGATATGTGCTATCAGTGTGAGTGATACTTGTGTATGGAACATGCAGTTTTCATGTATGAAGACTGCATTGTGTGTGACAGTTGAAGCAAAGATGATTTCTGTGGTAGACTTTTGTTTGTATTTACATTGAAGTTCACGTAGGTTTTTATTTCTGATGTTATCTTTTAGGTTTTATAAGCAAGTAAACAGCTGATGTGAAAATCTTGATGTCTATTCTAAACACTTATTGCATATTTGATATTTTATTGTTATTGTATTTTCCTGCTAAGTGCACATTGTACAATATATTAGGAAGCTCCTGACAAAACAGGAAGATGAGAGGTGACAAGAGTGCCTGGCCACATAGGAAAGGAAAGCTAAGCACATGTGCTGTTAGTGTAAGCGAGATGCGTGCATGGAACATGCCGTTGTCATGTGTGAAGACAGCCTTGGGTGGGACAATTGAAGCAGAGATTATTTTTGTTTCGAGTTATTGGTATTTTCATTGTAGTTCACATAGGAATTTATTTCTGATGTTATCTTACAGGTTTTATAAGCAGATACGCAGCTGATGTGAAAATGTTGATGTTTATTCTAAACACGAAATACGTATTAAGAATTTAATACTTTATTTTATTGATACATTATGTTCCTGTTAACTACACATTGTATAATATAATAAAAACCTCCTGACAAAACAGTGAAACCAGCAAGATGTCAAGGATGTCGTCCAAAAAGGCCATGAAAGCAAAACACATGTGCTGTCAGTGTAAGCGATACACGTGTATGGAACGTGTTGTTGGCATGTGTGAAGACCGCCTTAGGTGTCATAATTGAAGTAAAGGTTGTTTTTTTCACAGAGTTCTATTGGTATTTTTATTGTAGTTCATACAGGAATTTATTACTGTTGCTATATTTTAGACTTTGTATACCAAAAAATTGTCGGTCTTGAAAATTTTGATGCTTTTTTATAAATACTCAGTAAATATTAAAAATTCAATATTTTATTTTTTTGATTTTTTTCCTGTTAAGTACTTACTGTTTAATAAAACTCATAAAATTAATAATTCATCGATAGAAATATTCTAAAGAATAAACATGGACATTATACACCCACAACAATGCACCTTTATGACAAAACTGGCGTGATGCCCTGTGGGCTACCTGACATTTCTTTTGTCACAGTCATCCAGATGACAGTTTGGGTTTTTTTTGTTGTTGTCGTTTTGTTTTGTTTTTGTTTTTGTTTTTGTTTTTTTTGAGACATGGTCTATGTAGTTCAGGCTGAACTTGAACTCACTGTGTATCCCAGGCTGGTCTCAAACTTGCATCAATCTTCCTGCCTCAGCCTCCTAAGTGCTGGGCTTATAGCCATGTACTACCATGCCCAGCTGGGTGATAGATTTCAGAGACAAGGGGGATTGGGGGAGTGGGCAGCCTGACTTAAGGAGGGTGATCTCATTGATTCCTTAGTTCCTCAACTCCCTTGCCATTTTCATAGTTCTGTTTTTGTTTATTTTCAAAATAACCACTTACTTGTTTTTCTGATTTTTACAAGAGGAATTTTTGAGGTGGGTAGAAAGGATCCTTCTCAGCCCCCAAATTCTGTTGAGGGGAGAGAATAAGTTAAGTCATGAAGAAGCTGTGCTGAGGGAGCTGAACCTTCGTGTGCTGTTGGGGGTTCCCGTGGGCTTTGACTCCTGCTCCGTTTCCCATCGGTGACCCCTCATCAGTACTTCTGAGGGTGCTGAGTCACCCTAGCTAGGCATCAGGGGCAGCTTCCTGGGCAGGGGTTGGGGGGCCTCCCAATGTACCACTGCAGCCCTATTCACTTTCTTACATCTTGTCCCACAGGGGTGTTCCCTCTACAGACACTGTTCCTACCCCAGCCAGGACCATGAGCATAGCAAGGCCACACAGCAGCCATTGGGGCCAGGATCATACCTTAACAATTTCCAACTCCAGCAAATAGAGTTTCTCAGGGGCCGGCTTGCGGAAGCGCCCCTGCCTGGAAAACAGACACCATTACTGCCGCTACCGCCACCATTCCTCCCAGGACTCCTCCCAGGATTCCTGCCAAGGTATCCAGGACCACCTGCTGGAGATAGGCAACTAGAGATTAGGGGTTTCCGCAAGATCGCGCCTTTCCAAAGTCCAGGGCTCCAAGTAGGATCCCAGTTTCCTTCACCACGTGGCAGAGTGCCATGGAGAGGTGTTGATGGGCTTTCCTCACAATTCCAGGAACTGAGCATCAGCCAGGATCAGGAGCAAAGGATTTTAGAGCTCTTGGAGGAGCTTGGAGAACAGTCGGCCACCACAGCACGTGATCTGGCCAGGAAGCTCAGAGTACCAAAGAAGGAAGTCAACCACGTTTTATACTCCCTGGCAAAGAAAGGTAAGCTGCAGAAGGGGACAGGAACACCCCCTTTGTGGAGCATTGCAGCCTCAGTTCAAACCCAGAACAAGCCCAGTGGAGTTGTGAGACTATACAGTCACAGCCTGGGAGCCCCAAACCCAAAGCCCAGTTTGGAAGCTGAGGACAGAAACTCCATATCTGACTTAGAATATCCTCCTGAGCCTTTTGACATGGCTGAGATCAAGGAGAAAATCTGCAGCTACCTATTCAATGTGTCTAACTCCTCTGCCCTGAATTTGGCTAAAAATATTGGCCTCACCAGGGCCCGAGATGTGACTGCAGTGCTGATTGACTTGGAGAGGCAGGGGGACGTCTACAGGCAAGGGGCAACACCTCCCATATGGTATTTGACGGACAAGAAGCGCGAGAAGATGCAAATCAGGAGAAATTCGCACAGTGTCCCTGCAGCCACTCCGCCTGCTGTCCCTGAGACTAAAAGAAATGCCACGTTCCCCACCTGTCACTTACCCCCGTCGGATGCTTCAAACAACATCATGGCCACAGCAAAAGTGGAGAATGGGCAGGAACCTGTCATAAAGTTAGAATGTAGAGAAGGGACCCGACCAGGACCAATGAGACTGAGACCACCGTTTTATCACAATAGCCCCTCAAAAGCAGGGTATTTTGACTTTGAAAATGGCCAGTGGGCCACAGATGACATCCCAGATGACTTGAACAGTATCCGCGCAGCACCAGGTGAGTTTCGAGCCATCATGGAGATGCCCTCCTTCTACAGCCCTGGCTTACCACGGTGTTCACCCTACAAGAAGCTGACAGAGTGCCAACTGAAGAACCCCGTCAGCGGGCTGTTAGAGTATGCGCAATTCGCTAGTCAGACCTGTGAGTTCAACCTCATAGAGCAGAGTGGACCATCCCATGAACCTCGGTAAGAGACCAGGAACTGTGCCTCGGGTTGGGGTCAGGCACTCACCTCTGGATGCAGTCTCAGCTGACTTATGAGCAGGGCCCATTAGTGGCCCCTTTTTTCCTCTTTTTTGCCTTTTGGCTAAATCACCTTCTCTTGGCCCTTCTCCAGATGATGCGCAGGGATTTGGCCAGCATCTTGGCTGAGCAAAGAGGAGGTTGATTCTACTGGCTGAAATGAAGCTTCTTTAGTCATATTGGCTTTCATGCATCTGTGTCATGCCTACCTCCTAAGGTGTCCAGACATGACGGAGATTGAACTCTCACCCTTCCTGTGTTCTCTCCCTTCCCCCTCCAAGTTAAGTTCCTGAGACAGGAATAGGAGCAGGTGGGTTGGGGCAGGCTGCACACACTGAATGAGGGTGACCGTGCTGACAGTGAAAGCAGGCAGGGAGAGGATGGTGTGGAGCATGCATGGCTGCCTGTTTGCCTGTTGAAGGTGTGCTGCTAATTTTACACTCCACCTCTGCACAGATAGGTGAGCTAGCACTTGCTGCTGCTCCTGAGCTAAGGAATCAGAGGTTCCCTCACTCAGATAGCTGGCCAAGCCTTGCATCGGATGGTCCCACAGGTCAGGGGACAGATTGAAGAAGATAGGTGGGCCCAGGAAGGAGCTGCAAAGGGCCTGGCAGAGACTGATGCTGAGTGGCAGCAGGGTGCAGCCAAAGAGAACCAATGAGGATGGGATATGCAACCAACCTTTACATGGTCATGTGTCACTTAACAATGGCGGGACATCCTGACAGATGTGTTTTTTAAGCAGTTTCATCATTGTGCAAACATGGAGACAAACTGACACAGCTGCATCACTAGGCAATGTAACCTTATGGGACCACCATTGTATATGTGGTCCGACTTTGGCTGAAATGTCATTGACCAAAAAATTTCTATGTGTATTTACATGGCTGTGTATATGCAGGCTGGTTTCTTAGGGTAAGATTCCCAGCTGTGGCCCTAATTCCTTATCTAACTGTCTTCATGACACCAAGTTAGCATTGCAGGGAAGCTGTTGAGAAAAGGGGTGCATCGGCCTAAAAGCTGGCAGGACCAGGACTGGTTTATCCCTGGGGAAGAGCCTGGGTGTGTGGCATTCTCTTTCTTTCCCCCACATCCTCTCCAGGGTTGAGAGAAAGCCATGGGTTTTGTGTTTAGTAATTCTTTGGGTGTCAGCTATAAGAAACATTGATACTGTATTCAAATATTTCAGAAGACCTTGGAAATAAGAAATTTGACCTATTTTTCTAAATGAAATCTCAGATCTACCAAAGAATTGAACAGCTTGAACAAAAGCGGCCTAGGCCTAGTCCAGAAGCCTAGAATGAATTTGCATAAGAAGGCAAATTCATTCATTTCAGGTTTGGGATAAACGGAGAGCTCTAGGATGACTCAAAATAAGCTGTAAGAGTGTTGTATTCTCAGGGCAAGTTAGGGTCCCTCCACCCCACTACAGTAGCCTGCTGTTGTTCCTCCCATATCCAGCTGCCCTTCTACCCCCTCCAGACCTATCAGGTCTCGGATAAGGGGCAGGTGTCAGGTATGTGAGGCCAGGCTATACAATACCTTCGCTATGTTTTGCAGTGCTAGGGTCGAGCCCAAGGCTGTGTGCATGCTAAGCAAGCCTCTTTCCACTGAGCTGCATCTCCAGCCCTTTGCTCTCTTTAAGGCTCTCCCCTTGAGGAGGCCAGTCCAACGCAGTTGCTCTAGGCTGGAGGCCTTCTAGTTGTTGACAGGACTATGATGGTGATTTTACCCCTCACCTCTTATACAGACTTTATCTTATTTTATGGCTAAGAGCTAGTAAGTTTCCCCTGAGCAAGTTTTATATCACTCTCCTGTTGCTGAGCTTGCTCTGCTGAGGTATATGGAGAGAGTTATTAGTTGCTTTGTTCCCAAAAGAAACTATAATCCAAGCACAGTTGCACACACCTATAATTCCAGCCCCTGGGGTGGTGGAGGCAGGAGGATCACAAGTTCAAGGCCAGCCTGAACAGCTCAGTGAGACCCTGTCTCATAATTTAAAAAAATAAAATAGGGCTGAGGATGTAGCTCAGTGGTAGAACAAGTACTTGCCTAGCATGCATGAGGTCCTGTGTTTGATTCCCCACCCCCACCCACACCAAAATAAAAAGATGTGGCAGGCTGATCTTCCAAAGTGATAGGAGCTTCTGGGCCTACCCTCTATCTCCTCTACAACTCAAAAAGCCCTCAGTGCAGCAGAACATTCTGGCGTAGACATTGTTTTGGAAAGAGCAGAGGGTGGATGTAGCCTGGGGTTCACACATCTGATTGCTTTCCATCAAGATTTAAATACCAGGTTGTCATCAGTGGCCGAGAGTTTCCCCCAGCTGAAGCTGGCAGCAAGAAAGTGGCAAAGCAGGACGCAGCCATGAAAGCCATGACAATTCTGCTTCGGGAAGCCAAAGCTCAGGACAGTGGGAAGCCTGAAGATTTATCCCTCTGTTCCACAGAGATCGAGTTAGAGAAGGTAGGTGTCCTGCCTCCCTAGGGACGTCGGTTCAAGGTTGATGTCTGGGATGTGTCAGGGTTTTACCTGGCCCTGGAAGCACTCCCAGGGTAGAAACTCACTGCCTTTCTGAGGCAGCATCCACCTCACCAGCCGCCTTTCCTCCACACCCAGCTCCTTTTTCGCTCCCATCCCAACCTGACTGGATTTCCACAGTGTACGAAAGAGACCTGAAGGCTGATTGACCTCTCTGGGAGAATAACCTTCCCTTCCTGCCACACCTTGGAAATCCTCAGTAGCCCCTTCCTCTGGACAGCCAGCCCCCAACATTGTGCTGTCCAAAAGAAATTCTCCCATTTCACCATCTCTGCTGTGCTGGACTGACAAGTGTTTTCTTAGTTTTATTTTTTGTTTTGTGTTTTCTTCTTGTCTCTAATTTTCTCCAGACAGCAGAACCCCAGCCCCCCACCCATTCAGCCTCATCCTTGTTTCCTGGGAAGAGCCCCGTCACGACATTGCTCGAGTGTATGCATAAATTGGGAAATTCCTGTGAATTCCGTCTCCTGTCCAAAGAAGGACCTGCCCATGACCCCAAGTATGTCCATGTGCCATGTCTTTCTGCCAAGGTTTTCTTAAAAAGAAAGATGACACATTTTCCTCCTCCCCTCCTCAGAGGTGGTAGATTCCTTAGTGAGCAGTTTCTTCTGTTTCAGTATGGAAAAGGGGAGGGACCCTTCAGGGCCCGGTTGCTGCTTATAAAGCAGAGAGACTGAGATTAAGAGTTCAAAGGAACCAAGCATTAGGGAGGCTCCCAGCTTGGCGGTCACTGTTGGTAGGAAGGGATGGCATAGGGCCTGCCTGAGCAGCTCTGCTTGAGCATCTGTAGCCTTATGTGTGCCAGAAAAGGATTCCCAGGGCCTAGCATAGCTTTGTGGTAGAGTCCTTGCTTACCATGTGAAGGCCCTAGTTCAATCACGGCACCAAAAGAAAGGGAAAGAAAAAAGATGAGGACAAAGTAGGGGTCCCTAAAGGTAAATTTAGGACGATATTTGCATGTTGAAAGGGGTTAGCCAAGCTAAGAGCCATTGAGGGCAGGAGGTGGTGAGGAGCATTGACTGTGAGCGAAATGACAAGTAGCAAAGGCAGTCAGCTTGATGAGCCAGACATATCTCAATCCATCCTTTCACTCCCTTTTCCTTCATTTCCTGTCAGGTTCCAGTACTGTGTTGCAGTAGGAGCTCAAACTTTCCCTACTGTGAGCGCCCCCAGCAAGAAGGTGGCAAAACAGATGGCCGCAGAGGAAGCCATGAAGGCCTTGCATGAGGAAGCCACCAATACGGCTGACAACCAGGTGGGGGCATTTTCAGAAGTTCCCAGTTTTTAGCAGCTGAGCATGATAGGATGGCCCGTGAGTCCCTCGGTTTCCTGATGTGATTCCAGTTCCTCTTTGGCTAATTCTCCTCTAGTCCGGAGGTATGAACTCAGAATCACTTGATACCTTGGAGTCTGGGGTGCCCAACAACATCCGGAGGATTGGCGAGCTCGTCAGGTACCTGAACACCAACCCCGTGGGTGGCCTGCTGGAGTACGCACGCTCACACGGCTTCGCTGCTGAGTTCAAGCTGGTTGACCAGTCCGGACCTCCTCATGAGCCGAAGTGAGTGGCCCATCCTGGGTGGGGGTGGCCCGCAACCTGGAGTGGGGAGCGTGTGCATTAGCCATGACATGCAGGAGGGGCCAGTTGAGGTGAGCGGGTCCAGCCCTGTGGGCACAGCCTCTCGGAAGACGTGAGTGAGCTATCCTGAGAGTACACTCACTTTTCAGTGAGCATGATCCTGTCAGATTTTGTAAATTAATTTTAATTTTTAAGAGGCATAGAGAAAATCATTCAAACTGATTGAGAAAGTATACAATGAAAAATCTTATTTCTATCCCAGATTTCTGGTTTATCTCCCCAGACCCATCCTCTGTTACCGTAAGTCCTCCTAGAAATTTCTATGCATAACATTTTCCTTTCTTTTTTTTTTTTTTTTTTTTTGTCATGGTGTGGATCAAACCTAGAGCCTCAGGCATGGTAGGCAAGCGCTCTACCACTGAACTACATCCTTAGCCCTCTTTTTTTTTTTTTTTTTAAACATAAGCATGCATCGTATTTTCTGTTCAGCACTTCCTACCAATGTTTCTCACATCATTACATACCAACATATATAGACCTAACAGCCACATAATATTCATTGAATAGATGCTTACAGTTTTTAAGTTATCTATTAAAAGCCAGGCATGGTGGTGCATCCTGTAATCCCAGCACTCTGGGAGGCTGTCGGAGGAATTATAAGTTACAGCCCTGCCTGGGTTATTTAGGGACTTTGTGAGACCCTGTTTCTACATAAAAAATAAGAAATGGCTAGAGATATGGCTTAATGTGAAGGCCTTGGGTTCAATCCCCGTGGGGGGAGGTTATTTATTAAATAAAAGATTTGAAAGACCTTTTCTAAAGTGGATATCCAAGCACCACCATCCAGTTTTAAGAAGTGGAATGTTGCTGTTACTTTGGAAGCTACTTCCACCCCAGTATAATTTGTTGCACCAGCTTCCAGTGACATTTAGGTGTTTGGGTGACACAACTAGAAACCCTTTTCCATGAATGTCCTTGTACTGTATGTCTTTGCTTACACTGCAAAACTGTAGTGCATTTTTAGGAGTGAAATTTCTAGGCCATGGGTTATGTACATTTTTCTGTTTTAAAATTTTTTACATCGGTAATAGACTATTAAAAATATTAAAAGCTCATCTAGTCTCCCATCGGCCTAGCTCTCGTCTCATATTTATGCCTTCTCAAGTTAACATCCACTAACTTTATGTTATTATGAATCTTTCCCAGGTGTCTTTGTGTAAACATGGGCAAGCGCATCTCTCCCTCATTTTTTACATAGAAGTGCATATAGGCATTTTCTGACAGCTTGAATATTACACAACAGTATTATGAACACTCGCCATACCACTCTATTGTTTTAATATAGCTGCAAAGGATAGTGCTACGGAGCATAGCTTTACCACAATTTAATTAACCAGTCCCTGTTGATGAGCATTTGGATTGTTTCCAAACTTTTGCTTATAAATAATGCTACAATGAATAACATGTTTGTAAGCATTTGAATTTTGGTAAATGTGCCAGCGTTTCCTCCAATAACCAGTTTATGCTTCCACCAGTGATACATAAGAATGGCTCTTGCCTGGCTACACCCAGACTCACACAGTATTATCAAAATTTTTATCTTTGCTATTCTAAAATGTGAAGAATTGTATCTCAGTGCAGTGTAGAGATTTGATCAAGTTAGGCTATTTATTATTATTTACCATATTAACAGATAAAGGAGAAAAATCATGTAATCATCTCCAGAGATTCTAAAAAGGTATTCATAAAATTCAACATCTATTCAGATAAAAAAGGTATCAATAAAATAGAAATTATTGAATACCTCCTTAGCATGATAAAAGTAAACATCTGAAGTCAAAATGCAGCAGCTTATTTAATGATGAACCTAGAACTGTTCTCATTAAAATCAGGAGGAAGATGTAAACACCAGTGTCTTCATTATTGAGCATTATTCAGGAATTGCTAGCCAGTACCAGTTGAGAAAGTAATAAGTATATGAAGAAGAAAGAGGATGTAAAATTATCATTATTTGAAGATGATAGGATTGTATACCTGGACTACTCATAAGAAAACTAAAGGAAATGCAGACAGAGCCAGCTCTTACACATTTACTTTGTAATCCCCTCCTTTCATCAGTTCTCTTCCAGTGGTAAATCCAGCAATTTACTCCTCCACAAAATGAAAGAAATGGCCACAAAAAGACTTGTACAAGAATGCTCACAGAGCCAGGTGTTGTGGTACATGCCTGCAATTCCAACTAGGGGGAGGCTGAGGCAAGATAGCGAGTTCAAGGCCAACCTGGGCAACTAAGCAAGATTCTATCTCAAAAATAAAATGGGCTGAGGATGTAGCTTAGTGTGAAGGTGCTGGGATCAATCCCCAGTATTGCAAAATAGTAATAATAATATTTTTTAGGAATCAGGATATAGCAATAAGCAATTAGAATTGTAGTGGAAGACATTACCCATTACAAACAGCAGTTAAAAAGAGAAAGATGCCTAGGCACAGTCCTAACAGGAAATATATAGGCATGACATTAAGTAAAATGCTGATGAAGAATATAAAAGATGATTTGATTAAATAGAAGAAAACAGTCCGATATTAGGTAGGACAATCTTTTTTTTTTTCCCCTTACCCTGCCGGAGATTGAACCTAAGGCCTTGGACACATTAAAGACTGGTCTACTGGAGCTACACCCTAGTCCAGGAAAATCCTTTTAATGATAGCAGCTGTCCCCAGATCCCAATAAAAACACCAATAGAATTTATTTTGGAACTAGAAAAATTGATTCTGAAACAATTATAAAAAATAAATAAGAATAACTAGGAAAACTCAGAAAAGAAGGGTAACAGAAGGGTAACAGATTGATCCTAACAGATTTTAAAATAATGTTGTAATGCCAGGTGTAATGGTGCACGCCTGTAATCCCAGCACTTGAGAGGCTGAGACAGGAACTGTGCTGCAAGTTTGAGGCCAACCTGGGCTATACAGTGAGTTTAAGGCCAGCCAAAACTATGTCACGAGACCCTGTCTCAAAAAAAAAGTTGTACTAGTATGTGGCTAGAAAGGCATTTTAGTGGATCATATTGGAGCACCTAAAAGCAGAGATAGGGCTGGTGATATAGCTCAGCAGCATAGGCGCCTGCCTGGCAAGTGTGAGGTCCTGAGTTCGACTCCTGGTACCTGCATATTAAAAAAAAAAAAAAAAAAGCAGAGATAGGACTGGGAGCTTTGGACATTGTAGCCATGAGCTTCAAATAAGTGGGGGGTTGGGTGACTGAGCAAGGGTGACAGGACTGCTGCCTGTCCACTCTAACAGCCATATCCAGGCTCTGCCTCTTCCCTGCACCCGAACTCCCACAGAGCCAAGGCTGAAATGTGAGATAAATAAAGTCACTAGGTAAAAGTAGCTATGTTTCTAGAATCTTTGAGTGGCAAAGCCTTTCCTATCAAGACACAAAACATGGAGTCATAAAAGAAAGCCTGAGAAATGTGACAAAGAAAAATGAGTTTGTGTAGAAGGAGCACCTGGGAAAAAAAACACCACAGTACCCAGCAGCCCAGGGGCTAATTTCTTAATAGGTAAGTGTTCCGAAGAACTTCTCTGTAGGAAATCTCAGACACGTACATGAACTGCACATTCACAGAAATACAACATAATGTGTCATTATTAAATGAAAAGGTGTTCAACCTTGCTTTGTAAATCAAATTTACACTTCGACAGTGCACTTATAGTAGCAGCAATGTAATTCATCATCCACACTGAGGGTAGGAACAGTGCCTTCAACCTAGTACTGCCACCTCTGAGCTCTCACTTGCACTGAACGTGACATATCCACAAAGGTTTTCATTGCAGCCCTGTTCATATTATCAAAAGACACAAAATCGTCTAATGCTCCATCATCTACATACTGAATGAAGTAAACTGATACATCCACACTAAGGAATACTACACAGCAATACAAAAGAGCAAGACTGTGGATGCTTTCTATGGCATATTGCAGGGTGAAAAGGCAAGGGCAGAGGGAGAGCCAAGGTGTCAATTGAGGGCTTTTATGTGCACAGAGGATCTTGCTGAAGGATTAGAAACCTGCTGCCTGAGTTTGCATCTGGGGAAGAGGGGCACTTTTCACTGTATGCTCACCCATTTGCATTGGTATTGTGCAGTATCTAATTTTTCAGTTGGAAAGGTCATTAAGCAGAAAAGCTCATTAAAACAGAAACCTTGTTATTTTAAATTTGTTTTCATTAATAAGTGACGCCATTCATGTTTATATGTTACTTGCATTTCCTTTTCTTGAACTCCTTGTTTGTCTTTATCCAGTTTTTGTTTGTTTGTTTTTTGTTTGTTTGGTTGTTTTTGTTTGTTTGTTTTTTGGATTGCTGCTCTTAATTGCTGTGGGAGGTAGAGCTTTTAATATCATAAGACCATTAACTCTTTGATCAGCATCACCCAATTTAGAACCCTCAGATTAGAGAAGGCCACAGAAGGCCCTCCAGTTACCTCCTTGGGCAGAATACTTTTGCCCCGTGTTGAAGCCACCTGGGAAGGAGAGGCACAGTCTCGCTTCAGCTGTTCCTCTTGTGGTTTTTTCTTCTACCTGTAGTTTTAAGCTCATTCCTTCATATGATATATTCAGTCCATTTCTTCTTTCTCTTCTATAAAATCTTTCCTGAGACTTGAAGTTAGTCATTTATTTAGAATGGAAGAACTTCCTTTGGTGGTGGCAGGGAGTGGGGGATGATGGGATGACTAGGGATTGAACCCAGGCCCTTTGCACTGAGCTACATACCCAGCCCTTTTTTATATTTTATTCTGAGATGGGGTCTCACTAAGTCGCCCAGGCTGGGCACAAACTTGTGAGCCTCCTGCCTCAGCCTCCCTAGAATATAAGAACTTCTTAGGAGCTAAATTGAAGATATGAAAAATTGCTGCCCAAGTATGCAGCAGACATGTACCCATAACACAGGGTAGGAATCTGCCATGTGGAGCAGCATGCAGTATGTTGTGGGGACACAGGGCATTGGCCTCAGCTCTCCTGGGGAGTCAGGGTTGCTTATACAGTATGTAGGAGGGGAAATGCTAACGTATAGCTGTGTTTATTGGCCATCACATCCAGTAACATATATTACTTCCTTCATTATGTGAATTGTGCTGGGTCCTGTGTTTTTCCTTTCTCTCTTGGTGACCTTAACTGATTTCATGAACTTTACAGTCAAAGTACTGGAGAGTGCTAAGTGTATCTTTAGCCCAGACCTTCTCTACACTTGAGATGCCTCTTACAAGATGCTTCCTTGTCGCTTCTACTTAGCCAGACATCTTGAGCATGACAAGCCCAAAGCAGAACTCTTGATTTTTGCTTTCAACTCTTCTCCCACAGTCAGTTCTGTCTCAGTAAATGAAATCACTGTCTGTTCAAGTGCTCAAACCAATAACTTGAGCATCACCTTTCCTCTACTCCATGCCCTTCACCTCCTTCAGCCAAACCATCCTTAAGTTCTGTTGGTTACACCTGTAATTTCTTCTGCTGTGTGTGTGTGTGTGTGTGTGTGTGTGTAGGCCTGAGGGTCACACCCAGGGTCTTGAATATGCTTAGCCAAGCACTCTACCACTGGGCTACACTCCCAGCCCAACATCGACAATTCCCTACCTCAGTATCAGTGCTCCCATCTAAGCCACTGTCTTCTCCTGCCTGGACCGTCCTGGAGGCCTCCTAGCTGGCATCTCTCCTGATTCAGTTAACACATATTTGCAGAATACCTTCTGCCAGTTAGTAACATAGTCCCCACAGAAACATGTGATCTCATATCTGATAATTACTACAAAGGGCTGGAGTTCCTGGGCAGTGTCTGCATCCTGACTTGACTTAGTCAGAACAAGAAGGGCTTCCCCACGATGTGATCCCTGAGCTGAGCCCTTAAGGATTCCCAAGAGAGGAAGGGCTGTAGCAAAGAACACAGTGCAGCCCGCCCTGCGTACCTGCAGGTCCTGTGTCTGGATGCAACCAAGCACAGATTGAAAAATTGTTAATTACATCTGTACTGAACATATACATATACTGACTTTTATTTCTTGTTATTATTCCCTAAGCCATCCAGTAGTGTTGCAGAAATCTGATATCAAACCAAATGGAAGTCTGTTTGCACCCAAGGAGTTGGAAGGCAACTTTTAATGCTAGCAGACTGATGGGAACCAGGTCCAAATCATCAGCCCAGAGTCAGCTTAGAGTTCAGCTTAAATACATTTTTGCAAGCCAGAAATACAAAACCGATTGCAGGTTATTATATAATTGGTTACATAGGCTAAGGCATATGTTGTCAGGAAGATTTGTTCTGGGCAGGCTCTGCTAGGGAGGGGGCTGTCGGAGCGGTCGGGTGAAATCAGGCAAGCATGTCCTTGACTGGTTTATTCTGTCGTAGGTGGAAAGTTCCTGGAATAGGCAAGCAACACAATATGTTTATAGGCTAGAAAGTACGGGCATTGCAGCTGGATTCAGTCAGATAAGGCTGAGTGAAACTGTCTCTGAGTTATGGCTGGGGTGGTCAAGGCGAGCTGAGTTTATGTAACAGGCAGCATGAGCTTAGGCAGAGGCTACTAATTGATTTCTAATTTCTGCTATGAAATTTCTATAAGTTTGCAATTCTATAACTTTGCTCTTACAATAGGACAAGTACTTACATAGCTCTTACGTTATATTGAGTGCTAGTAGTCTAGAGATGATTCAGAGTACACAGGAGCATTGCATAGGTCACGTGCAAATAATACACCATTTGAGTACTCATGGAGCAGCTGAACCCTGTGCCCCATGGACGCCAGGAGATACCTGTATATTCCTAGCGGGAGGAGAGCAGAGTGAGCAGGGGGGCCTGGTGCCCAAGGGGTGGGCTTGGGGTCAGCTGGTGCTTTACCAAAGAAGTAGTGGAGGGCGGTGGGGGCTCTGTGGGGGGCACTTGCCCTCTCCTTGCACTCTTCCCTTTCCTAACGTCTCTACTAAATTTTCTTTCCTACTCAGAGTGAACCATTTTGGACCTTTGTATCAGATTCCCGCCAAAACCTCAGTCCCTCTAAACTGATAACCTTACCTCCCACTTGAGAAAACAGCAGTAATCATATGAGAAGTAACCATATCTTCCATTACCAAGCCACCTCCTGGCCTCCTTCTGAACTGTGTCTGCTGGCAAGTGTGAGGGAAGCACCTTCCTCCTGCTCCTGGGTCCCGCACGCCCTTCCTTCCTGTCTGCTCTAGTCCTGCACTTCAGCGTCTCCCATCCCCACATCGTTTTTGGCCACCTCTCTATAGGGTCCTTGCCATCAGTCTATAAATAGGCACATAACCATCTTTTAAAAACGATCCCTGCGGGACCCCATATCTCCCAGGTACCACCTCATTTCTGTTTCTCTTGTGGCCAAACCTCTTAAACCAATTACTCGTGGTTATTGTTGTCACTTTCTTTTCTTTTCTTTTCTTTTTTTTTTTTTTTTTTGTGGGTACCAGGGGTTGAACTCAGGACCTTGTGCGCCAGCAGGCGCCTGTGCCGCTGAGCGATATCACCAGCCCTTTTTTCGTATATGGGTTTTGGGAGTTGAACTTGGGACCTCGCGCTTGCCAGGCAGGCGCTTATGCCACTGAGCCATCTCACCAGCCCTGTTGTCACTTTCTTAACTCATTCTGCTAAAAAGGCTGACCATCCGCCACATGTGCTTATAGAGCACTTGAAATGTGGCTAGTGTGACTGAGGGACTGAATTATTATGTTTAGGGTTTATTGTTTTGTTTTTTTGTTTTTTTTTTGTGGGTACCGGGGGTCGACCTCAGGACCTCGCACGCCAGCAGGCGCCCGTGCCGCTGAGCGATATCACCGGCCCTTTTTTCATATGTGGGTACTGGGAGTCGAACTCAGGGACCTTGCGCTTGCTAGGCAGGCGCTTATGCTGCTGAGCCATCTCACCGGCCCTTATTTTTAGTTTTAATTGATTTAAACACAATATTCTCATGTGGCTGTCAGTGGCTACCATTTTGGATGGCACAACCCTAAAGGTTGCATAATCTTAAAATCTGGGTTAAAAATCAAAGCTGGGTTTCCCACCAGTGACTTAGGATCTAGTTGGGAGCTAAGATTCCTGAAACTTCACCTGGTAGATTTCCAAGCTATTTGGCTCCTTTATGCTCTTCCTCTGTGTTTGCAGAAAGCCAACACAAGGAACTGTAGGGGGGCAATCCCCTGCCCACCTTGTGTGCATCACTGTCAGCAGAGCCCCTGCGTCCCAGATCCATTCTCCCATTGCCCAAGCCCACAGAGAGCCTGCCAGGAATCACAAAGTAAATCACCAGGAAAGCTTGGTCCCTGGCCTGCAGCACATCTTGACATAATGGCCTCTCCAGGTGAAGGCTTTGAGAGCTAATCAGGAGTTAGATGAGGAAATGGATGTGGGTACTTTAAAAATCAGCGTATTAAGTAAGAGTGATTCATCTGGAGAGAACTTTATTCCCTTCTCATTTCTGCCTAAGAAGAAAGTCCACATTTAGTGCAAGTTCTTCAAACTCTTGTTAATACTCCCTATCTTTCTTTATTGTAAAGACAGTCTCAGAGGTTTCACAGGTGCAGTACCATATCTAGTCAGAATTTAGTACGGTTGTGTTCTATTCCTTTTTATAGCCACCTTCAAGTGGTACCGGTTTTCCATTTATAGTAAAATATGAAATTTCCTTTTTAAATGTGTTTGTATTTTTAGAGTTGGTTTAGAGAAAAATATTAAGAAATAATTCAAGTGATGTTTGGACCTAGCAAAAATCATGTTGCAATTCATAAATGTCCCACATCTGGGAAATGCTGCCTTAGAAATGGACCTGCAAGACTGATGGGTCCATATGTTTGCAAGACTTGCCATTTCTTAAGCAAAACCAGCCCTTGCCTTGCACAACTGTCGAGGTCTTGTGCCGATCTTCATCCTGTTTCTCATCCCAAAGGTTCGTTTACCAAGCAAAAGTCGGGGGCCGTTGGTTTCCAGCTGTCTGCGCACACAGCAAGAAGCAAGGCAAGCAGGAAGCAGCCGACGCGGCCCTCCGTGTCTTGATTGGGGAGAACGAGAAGGCAGAACGCATGGGTTTCACAGAGGTAACCCCAGTGACAGGGGCCAGTCTCAGAAGAACTATGCTCCTCCTCTCCAGGTCCCCAGATGCACAGCCAAAGACAGTTAAGACGTCTACTTTTGGTGCTTTCTTTTCTGGGGGGAGGGGCCCCGCAACTCCTCTCTGAGTGGAGTTGGCTGGTCACTGCTCTTGTGTGACTTGCTCCTAGGCTTTAGCACTAGCCACGATGCAGCATATAATGGGGACACTAGAGGTGAGGGGACAGATGACTCACAGTCCAGTAGACCATGACCTCCTGCCCACTGTGAAATATGGTGGACATGGGCATGGCTGCATGGTCCTGACACTGCCACCTGTCCCCACAGCTTCCGCTCACAGGCAGCACCTTCCACGACCAGATAGCGATGCTGAGCCACCGGTGCTTCAATGCCCTCACTAACAGTTTCCAGCCCTCCTTGCTCGGCCGGAAGATCCTGGCTGCCATCATTATGAAGAAGGACTCTGAGGACATGGGTGTCGTCGTCAGCTTGGGGACAGGTGTGTTCCCACGGGGGCTGGAAGCAGGTCCTCCTCAACCTCTGCTAGAGTCCATGTGACAAGCCCGAGGTAGGGGCAAAAGACTCATCACACAGTCAGCCATCCCTGTGTGCCAGTATGATGGGGCACTGAAATGCTGGTGAGCTCTGCACAAATATTACAAAATCTGAAAAGCTCTGAAATCTGAAGCACCTGGTTCCAAGCATTTTAGATGAGGGATGCTTAACCTCCACTTTGTTTTAGCTGCAGTCAGCTCGTGCGATCTCTGATCAGTTGGGGCTGGCCCTGCCTTCAGGCCTTAAGAACAGACAGCCTTCTTCTGGCCAGCATTTTCCTTTGATTATTCCATTCTGCTTTAAATGCCTTCCCAGGAAATCGCTGTGTGAAAGGAGATTCACTCAGCCTGAAGGGAGAAACCGTCAATGACTGCCACGCAGAAATTATCTCCCGGAGGGGTTTCATCAGGTGAGCGAGGTCAGAGCAACCCCTTGGCCTGGCTGTGTTCCAGGCACCTCTTGCCTACTGTCCCTTGGCCCACCAGGTCACCCCAGCTCCTGCCTGTGCCTCCCTGCACCCAGCAGACCAAGACCCTGCCTGGCCAGGTGCATCCTTCACCTTTAGCCCAGACGTTGGGACCTCTTCTAGGCAGTAGATCCCCTCTCACCCAGCTGCATCCACTCCTCAGCCTGTTTTTAAGCCTTTTTGTGCTAACTCTGCTTCATGCCCTTTTTCAAAACTCAAAATGGCCCTGGGGAGGAGGGAGCCTTCCAGCTCCATTTGAGGACCTGTCAACAGCCTGGACGCTCTGCCCATTCTCTCCTCTGGTTCACCTTGTCTTTACTGTATGAAGGGAGGAACTCTGGGAGAAGCAACAGCCTCCTGTAAGCCTTCAGTCAGTTTTCTCTGAAATCCCCGTAGCCGCCATAGTGAGGTCCTCTCCACAGAAATGAAATGGACCCAAAAGGCTATCGTTGCATCATGCACTGTTGAGGCTCCTGCGACCTCGAGCTGCCCCATCCCTGGAAGTCTGCACCAAGTGGCTTTTCCTTCCTTGGGGCTCAGTGGAGTCAGGTCATAGAGGCACAGGCTGCTCTCCCCAGAATGGGACCTGCCTTCCTGACCACACTTTGTTTCTGCAGGTTTCTCTACAGTGAGTTAATGAAATACAACTCCCAGACGGCGAAGGATAGTATATTTGAGCCTGCTAGGGGAGGAGAAAAACTCCAAATAAAAAAGTCTGTTTCGTTTCATCTCTATATCAGGTCTGTAGCACCTTTGTTGCTGCCAGAGCAGGCCCCACCAAGCCCCCAGGAGTGGGTCTCCACATTGTCCTGGCCACTAAACCTGACCTTATCCAGTAGCCCACACCCCACGACTCCCACATACTCTGCCTCCGTACCCCATGGCAGGCTCAGGCAGTGCTCCAGGCTCTGACCACAGCCACCTTTGAGTCTCTGGAAGGTGGGGGGAAGTTGGCATGGTGAGCAGGGAGGGAGGTTGTTTAATGGACACCCCTGTTTTGCAGCACTGCGCCATGTGGAGATGGCGCCCTCTTTGACAAGTCCTGTAGCGATCGTGCTGTGGAAAGCACAGATTCCCGCCACTACCCTGTTTTTGAGAATCCCAAACAAGGCAAGCTCCGCACAAAGGTGGAGAATGGTGAGTGACACACGACCTCTCTCCATCCCACAAGTGGTTTGTAGGGTTTGCCTTGGGTCACTAAGCAAGGAGAAAGACCCAGGTGGGGAGGTCTGCGGGAAGAGGGAGTTTCCATCTTGAATCTGTGAGCTTGGGGGGCGAGGGGCTTTGCCAATCTGGGTCTCAGCAGAGAGGGTCTGGCTGGAAACACAAGCATGAGAGTCATCCTCCTGGGGCATCTGCATGGCCATGGGATGGATAGGAGAGCCTGGGCAAGGGTGGCAGAAGTGACATCGAGGGTCTGGCTCTCATGTCCTGTTTGTTGGCTTCAGTGCTGCACCCTGCCCACCAGTTCCTTCGCCTCTTCTGCCTTCCACCACCCGCTTCTGTCTCCTCGCATCACTGCTGTTCCCTCCGCACTTCAGCAGCCGTCTGAGTGGTCCTCAGACATAGATCATGTCACCTCCCTGCAGAGCACCCTAAAGCAGTGGTGGCGAACCTATGGCACACGTGTTGTTTTTCTTTTCTTTTCTTTTCTTTTTTTTTGTGGGTACTGGGGTTCGAACTCAGGACCTCACACGCCAGCAGGCTCCCATGCCACTGAGCGATACCACCGGCCCTTTTTTCGTATGTGGGTTCCGGGAGTTGAACTCGGGCCCTCGCGCTTGCCAGGCAGGCGCTTACGCCACTGAGCCATCTCACCAGCCCCCTATTTTTCTTTTAAAATAAAAGATGTTAATGTATGAGTTTTTTTTCTAAAACTTCAGTATTCAGGTTTCATTGCAGTGTTGGCACATTGCAATAAATAAGCGAGTTTTGGGTTGCAGTTTGGGCATTTGGTCTCTAAAAAGTTTGCCATCACTGACCTAGGGTATAATCTTATGACCCAGCAGCTCACTCCTAGGAGTATACCAAAGAAACAAAAACATCTGACTACACAAAACTAGTACAGGAATATGGATAGCAATATTCATTCCTTGATGAATGCATCGATACAGTACAGTGCATCCATACACGGAATACTCTGTGGCCATCAAAAGAAATGAAGTATTCCTGTACAGCATGAATGAATCTTGAAAACACTGTGCTGAATAAAAAGAGCCAGTCACAAAAGACCACATAGTGTATGATTCCCTTTACATGCAATGCCCAGAACAGACAGATCCATAAAGACAGGAAGTCTGTTAGTGGTCGCCCAGCACTGGGGATGGAGAACAGTGGAGAGTAGGTAGGTGTTTTTTGGGGGGTGATAAAATGTTCTGAAGTTGGTTGTAGTGATGAATGCACAACTATGAAAATACTAAAAATCACTGAATTTTAGGTCTTAAATAGGTGAATTGTATAGTATGTCAATGTATCTCAATAAAGCCGTTACTTGTGTGTGTGTGTGTGTGTGTGTGTGTGGGTACCGGGAGTTGAACTCAGGACCTCACGCTTGCCAGCAGGCACTTGTGCCACTGAGTGATATCACCGGCCCTTTTTTCCTTTTTATGTGGGTACCAGGAGTCGAACTCAGGACCTCGCACTTGCCAGGCAGGCACTTATGCTGCTGAGCCATCTCACTGGCCCAGCCATTACTATTTTTAAAACAAAAATAAGAACACAAACATCCTGTCATAGTTTCCCACGGCACTTTCTAGAAGGCAGACCCTGCCATGACTTCAGCCTCCACCCACCCACACCACCCTTCCTGTTATGCACGGGCACTCCAGGGGTACCTGCTCTTGCATCAGCTCCCTGAACCACCCAGTCCTTTCAGCCTTAGGGCCTTTGTTCCTGCTGTTCTCTGGGTCGATGACACTCACTCCTTCTCCGTGATGCCACAGCTGCCCCGACTTTCCTACCCTGGAGATTTTCCCATGTGTCCTCCAGCATAGCTCCCTCATATGCTTCAGAGCACTGAGCATCTAGGATTCCTACAGATGGACAGGTTTGCTTGTTTAGTGTGCCTTCCATTCCCTTTCTGTCCCTCACCCTGTAAACATTGAAGGAGGACTAGGATCTTACTGAAGTTTACTCATCACTGTTGCCCAGCATCAGGCATAGTGCACGGCACACAGTAGATGCCCGGGAATGGTTTGGTCCTTGGATCTCTCTGGCTCTGACCCAGGTCTCTCCTACAGGGGAAGGGACAATCCCCGTAGAGTCCAGTGACATTGTGCCTACGTGGGATGGCATTCGGCTTGGGGAGAGACTCCGGACCATGTCCTGTAGTGACAAAATCCTGCGCTGGAACGTGCTGGGCCTACAGGGGGCGCTGTTGACACACTTCCTGCATCCTGTGTATCTCAAATCAGTCACACTGGGTAAGGGGCCTACTTGGAACTGGAACCCATCTGCCCTTCTTGGCCCAAATCCCAGCAGACTACATGCTTCATCACCAGGTGTTGATAGGATGCCCCCCCCTTTGCAAATCGAGCTTGACTCAGGCAGCAGTCATGGTTCTGAGAGCCCAGTCTGCACAGGTAGGAAGGCATGCCAGGCGGTCTTTCCGAAGGTGCACTAAAGAAACCAGCCACTTACAATGGCAGGGTCTTTGCTCCCTTGCTTTCTTCAGACTGGGTCTTACCTGGAATCTTCCTTTTTGTGCTTAAATATGTTATGGTCCCACTTATGTCCTGGGGAGCCACAGTTACTTCTCTGTCTTGACACCTCTGTTTTGTGCCTTCGGACTCCCCACATGCCTCTGCCTCTTGTTAGGATCTGGTGCAAACATGGGTATATACATTTCTTTCTTTGTACCCAGGTTACCTTTTCAGCCAAGGGCATCTGACCCGTGCTATTTGCTGTCGTGTGACAAGAGACGGGAGTGCGTTTGAGGATGGACTGCGATACCCCTTTATTGTCAACCACCCCAAGGTGCTCTAACCCCATTCTATTTTCTCTTGGCTTTTTCTTCTTTTCAAGCAATCCTATCAGCAGAGAAAAAGTGTACACTGTGGGCAAGGGGAGCCTTTGTTGGTGCACCAAGAACTTACTCTTTCCTCCTTTAGTCTGGAATTAGTCTGAATTGATGTAGAGTCAGTATGTGTAGTATCTGCTTGGTCCTAGCCAAACACATGCTAAATAAAGGGGAAAGGATCGTGGCCCCACCCGCCCTCTTTCCTGTGAGTCTTGAGTCCTTCTTTCCAAACCATATCCCTGAAAGGGTTCTCTCTCCCGTTGTTCTGGAATCTAGGTGGGCCGAGTCAGTGTATATGATTCCAAAAGGCAATCCGGGAAGACTAAGGAGACGAGTGTCAACTGGTGTTTGGCTGATGGCTACGACCTAGAGATCCTGGATGGCACCAGAGGAACCGTGGACGGGTGAGGAGGTGGGAGGTCACCGGAGAAGGGGGTTAGCTCACTGGCGGCCCGTCTGCAGAGCTTAAGGGCCACCTACTCTCCCACGGCTTCTCCACGTCAGCTCCTGCCTCTGCTGACCCAGATGAGTAACAAGTGCTTTTGTCCCCAGGCCACGGAATGAATTGTCCCGGGTGTCCAAGAAGAACATTTTTCTTCAATTTAAGAAGCTCTGCTCCTTTCGTTACCGCAGGGATTTACTGAAACTCTCCTATGGTGAGGCCAAAAAAGCTGCCCGTGACTACGAGATAACCAAGAACTACTTCAAAAAAAGTCTGAAGGACATGGGCTATGGGAACTGGATAAGCAAACCCCAGGAGGAAAAGAACTTTTATCTCTGCCCAGTGCCCAATGACTGAGGGCCCGGGCTTGCACTAGTGAGAGAGGGAGGTTGTAGCATTCCTCGAATTCCTCATCACATTGGTCAGGACTATTACAGTTCTGTTTTGTTTTGATTTTACGTTTCTTTTTGGTTTTTTGTTTGTTTTTTTTTAATGGAGTCATCGTTGCTGGTACTGAAGACTGTGGATTCCCATTTACCCTGCTTTCTTGGGGATTTCGAGGCAAGGCCTAGGCAGGCTTCCATCTCTTTTCCCAAGTAAAGAAGCAGAGACTTAGAGGAAGGAAAAAGGGTTTATCTTTCCACCCAAAGCATACACAGTCACCAAGCACCTGCTGTGCACTTCCCCTTAAGTTTTGTTTTGGTTTTTTCCATTTCCTTTTCCTTTGTGTTTGCTACACTGACCTCTTGTGGACTTGATTAGGTTCCAGTTAGTTCTCTGCAAATCATGTCGGGAACTCATGGTTTCACTCATGGATTCCACAGGCCCCTGTACTTCCCCATCTGCGAGTCCTTCCTGTGATCATCAAGTTTCTCTCTCCCCACCGCAGAGGGTATAGAGGTGAGCTTGAAGAATTTGGTGCAATGTTTACAAGCACAGGAGTTGAAAACTACAGTCAGCTGATTACCAGTGCCAGTGGAAATGTGATTGGCATCCTGCGCAGTGATGGGATCTTGCACTTCAGCCAGCCGGGGGAAGCTGCTACTGGGGAAGTGGGTCTCTTCCTTCCCCAGGCAGCAGGGAAGCTGAGAGCCAGCCAGAGTGGGCGAGGCAGGTTGACCAAGCAGGAACTGACATTTCCCCTGCAGGGTAGTGCAGACATTCCTCGGAGCACCGCCACGCTCCCTCCCATCTGCCCTTCCATCTAACGCATTCCTGGGAATAGACCCCGCAAGTGCGCAGGGGAGAGCTGTAGACCTCAACCAGCTGCTAGGAGAAAATCAAGGACAAATCTTAGAGGGCAAATCATCTCTGCTCAGATGGTCAGGACTTAGCAAGAATAAAAGCAGAAAAATCATGTTGGGTCAGATCACTGTTCCATAATATTTCTCGTGGCAGTGATACCAAGGGAAGTTGACTAAGCCATGTGTAAATTAAGAGTTTTTTAAAAGAACGCCAGAGATGATTCTTTGCTTTAGTTGCACTGATTTAAAATTCAGATGTACTTTTTTTTTTTCCATTCATCCAAGTGTTTTCATTTAACTGTGGCTTTGGAAGCTGGTGGGCAGGGCACAGGCCTGGGGTCCTTCTACCTGTTGGGCAGACAGCACTTGTAGGTGAAAGGGCAGGTTGTCCTCAAACTCTGGGGACTCCTTTGTCTACACCTCTGCCCTACTTGACTCTGATCAGAGCCTCGAGCCCCTGGGAAAGGTCAGCCTCTGGTGCTCCGTCAGCCTGGTGTGCTCAGAAGGACTGCGGAGCCCCTGCTTCCTCTACGACCAGGCTGCCACGTTGCTCTGGATGACATCTGCATCTGGACCCTCACATGATTTTTGGTGTCCCCCACTCACCCCGCAAACTGCTGTCTGGTTCGCCCATCCTGTGTCTGGCCCACCTCTATCCTTGTTTGCACTTTTGTCGTGGCTACTTACACTGTGTACCTATGACCAAAAATTGACCAAAACACAAGTTTTTAAAATACACTGAGGTCATCTTTGCAGAACACAAGCATCCCAAGGAGCTGGTGGAGAATTTGTGCCTGTCTTTGGGATGGAAGAGGCTTGCTCCCTGGCTTTGTGCATATCGCCAGCTTGGAATATTAGCTGAAGGCACTTTAAATCAGTCCTGGCAGCTGCCTCTGGGGAAGAGCAGTGTTGTGGGCCCAGCCATTGGAAGGAAGCTTCTCCCTGGGGTTCTTCAGGCTGGAGGCTACCGATACCTCAGATGTTTGGCCGTCTGGTCCTCTTGGGCATTAGAGTCTCTGGCAGAGCTCTGACTCAGCTGCCTCTGCTTTCCCGAAGGGCACTGGGGCTCTCAAAAGATCAGGGCTCCAGAGATCTCATCTAGCAAACTCGCAATAGTCCATTTCTGCTGTGGGAAGAGAGCAAGGCATCCCCGTATCCCAAACACCTGCTGGGAGGGAGCCATGTCAGGCCCCACCCTACCACATCCCGAAGCCCCCTGAGTCACACAGGACAGAGAGGCAGAGCTTGCACCCAGTGTTCACTTCCTGTCCAGTCTTTGTTTTTCATAAGCGAGGCCCCTTCCCCCTTTCTTCTGATGATTTTGTAGTTGATTTGTCTGAACTGTGGCTATTGTGTGTTCTGTGAATAATCACCTGTCAGTGCTTGAAGCTGTTTCCTTTACTCAAGTTGAAGGGACTTCATTGGCTTTGGGGTCTTGGCAGTGACCCCAAGAGCAGAGTGGGGAGGAGCCCAAGCATAGCTTTGGTGTCATGATGGCTGCAGTCCAGTTTTATGATTCTGCTTTTTGTGCCCCTTGATTCTAAAAATATACATTCCTCATGAATAAAAACAAAGATAAATCTGAATTGTTAGAAAGCTTCAAGTCTTGGTGTTGTGGAGGAGGAAAGTGGGGACAGAGGACGTGTGGTCCTGGGATTTGGGGTAACATTACCAGTTGCATCTGACAGAACTTGGGGAGAAGGTCATCCCTCCACCTGCAGAAAAGCCACTCTGAAGAGCCTCGCTGGGCAGGTGAGCTGCTGCGGCCTGGGGTGGGATCCATCAGGCAGCGCGCATCGTTTCCCCAGCTCCACGCCCCCCATCAGAGCCCACCATTAAATATCTTGTCCCCTGGGACTTAATATGCGGGATTTCATGACCCAGAATAGGAAAAGGACCCTGAGACGATTCCTGCTCTCTGAGAGCTGTTTCTGCCCCTTCCCAGCTGTTTTGCCTGCAAGGATGTGTGCTTAAGAGTTGCAGCTGGGACCAGGACAGGCTTAGTTGCAGTGTTAGAAGACATCGCTTTGGTTTCTCACTTCATAGCATTGAAATCTTTATCTTGAATTTCAACTCACTCACTCCACATTGTAACTTACTCCAGAATTTTTGAAAGACCCATCCTTGACCTTTTAACATTGCTATCATACCAGTGGACATAAAGTAGCTAACAGTGAAGCTAAGTCACTATGAAACTGTCCTCATCCTGATACAGATGGGACAGCTGGGGCCAGGGGAGCCAGTGACATGTTTGGGAGGATAACACATAAGAAACAGAACTCTGCAGAGTGTCATAGTCTGTGTTGGAACTGAGCAATTTTTAATTTAAAGGCTGCAGAGAATGTCCCCTGGCTTGATGTGATGTCCCAGGAACCTCAAGTGCCTCTGTCCTCAGGCAGCTCCTGGTTCCACCTAGAGGGAAATGTGGTGCTCGAGTCCTTTTGGAAGTGGGCAGTGCCCTGGACTGAGGGCACAGCTCGGGGTGGGGGGAATGCACGTTCAGCACGTGCTGGAGGAAGCGGGTGGTGTCCTCTCGCCCAGCTCTGGGCGTCAGGAAGCAGGCCAGCCCTGCAGGAGCAAAGTGAGCGCATTCCAGTTGCTGTTCACCCTGCATCTTTCTCATCTCGGGGGTCTGCATTTTTTGCAGTGCTGGGCATGGAACATAGAGTTTTGCACATGCTAAGCATGCACTCTACCAGAGCTGTATCCTCAGCCCCACAGTTTAATATTTTCAGGATTGGGGGCCTGGTGAAACCAGTGTTCTTGGAGGAGACTGCAGCCTTGGCTTCTCAGAGTCCTCCCAAGGGCCATTTCTGGGCTCTATCCTAGGCCCACCCACTTGGCCACTTCCTTTCCGTCTGATAAATGGGTTTGTAAGGCAACAAACCACAATAATTCAAAAGCAGACCATTACCACTCACCTTTTCTTTGCATTTGTATAATGCCTTTGACCCCTCATGGATCCAATTTCTCCAGCATTCTTCCTTTTTACCCCATTTGCCAACACTGGCCCATGAGAATCACTGCCCCCCCCTGCCACCACATACCCCCCAAAATACAACAGAGTGACAAGACATCTTTGGAAAGAATTTTCTTAAGAGAATCTCGAGTTCCTAATGAGTCCAGCTGGGGTGGGCTAGTCCCGTGGTGCTAGTCTTGGAGTGCAGACGGGAGGCCGAGGGCAGCGTGAGACCAGCACCGAAGGTGTGTGAGTGAGGTGTCCTACTGATTCCTAGAGCTATGGTCCCTTGGGGACACTGTGACTATCACACGGACCCCTTAGACAGACCTGCCGGGATAACTACTGAAAGGTGGCTGCACATTCTGTCTGGTCAGGGCCAGTGAGGGGAGTCGGCCAGCACTGCCGGGGCCATGAGGGGTGTTAGGACAGCAGCCCGCTTCTGCCTGGACTGAGTCACTCTGGCCTGGCAATGATGCAGAGAGGCCCCAAAAGCCCCTCACTTTCCTCCGTAAGAGCTCTTCTCCTGCCTGTCCCGAAGGCCACAGTGAGAGCCTGCATTTTGGGGCAGCCTTGGGTTTCAAGCTCAGCACTATTCACCCGCTGTCACCTGGCCACTCCCCGCAGGGCTGTTGTGAGGAAGTAAAACCATGCATCAGAGAAGATGGCAGAGAACACGCTCAGGACACGGCAGCAAACCCTGGGATTTGGAGAGGCCAAAAATTGGCCAAGGGCCGGAGCTGCCAGATTGTCCTGTTTCCTGGGGGAAGTGGTCCTGCCCTTCCGTGGAGAGCCTTCCTCACAGAACATGCGTGGAGGGGGTCGGGGTGCTGCCTGGGTCTGCTTTGCTTTCAGACTTGGTACCAGCTGTTCCAGGGTTGCATGCCTCACCGCCAGGAAGCTGCCCCCTCAAGCTGCAGTGCCAGCTCTCAGAAGCAGAGCCAGAAAGCTGTGTATGCCGTCTTTTCAAAGATGACTATTAAATAACTACCCTCGTCATCTCTGATGATAAATCCCAACTCCCATCCTCATGCTCCCCTCCCGAACCCCCATGCCAGATTTCTATCCAGTTTCTCTACCTCCCTCTTCATATCCAGAGCCATCTCCAGCCCAGCACTGCCTCTCCAGAGCCAGCTCCACCTTGGGAAGTAGGCAAAAGGCCTCCCTGACATCACAAAGGAGAACACAGAACCCAAAAGTGGGACTGTGGTTCTCCAAAGCTTCCCGGTGCCCATGCACTGGTGCCTACCTCCTACCCTTGCTGCCCTTCCTCCTCCCTACTGTGTTGGTCCCCAAAGGGCTGTACCCAAATGGAAGGAATGAGGCTGCCCAGTAACCTTCCTCCATCGCCTCCCTACTCCTTCCCTGCTGCACCCCTGCCCACCGTCATTCCCACTGAACAGATGCAGAACAGAACGTTCAGGGGTACATGCCTTATACAGGTCAAACAGCAAACTGCCTCCGCGCCTCAGTTTCCCTGTGTGTTAAATGGGACACAGAAGTTGGACAAGCTGCTCTCTAAACGTCCGCTCTAGCGCCCTCTGGTGACTACCTTGGATAACAGCCACTAGCTGGTGGTAAAAGCCAGCACAACCACAGCAGCAGCTGATGGGGCCACCAGCTGGCAGTCCTACTTCAGAGCTAGAGTTCCCTTCTAGTTGCTGTTGCCAATTCCAGCCATTCTCCAGGACTCCGAGTTAGCAGCAGGCCTATGCATGATCCAGGCAGTCCTCAACTCTGCTGTAGAAGAGGTCATCTCCCTGCCACCAGGAAGAAATGCCCACACTCCCACTCCGAGCAGTGGGGATGCGCTGAGGTGCCATTCCATAGCCAGGTCTAGATCTCCCACCCCAGCACACAACTGTTCCAGGGGGAGGCAGGGCCAGGGCAAGGGCCTGCCAGGGAGGGAAGCCCAGCAGACCCACTAGAGGTGCCCTATCCTTGGCCCCTGTTTGGAGACAGCTTGCTCAAGGAAGAGAGAGGGTAATGAGGCCAGCCAGGCAGCCCCATCCCATGGACTCTGATGGCCTCTCCAACTCAACATTCATGAAGCACCTACTCTGTGCCAGGGACAGTGATAGACTCGCAAGCATCCTTCAGCATCGCTACAACCCCAGGGAGGGAACATTCCTCTCCCCATTTTATAAACAAGGAGGCTGAGGCCTAGCAAAACTTGACTGGCATAGTGAGAGAATAGCACAGCTGGGCCTAGATAGACCCTGGCCTCCAGGACTTGTCCAATGCTCTTTGCCAGCACTGTGTTCTCCCCTGCCCATCAGCATAGTCTCCCACCTCCCCTGTGCTTGGAGAGACAGCAGTCCCCTCTGGGCTCAGGACACAGGATGGCCTGTGTCGGGTCATATCTCCCGGGCACACCTGGTCGACTGATCCCTCTGTGTACTGCCATTTGCTGGCCCAGCACTGAGCACCAGTTGCATGGTGGGGAAAGGGGCAGAACACCCCTAATAGGTCTGTGTCCTGGGCTTACCAGCCAAGTGGCTTCTGGCGGGCCCCTGGGAGCCACCTGCAGGGCCCCAGGATAGGCAGCTGAAGTGCTGCTTCTTGGGAAGTCACTGGTGGCAGCAGACCTGTCCTGAAGTCCACTTCCAACCTGCTCAGGTTTGCGGGGGAGGGGCATGAACAATGCAGATGGCCTAAGTTCCGGCCATGTGCCCCCTGTACTGCTAGGCTCCACTGCCCAGCCTAGCTCTGCTGTGGACAGAAAGACCAGGTCTGCCTGAAGCTGACATCCTCACTTTCAGTCCTTCCAGCAGCCAGTCCATTCAAAGTGGGGGAAAGGGCACTACACAGATAGACATCTGGTCCTCAGGGTGGGGAGGAAGCATCAGAGCTGTTCAGCTTTGTGGCACTTTCCGGGACTGTGTCTTCACTTGTTATGTAAGTACCATGCACTAACTGACCACTCAACTGGGTGTTTCTTCACTTGAACATGGCTCCTGTTGGAATCCATGACTGCAAAAGGTTCTTCCAGCTCCTAAAGCCTGCAAACTTGCACTTTTTACACAGTTCAGTATTTGGGCCTCAGACTCCAAGTGGGTCACTCAGAGGCTCAGAACTCAGAGGGCCAGCCTTGCCCACCACTCCCTGAGCCAGAGTGAGAGAGGGACAAGACAGAAGTCGGGACGCAGAAAACTCGTCATCAGGCAGAAGGGGACCTGGGCTGTGCCCTGGACCCCTCAGAGGCACGGGTGCTGGAAGCCTCCCCAGGAACTGGACTGCAGGGCCAGGCTAAGCCTTCTGGGCAGGACCCTCTAGCGCTGTCAGCTGTGGCCCAATGAAGTGGAGTGAAGGCCAGGTCACATCCAGCTCCTCTCCTCTGCACTACCCCTTGTGTTGACCAGGCCAGCATAGAGTTTGAGCTCCTGTCCCTCTTCCCCTCCCTGACACTCCATTCTCCCATGATGTGGAGGCCTTGGGTCCTTCTGTCCTTTCTGGGCCTCTTCTGATAAACCTGCTTGGGGTGGGAGGCTCTGACATCTCTGCCCCACCTCGCAGAATGAAGGAGCCTTCATTCTCCTTCACCACCACTGTTGTCTGATTGGCAAGAGGAGATGAGAGCAGCCAATGCTGTGAGCTGGTCCATTCCTCCAGGCTGCAGCTGGCTGTGTGGATGGAGGTGTGCGGGGAGGTGAAGCAAGAGGACAGATATGTGGGGACAGCATCCCTCTTCCTGGTAGTTGCTTGTCCATCCTCTACCCGACACTACTGTATGACAGGGGCGGAGGGGTGCAGGAGGGTGGAGGTGAGCAAGGTCTCACTTAGAGCTGGGAGCTGAATGGTCCGGGTGGAGGAAGGTGGTGGTGGTGTAGTTCTGGAAAAGAGGCTGCAGGAACATGCCAATGGTGCCAAAGACACAGACGAAGACAAAGATCCAAAGGAACAGGCGGTCGATCACCATGGCGACGTACTTCCAGTCCTCACTCACCTGGATGGAGGAGATGAAGGAAGCCTGGTGTCAGTCACATGAAGAGGGATAGGAGTGGGTTGAGTGTAAGCAGGTCCTACCACACAGAACACCCCACTCCTCGCCCTCAGCAATCCTGGTGAGCTTTCCAAAGCACAGCTCCGATCTCACCTGCCCACATGGCCCATCCACAACTCCAGATCTGGAATCCAGGTCTACCTGTGACCATTAGGGTCCTAGCTCCTATTCTCTCCCGTCCCACAATCCAGACTTACCAAGCCATGTGTTCTCAGGTCTCTATGCCTTTGGGTTTCCTTTGTGTCTGAAAATCACGACCTCCCTTTCTCTACCTGGCAAACCCCTACAAATCCTGCAAAGTCCAAATTAAACATCATCTTCTCTATGAAGCACAAAGTCCCCAAAGAGAAAAGACAGATGAGTCAGAAAGACCACACTATCCAGGGTTTGAGAGCCAGCGTTCTTCAGAGCTGCCTCACCGCAGCCTGAGTCCGGGCCGGTGTACACAGGAGCCCAGCCAGCTGGCGGGGTGGGGGTTGTCAGCCAAGCACTCTCCTTTAGTCAGCAGCTGAGTAATCACTCATGCATGTGGCCACTGTGCCTACCATCCACCTGGCACCATTCTAGGCACTGGAGATACAACTGAGCAAGGCAAACACAGCCTGCAGTCCACAGTTTCCTGAGGGAGGCGGAGGCAAAAATACGTAAGAATGTTTAAAATGACGCATGGTGTGGGAAAACAAGGACTGAGATAGGGAAGTGGAGGGGGATATAATGCACAGGGTGGCCTGGGAAGGCTTCGGGAGGGAGTGGTGGTTAAGCTAAGATCTGATGGTTGAGGAAGAGCCCACTGTTTCAGGGATAAGGTGAAGAAAAACACTCAGACAAACCCAAATGGTACCCTTTAAAAATGTTTTTGCCATGAAAGGCCAAGCTGAAGGAAGTGAAGGAGACATGACAACTACATGCAGTCTGAGGTCTTGGCTTATGGTGGGATGGGGACAGTGACACCAAAAAGAACATGACTGGGACAAATGGAAATATGTGAATGTGGACTTTATATTAGATAAAGACATTGATGGTCAATTTTCTGCATGTGATCATTAAACCCAGGGGTTTAATTTGTTTTCTGCTGGGGATGGAACCCAGGCTCTCAAGCACACTCTTCCACTGAGCTGCACCCCCCAGGCCCAAGCTGGATTAGGCCAGAGAATGTCCCCATTCTTAGAGAGACACACTGGAGCATTTGGGATAAAGGGTCACAGTGTTTCCAACTTACTCTCACATAGTAGAGCAAAAATTAACAATACTAATAATAATTTTAAAGGAAAAAAGAAAAGCATTCCAAGCAAAAGGATCCATACGTGCCAAGGCCCTGAGGCAAAAACCAGCCTGTCTTCCTTCGGACAGCTCAGCAGTAAGCCGGTGCCCTGAGCAAGGGAGAAGGTACAAGTGGACAAGGGTCACTGATTACTCGGATCCAAGAGCTGAGTAAGGGAGATGATTAGGAGATTCCCCCCTGCTCCAGGCAAGAGCTAGGGGCAACCTAGAACCAGGTGTTAGCACAGAGGTGGTGAAGAAAAGATGAAGGTGCAAGTTATTTTTGAGGTGGTGCTCACAGGACAGGACTTCTGATGACCCAGAAGGTGGGGAAAACAAGACAGGAAGAGAGGAGTCAAGGATCACTCCAGAGTTTTGGCCTGAACCACGGGTGAATGGTGATGCCATCTGCTAAATGCTGGGGGAGAGTTGGTGGTAGAAACATAAATCAAGCACACAGGTGGGGCATGTTGAGGTCGAGGGGCCTGCAAGGCATCCAAGTGGGCCACAGATCCCTGCACCCAGCTGAGTAAATGCTGAAACACGTATGCGCTGAAGCAGGTGGGGAAGGGGAGGCTGTAAGGCAGCAGCAGCTGAGCCCTGCACCCCAGCACCTCCACCTGGCCTCAGCTGGCTTTGAGGCCCCCCACCCCATCTCCCTTTATCCCATCTAGAGATGCTTCTTGGTCCAAGCTTTAGCTCCAACCTAAGTTCCTGCCTTCCAGAGGAGCAGACATTTGACCCCCTCCCAGCCCGCACAAAGCATGATGCCTGCCCTTCCTCATCCCCAAACAGGAATGGCAGTGTCCCAAAGGAAGCCTGGTCAGTCGCTATGGCAACAGCTGAGCCTTGGCCTGGAACCAGCCAGGTGGAGGCTGACCACAGAGCAGACCAGCTGTGGCCCCGCGTGGGGTGATGTCAACCTACCATACTTTCCCCCAACTCCTGGGTCAGTTTTAAGGAATCCCCTTCTGGGGAGCTGCTGCAGAAAAAGCCAAAACTCTGGGTGTGCATAGAGGGGAGCAGGGAGGTGTTCAAGGAGCCTTCACCTCTACCCACCCCCATCTCCATAAATATTTCACCCTGGGCCCCGGAAGAGCAGAAAAGGGATATTGATTGGAGCAGGCTCACAGAACCTCTCAACCCCGGCACACACGGGCTTACTGTCCTCGATTTTGCTCCCCATGGGGCTCACAAAGGACTCGCCTCCGTCTGTGCTAAGAGCTGCAGATTAACAACGTGCAATGATGGCCGCAGGGAAGGACTCTGATGGCTGCCCTCCCGACACTAAGATGCCCCAGCTGAGGCCTTTTGCCCTGGACACTAGGAGGCCCAAGGTCATGTTGAACCATCTGCAGTTTAGGTGACACAGCCTCCTGGAAGCAACGTGGAAGAACCCAGGCCAGCGCCCGGGACCCCACAGCAGGCCTGACTCACCACCTTCTCTCCACCACAGGCTCAGCCTCGCGTGCTAGGGGGCCCCGTCCCGCCCCCGTCCCGCGTTGCCTCCTGCGTACTCACACTCTGGTCATCATCCTCGCTCCGCATGTGGTCTGCAATGAAGCGCACACCATCCACCGCCTCCCTGAGGCCACAGCCACACGGCCCCCCAGGGCGCCCTGGGGCGCCCACCGGCGCGGGCTCGGCCCCGAAGGCCCCGGCCAAGCCCTGAACAGACGCGCGGTTGACGAAGCAAGTGCAGGAGTCGGCCCCGGGCGCGTCGCGGAAGAACAGGGCCCCAGAGCCCTGGCGCTCGCGCTGCCGTCGCCGCAGGCGCAGGCGCTGGCGGGCGCAGTGGTGGCGCGGCTGCTGCATGAAGAGCAGCGCGGGCAGCTTCTCCAGGAACACGACCTTGACCCAGGGCGCCATGGTGTGCGTGGTGGGCGAGCGGTGGTGCACGTTGAGCACGCACACGCTGGTGACGATGGAGAAGGTGACCAGCACCATGGTGAACATGAGGTACTTGCCAACAAGCGGCACGTCGAGTGAGGTGGGCGGCACAATCTTGGAGATGAGCAGCAGGAAGACCGTGAGCGCCAGCAGCACGGAGATGCACAGCGTCATCTTCTCGCCACAGTCCGACGGCAGGTAGAAGACGAGGATGGCCAGCGAGGTGATGAGCACACAGGGGATGATGAGGTTGATGGTGTAGAAGAGTGGCTTGCGGCGGATGATGAAGTCGTAGGTGATGTCCACGTAGGTGGAGTCGTCGGGGTTCTCGTTGCGCCGGCCCGGCAGCGCCACGATGTCCCACTCCCCGCTGGGTGTGAAGTCGTCCAAGCTGGCCACGTCGCTCTTGAGCACCAGGTCGATCTCCGTGCGGTCATAGGTCCACGAGCGGAACTTCATGGTGCAGTTCTGCTGATCGAACGGGAAGTGCTTTACTTCAATCTTGCACGCGCTCTTGTAGATGGCAGGTGGCAGCCAGAAGATGCTGCCATCGTAGGAGACCACCGCGTTGGAGTAGAAGGACACCTCGTACATGCCATCGGCACTGTCAAGGGATGGGCATGGTCAGCCCTGGCCTAAGTGGTTCCCCATTCCCACCCATCCACCTAGCCCCGAGTGGGAGGAGAGACAAGGCAGGTAAGCTAGGAGGAGGGGGACCCCAGGGCTGAGAGAGCAACCATGCAAAAGTAGGAGGGCTGGAGCGGAAGTTAGCAGGAAGGGCAGGTGCCCTGGTCAGGAGGCCTCTGTGGCCCCTCCGAGGTGGAAGAGGGTAGAGGGAGGGAGGGGATATGCTTTCTACTTGTCTCATATTGTGTAAGCCTGTTACTTCTCAGGAGTGAGAGGAAACTGGGAGACCAGAGTGAGGAGCTCCAAGCCATGGAGGGGGACAAGGCCAGGTGGGATCAGGTGGAGGGATTATTCCAGGAGACAAGCTAGAACTGGAGGAGAAACTCTGATTTTAAGGCTCTTTGATCCTGCCCCAACTTCCATGAAAGCCTATTTTTTAGTCAATTTAGTCCCTGAGGGCTGTGGATCTTACATCCTCACCATAGCTCCAAGTTCCTGGCAGTCCTAATTGGCAGGTCATGGCCCAAGTCAGCTTGGCCTGGGTCTTCTGTCTGCCTGGAAAAGCCCCTTACTTCTCAAAGCAAAGCTAATTTATCTTCCCGCAAGACTTCTTCCCTCCTCAAGTGCTCCCATTGTGTCTCCCAACCTTTCCACTACCCCAGGACCACCTACTTGTTGTACAGGACCACATCTGGGAGCCAGATGTGTTTGGAAGGGAGTCGAACTTTCTTCATATTGTCGAAGTCCTCAGGTTTCCAGGTGAGGCGATAATCCTCCCACTCCTGGGAAAGGAAGAGAGGGAGGCAGCAGCAATCTCTGCCCCAGGAGGGGCCAAAGGTCGAGGAAAGGGACAAGAGGGAACACATATGGCTTGAGGAAGCTTTTAAAAACCAGCCTCCTCCCCAAAAGGGAGTTCTTTGCCCTTGAAGTATGGCTCATATGATTCTTTCTCATTTAATTTGTACAATCGAGCCAAGATATTATGATCTACATTTTACAAGTGAGAAAATGAACCTGGGGACATTTAATATGTGTAAAATAACAGAGCTAATGAGTAACTGAACCAAGATTTAAACTCAATTCTTTAGGACTCTAAGGTCTATACCTTTTCTCCCTCTCGAGGAAACTGACAGGGAGAAAAGCACATAAACAAAAAAATAAATAAAAAGAGGAGAAAAGAGAAGGCCAGGGGCGTGGTGGGAAGAGCACTGACCTGGGTCAGCCAAACATTGGTGGTCATGATCTGCTCCCGCTCATGCTGCAGGGAAAGAGGGAAGCTTCTGAGGAGTCCCCTGCGGCCCCCCGACACCACCCACGTCTCACCCACATGGGACGCACTTAGCAGAGTGAACACAGACACTGATACATTCTGGCTAGGCTAACTTCAGAAGCTTGGCAGACAGCTCGGTACCCACACTCACCACACTGATGAGCTGGGCTAGTGACACCATGAGCTGCACTGTCACCAGCTCAGAGCCATTGGTGGCTGGGCGGATAAGTTTGTTGTACCGGGCGGGATCCAGGAGATGCTCCACCAGTCGCTCCTCTGTGTCTGTACCCCACACTCCTAGGCAAGGCAGGGACAGGAAGAGAGTAAACAGAAGGGCTCACAAAGGAGCCACCCTCCCCAGGCGAGTGGGGCAATCCATTAGGTGCAACCAGGAGGCTATTGCTATTCCTACTGCTGTCTCTAAGGACACTGCAAAGTGCTCAGGTTACCCCATGGAGGTCCTGGATTAAGGGTCCCATAGAGAAGCCCTTGTCTGTGACCACTGACTAAGAAGTTCAGACAGGGCCAGGTATGGTGGCACACGCCCGTAATCCCAGAACTTGGGAGGCTGAGGCAGGAGGATTGCCATGAGTTTGAGGCCAGCCTGGGCTACATAGTGAATTCAAGGCCACACTGAACTGCACAACGAGACCCTGTCTCAAAAAAAAAAAAAAAAAAAAAAAAAGTTCAGACAGGCCCTATGGCGAGACCTCCAGACTAGAACCCACTCAAGGGCTGATGGAGATCTGTTCTTCTTCCAGTGTCCCTCAGAAGGGTCTCTACTTCCATGGCTTCCCCATCAAATACCCACTATTCATTCATGGGAGACTTAGAGGGTGGTGAAGGGGGAATGGTTTGCACCCCACCACACACCTTCTCTTCAACCAGTGTCTGTTAATGTGTGTAGATATCACTGTGTGTCTCCACATGGGACTGCTCCTGACACCGTCCCCTTCCCTTGTGGGAACCAGGCTGAGGTAGAATGGTTGGGCAGCCTAAATTGTGGGTTGGGAAGTTGTGGGTTGGGTTAGTCCCAAGCTCCATACACACAGGAGTGCAGCCCATGAGTGGCATGCGGGTGTGGAAAGCTCGTTCCCTTGCACCTGCCCCTCCAGTGCTCTGTCTGCTTCCGTAACTCTGCACAAACGTGCCCCTCCCCAGGCCTTCGGAGAGCTTGTCAGAGCTTCCTCAGCCTGTCAGGTTTCCCTTTCAAGTTTCCTGTCTTGTCTGACAGAGAGGACTGAAAAGTCTATTCTCTCCCCTTTCTGCCTTATTCCTGTGGGAATGTCAAAGGGGGGAAATGATAGGAAGCCCAAAGAGAGGTGCTCAACCAGATATGTTGCCTGAGATAATGTGTCACCAAGAAATCAAGTGGCACCTTAGCTGTCGTCAGAACCGGCCCCTGCCATCGCAGAAAGCTTCCTCCTGTGCCCACACCCTCCTCACCACCGCTTGCCAGGTTTCCACTCCTCCCTCGCATCACTCACTTTTTGGGGTGGGTCCTCTTCCCAGTTCAGTCTCTGGGTGCACCCTGCCACTCCGGGAGGTCTCTCCCCCACCCCTCAGCAGGCTTCCCCAACCCTAGGGAATCCCTCCCTTGCACCTTCCGGCCTGGCTCGGTAAGACAGAGCACAGCGTCTTGGGCCATCGCCTGGGGTAGCGGGACCTGGCCGGTGCCCGTTCTTACCTAGGAGCAGCCCGAGGAGGCCCAAGCCGAGCAGCAGCGCCATGGGGCTGCAGCGCCGGGACATGCCGCCCGCATAGCACCAGGCGGAGCCGAGGGCGGGCGCTGTCCGTGGTGCTGAAGCCGCGCCCGCGCCTCGCAGCCGAGCCCAGGTGGTGCTCGTGGCCTCTGGGCTGCTTGCCAGCCGCACCGCGGTTCCTAGGGCGCAGGAAGTCGACCGCAGGGAGGAACCAGCTTCTCTCCTACCCCGATCGGAGCAAGCAGAGGCTTCCCTGGCTGCTCTTCCAGGGACTACAACTGGGACGGGGAGGGGGAGGAGTCTCCGCCCCGGAGGCGGAAGCGCCGGCCAGATCCCAGAAAGGGCGCGCGGGGGGGCGGGGGTCCCCGGGTGGGATAGTCTTCCACTGGTCCTGCCTAGGTGGGGCGTGCGTGAGGCGAAGAAGGGCTGTCCACCCGGAGGAGGAGGAGTTGAGAAGCCCAGAAGTTGAGGCGGGACGTGAAAAGGTTTGAAAAAGGACCAGGAGACTGGCGGGAAGAAGCGGTGGGTGTCGGCCAAGGAGGTCAGAGCCCTCTTAGTATGAGGATGGGCGGGGGTGGGGGGGTTAAGAGTGACAAAATGAGTGGGTAGGAGGCCCAAGTTTCTGGGGTTCCAGCTCTTCTTTCTCCTCCTGGGAAGGCTGAGAAAATGCTTTTTAGCCCTTAGAGAAAAAGAAGGGGTGGAGACGAGGGTGGGGTTGGTATTTTAAGAAAGAAAACACCTTTGGAATCTTGGAACAGAGTCCTGTCACCTGTCCCTAGCTCCACTTCCAAAATCTCCCTAAGAGGCCAGGACCCTCCCCACCCGCAGTGGCTTTAAAGAAGGGAAGTCCAGACTCCTCCTGAATGAAGGTAACCTTGAAGGCCTTGAAGAGCGGGAAGATGAGCAGCCTGCATCAAGGATCCTCTCTCACCCGCATTTGCTTCCACTTCACTATTTGTCTTCTGTGTGCCGGGAGATGAGGGGATCATTTCACAGAGAAAGATAGAAGCTAACACAAAGGACAGCAAAGATGAGAGAGCTGTTGAAGCTCAATGCCATCTTTGATCTTGAAAGTCCTGAACTGCTGAGCCAATAAAGGCCTCTTTTTTTTCTTAGGTGGATTTGTTGTCACTTTCCACCAAAAGATCCCTGCCCAAAGAGAACTTGTCACACAGCAAGGCCCTGTTTGTCTCATCCAGGCCCACTCCTCCAATCTCATCTGGGCCACTCTCCCCCCATCTGCACAATCCAGCTATGGGCAATGTCTTTAAGATCCTTGAACATTTGACCCTTGCCATCCCCTATATTTCTGGGGCTTTTAAACACAGGGTTCTCTTTGGCTCTTTTATCATCCATTTTCCCCCTACCTTCTAGTTAAATTGGAGCATTTGGCAGAAGTTTTAATTCCTCAAGGAAGCTATACCTGACCCAGGATAAAGTCAGGTGCTCTGTTATGTGCTTACAGAGCATGTCCAATGAGATCCTTCTAAAGTAGTGGCTGCCTCTTCAACTAGATTATTAGGCACACTGTAAGGGCTAAAGAGGCAGGAGAAGGGACCAGTACAGACAGACATGTGTAATATGTAGTGGAAAGTCCTCTTTAAAAGCTCAACTAGAAGCAACTTATTTAACATGTCCCCAGGTTTTGGAAATGAGGGGAAGAAGCAGGACAAGTTCCAGAAAAGGACAGAAGAGAAATGACCACAGGCCCCATGGTGCACATGGGAATGGGCATAACCCTGCACCACCAGCTGAAGGGCATGTGTGTCTAAATATGCAGTGATCTGTTAGGAAGGAAGTCTTGGTGCCAATGAAAGAAGTAGAGAATAAAAGCCTTGAGAAAAAGGGAAGGGGACCGATGATATAGCTCAGCAGCATAAGTGCCTGCCTGGCAAGTGCGAGGTCCTGAATTCGACTCCCGGTACCCACAAATAAAAAAAAAAAAGGGTATGTGTGCAGCCTCTGCACTTGGAGAGAGGGTCACAGGTGAGAAGATTCACCTCCAACAATTTGCATGTCTGCTGTATGTCAGGAACTGTGCAGAACCGGAGGATGCAATGATCAAAAGGATTTAGTCCAGCTATTAAGGAAATCACAATACGGCAGCAAATTATTTCACAGTGTGGCAGCTGCCCTGGGAGAAATGTAGATGAGGAGCACAGAGGAGGGAGAATTAATAGTACCTGAGGGTCATGGAGGGGATGGAGATGAACATTGAGATTAGAAAGAGAAGAAAGCTGTAAGGCAAGGGAGGCTTGAAGATATTCCAAAGTCCTGAGAGGGACAAGGGTCTTCCGTGGATGTGGAGTGATGGAAGAGACTGGGAGGTCTTCTCTTAGGGAAATCTCTTTCTGGAGTGGTGGCCTGTTTCTGGCTTGCCATATAGAATAGGAAGGGGGGATTTGCTTGCTTAAAGCTGTGGCTGCTCCCTGATGCTCCTTCAGGCCAGTCTAAGCAGCCAGTTCACCATGACCTCTACCCTTTCCTCTCAAATCTCCCAGCTTTTACTTCAAGTTTTCTTCCAACCTGCTAAGGAGCAAGTCCTCAAGAACAACCACCCAGTGACCAAGGAGAGCTGCAACACCTCCCCACCCCATCTTTCCTCCACAAAGTCCTCCATGCCTCCTGACTCCCGGGAAGGAAAGGCAGCCAGGGAGAAAGGACAGGGTAAAGGACAGATAGAAAGGTGGCAGTTCTGAGGCAAAATAGTGATTAGTTTTGGCACTCTCATGGCCTCTGACCAGCTTCTCTCTCTCTTTCTGTCTCTCTGTTTATCTCTCTGTCTGTGTTTCTATCTCTGTCTCTCTTTCTTTTATTTCCTTTTTTTTTTTTTTTTTTTGAGACAGTGTCCTGCTATGCCGTCCAGGCTGGTCTTGAACTCACTATGTAGCCCAGGCTGGCCTCAAACTCCTGGCAATCCTCCTGCCTTAGCCTCCTGAGTGCAGGGATTACAGGCATGTGCCACCATGCCTGGCATTTTTGGTATATGAATATATACATTTCTATTGGGTATGTAACTAAATCACATACATTCTTGTTATTTTTAAAGGAGCATATAGTGATATAACTTTGTAACCTTCCTTTTTCATTTATGATTTCTCAAACATCTCCATACTCATAAATATTCCTTGATAATAAATTTTTTCTTTCTTTGATAATTAATTTTTTCTTTCTTTGAGACAGGGTCTTACTGTGTAGCCCAGGCTGATCCCTATTATTTGCTCTGTCACACCGTATTATAGTCAATTATATTCGGCTCCAGTTCATCTATTACCATGTGTTCCTGAGGGCAGGAGCAGGAATACAATTCCAAGATAAACTGAGTCACAGCTGTTGTGTAAGGAGCTCCCCTTCTATGTCACAAATCATGCCAGGAGCTTCCCACAGGGCCTGTATCTCCCTTTTCACCGCATCCCCAGCACCCACTGCAGCTCCTGGCAAAGAGCAAGTGCTAGGAACGCATCTGTCAAGCCAGCGTCAGAGCGCTGTGCTCCTGGGCTGAATCAAGAGATGGCTGCTCATCCTGCTCCACACAAGCGCACCTGCTCACTCTGATAACACACGACCTTTAGAGCAAAAGAAAATCCCTACAATCCACTTTCCACAGAACAGCTGGCGTGATCTGTAAAATGTTAAATCTGATCATGCTATTTCCTGTTTAAAATCCTCCAGTGGTTTCTCACCACACTTTGAATAAAACTCAAACAACTTCTGTGGTCTCCATAATCCAGCCCCTGCCTCCTCTTCTGGCCTTGTCTCGTATCCTGTCTCCCCTAGACTCAAGCTCCATGGATCCTCTCTTAAAGCATTTATTCAGTTTGCAGTTTTATACACTTTACATGTGTTCTCATGAAATCCTATCAATGACCTGCCAAGGTAGGCACTACCATGATCTCTACCTTACAGGTGTGGAAACTAAGGCACAGACAGGCTATATATAACTTGCCCGGGGTCATGTCATGAATATCTGGTGGAGCTGGAGTTCAAAGCCCACGTTCTTAGCCAGTCCTTAACTTCCTGTTCTGGAACTCAGCCTTTGAGGTTACTGCTGTCTCTGCCTAAGAACCTTCTGTTTCTCTCTCAGTCCTGCTTTAATAAGGAAGACCTTCCCTGACTACTCGCTCACATGTAACCCTACCTTAACTCCTCACACTGACTTCAAGTCTGATATTCTTCTGGCTACTTACATATTTGTTTTTTGTGCACTCCTTGCGCTAACATGGAAGTGCCAAGACAGCTGCTCTCACCTGTCTCATCCATTGCTTTATATCAACACCTAGACTGGTGTCTAATACAAAGAAAACCCCTCTAATGTTCATCGAGCTGCAAGCACCTCTTGGCTTTTGAGTAGTAACAGTAATCAGATTAATAGTAGGTTTAGCACTTGCTGTGCCGCAGACTGAGCACCAAGCTCCTTTATGTATCATTTTGTCTAAACTGGCACAATGACCATGCTGCAAGGCATAGTGTCTGACTCATTTTACAGATAAATAATCCAGGTTTTCAGAAAGTAAATGTCTTGCCAAGGTCACATGTCCAGCACAACAGAGAAGCAAAGCAGCCAAGTTCAAATCCAAGTCCACTTTGGTCTGACTCCCCAGTCCATGCTCTCCCCAGTCATTTGCACTGCCCTTTCTGGTCTAATTCAGAGGCTGCATCGGCCTCTGAGGAGCACCCTTGCCTGTGCTCTGTCCTGAGCTCAGAAGGCACAGACCACCGGATGGTTCACATCACTCCCTGCGTCCACATGCTGTCTCCTAACCCAACTCCCATTTTCCACAAGCTCTGCTCCCCTTTGACAGGTCTCATTCTCAGGCTACTGTTATAGTTTCCCAGGCTTTTTAAGGCTTCCCATAATTGGTAATTTTTTTAATCTTCCTTGATTGTAAAATAAGTGGAAATTCATACACATGGCTTTGAAAACCTGCTGTGGTAGGGTTTATATGAAAAAAGATTTAATACAGGACACACAGTTTATAGGATTATTTTATAATATTCACACAAAGACTCAAATGCAAAAGAGTGCAGGAGATCTGTCCACACACTAGAGACCCAAAGATTCCAGCTGAGGGCCTGGATCCCATAGCAATGTCCTGAATGAGTCCAGCTGAAGACCTAGAGCCCATGGCAATGCCCCCACGAGTCCAGCTGGAGGCCTAGAGCCCACAACTATTCTCATGCAAGTCTGTATCAAGGATCTGCACTGGGAAGGCCCAAAGGTCAGTGGTGGAAGCCAGAAAGTCTGTACCAGCGGGATGAAGGGTCTGTGCCAGAAGACTGAGGGATCTGCACTGGAGCCAGAAAGCGACGCTCAAGGTAAGGACCAGAGCTCCCCCAAAAAGTACCACAGCCATCCTCAGGGACAGCAAGAACCCGAGCGCCTCTGACGATGAGAACAGCTGAGTTCACATCAGGAAAGCCAGCGCAACATGTTTCTCCAGGAGAATCAACAGCACACCATCTTCCCTGCCAGGTCTCCTTTTACGTTGTTGTCAACAATCCTCACGTGGGCCCCCCACACCCAGCACCACACTGACTTAGTTCAGCTGGGTGTTCCAAGTTGACCATTAGTTAACCCATCACACCTGCCAAGACCTAGCCCTTGCCTGCCTTTCTGTCTCACTCTCTCCTTTACTCTAGATGGAGGATTTCTTTCCATTCCTTCAACTTGCCATGGTCCTATCTCAAAATCTTCGTGTTTGCCACCCCTGCCCAGAATGTCACCCCTTTCTCTTCCCACCAGCAGTTGCAATCACACTTCAGAGCTCAGTGGGTCACTTGTTCAGGAACACCTCTTCAGGTCCCTAGTCTTGCACCCTTTTGGGGCACTTACCACACCTGCAATTATGAGATGGACTATGCAACAATCCATAGACTTCTTGACTTTCTACCAGGCTGAGCACACAGAAAATGCAAGGACTGGGACCATGTCATTTCAGACTACATCCGCAGTGCCTCACGTGTAGTAGGTGCTTGGTAAAATTTGTTCCTGTTCTCCCATATTTAGTGAGTCAATGGGTTTTGTAGACTCCAGATTTATCACATTCATTCCCCCCCCCATAGAATGGAAGCCCCATGAAGGCAGGTGTTTTAGTCACTGCTGTTTCCTTAGCACCCAAGAATTCATCAAGTGAATATATCCACCACTTCTTTCCAATTTCTACCCTCTACATTTCAGCCAGACACCACACTTATGTCTAGTCATTTCAGATATGATTCACACAGGCTTCTAGGTGGCAAAGGACTCTCCTAGCTAGAGCTGAGATGCTGGAAAGACCAGGAAGAGAAGACAAACCTCATTCCAGGGATCATTACTTCGGGGTTTCCTCAGTGGGATGCGTGGAGAGTCTGTGCAACATTCTGGGATTAGCTCATCCTGTTGCTTTCTTCTAACTAAATGCTTTATAAGATAGAGAATCCAGGATCTGCTGGATTTCTGGGTAAGGACTAGAGTCAAGTAACATGTGAAAAGCTCTTGAGGAGAACAAGAGGGAGGCAGAGAGGGGCAGAAGGGCATGGACTGGGAGACAGACCCAGGAACTCTGCTTACTATCTGTGTATCTTTGAGCAGTGACTTAGTTACCTTCCTTGGTGCTGGGACAAAATACTTGACACCTGCAACTAAAAGAAGGAGAGCTTTGTTTTGGCTCACAGTTTTAGAAGTTTCAGTCTATTTCAGCAGGTTTAAACACAGAAATGGTATGGTGGAAGGGCCTGAGAGGAAGATGCTCATGTCATTGTGGCCAGGAAGCAGAGGGAGGAGGGAGGAGCCTGGGAGGGAGATATACTCCTCCAGGTCACACCCCCAGTGACACACCTCTTCTGACCAGACCCCACCTCCTAACAGCAAGTCACGTATACCACCCTCATGATTCAATCACTCACTAAAAGCCCCACCTATGGGTACATGAGGCCTTCAGGAAACACTCTTGATCTAAACCGTAACATTCTGCCCCTGGCCCCAGAAACATTGATATGCATTTAGTCTATCCCTAAGAGTTGCCCAAAGGGCAAACATTAAAACCTATAGTTCCAGGTCCAGCACCTAGGGTAAAGATGTAAACTCCAAATGGCTTGGGCAGTCCCATGCCTCACAAGCCTCTCTCTTGGGCTGGCTTTGTTCACTCCTTGAAGCTTTCCACAGACATGCCACGTTCCTGGCTACTCCAAAGTCCTGGGGTCTTCACTGTACTTTCACCTTTACATGCACAGCTTCATACACTGCCCTCTCTGGAGCACACTCCCTGGCCTCCAAGGCCTTCTTCTGAAATCTGGGTGGATGCCCCCATGGCTGCACAACTCTTACACTCTGCATCCCCAAAAAACCAGCACCACATGGATGACACCAAGGTCTGCCGCCAGCTAGAGCAGCAGCCAGGCTCCCCTTAGATCATGACTGCAGAGCCCTATGATTTCCTGCATGGCTGAGCACTGTGAACTGAATCCTGGGGAGCCAGTTCTCTAGATGGCCCTCAAGCAGAGTGCCCTGGGGCTCCCTTTCTCAAAGCAAAGTCTTTCACTTTTGTACCCCAGATCCTTTCAAAGGGTGGGGTCTTGCTGATACCCTCAAGGCATCTTTCCTAATGTCCCAGCTAATCTTTTCAGCAACCCAAGCTCTTCTCAGCAGCACTCTACAGGCCCTAACTTTACAAAAGCTTGCATTCTGGCCACCAGCAATATTTTTCAAATTATTCATCTCTGCTTTTTGGCCCGGCTTCTTATAGTAGATATGGGTACAATCCACCAGCAGCTCTCAGCCACAGCCCTAACACTGGGCTGCCTTGATATTTCCTCCAACAGATTAGTCTGCAGACCTTAATCTGTTTTCCACAAGGTTTCAGGACATGAACAAAATAGATAAATTTTCTGCCAGAGTATAATACACATTGTCTTGAGTCCAACTGCCAATGGAGTCCTTGTTACCAACTGAAACCTCCTAAGTCTGGCTTTTATCATCTGTATTTCTATTCACAATTCTATGAGCATTTTGGTCTTCTAAGCTCTGACCAGAACCTCCCATCAAGCTCAGGTTAAAACATTCTAGAGGTTCTTTAGCCACCATCTTCAAACCTTTCCAAACTCCTCCTACAAGCCATTTCCAAAGGCTTCTGAACCACATGGCCAAGTATAGTCATGACAACAACTCCTGGTACCAATATCCATCTACTTTCTTATCCTCGAGACACAACATCTGACACCCACAATTTAAAAGGAGAGATTTATTCTGGCTCATGGTTGTTAGAGGATTCAGTCTGTAGTCAGCTGGTTCCAAGATAGGAAGGCACAGTGGAAGAGTCTGGGAAAGGAAACTTGTTCACACCATGACCCCCAGGAGGGGGAGGCAGAGATAGAGACAGAAAGAGAGAGTGGAGGGACTCGGAGGGAAATAAGCCCTTCCAGGTCATGTTACCAATGACTCACCTCTTCCCACCAGGCATCACTTCCAACAGTACACCTAATTGTGAACTCATCCATGGATTACTCCATTGATGAATACAGCACCCTCATGAGCCAATCACCCTTTTAAAGCCCCACCTCAAGCACAAGGTCTTTGGAGGACATTCTTGATCTAAACCCTAACAAGCACTCTTTTTCCTCACTTGCAAAACAAGGTTACACATACTTATCTTTCAACATTGTTGGAAGTTTAGAAATATTTGGGAAATATCCTGGCTCAGGAAATGTTCAATGGGAATTCTTACCATAGCCTTTCATGCTACTAGCTTGTACCCCCAAAAGGTGACATGTAGATAAGTGTTCAGGCAACCCAGGGAAGATAAATAGTCCCCAAGAGGACCAGGAGCATGCAATCTCTTTAAATATCAAACTTCACCAATGAAGGCCTTCTGCAAACACCATGGAATGGATGAGTAGCTCGCTCAGTGAGGGAACCAAGGCACACAGTCAGCTTCCAACAAGGGCTTACTCATGTGAGTCCAGATGAAAGAGAATGATATGGCCAGTGGCTCAAGCTCCAAGTTAACCTTGCAGAATTCATCAGGCCCTACCATGGGCTGACACCTGCCCTTGAATGAGAACTACCAGCTCCGGATTTCTGGAATCTTAGCTAAGTTTGTCCTTTGTAATACTGCCACCTAGCGAGAGCCTGGAAGTCCTGCCACCTATTCCCGACAGCCGCCAGGACCACTGCGACAATTTTAGCTCCAGGCTTGGTATGAGGAACGGGACCTGCTCGAGTCTGTCCCCTTCGATCCTGACAGGTTCATGTTTTTTTCCTTAATTCTGTTCAGGAAGACCTTGCAGTCCCTTTCCAACCTCATCCAGACCGGAGGGGAGGGTGGGTGTCGGGGTCTGAAAAGCCAAAGGTCAGCTATTGAGTGTCCCTCAGACATAACTGACCAGGGACCTATAACTCAAAACTTTAATTTATTCGCATTTAATCCCAGTAAGTAGGCCATACGGGCACCATCTTCCTTAAAGCCTTTTACAGACGTGGACATTCAGGCTCAGTGAGAAAGTGGCTAATCCAAGGTCGCACAACGAGCCAAAGGCAGGGCCAGGAAGAGAATCTAAGCCTCTTGTACCAGGGTTCCTGGCTCCTTTCCGACCACACACCCCTCACTGAGTGGAGACTGCGTGCCCACTGGAGCAGAAGCCGGGCACCCTGCGCAGAAGACAACGTGGCCCAGGCGCAGTGTGAAGCCGGGACGGCAGTAACTGCACTCCTTTCTTCTCTGCCCACCAGGAGCTCCACAGGCTCGCGGTTGCCCGGGGGCGGAGAAAGAGGGACTGAGAGCAGGAAACAGAGTCCCGCGCGGAGAGCCCCTGGGAACACGAGGCGCCGGGTCATGTGACAGGGGAGAGCAGCGGAGGGGCCGCGGCGCGCATGCTCGTATGACGTACGTAAGTACGCACGGAGACGCTCATAGAGGCGAGCCCGCAGCCCTGGGTCACGTGTGGAGGGAGAGAGGCGAGAACAAGGGGGCGGGAAGGACTGAGGGGCCACGTGCAGAGGGCCAGAGCGGGCAGGTCACGTGAGGGGAACGGAGGCGGGGCCGCTGAGGAGGAGGGGCGCGCGGCTTCCGGCGGCGGGGGGTGCCAGCGAGCGGAGGGGGGGGGCCGTCCCGGAGGTGGCGGCGGCGCCATCTTGGCGAAGGGGGGATCAGGAAGTGAGGACCGCGGCGGCGGCGGCGGCGGAGCCCGGAGCGGAGGCCGGAGGCTCCCGGCCCGCCGGCCCCGGAGCAGAGCGGAGCGGAGGATGCAGCAGCCGCAGCCGCAGGGGCAGCAGCAGCCGGGGCCGGGGCAGCAGCTGGGGGTCCAGGGGGCGGCGCCGGGGGCCGGGGGCGGCCCGGGGGGGGCCCCGGGGCCGGGGCCCTGTCTGAGGCGGGAGCTGAAGCTGCTCGAGTCCATCTTCCACCGCGGCCACGAGCGCTTCCGTATTGCCAGCGCCTGCCTGGACGAGCTCAGCTGCGAGTTCCTGCTGGCTGGGGCCGGAGGGGCAGGGGCCGGGGCCGCGCCCGGACCGCATCTCCCCTCTCGGGGGTCGGTGCCTGGGGATCCCGTCCGCATCCACTGCAACATCACGGTGAGGACCCTCGCGTGCGCCTGTGGCGGGGGTGGGGAGGGGGCTCGTCGGGGACTTGGGAACTCACCCCATACAGCTTTTTGCTGTCGAAAGACTTGGGAGGCGAATGCTCCTCCCGGGGTTTAGCTCCTTCTCCAGGTTACAGTTGCTTCTGCAGCTTGAGGTTCTGCCATGCCCTCGGAGTCTACTGTTGACCCCAGGTAGCGAGGGATATCACGACATATGGTTTGTCTACTGCCCCCTTCCACGAGCTCACCCATGTCCTAAGGTTCACGGTTTTGGTTCCTTGGGGCTTCTGCTCCACAGCTTTACTTTGCTATCCAGAAATGCTCCTTTACTCCATTACATTTACGTGGTTGGAGCCCTCTGTGTTGACCCCAGCCGGAAGGATCTAGCGTGGAACCCTGCACATTTCGGTGATGACCATTCTCAGTAGTTCTTTTGACTTAGGATGTTCCCACCTGTGGGTTCTCTGCCCAGGCATCCCTCGTGCAGACCCTGTTTGTTCTCTGAATTTCACCAAGTGATTGTTCGCAGTTCATTGATCTCTTTCACTCTTTTGGGTTCCCTTTTATTCTGGTGTAACTTCTAACTCTCCCTCAGCTTAGTGGTAGACTACCAATCTTCTCCCTCTTTTTTATGGATTGTCCAGCTGCCAAGGTTGTTGCCTTTCCTGGTAAGGATGGTAGTGTGATGGGTATAGGCTACCACATCTGTTCTGAGCAGTCACAATTCCATTTCTCCCTAGCTAGCATCATCCCACCCTAAGTACTGCATACTGGATTAGGAGACACCTTACATGTCTTCTGCGTTATTCTACCTTGAGAAGGATTGGTCTTGGGTAATTGGGAATGGCTGGTACTGCAAGGTATAGTGCTTACACCAGTTGGTATTCTTTGCTGTGATGGTCTTCCTGCTGGAACAGTAGCTAGGGAGCTAGTGGACAATACTTTGTCCAGACAGGCAAACTGTAGCCCGGGGAAGGGCAGACTTGTGACTTTGGTCGTTCTTGGGGGCTGGATTGAGTTGACATAGTGTTTTCTATCCCTTTCTTCAATCAAACCAGATCATGGTTTGGTTGGATGGTGCCCCACCAAAACTCACGTGTCCCATTTCTCTCTGTTATCATCTCCTCCCCAGAGAAGTTATCACAGAAAGATCAAGAATGATTTAGTCAGGTGAAGACCCAAGCACTTTTTGTATTTTTCTCCAGCATTGAGGGGTAGAGCTGTGACAGAGCTAAGATCTCAGTAGCAGTGGATAATGCTACCTTGGCAAGTGTGGATATCTCAGGATTTAATTTTACTCTTCAATTAAGTTTCTAATTCCTCAAGGGTAAGGTTTGCCCCATAGCTGCCCTTTATGTTGCCAGAGGACATCTACTGTCTTTGTCTCAGGCAGAAAGTTAGTTTAGGGGGTCCTCAGCCAGATTCCCTTGTGGCCCCTATAAAGGAGACTTGGCCTGAACTGGCCCCCTTGGTCTTGGCAGGGGGGAGTCTGGTCAAGCTTTTGGCATCCTGGCTCAGGAATGCTGGGAATGTCAGCAGCGTAGGCTTCTTCCAGCCTGCCATGTAGAGCCCTACAGCCCACGCCTGGACTGAGAAGGTGGCAGGTTCCCAAGGGAGAGATGGGGAGAATTGATTTTTGAGAGGCTCTGTTGGGAGTGGTGTGGGGAGAGCCTTCCTTCCTTCCTTCCTTCGTTTCTGGAGATACAATGTCATTTTTGTCCCTCCTTCCCTGGTGACCTACAGTCTTTGTGGGCCACCCTCCCACATCAGTGTGACACTTTCATCCCCTTATTCTGGAGTTTGGAAGGCATAAGGATTGGGGGACTCAGGTGGATGTACGAAGAACTTCAAGTCTGGAACTTGTAAAGGCTGTACAGTAGATGAGGTGTCCCCCTCGCTATTAGCAGTTTGGTGTGCTGCTTTCCCTGGTTTTTACTCTGGAGGAAAGAAAAAGTTCTAGATTGTTTCCTGGAAAAGGTCCTCCCAGGGACTGGGTCTCTCCCGGTCTAGGATTGGTTGGGAAGCTGCTTGGTTAGCTACTGAACTGCTAAGCTGGGCTTTTATGAGTGTAGGGCCTGGGGGTGGGAAAGTAGAGGACAGGCAAAATGTGGCCTTTCCCAAGGTTTCCCATTGTGACCACTCTCCCTACTCTTTCCCCTCAGGAGTCGTACCCTGCTGTGCCCCCCATTTGGTCGGTGGAGTCTGATGACCCTAACTTGGCTGCTGTCTTGGAGAGACTGGTGGACATAAAGAAAGGGAATACTCTGGTGAGGGGACCGTGGGATAGGAGTACACATTCCTATGAGACCCTGTCACAGGCACCCTGTTGAAAGGAGATGTGTCTGGAAAGTGGGTGGTACTGAAAGCTGGACCTCTGGGGCAGGCTGCTTAGGGGAGTTGCTTACTGAAGCCAGAGGCAGATTCCCTTAGTGGTCTCAGGATGGGTTCACCAGGAGACTCACTTCCACAGCCCCACGGTCCATTTGGTTTAGAGAACTAGGTACCAACTTAGGAACTGAGTTAAGAGCTCCTCTATGCAGCTATCCAGATTGGAGTGGGGAGGAGTAGTTGATGTCTCTGGTCCCCACCCCAGCTCTTGCAGCATCTGAAGAGGATCATCTCTGACCTGTGTAAACTCTACAACCTCCCTCAGCATCCCGATGTGGAGATGCTGGATCAGCCCTTGCCAGCAGAGCAGGTGAGCAGCTGAGGGGCTTTGGGCCCTGTTGTACAGAGTTGTCTTGCAGAGAGCACTCAGTAAATACTTGTTTATTGAGACAGATCCCCGCTTCTCCCCACCCCCACCGGCTCCCAGACACACACGTGTGTTTTCCAGCTTCTTTCTTCTCCAGATGGGAACCTAGCTGAATGGAACACGAGCAGCTTCATCTCTCTATCAAAACCCACTCTCAGGGGCAGTATCCCTCAGGTTGAGAAAGAGGGAGGATTTTCACCATTATCTTAGCAATAGCAGTGGGTGGCCACTGGGGACCCAGGTCCCTTGTTTAGAACTAAGAATGTAGTGTCCGTGTAGAGAAGACCAAGTAAAAGGGATTCTTAGGAAAGTTAAACTGGGGTTTATGAGATGGGTGTCAGGAACAGCCGTTTTTCCTCCTCTCTCATTCTTCGGCATAGGGTAGGAGGAGAATAATGGGCTGGTAGGGAAGTCATTCCCTGGGCTCTTGCTTCCACTTGGGTCTGGCTGGCAGAGAGATGGCAGCATTCTGGGCAAGTGCCCAGCTTCCAGACCTGGCGGCTCAGGGGAGTAGGTCAGAGGCTTGCCTTCCAGCCAGCCTCTGGGGCTCTAATCTCCATCTCCTCCCTTGCAGTGCACACAGGAGGAAGTGTCTTCAGAAGATGAAGATGAGGAGATGCCTGAGGTAGGCTTCCGCCGGAGGGGCCATTGGCAAGAAGCTCTTGCCATCAGCAACGTTGAAGGCCCCCGCTCTAAACAAAGCTCTGCTGTAAAACCGGGGAGGGAAAGATGTGAGAGGAATATAGACAGACTTACTGGCTTGGATGAGTAGCCAGTGTGGTAGAGGAGACAGGAAACCCACATACAACCCTGAAAATAGGTACAGATCTACTTGAATCAAATAGAAGTTTGAGGGCTGGTGAGATAGCTCAGCGGCATAAGTGCCTGCCTGGCAAGCGCGAGGTCCTGAGTTCGACTCCCGGTACCCACATAAGAAAAAAAGGGCCAGTGATGTCACTCAGTGGCACGGGCACCTGCTGACACACGAGGTCCTGAGGTCGACCCCTGGTACCCACACACACACACAAAAAAAAATAAAAGTTTGACAAATTAATTTCAGACAGCTTTAGAGTTTTAACTGACCTGAGTTTGCATTCTGATTATCTTAAATATTTCATTATGGTATATATTGCGAGTGTTAAATGAGTTACCTAATATGTTAGTTGAAAATGTGCTCTTATAAGGTACAACATAATGGTTAAGAATTTGAGCTTCAGGTCCAGATAGAGCTTGATTTGATTTAAGTCTTAGCTCCACTAAGAGTTCCGACTTTGGGCATGACAACTGACCTCCCTAGACCTTAGCTTCCTAAATGGAGATAACAAAATAATGGTACAGCGGTTCGAAGAACAAAATGAACTAGTGTGTGTAGCGTCTAGTACAGACCCTAACGTGATAAGCATTGAGTCGATAATAGCTGCTGATGTAATAACTAGGAGGTTGCTGTGTCCTGCCAGAGTGAGGATCACTCTAATCACTTTGTTTCTTAGCGCTGAATTCATGTCCCAGGTTCTATAACTTTGTAAGGATCTTAAGACCTTCGAAAGGCTGGTAATGCACGACACCCACTCCTCCCAGACAATGGACAGCCCTGTGCACCATACCTCCAACATCTGATGAGAGGCTAACCCTGGATATGGTCTCCTCCCTCTTGCACAGTGAACTTGCTCATTTAAAGCAGGGTGAAGAAAGTTTATTCTGGGACTGGGGATGCAGCTCAGTAGTAGAGTGCTTGCCTAGCACATGGAAGGCCTGGGGTTTAATCCCCATTACCACAAAAAAAAAAACTAATTCTGTTTGTTTTTTTGTTTGTTTGTTTAGCTTTGTGGGTACCGGGGGTCGACCTCAGGACCTCGCGTGCCAGCAGGCACCCGTGCCGCTGAGCGATATCACTGGCCCTTTTTTCGTATGTGGGTTCCGGGAGTCGAACTCGGGCCCTCACGCTTGCCAGGCAGGCGCTTATGCCGCCGAGCCATCTCACCGGCCCCCAATTCTGTTCTTGACCTACCATTTTCTCTGGTTCTCCTTTCTCATGTTCCTGTTGGCATTGGGAACCTCTGATTCAGGCCCAGTGTTTATAAGGAGATGATTTATGGTCCCAGTTTTTCCTTTACACCTGGGCCCTGCGGACTTCTGGGTACAATAGTTTTACCTGGTGAAACATGAGCTTTCAGTCACAATGTTAGGCCAAAGTCATTCTGCTAGGATTTAGGGAAGAGTTTCTGCTTCCAGAGGAGAGTTTTAGAGGGGGAGTGGGGTCATCCTGGGAAAGAAAAGGTTGAGTTCCTTACTGTACCTCTGCTACCATAGTTTGAGAACTGAAAAGAGAAGAAATTTGCTTTGTTGTTTGGATTGTGGAGGGAATGGGGTTGGGAACTCTTCCAGGAACAGGGAGGGTATCGTGTAGATAAGACTGCTCCTGACCTTGCGGCTCCAGGCCGAGTGGGACTGGGAAGATGACAGTCCTTATCCACAAGCTGTACTGTGTTTCTCCTGCTCCACTCCCACCCCACACTTGCCACAGGACACAGAGGACCTAGATCACTATGAAATGAAAGAGGAAGAGCCAGCTGAGGGCAAGAAATCTGAAGACGATGGCATTGGAAAAGAAAACCTGGCCATCCTTGAGAAAATTAAAAAGAACCAGAGGCAAGATTACTTAAATGTACGTGCCTCGTAGCAAGAGGCTGGGCAAGGGGTTGGTATGGTGGGCCCTGGCTGGGAAGTGGTAGGCCATCAGATACCAGGCTAGAGAGCTGTTCAGCTTGGGTGTGTCTAACCCTTCTCTAAATCCTGGGCGAGCTGCTGGACTGCCCCTATGGTCTAGCATGTATGTTTCCAAACCACACAACTGAAAAATGTTGTATTCTCCGTCCCTTGCAGGGTGCAGTGTCTGGCTCGGTGCAGGCCACTGACCGGCTGATGAAGGAGCTCAGGGATATATACCGATCACAGAGTTTCAAAGGCGGTGAGTTTGCCCTAGAGAGGGGCCTGGACAGGAGTTTGTTATAAAGGGTATGATATAGTGACAAGAACAAGGGATTCTGGAACAAATGCTTAGGAACATTTCAGGCCAGGGATGGAACTCCTCAAGCCAGTGGCTTGGATTGGATGCATGTCCGTCTAGAGCACTTGTCAAGCCTTTGATCTTTGTTCTCTTCCAATTGGGAGAGGGATCTGCCTGGGCGCTGCTTGCCACCTGGACTGTCCTCTAACACTTAGCTTTCCTCCTCCCAGGAAACTATGCAGTCGAACTCGTGAATGACAGTCTATATGATTGGAATGTCAAACTTCTCAAGTGAGTGTGGACTCTAGGGAGTCAAGGGGCAGTGTGAGTGGAGTGACGCTGGATGGATCTGCAGGGCAGTCCCATCAGCCCGTTGGTTGCAGGGTCCCAGGAGCTGGTGTGGGCAGTGGTGTGTCCATCTGCTGCCAGTGTAGGGAGCGGGTGCCCTTAGGCTCCTGAGCCAGGACCGGGAGTCTGAGCCCAGACTTGTTACTTTGTAGAGTTGACCAGGACAGCGCTTTGCACAATGATCTCCAGATCCTCAAAGAGAAGGAAGGCGCCGACTTCATCCTACTTAACTTCTCTTTTAAAGTAAGACTTTCCCTTCCTGCTCCTCCCTGGCCTGGCTGTGCCTCTCTGCCTGAAGTCCTGTGTGGACATTGCCTCCTTCCCTGATTGTTCTCTCTTTCTCTCTCTCTTTCTCTCTCAGGATAACTTTCCCTTTGACCCACCGTTCGTCAGGGTTGTGTCTCCAGTCCTCTCCGGAGGGTGAGTGGCTGGACCAGGGGAAGAGGGCAGCTCCTGAGGCAGAGGGTGAGGAAGGGCCTCGGGGCTCCTGCCAGGCACAGCTCACGAATCTTTCTGGTGCAGGTATGTTCTGGGCGGAGGTGCCATCTGCATGGAACTTCTCACCAAGCAGGTGAGCCTGTCTCCTACTGCTGGCTGGCCTGGCCCGGCTGGGGTGGGGCTGGCTGAGCTTCACCCTATTGGACTCTAGGCATAGTGTGGCCCTTTCCTTCTGCCAGGCAGACAGGTGGGGGCTGTGCCGGGAGGGAGGGCTAGGGCCCTTCCGTAGAGACCCCCAGCCGGCCTGGAGGACAAGCAGAAGGTTTCTTGGGAAGCTCTGTCCTGACTTGCTTGCTTTGTCCCTCCTGTCCCTCAGGGCTGGAGCAGTGCTTACTCCATAGAGTCCGTGATCATGCAGATCAGTGCCACACTGGTGAAGGGGAAAGCACGAGTGCAGTTTGGAGCCAACAAAGTAAGGATCCTGGAGCCAGTGGGGTGAACTGGAGCCTAGTATAGTCTGGGCCACTAGTAGACCAAGGCTGCATTTGGGGGACCAAGAGGATAAGGTCCCTGGGCTGGTGTCATTGGAGGAAAGGGTCTAGGACAGCCACAGTGGGAAAGGAGCAGACCATTGCATGCCCCAAGGGCATCCTCAGACTAGCAGATGGCCACCTCTGCAAAGGGGATGCTGTGGGATTGAGTCGGGGACTTCTCAGGCAGAGCACCAAGCTGGGAGCTGGGTGGCACCTCTGAGACTTGGGCAGTCAGGCCACAGCTGGCTGTGGCCTCATCTGGTGACTTCTCTTCCCCAGTCTCAGTACAGTCTGACGAGAGCACAGCAGTCCTACAAGTCCTTGGTGCAGATCCACGAAAAAAACGGTGAGGCTGGAGCTGGGTCCCAGAAGAGTCAAACTCGTACCAGGTCCTGAGTTTCACTCCAGCCAAATAATGAGAGCCCTGTTGGTCTCTGAGTCTTACTGCCCATTCACCCCACATTGCCCAGCCCTCGACTCAGCCTGGGGGGCTGACGCCCTCTTCCTGACCCTTGAAAAGCTTGTCCAACTCTTCTGTCACCTCAGGTTGGACTCACCATTCTCCCTTTCCTTACAACCTGCAGGTAGGAGGTCTGCTTCCCCACGCCTCTGCCCCTCACCGGGCAGCCTCCTCGGATCTTGCTTGTAGCCCTGGAGACGTCCGTGGGGATCGGGGCAGGAGGGTGGTCCTCGCCTGCACCTCACTCTTCTGTGTCTCTGCAGGCTGGTACACACCCCCGAAGGAAGATGGCTAACCCCGGAGTCGCCCCGTCCTCCTCCCCCAGGCACCGCTGGACCAATTACCTTTGAATGCTGTATTTGGATCTCATGCTGCCTCTGTGGTTCCCTCCCTCATTTTTCCTGGACGTGATAGCTCTGCCTATTGCAGGACAATGATGGCTATTCTAAACGCTAAGGAAAAAATAAATAAATAAAACACACAAACTGTTTCAAGTACTCAAGACTGACTACAGACCAACCAACCACCTTGCTGGAACCCTTGCTAGCAGGCATTCTTATAAAGAAACTCTCAAGCCTCCTTATATTGCTGGAAACTCAGCTGTGCTCCAGACTAGAGCCTCCTTACCTATGCTATGGATTTTTAATTTATTTTCTCCTATTTCATGTACACTGCTTTTTTTGGTTACAGTGTATGACGGATGTGTATGAAAAAATGTATCTTTGGGAAAACAATTACAGTTTGTTAATTTGAAGATGCTGGTCTTGACTCATTTTTATTTTTATTCCCACATCCCTCCCCACCCCATCCCCTAACAGCTTGGGAGGTAGGGCAGGCACCAGGTCCACTGTGCTCGGTACTCCACAAAGGCCAGGGTGTGGAGCAAGCAGAAGCACCTGCCTGGTCGCCCTGGCTCCTTCCGAAAGCCTCCAGAGCAGCCAGCACTTGCCCTTGGAGCACAGAACCTGGCCTGCTGCATGACTAGCCGGCTGAATGGTTTTGATTCTTGGGACTTTTTGCTTCTAGTCTCAGACTGTTTTCAGATTTCTGAGAAAAAACATGGAGGCTCAAGAGGCTACTTCATAGGAGTCCTTTTACATGGCTGGGTGGGGCCAGGGCCAGCGACCGAGTGTGCTCATGGTCCTCTAAGCAAAGCAGCACGCTATGTGGCCACAGACCCTTGTGTCCCCTGCTTCCCTCCCTCCTGGAAATGGCTCCGACAAGCACTGGATGGTGATGGGAGGTCAGCTCTGATCGCCTTCCTCCTGTCTTGCTTCAGTTTGTTTTGTGAGAAAATAAGCACAGCTCTGAAGTAAGTTCCTTGGCTTGGAGAATTCTGGGTTCTTTGAAGCCAGTCCCGTAAGGTGGGTCCTCCGGGCTTTGGTTGGCACTCAGGTGGCTCTGCCACACCTGTGTCCTCACCCTGGGCTTGGGGAGTGGCTGGGGTTGCTGAGGTAGAACCAGTGGTATTGTGTTATGCGAACTTGCTGTAAAGTTGGGATGCGACCGTGTATCGCAGGGGCTGCCTACAGCACCTAGTGAGGAAGCTTTCTCTGGGGCAAGGTAGCTCTTAGGACTAACTATGTCTACAGATTGGATAAAGCCTGGAACGAGAGGTTGGCATAGTTAAGGGAAGGCATCAGAAAACCCAGGCCTGGCACAGCCGCCTGGGAACGTGTAGGAGGCCAGAGGAGCTCTATGAGCCTAGGACGCAGCAGTCTTGGTCATTCCTACTGCCCCACCTCCGCCCATTCCCTCCACTTCCTTTCTCCTGAGGGATTTTAAAAACATCTTGCTGCTTTAATGGAGGGGACACTCTGTAATGCCACACTGCCGCTGCCACTGCCTGCTGTCACCTGACTTGGGTGCTAATAGATGCTGCGTCTGGGAGGGGACATGGGGGTATTCATTCCGCAGAGCTGAAATCTGGTCTCCGAGGCCTCTGTGGCTTCCTTCTAAACTTACACCAGCCCTGCCTGGCTGGAATGTAGATTGTGTTTTTAGTAATGTGTACTGTGAGCTGTCCTCTGTATAATGTATTTTGTAATGTATTTTTCTCATCTACCAAAGGATGAAACAAATAAAATTATTTAAATAGTTTGGCTGTAATAAAGTTATTTAAGAAATAAAGGTTCACGTTCCCTTGACATAAAAGAAAATGCCAGTTGCTATGAAGTGTGTTGTATTGACTCAGAAAACTCTCTATTTTTCTTGGCTCCTTTTGACTGTAAACTTATGATTTTCATGAAGGTTTTTTGTTTTTGTTTTTTTGTTTTTATGCAGGTACCAGGAGTTGAACTCAGGACCTTGTGCTTGCCAGGCAGGCGCTTATGCCACTGAGCTATATCACCGGCCCCTCATTAAGTTATTAGGCATAAAAAAGAAATTGGCGCAGTAGTTCATGCCTGTAATCTCAGTGCTCAGGAGGCTGAGGCAGGAGGATTGCTGTGAGTTCAAGTCCAGCCTGAACTGCATAGTGAGATCCTGCCTCAAAAATTAAAAAAAAATATATACCCAACAGATTTTCTTTTCCAGTAGGAAGGCAAGGAAAAATGAGATGCTCATTTACATTGTCACCTCCTGCCTTGGGTACATTTGGGTCCCAGGCATGGTTTGTGTAGCCCCCACCCAGTTTTAGAAGGCAGGGCAGGGACGGGGTGAACCGGGAGAACCCATCATCCAAGAGCTATGCCAACATTCTGTGCCCTGGTGACAGCCTCATTGCTTCAACGTTCTCTTCCTGATTCTGCAGGAGATGCCTGGAAAACTGGGCAATTGGCCCCGCCACCCTCCAAGATCAGCCAGGGCAGCGTCTATCTTGCACTGGGGTGCGAAGAGATGCAGGAAAAAACTGCCTGGCTGCCTCAGGCTTTCAACCTAACAAAAGGAAGCTTCCTAGGTTTGGTTCAAATGTATCCAGCCAAATCAGGGCACTGAAGACAAAGACTTCATTCATTTTTGAGAGGTGAGCTGGAAGTAAAGGCAAAATGGAAATCAAATCAATGCTGGGCCACTCTGGTCTCTGGCTTCCAAGGTCTTGAGAGCAAAGGTGTAGGCAAGGGCAGGGCCCATAGACATGAGAGAGAACGGCCAGGTGCCTGGTTTTAACTTAAGCCTTTGGACTTCACGGTATCTGGCTGGAAGAGCAAGAGGTCGCTCAGTAGGAAGGAAGGACCACCCCACTGGTCGGCAGCACCCTTCCCCTCTGTGTGCCAGGTAAATCTGCACAGGCCTGGACCCAGAAGAGGCCCCCAGGACAGGATGGACACAGGGCAATGACCTCAGTTTTCCCCTTGAGAAGTCGGTGAGCACCCTGATAGGAAACACGACAAAACCTTAGTGCCCAGCGCTAGGGCAGAAGAGGAAAGTAAGGGGTGGGGCCGCAGGGAAGGTAAGTGCAGACCAGCTCCCCAACAGGTCTCTGCTGGTTCCTGCAAACTCCCAGCCAGCAGGATGAAAAGAGATGGTAAAAGCTGAGAAGATGGGGTTTGGGGGGCAAACTTACCAAGGGAGGAGGCATTATTATTGTTTGTGTGTGTGTGTGTGTCTGTGTGTGTGTGTGTCTTTTTGAGACAGGGTTTCACTATGTGGTTCAAGCTGGCCTTGAACTCACTTTGCAGCCCTGGCTGGCCTCGAACTCATGGCAGTCCTCCTGCCTCAGCCTCCCAAGTGCTGGGATTACAGGTATGTGCCATAATGGCCAGCTATTATTGTTAAAATAATTACAGGAGCCAGGATATTTCATATTTTATATTATTTAATGAGAAAAAAAAATTTTTGAGACTGGGTCTCACTATGCAGTTCAAGCTGGACTTAAACTCACTATGTAGCCCAGGCTGGCCTCAAACTCAGGACGATCCTCCTGTCTCAGCCTCTTTTTTTGGGGGGGTGCTGGGAATCGAACTCAGAACCTTGCGCTTAGCCAGGCAGGCGCTATACTGCTGAGCTGTATCCCTGGCCCTGTCTGAGCCTCTTGAGTGCTGGAGTACAGGTGTGTGCTGCCACACCTGGCTCTAATGGGAAATTCTGCAGACAAAAAATTATGTTCATTGGACTCTGTTTTGGCTGGAGAGATGGAGGTTAAAAGCAGAGGGCTTCACTCCGTAAGTGAGCCATGCCCCGTGCTTGATCAAGGCAGGGCAGGAAGCCAGTCACAACCCACTTCTCTCCAAGAGGCCTTCCCCAACTCCAGCCCTCCTGCCAAAGCCCCCAAATCTAGGGCTGTCTGTAGGTGCAACAGGGCCGGTTAAGTCAGACCTATGTTCTCCCCAGCAATTCATAGTGCTGTGAAGTGGGAGGAAGGACCTTTCATTCTTCTGAGTTTTTCTTTCCTCATTCGCAAAGGGAGGAAGACTATCCAAGTCCACTCAGGAGATGAGCGTGCCCGGACAGAGGCCACAGCTGTGTTGGGCGCCCTGGCACTCCTGGCTGCGGACTCTCTCCCCAGGCTGAGCAGCCTGGCTGTCCTCACGCAATGACCAGAGGTGCCCTCTGGGTGGTGCTGTCTGACCACAAGGCACAGCGCTGCCAGCCTTCCAGGGAGGATGCTTTCCCCTCCAACTCCCTCTGGGGTGTGTGTGTGTGTGTGTGTGTGTGTGTGTGTGTGTGTGTACCTGCACACATGCCCTCACCTCCACGGCTCCTGACTCCTCAGAGCATCCTTTCCTCCTTCCATCTAACCCATTCTTGAGAAGGGGCCTCCCATTTCCAGGATGTGGAAACTGAGGCCCAGTGAACGTCCAGATCTAAAGGAAGAGCACACCCTGGCCTGAGCCCAATGCTTAGCCTCTGTCACTGGTTTTCAAATTCTAGATTTCTTCTAAGTGGAATCTTCCCCAATGAAATCTTAAACAAAACTCAAAGTATATGAAGCAGACGACAGCTGAGACCCTGTCTCAAGGGAGTAGGGCTGGGATGCAGCTTAGTGTGAAGGCCCTGGGTTCAATACCCAGTATTACCACCAAAAAAAGGGGGCCCTGCTCCCCATCACATCATCTTAATTCTCCGTCTGACACTTATTATCTGGCATTTTCTTATGTTTCTTCCCACAGGAATATAAGCATTCCGAGAAAAGGAGTCATGGGCCGGGCATATAGCTCAGTGGCACAAGCGCCTGCCTGGCAAGCTCAAAGGCCTGAGTTCAATTCCCAGTACCAAAAAAAAAAAAAAAAAAGAAAGAAAAGGAGTCACATCTGTCTTCTAATAATTACCTTGTTGGCTTAGGCCTAGAAAGTGCCTGGGACATACTAAGCTCTCAGTAAAATCTGCCGAATGAAGAAATGAAAGAAAGAAAGTGAATGAAACAAGAATGACCTGGGGCGAATTCTTAACTCTCTAAGCTTTGGTTTCCTCTTCTGTACCATGAATGGCACCTGCCTTGATGTGAGAATTTAGTTAAGCAAGTAAATATCTGTTCAGAACATGGCATATAGTAGGTGCATAAGAAATAGGAAACTTGGCGCAGTGGTACACACCTATAATCCCAGCCTCTGGGAGGCTAAGGCAGGAGGATCACAAGTTCAAACCCAATTTAGTACTTAATGAGACCCTGTCTCAAAAAAGATAAATTATGGGCCGGTGAGATGGCTCAGCGGTGTAAGCGCCTGCCTTGCAAGCGCGAGGGCCCGAGTTCGACTCCCGGATCCCACATACGGAAAAGGGGCCGGTGATATCGCTCAGCGGCACGGGGGCCTGTTGGCGCTCGAGGTCCTGAGGTCGACCCCCCGGTACCCACAAAAAAAAAAAAAAAAAAAAAAAAAAGATAAATTAAAATAGGAAAATGAAATAAAATAGGCTGGAGATGTAGCTCAGTGCAAAAGCACTGGATTTAATCCCTAATACTGCAAGAAAAGAAGGAAAAGAAGGGAAGAAGGGGAAGAAGAGGAAGAGGAGGAGGAGGAGTGGAAGAAGTATGGTGGACGATTTAAAGGTACGGGTGCTGGAGTCTGTCTGGTTCTAATCTTGGTTCCAGAACTGAACAGCTGCTTAACTCTGGGTGAGTGGCTTCCTGTTCACATCTGCAGAATGGCAGGGCAGTGGCACTCACTCTGGAATTAAATGAATTTGCAGAGCCAGCGCTCACACAGAAGCTCGCAAAGAAGCCTGCCCCACGCCCTCTGTGGCCCTGCTTCCCTGCAACCAGCCACAGCTGCCACAACACCTCAACCCCCTCCTGCCAAGCACATGAGGTACATTTTTATTTATGCTCCTTTAACATAGCTCTAAATACTAACCCCAAGAACCAACGGTCAGCAGCAGCTTCAAGCTAAGAATAGTTATTAATAGAGAAACACATTTTAAGCCATTTTGATCTAATTATTACTCCCTAATGATTTAAGAGATAAGTAAAGCAAGACCGGCTTGACTGTGAAATTAAGTTTCAGGGGAAGCCTGCATCCCACCATCCAACCTCACGGCAGGCAGCTCGCCCCACAAGCCTCAACCTCCGGGACGGACTGCGACACAGGAGCAGCCCCGTGCACACGGCAGAGATTGCAGCGGTCTCCCAGTCGCTGTCTGACCAGCTGATTTTCAGTTCTGTTGTTGCTACCAACACAGTAACCCTTGTGTCCAGATCAATCACCAGATGTTAATCATCCCCGCTTTGTTCTGTGATACTACTACCAGCTGGCCAAGCATTCTCAGAGCGCCACCCGCCCCAGAACCACCTGGACCCTGGGAGAGAAGACCAGGGCACCAAAGGTTGGTGGCCATCGGGTCCCCAGCTCCCACCTGGAAAATCTCGTATGACACTCAGTGGGGGCACACCCTCCTGGCGCACAGCCTCTACCTGCTCGTGACTCCCTCCCCTGGGGGAATGTCACATTCCGCCATTTGAACTCTCACCTGCTTTCCTCTTGTTCTTTGATCAGCCAAGTAGCAGCCCTGCCTTCCTCCCATGTGCCACACGACATGATGAGGATGAACGGCACGGGTGCTCTTCTCAGGGAGCCCACATCTAGTCATTCTGCAAACACATAAAATCCTGCACTCCCGAAGCTCAGGCTGTGGGGGCTGCAGGCGCTAAGGGCACAGGGAGGAATGACATAGGATGGTGATGAGTGATGAAGAAACATGAGTGGGAAGAGGGATGGCAAGTCCTGGGTGACTGGTGTCTCAGGAGGGTCCTGAGGAAGGACAGCTGAAGAGACATCTGAAGGAAGTGATGCGGGACACCCCAGGGACATCCGGCAGAAGAGCCTGTGGTATTGGAGTCCATGGCTTTTCACTGAGGTACATCCCTGGCCCTTTCTTAACTTTTTATTTTGAGACAAGGTCTCACTAAGCTGCTGGATTTCCTAGGCTGGGCTCGAACTCCAGCCCTCTCACCTGCCAGAGTGCTGGGGTTACAGGTGAGTGCCACCATGCCCAGCTGAAGTGTTTTCTATCTGCAGTACTGTTATGTGCTGCACACATTTGTCGAAATCCATCTAACTGGACACTTAAAAGCAGTTCCAATAAACACACTTCAACAAGTACACTTACTACTTTGATAAAGGTGATTTTTTAATATGTGTATTGGTTAAACCTGGTTAAGTTGGTCAGACTCCTCCGTGTTCTCATCAGGTGACCCCTCTGCTGAGACAAGTTTTGTATTATTTTTATTACTACATAACCTTTCCTTTAGGAATTAATGATTTTTTCCCCTTCCATTTCCTTGGATTTCTCTAAACCTCTGGCTGTTTTCCCACAATCTACAGTGGTCTTTCTAACACCTCTCTCAATGTTCCGTGGTTCTTCCCGCCACCGTCCCCCCTGCCAGAGTCTCACAGCGCAGGCCTTGTCCTGGCCCACCGCCCCCCGAGTGTCATAGCACTCCCCTGAGTTAATCTGGGGAGTCCCTCCCACCACTGGCTGGGTCCCACATACTGTCTCCTGGTGTCTGGCTTCATTTTATTGGAGCACATTCCTCCATAGCTTTCTGAGAACAAATACATAGGGGCATACATTTTCTGAGACTCGACATTTCTGAACAAGTCTTTAACTCATTCTTCATTGATTTGATTGAGGCTTTTTTATTTTGGAGACAAGGTCTCACTATGTAGTTCAGGCTGGCCTTCAACTCACTATGTAGCCCAGGTTGGCCTCGAACTCAAGGTGATCCTCTTGCCTCAGCCTCCCAAGTGCTGCTATTACAGGCATGAGCAACCACACTTTGCTATTTATTTATTTATTTATTTATTTATTTATTTATTTATTTATTTATTTTTGTAGCACTAGGGATTGAACCTAGGGCCTTTGCACTGAGCTACATCCCCAGCCCTCTTTTCTGAGAGAGGGTCCTACTAAGTCATTAAATTGCCCTGGCTGGCCTCAAAATTGTGATCCTCCTGTCTCAGTCCCCCAGAGTGCTGGGATTACAGGTGTGCACCACGACGCCCAGCTTGGATATTATATTCTTGAAGAACTCAGTAATTCCACCCAATTCTTTACCCTTCAATGTGGATTATCTTTCTGAAGCTTTATCCCCAATACGGTACTAAAATATTTCTGTAATTGCCACAAGCCAGAGCTAGCGCTAAGGACCCTGCACCACCTAGGGTACTGAGGGGTCCTGGACATCTACATTCACCTGGCGGTAACAAGGAGGTGCTCACTTCTGAAGTAGTGTCAGAGAAAGCCAGCTGGAATAGAAGACTTAAGTAAAGATTAAAATCCAGAGTCTCCTAACATAAGAACATGTCCAGATTCCTATTAAAACTCATTCATCATATACCAAGAACCAGGAAGCCAGGTGGAGTGATGCACACCTCTAATCCCAGCATTCTGGGAGGCTGAGGCAGGAGGATTGCAAGTTCAAGCCCAGCCTGGACAATTTAGTGACTTGGCAAGACTATGTCTCAAAAAAAAAAAAAAAAAAAAAAGAACCAGAAAGATTTCACACTGAATAAACAAATAGACAAACAAACAATCAATTCCTGCCAAAATCAAGATGACACAGATGTCAGAATTACAACAAAAATTTTAAAAAATTTTATTAGTATATGTTTGCAGTGCATAATGATTACATTCATCATGGGAGTTGGTACATATGTACAATATATTTTAATTCTTTTTAAGGCAACCATGATAAAACACTTCAATGAGCAGTTACAAACACCCTTAAATGAAAAATAGAAAACTCTCAGCAAAGTAAAGTCTCAGCCAGAGAAAGAGAGAGAGGTTTTTGTTTTTATTTTATTTTATTTTATTATTTTATTGTGACAGGCTCTGACCGTGTAGTTCAGGCTGAACTTGAACTCACTGTGCAACCCAGGCTGGCATCAAATTCACAGTGATCCTCCTGCCTCAGCCTCCCAAGTGCTGGGATTACAGGCATGCACCACCAGGCCCAGCAAGTATTTAAAAGTATTTAAATACTTTTTCTGTTTTTAAAAGTATTTTAAAAACAGAAAATTTAAAACCGAAAAATACAATAATCAAAAGACTCAGTAGATAAATTCAACCACAGAGTGAAGGGGACAGGGGAAAGAACTAGAGAGCAGAATGTGATAAATTGTGCAACCTGAGAAAGAGAGAGAAAGCAGACTGAAACAAGCCTACAGATTCCAAAAGGAGAGCAAACCCGAACAGGACAGCTACAAATAAGCACAAAAGCAGGCATAACTGAACTGTTGAAAGCAAGGGCCGAGAGCAGGCAGAGGGAAGCAGCACCCTTCTCCTTGGTGGGAGAACTATTTGGACGGCAGTGGAGTCTTCTGAGAAGCCCTGCGGGCCAGAGGGCAGCGCAGGGTCTGCAAGGTTGAAAGGAGACTGCACCTAATGAAAATACCTGCCAGCAATGAAGGGGAAGCAAGACGTTCTCCGGGGGAGGAAACAGAGTCTGTCCCCAGCAGAGAAGGACTAAAGAAGCTCTCTAAACCGGAAATGATATGCTTGGAGCCTGAGAAAGAAGAAAGAAGGGGCAATACAATAGGCTTTCCTTCCTTTAGTTTGCTAAAGGTTTGATAGTTGAAGCCAAAATCAAAACACTTTCTGATGTGATTCTAAACATACGTAAAATAAATATTTAGTTTTAATTGCATTTTCTAATTACACTAGAAATAGAAAAAAGTAAAAGTCTAGAAAGGGATATAAGGTCTCTATACTTCAGATTGGTAAAATCAATAAGACTATGAATTTATAACATCTAAGAGCAACCAGTGAAAAAGGTATAAAAAGAGATATACTCTAAACCAGGTGTGGTGGTGCACACCTGTAATCCCAACCCTCAGGAGGCTGAGGCAGGAGTATCACGGAGAGTTCCAGGCCAGCCTGGGCTACACAGTGAGTTCAAGGCCAGCCTGAACTACATAGCAAGACCTTGTCTCAAAAACCAAAGGAAGAAAGAAAAAGATACACTTTAAAACTCTACAGATAAATTAAACTGGAATTCTAAAAAATGTTCAAGTAAGCCTGAGGGGAAAAAGAAACAAAAAACGAGAGACCAGGAAGTGGAAACTGCAGTGTTCTTTATGTCGAGTGTATCAGTGTCCACATCCTGGCTGAGATTTGTTTTGCAAGATGTTCCCACCGGGGAAGACTGCGTCCCTAGTGCACAGCATCTTTCTGTGTTATTGCCTAGAACTGTGAGTGAGTCCACAGTTATCTCAGAAGGAAGCTTTCTTAGCCGGCCAACAGTGGAAAGGGGGGTGCACCAGGCCCAAGTTTGCCAAGCCCTTTCCAGTGTTAGTAATATTATTGCAAATGTCGTCTTCCACTTTTGGGAAAGCTTGAATTTAATCTTCCTGTATGTATGTTAAGTTTCAAAGAAGAGCTACCACTGCTGCTGCTGCTT